>CM033792.1:23681925-24364779 GCA_019656835.1 Rhododendron ovatum | reverse complement strand
TTTTGTTCCATCGATGCCGCTGCCATTAACCGCCCAGAAGACTAACACCCTCGGCATCGATGTAAATCGATGTCTTCCATCGATGCCGAACGTGATAAAGGTTCTGCCTTTCTTCAATTTCAGCCCCTGAACTTCCAAAACTTCATCTAATCAGCCCCAAAACACCTTTTAAACAATGAGCACTCAACCAAACAACCCTCCAAACAACCGGTCGCCTAGGCTAAGCAAAGAATGGGAGAAAAACAGGATGCAAAATAGGACAAGGTGACTCATATGTGGTATAATCATGCAAAGAATGCCTTGTATCCTTTCCTAAGTGCGCTTTGGATTCCAAAATGATTGAAAATCGACATTTGAACACAAGTAGGCATGGACATGCGATTATTCACCTAACTACAAACTTTTATTGAGAAGATGGGGATATGGGCCAAAACTTGCTCAACACTGAAACCATTCAATTGTCAACTAAGCATGCAAGTTAAGAAGCACAAAATTCTTAGGATTGCTATGAACTCTTGCTAACCAACAACGATCGAGCATGCAGCAAGTCTTGAACAAAACTAAAAATTATGACAAAAGGAAGGAATTGCAAGTAAAAACCTTTTATTTATTCTTCAATTTTCTATTGTTTTTGGTTTTCAATTTCTATTGATTTTGAATTTTTCAAATTTTCAAATGTTTTTGGAATTTTCAAATAAATTTTCTCACAAAATCAAACAAATAGCACCTAAGCTAACCCCTCCCCCCAACTTAAAGCTATGCTATGCCCTCATAGCATTAGGAATAAGAGCGAAGAAAGGAGAAGTGCGCGAATGTACCGTCCAAAGGGAATGTCAATCCCTAAATACCTCGACCAAGTTGGAGGATTTTATGTCATTGTTTTGCTCCAGCCAGATTGGATGCTTCCAGGGTTTACTCCTTCGGTTCTACCAACTCGGAACCATAGCTAGTCACACAGGGCCATATCCAAAGCTTTATCGGACTAACAACCGCGGCGCTTAGCCACACCCATGCTTAGGGCTCCTGAACGCCTCACTCACTCCGGCTTTAGACCCAATCCACCAAGGCTGGTGTGGTAGCAAATAAACCCTGCAGAAGACTTAAGAGGACGACTTTCCACAAAACAAATGACATTAGAACCACCGGCCCGTGTTATCCGGCTTCCAAACAAAACAAAATTAAAAGACAAAACATAAGGAAAATGCAAAGAACAAATGAAAACATGCAAAACATAATGAAATGCACCACCCGATCATCACGCGATCACACGAGTCATACTTTTCTTCCCATCTCTCACCGTTGGGGTAAGAAATGGGTGGCTATACTAGACCGTCGAAAATTTGTTATGCTAGCGCCCGTAATAAAATCTATCGCTTGACCTCGCCAAACAATGAAGTCCAGCATCCCCTAGGATCAAAACAAAGCAAGATGCAATATAACCTAGCGTGCACTCTAGGCAATATCAAACCTCACTCACAGACCTAAGTAGCCTCCGATTAGGGGCAATCGCGGAGAGCATGGGTCATTAACGATAAACTATTACCAAGAAGAACTAATGAAAGCCCTTTTTACACTAACACATTGGTGAAATCTTTTGTATGTGATGTATCTCTAAGATTTTATTCAATGCAAACATAGAACAAAACAAAACAAAACATGCATAACTAGAACTAACAAAGAACAAAGCAAGAAAGAAAGAACAAATATATACAATATATACAAATTTAATATCAGAACTCGGAGCGTCAAAGTCACAGCTAGACTCCGCCAAACAATGAAGTCCAGCGTCCCCTAAGATCGTAACCAGGCAAGCAAACAAGATAGAGCCAAATGCGTAAGCACGGGAATATCAAGGCCTAACCTAAGGATCTATACCGCCCCCGTTGGGGCTAATCTGGGAGACGTGAGTGGTTTAATGTGAATTACTCCTATCAGAAAAGCTAATTAAAGCCCTATGTCACTGATATTAAATGGTTTGCCCTTCGAACCGGAGCTGGGCACACGATCCTTCTTTTAGTAGCGGCGTGCGAAGCTACATATACCCAAGTCAATGGAGGGTACCCCCTACCTGGGGGCCGGGTCTGACAAACAATTAAGTTCAGCGGTTACGCTTTCGCTCCCCGTGCAATTTCAAGAATCAAAACTAATCAACCGTGTAAACTGGATCGATTAACTCCTCATCCGGCTCTCCAATCTCAAAAGTTCCAAGAAATGGTTTAAGCTTTTGGCCATTAACTTTAAAAGATCTACCATTTAACGGATTCATAACATCAACAGCACCATGAGGATAAACATGTTCAACAACATAAGGGCTAGTCCAACGAGAACGTAGTTTACCGGGAAACAAATGAAGCTTAGAATTGTATAAAAGTACATTCTGTCCAACCTCAAACTCCTTCCGGTGAATTCGCTTGTCGTGGAAAGCCTTGACTTTTGCTTTGTAAATGGCGGTGTTGTCATAAGCATCTCTCCGAATTTCTTCAAGCTCATTGAGTTGGAGCTTTCTATGTGCTCCGGCAGCCGGTAAACGATAATTGAGTGTCTTGATTGCCCAATATGCTTTGTACTCGAGCTCTATCGGGAGATGGCATGCTTTTCCAAAAACCAAACGATACGGCGAAGCTCCCAAAATGGTCTTGTATGCTGTACGATAAGCCCAAAGTGCATCGGTCAAGCGAAGACTCCAATCTTTCCGGTTCGGATTCACCGTCTTCTCTAAAATGTGCTTGATTTCCCTATTCGCCAACTCAGCTTGCCCATTCGTCTGAGGATGATAAGCAGTGGAGACTTTATGAGTGATTCCGTACTTCTTCATTAATGCCCCAAAAACACGATTGCAAAAATGAGTTCCTTGGTCGCTTATGATTGCTCTTGGCATCCCAAAACGTGAAAGAATGTTGTCCTTGAGAAACTCCACCACTACCTTGGCATCATTGGTACATGTTGCAATGGCTTCTACCCATTTTGAAACATAATCAACCGCCAATAAGATGTATAGGTTGCCGAAAGAGACGGGAAAATGTCCCATGAAATCTATGCCCCAGCAGTCAAAGATCTCAACCACCATAATGTTTGTCAATGGCATTTCATCCCTCCGAGACACACTCCCAAGCTTTTGACAACGTTCACATGCGACACAAAAGTGATAAGCATCCTTATTGTAGCACTTTGGTAGAAGTCTTCTTAGAAGAGAAGTGGCCTCCACAAGCTTCTGAGTGACAAAACTCAAGAATTCTTCGTTGATCTGAATCGGGGACACAACGGCGCACTATTTGATCTTGACAACACTTGAAAAGATAGGGATCATCATAAGAGAACATTCGTACTTCATGAAGGAACTGACGACGTTCTTGAGGAGTCCAATGTGGCAGTAAGAGTCTCGTAGCCAAATAATTCACTATATCCGCAAACCATGGGGCACTCGAAACAGCAAACAATTGTTCATCCGGAAACGTGTCCACAATAGGTAAGCTTGGAGTAGGGTCCTCGAACTGTAACCTTGATAAGTGATCGGTTACCACATTCTCGACACCCTTTTTGTCCTTGATAGTCAAATTGAACTCCTGAAGAAGTAGAATCCATCGTATCAAACGAGCTTTGGCATCTTGCTTGGTAAGTAGGTACTTGAGAGCTGAATGGTCCGTATACACAACAATGGGGGTGCCTCCAATAAGATAAGACCGGAATTTGTCAAGAGCAAACACTACCGCAAGTAACTCTTTCTCCGTGGTAGTATAATTCACTTGAGCATCGTTCAAAGTCTTGCTTGCATAATGGATAACATACGGATGCTTGTCCTTCCTTTGTCCCAAAACAGCTCCTACAGCATAGTCACTTGCATCACACATAAGCTCGAACGGAAGACTCCAATCCGGAGGTTGCACAATCGGAGGAGAAGTGAGACTAGCCTTCAACTTAACAAAAGCTTGCTCACACACAGGGGTCCATTCAAACGGAACGTCTTTGACAAGAAGATGGCACAAGGGTCGAGAAATAGCACTAAAGTCCTTGATGAATCGACGATAGAATCCGGCATGCCCGAGAAATGAACGAATATCCTTCACGCATTTTGGAGTCGGGAGATTGGAAATGAGATCGATCTTAGCCTTATCCACCGCGATACCATCCGACGATATAATATGCCCCAAGACAATCCCTTGAGTGACCATGAAGTGACACTTTTCCCAATTCAGAACCAAATTCTTCTCTTCACACCTCGTTAAGACTTTCTCCAAATTGGCCAAGCACGAATCGAATGAATCACCAAAAACAGAGAAATCATCCATAAAAAGCTCTACTATCTTCTCAACCATATCACTAAAGATCCCCATCATGCATCGTGAAAAAGTCCCCGGAGCATTGCACAAACCGAAAGGCATATGACGATAAGCGAACGTTCCGAAGGGGCAAGTGAATGTCGTTTTCTCTTGATCCTCTAGAGCAACTTCAATTTGATTGTAACCGGAATAACCATCTAAGAAACAATAGAATGCATGGCCGGCTATCCTCTCCAAGATCTGATCAATGAATGGTAAGGGAAAGTGATCCTTTCTGGTACTTGCGTTGAGCTTCCGATAATCAATACAAACTCTCCATCCAGTCTGAACACAAGTAGGCACAAGCTCATTCTCCTCATTTCGCACAACTGTAACTCCAGATTTCTTTGGTACAACTTGAATCGGGCTCACCCATTTGCTATCGGCGATAGGATAAATGATTCCTACATCCAAAAGCTTCAAAACTTCAGCACGAACTACATCCTTCATAATTGGGTTCAAACGACGTTGAGGTTGGCGAGACGGCTTGACATTATCCTCCAAAGCAATATGGTGAGAGCAAAGAGTAGCATCAATCCCTTTGATATCAGTAATTGTCCATCCTATAGCCTTCATGTGCCTCCTTAGTGAATTGATCAACTTCATCTCTTGGAGATTCCCAAGAGAAGAGGAAATAACCACAGGATAAGTCTCGTTATCTCCAAGAAAAATGTACTTCAAAGTATCGGGTAAGGGCTTCAACTCCAGTTTTGGTGGCTCAACACTAGATGGGAGAACCTTCTTCTCAATCGGTGGAAGTTCCTCAAACTCTTCAAACTTTGGAGTCCAAGAATTTATAGCACAAGCCTCATCTTCCTTACCCAACAATGAACTCAAATAACTCACTTCAGAAGACTCAAGAAATTTGACTTCTTCAATTGTAAGACCAACTTCCAAAGGATCACTATAAAGCAACTCATCCACGTGTTCTTCTACAAGAGTATCGATAAGGCTCACTTCATTCACATCCTCGTCATCTCCCATTTGACTACCCACATTAAAAACATTGACCTCCATCTTCATGTTACCGAAGGTCATGTTGAGAAGTCCGTTTCGACAGTTGATAACTGCATCCGCCGTGGCTAAGAAGGGTATTCCAAGAATTACCGGAGTAGAAGCAGCAGAAGAGTCGGTCGGATTTGTATCGAGAATCACAAAATCCACCGGATAGATAAACTGATCAACTTGCACTAGAACATCTTCCACTACTCCCCTTGGTACACGAATGCTTCGATCGGCTAATTGGAGTGTGATACGAGTAGGTTTCATCTCCCCCAACCCAAGCTCTTGATAAACAGAGTATGGAAGCAAGTTGACACTTGCACCAAGATCGAGTAAAGCTTGTTCAATACGCTTCCCTCCAATGGTGACAGCAATAGTAGGGCTCCCCGGATCCTTGTACTTAGGCGCGATATTCGTTTGAATGATAGAACTCACTTGCTCAGTAAGGAATATCTTCTTTTGAACATTAAGCTTGCGCTTCCGAGTACACAAATCCTTAAGAAACTTGGCATATGATGGAATTTGCTTGACCGCATCCATGAGAGGAATGTTGATCTTCACTTGATTGAATAACTCATGCAACTCCGCATTGTAATTTGGTTTCGCCAAGGCCTTCAAACGCTTAGGGAACGGAGCCGGTGTTGAAATAACTTGAGGTTCCAAGACACTTTCCTTTGCTTTGCCTTTATCCTTTCCTTCTTCAAGAGTCTCCTTGCTTGGTTCCTTGGGAGATTCCCCAAGAATTGGAATTGAACGTTCGATAGGTGAAGGTAGCAAGGTAGGTTCCGGAGGCATCACTACTTGGTTATCCACTGTCTTGCCACTTTGAAGAGAAATAATAACCTTTGCTTGCTCGGGGAAAGTCACCGAAGAGCTAGCAAAGTGAAGACCTTGAGAAGTCAGATTAGAATTCGGTTGCAGATTAGGTTGAGGTTGAGTAGGAAACTTCCCTTTCTCTTGTTGTAACAAACCCACCGTAGTTGTCAACTTGCCCAACTGATTTCTGATGTCATTCATCATCTGAGTTTGTTGCTCATTGATAACGGTTTGACCTTGTAAAAGAGCACTCAATTGATCTTCCCAAGAACGCTTTGGTGGTTGTTGATGGAACTGAGCAGGTTGTTGTTGAAATTGGTTTGCATGTGGGAACGAAGCCGAAGAAGGAGCAAAACCAGGCGGACCTTGAGCTTGAGGAAAACGGAAAGCATTCTGAGGTTGCTTCCAAGGTAATTGAGGAGCTTGCGGTGGAGCTTGAGAAGAATTCCCTTCAACAGGTTG
Organism: Rhododendron ovatum; assembly: GCA_019656835.1. NCBI lineage: Eukaryota > Viridiplantae > Streptophyta > Magnoliopsida > Ericales > Ericaceae > Rhododendron > Rhododendron ovatum. Next base: position 24,358,183 of record CM033792.1, on the reverse strand, counting down.
ATTCCAACGGAAAGCTGGATGTTGCCTTGTCCCCGGATTATACGATTGAGAATAAGGGTTAAAACGTTGCATGGCTTGTACTTCTTCTGGAGCAATTCCATTAATCACGTTCTTCAAAGCAGGAATGTTTGGACAAGCCTCGGTAGAATGGCCCACAATCTCACAAATAACGCATACTTCCTCCACTTGGCGCACTGCTTTCACTTCTTGAGATTGAGCACTCTTTAATTCCAACTTGTCAAGTTTCCGAGCAATCTCCTCCAAACGAGTTTCAAAAGCTGTATGCTCCGCAATAGAGAATTTCCCTGAACCTGTAGGACCTTAATTGAACATTGCTCTATCTCCTGGATCTGCAAACTGCCAAGACTGTGTCTTCTCAGCTAGTGACTCATAGTAATCCCAAGCATCCTCCGGTGTCTTTCCCATAAAATCACCTCCTCCCATAGTATCCAGAAGTTGTTTACTCTCTTGAGAACACCCTGTGTAGAAATAATTAACTCTGAGATACAACGGAAGGTTGTGATGAGGAACCGACATAAGCAAGTCTTTGTAGCGCTCTCAATACTTATGATAAGTCTCTCCATCCCTTTGCTTGAAACACTGAATCTGATCGATAAGCAGCTTTGTCCTGCTGGCTGGAAAGAACTTAGTAGTGAACGCATCCTGGACTTCTCCCCAATTGCGCAAAGATTGAGCCTTCAAGGAGTTGAACCATTGTTTCGCTTTGTCCTTTAGAGTGAACGGAAATAACTTCAGACGAGCTTGATCAAGCGGCCCCGGAACTGTAACGAAAGAGTGTAGAATATTCTCGAACTCCCGAATATGCAAATAAGGATCCTCCAACTCTCGACCCCGAAACTCTGGAATTATACGAAGATATTCAGCCTTGAATTCAAATGTATTCCTGGCGGTTGGAATCGGAATAACGATAGGAGATACTTGAGGAGCCCGTTCCGGATTCAAATAATCACGCAAAGTGCAAACTGGAACTTCTTCGGCCATTGGGCCTTTGCAATTGCGATTTACTTTGCGAGGCGGAGAGTGGGCAGGATACGCCCTGGCAATGCTACGAATTCTCGGCGGTGAAGAAGAACGATGAATCCGATTTGAAAGTGGACTTCGGTAAACACGCATACACAAAACAACTACTTAACTAACTAACAAACTACCAGACAGAAAGGGGCCATCTCGCCACCTCAATTCAGCAAACAGAATATGCGAGGGGTTATGCCACCACCTCGACTAAGCAATGCAATCAAATTTAAACTAACTAACTAACTTAATTATGCTAAACTAACTAAGAAACAAATTCGATATTTAGCCTGGCTTCGTTACACCTCAAGTTTAGATGAACTAGGTTAGAGGTATTCACCAAACTAAATACGAACTACTAACATATAAACTACTAAACTACTACTACTAGACGAAAGCGGGATACTTACAGTGGTTTGTCAAACCTCCAAGAAAGCCATAATAAGAAATCCCCGGCAACGGCGCCAAAAATGCTTCGTTCGCTCCATGATAATATGGAATAATACCCCAAGCGTAGGGTTTAACACGTCGATTGAAGCATAATAAATCGGAAATCTGGGATCGTACCCAAGGGAATAATTATATGGCTTGATCGGATTTGTAGAGCAAGTAAGGGCTTTCGGCCTTTAGACGGCCAACTTTGTTTTACTTTAAAAAGGTGGAAATAAAAGGCTAAATTAAGAACGAATTAACTAGAGAAAAGATAGGCTAGGTCTAGGAATTATTAGCACCCAAGACTCGAGCTAGATCACACTCTTCACCCAACTACACAATTTAAGATACTTGATTATAGTTCTCAAATCGGAAAATAGAATGATTTGAGAATCAAGCTAGCTCTAGAATTCATTTGACAAATACCTCGTGTGAAAGAGCTCTAAGCATCTTGTGTGGTGGGTAGACAACGCTCCCACCTACACAAGATCAAAGAGGTTAACACCTCGGTGATTTATCAAACAAACCCGAACCCCACATCAATTTTCAAATCAAAGTTTAAAGCTTTATTGGGTGCAAAATGCAATTTTTGCCCAAGCCATGAGATGCTAATCATCCCATGACCTAACCCTTGAAACTACTCACCCATATCTAGAGAGATAGGAGCAAGAGAAGATCTAGCTACCATAATGAAATAACAAGACTTGAATTAAACTAGAGACTAAGATAGATCGGGAGAAAATAAGCAACTTTAATTAAGATAACAATAACAAAAATTAACAACTAAGGGCAGAAAATTAAAATATAAGTGCTGGAAAAAATGAAGAACAGCAAGAACAATTTGAAATGCAATCAAATCTAATCCTAGATCTAGAAAATAGTACTATTGAATCTATGCTACCTGTTCTTTACAAAAATGACATAAGCTTAAATACTCCGGGGATCCGCGCCTGGAATATTCCCAAGATGCTCAGAAAATCCGCTCTTAAGTCCCTCGGCATCGATGGCAACGGCCTTAGAGTGCTCTGCTATGGGGCTCGGCATCGATGTAAGAAATTAAAGTCCATCGATGCCGAAGTGGTTAAGGGTCTGGGCCACTACAAGGTTCGGCATCGATGTAAGAAGATTTATCCCATCGCTGCCGAGGTCAATAGTGGGGTACTGCCTTCGCTGCCTTCCTCTTGCTCGGGCAAATCTGGCTCTTGCTCGGGCAAGTCTGCCTCTACCTTGGCCATCGGGCATCTAGCTTGGCCACCCAGGTTCTGCTCGGGCAAATCTGCTTTGGCCTTGGCAATAACAGGTCTTGCTCGGGCAAATCTACTCCTGCTCAGGCAATGACAGGTTCTGCTCGAGCAATTGTGTTTCTGCCTTGGCCATCCAGCTTCTGCTCGGGCAAAAACATGTCTTGTGCAACGAAAGCTCCCTTTTTTGGCGATTTACCTATAAAATAGGACTAGAACACTATATGAGCAAACAATGTTAACAATAACTAATAAGTAACTAAATTTAACTAAAACTAGATACTAGCGCACCCTACATTACATTCTCGGGTGCTTATCATAACCGAAGCGATGTTTCTACCCGAAGTGACACCCCTAACATTGACTATTACGGCTCTGCACACTCTGGAAAGCGGCACTCATTGAATGACTCTGACACATGACATCATCTTAGCATAGCAACGCACGTGAAAGGCATTGCCGACTTGTTCAACATTCCAAATCTTTGCCTATAAAAAAAGAAGGACTCTTTCTAGGGCAAGGGTCTAAAAAATTCACTACTACTCTTTTCTCTCTCCTAGCATACATTCTTACTAAACTTCTCCTTCCTCCTCCACTTACTAACTTGATCATCGGAGCTTCTCCCGGAGGAACACCCCCCTCTGGTTTGCAGGTCAAGAGACACCACGCCATCCCACCGTGGTTCATCAACAAGAAGAAAGGGTCTAGAAGGTTCAAGGTTGATTCAGCCCTTCACAATTGGTAACTCTGCTGGGGAACACATATTCTTCCCTAACACCCTATGGACCTGAACACAACCCCCTTCCCCTTATCTTATCCTCTTCTCTTCCTTACCTGAATATATGACTCAAAGGTTGCCTTTTCGGAGCCGGAGATCTTTACCCTTGGTTTGGTCGGGCATGGCTCTATTAACCCCAAACCCAATCAAGCCGGGAGGTCCATTCTTCCAGTCTCCCGTCAACTCACCTTCCCTCCCACCGAACTTGACATCGCCTTGGCGGGACAGAAGCATGAAGTGGTGGTGATTACCCTACTCCAAACAACGGCTCGAAGACCGAGACCGTGGCATGGTCACTACTCCTCATAACGGCCATCCCGCGGAACCAAGCCATCAGAAGAAGGTTCACAAGCAAAGTAGGAAATCAAGCCCCACTCCAACTACCTAACCAATGGCGTCCGAGCGTCAAACGATTTTCGAGCGGCTTGAACATGCACCAAGAGTCCAACCTACAACTTCTCGGCCACGGTTGGTGAGCATCATTCGAGCGGAGAGCTCAACGAGGTCCTCCATGACGAGCTCTACGACTGGCACGAACAGGACGGGTGCCTCTAGATGTACACATCACGTTACTCCACGGCAAGTGGGACCAACAGAAGGAAAGCGGCCCATGGATCTAAATAATCCCCCACAACGCATGAGCACGAGTGGATATCCCAAACATTTGGGGCAATCGAAGTTGGTCTCCGAGCATCCACGTGAAGGAAGACACTCAGAAGGATCACGTGGCCACCACCGAACGTCAAACATAGAGGGATACATGGAACGTGATAACACAATCGTCTTGTATGACCCAGAACCATCGGGAGGAGGCAGTCAGCAGCATCGAGAACAGGTTGAACGACCACGGCATCACCACCGAGAGCTAAGGGTAGTTCCCGAGCCTCAATTGGATGTTCCGCCATTGGGCACTCAAAAAGGCCAAAGCTTCACCATTTACAGATGCCATTCAGCAAGAACGACCGCCGGAATAATTTGTCATTGTAGACACCCTATTCTGGACTGTCCAGATTAGTTTACTTACGGTCTTTGATTCCCTGATGATGAGTAAAGATCAAGAACACCTCGAGAATGTTAGTGTATTTGAGATTTGAGCGTTCCGAAACTCTTTCAAACCCTTTCAAAAACCCTTCAAACCATAACCAAAAAGCCTCAGCAAAATCCTACAGGCACACGCTGGTTCCAAACCAGCGTGCGTTGGTCATCTGCCACATGTCAATTATTGGTCAGCTTTGACCTTTAACCAGGCAGGGACTCGCGCACGTAGGTCCAAAACATGTGTACGTCAGTCAAAGGTAGTCCCATCACCTTTATTCAACCACATTCACAAAACTTTTATGCCACCCCAGTACACTGTTTGATCATCTGAGAAGCGATCTCGGACAGGAGGATGTTCCTTTCCCCTTTCTCCAACTCCCATCACCTTGTCCCATGCATTTAATGCATGAAGACTTACTCTCCACTCTAACCAGCCCCATTTCAGCTAGTTACTCCCCTTCACCCTCTCCCTATAAATACCCCCTTGCATTCACGTGCAAAGGGTTCACAAGTTTAAGGAATTAAAGAGCCTTAAATCCCTTTAACCTCTTGTTCTTCATCTTTCTTTGTCAAGGAAGAGATAAACAACTTCATATTCCCCCATTATACATTACTTCCCATATTCATTCTCCATCCATCCATCAAACCACAAGTTCAAGCTCAAACTCCTTCCAAACTCAAAACCAAAAGTATACCACCTTGGTAATAACTCTCTATTCTGATCCCTGAAGGGGGCTGGCAGGGTCAAGGCTGGTAATCAATACCAGTCCTGGCCCAAAAGCTAGCAAGACTTCAAAGCCGTCATGGTTAGAACTAGTGCACACCAGTCGTTTGTACGCGTACACCAGTAATGGCTGTATGTGTAGTGCTGGCATGGGGATCAGTGTCTAGCTATTTTCTTTCTTCCTTTATATATCTCACTTATGAAGCATGTTAAGAACCAGTTTACTGCTTTCTATTGTTAGAACTGCTAGTTTTACTTTCTCAATCTTCGTTTTTACTGCTTTAGAAAGCCTCTGGAGTCTTTCTAAATATGTCTCAAAACCTAGAAAGTGCAAAGCCAAGCACTGGACAAGAGGTTACAACTAGTATACGATAGCATGCTACCAGCGTGCGCCAGTCAAGCTTAGTCCAGTGGCTAGCTCTTACATGGCAAACTAGGCCTTGGCCTCTACTTTGTTCCCCACACTGTTTATGGGGTGTATTATTCTCTTGTGGCTTCATAGCCCATTTTATCTGCTCATAACTGTATATTATCTGCTCAATAAAATGCTTGGTTTGTCCTAGGTGTCCACTGGTCATTTCCAGAGCCCAGAGGGTTGAAAATAAGAACCATGGACTTAGGCTTATTGGCGCACGTGGTTCAGGTAGTGGCATACGCAGATGAGATCAGTGTGCAATGGCTTGATCATTGCATGCTGGTTACTTCCTACTCACGTCACTTCGGGTCAGTGTATCCCAATCTGTTTAAACTCCCACAGGAGCCTATTTTCAATCTATACTAATTATTTCAATAAGCAAGCATGTCATTTTATCACATCCTACCAACATGTTACAATTTTAATCCCCTTTAATTGTTCCCCTGTAGAGACCCGTATTTTTGAGACTACATTTTTTTCTTTTGCAATCGTACGGCTCGTTGAGATAGACGGTGCGGATATTCGGTGTGACGTCTTCGTGGGAGGATATAACGGTAATTGTGCGAGAGGTGCACATGTGTGTGTGGGGGGTGGGAGCATGGGATTACTCCCCATGCCAATAATTTTCCCAGGAGAATCATTTCTCCCATTTTTTTTTCTCTCTTTTTCTCTCTCGGCATCTCTCTCTCCTCCTCTCCTCCGAAAAACTCCCTCTTCTCTTCTCTCTTCGATTTCATCTACTTAGGGTGTGATTCCGGACAAGGCCGGAGAATTAAAGTTGTTATACGGAGCACGAGCTTTCCAAATATCCAAGAAAATTCCTGATCGGGCCTCGTTAGAGCTTGGTTGACTCGGTCAAAGGCTCGGATTTTGCTCAAAACCCATGAGGTAGGGATTTCTCACTTCTATTATGTGTGTATGTGTTGATTTGGTATTTGAATCGTGCCCTAAATCGTTGTTTTCGTTGTTAGAAATGTTCTGGTGGAGTCTGAAAATCGTGCAGTGAAAACCCAGGTCCTACCGGTAGGAGTTTTGGCCCTACCGGTACAAAAGCTGTCCAGTAATGTCATTTTCGTGAAATTGTGGTCTCCTACCGGTAGGAAAATGTGTCCTACCGGTAGGAAATGAAAAATTCAGCATTTTGGCAAAACTTCGAACGGGCATAACTTTTTCATCCGAACTCTGTTTTGGGCAAATTTTATATCGAAATTCATGTACCGGAAATGTACTTTCCAATGGTGGTAGTCTCATCTCCCAATTCATAACCGATAAGGTTTGGTAGCCAAAATAAGATAGATATGTTCGTACACATTGGGTAATCCTTTTTCCTTGGAATCGTGGAGTGAAACATGGATGTTCTTAGGTTCGTCTAAGTACTTAGTTGAGTGGTTTGATGAGGCTAGTGGTACACTAGGCTTTGTAGTGGTTGTTGGGTTCCGTGAGAGTCCTTTGACACCGAAACGAGGGTTTAGAGAACAAAAGGAACATAGGTGGGCGAAGGTTGTATGTATGACATGCGATGCGAGAAACAAACTCGTAGATTACTCTTTTGAGTTAAACAACGCTAGGCGCGAATACATGTGACATTTTCCTTATGTTTGATATGTGACACATTTCTTGCGTAACTTCTATGGTTTTATGAGTGGCAAGGTAGAAATCTACGAATCGTTGAGAATGAGTTTACTTTGACGTGAGAGGTGTGGATATGGGATGATAATATAAGAAATTGATAGTGTTATAGTTGCGAGTGAGTTGACAATGGGGTTGCCTTATACTTTCTACATGAACGAGTCTCGCCTATGAATCCATTTTATATGATTGAGATAAAAACTAGAGTTATGAGGTGTAGCAATGACTAGTGGTATTATGACCTATATTATGTGGATTGAGTTTGTTCCATCTGTGTGAGAGGTATTTGTGGGAGTGATGGGACTCCATGAATAGCCTGAAAAGAGCATCCGCACGTGACGTGTGGCATTGGTTTGCAATTATGATATGGAAGCAAATAAAGGGTTCACAGAATGAATCCATGAAAGAAATGGTTGGTTGTTCGGACACGATACTGTAGAGATGTACTTGTTACCGTTAAATGCGAGTTGTCACATATATTACGACGTTGGAATATCGGATAGGTTATATTGGAATAGGTTGAGAGGCATCGGTAGTCATGAGTAAATCATATGGGTGTTAGATCTTCGAGGTGTACTTAAATATTGGGGTGTTGACAGAGAGCTTTCCTTCTGTAGTCGACGGTGGGACATTTAGTATACACATTCTGTTACTATTAGAGACACAGTATCTACTTCTGTTATTCACTCTACCTGTCATCCCATTTGCATATAATAGTGGTGTAGATTTCTCTACTGGGCTCTTGTAGCTCAACCTATCATTTTTCAGGTGTGCACCCAGAGCAGTAGCATGGAGCAGAGTGCTTGCATTCAAGTGCATAATTTTGAAAGAAATGGTACAAGAGACTCATGGACTTTTTGATAAAATATATTTTGGGAATGTAATACAATCTTAACTCTATTTCTTTTGACGATGTAATATATTCAAACTCATGGAGTTGGAATTGTAATTTAATGATTAGGACATGGTGAATTCTTTTGGGGTATCATGTAAGATATTGTGAGGAGTTTTATTTATGAAAAATTATATTTATTTTTGCCGAAAATCGAGGGCGTGACATCCCCCACCCTAATTGGCTAAAAATTGATCAAAAGAGAGAATTAAATATTTTACAAACGCTTGAGTAGAGACCGATCTCCGGATTGGGCGAGAGGGGTGCCTTAAAACCCTTCCCCTCTCGTAACCTGGCTCCCGAACCTCAAATATCGAAGGTGACGATGGATCAGTCTACGCCTTTTCAAAATCAAAACGTAACAAACATTTCAAGTTCGGTTCCTTGGGTGGTTTACCGCAAAACCTGAGTGACGACTCTGAATCGAAGCGTTTCGCCGTGCTTTTCAAAAAGGGCGCACCCGATTTTCATACAGAATTTAGGGGCATGTGCCCACAGTCATGCCAAAGATCAAGCGCTACAAAGCTAAGGAAGATGCGGATGGAGTCGTATGCCAATTTGACAGACAATGAGCCTCCACAACTTCTCCGATGCTCTCATGTGCAAGATCTTTCCCTTGACACTCAGTGAGCAATCATGATGCGGTTCAACCAGCTTAAACCTATGTCAATCAAAAGCTTCAATGAGTTAGAGTTGGAATTTACAAAGTGTTTTGTCACGAGTAACATCCAACCAAAGACACTTTTTATGCTCGTCAATATGAGGCGATCGCCAGGAGAGACTCTTCGGCTCTATACCAAATGCTATTGGGAAGTTTACAATCTCATCCCCGGCTGTGACCAGAGCGTAGCAGCAGAGTCGTTCATGAATGGGTTGGATCCTTCCTCTCCTATGTTCCGAGATCTATCCTGAAACCCTCTAAAGACCATGGGCGAGCTTATGGTAATCACTGAAAAAGATTGTGTACATGAAGAGGCGGTAGTCGAGTATCGCACACCGAAGGCCCCAGAACCTGCCAAGGCTTCATCCACTACTTCGAGAGACAAAAAGCAGGTAATGAATGTTGGGCACAGACACGATGGTCCAAGCAACAACCAGGGAAACCAAAAGAAAAATAATAAGAGTCGGCCCCCGTAGTAACCACAACAACAACAACAACCACCTTGGCAACAAGCAAGGCGAGAATCGAGGCTAGACGAATATGTGGCCGAATGAACGACATTCATCAAGCCCATTTACAAGCTTTTGAGCATCATTGGTCGGTTGTCGTTCTTCGTGTGGCCAACGGGATTCCTGGGAATGGCAGGAAGTAGCACTGGAATGTGCACGTATCACAATGAGTATGGGCACTACACCACCTAATGCCAGCCATACAAACGATACCTGAAGGAACTTGTTGTGGCTAGGCATTTGAACCAATGGATTGACACTCGGAAGAGCCAGCTTCCACCTCTTCCACCAATCGTTGGGAACATTGTCGGAGTCATCCAAGGCTTAGTGTCAGAAGGAAGGGCAGCAGAGCTCCATTATGAAATCGATAAAGCCATTGCTGCTTTGTCTGTTTGCAGCGTCAGTACGTCTCTGAAACGAAAGTGGGTGGATCTGAATCTCGACTGCGCCATCACTTTCTCCTCCGAAGATTTCAATGGTGTAGGCACCCCGATATGGGTCTCCGCATTGATTTACTATATTTTTCGGTTTCTTGTTTCCCCGATGATGAATTGGATCAAAAATAGTTTTGAGTATGAAGAGGATTTGAACTTGGAATGTTTAGAACCCCTTTTGAACCTTAAACCCTAAACCATAAACCCTAGCCGAGGTTTAACCAGCGTGCTTTGGTCAGACACATTCGCACGCTGGTCAATTTGCCAGGTGGTGGTCAAAGGTCAAGCTTTGACCGTTGACCAGCGCAGTGGTTGGTGGGACACACGCGCGTCGTTATGGTCATTCACGCGTTGGTCAATACATGTCCCTCTCACCTTTTTGCAAGCTGGATTTTGTGATGATCAGGGGTCTATTACACTCATAGAGGCTTGATTTCGTCATCTGAATAGTGTTCTCCAGGTTTGGGGTGCACCACCCTCATAACCACTCCCATCACCCTTTTTGGGGATTCTTCTCCACCAAGCAAGGCCGACCAGCCTTGTCTGCTGGTTGTATCCCCTCTAATGCCACCAACCTTCCTCCTCTATAAATACTCCATTGCACTTCCATGTTAAGGGTTACAAAAAAATCTCAAGGTTACAAAATCTCAAGCTTAAAAAGTTCATAAGCACACCATAATCTTCTCAAACACAAACAAGTATTCTCTTTGTCACTTAAACAACCACATCAAACCCCATTTTAGTCACTAATCACTTTGTTCAAATCCATTTTCAAACACTTAAGCAAAGGTATAATACCTTCTTATTTATTGTTTTGATCTCTGAAGGGGGGCTGGTAGGGCCAAGGTTGGTAATCTATACCAATCCTACTCCTAACGCTAGCAGGGTTACAAGAACCGTGTGGCTGACAAACCTGCACGCGCTGGTTGCTTGTACACGCATGCCAATCCTTGGCTGCGCACGCAGACTTGCGTGGGAACAGGGGTGTTGGTTTTTATTATTTTAGTAGTGTATAAATCACCTTGCTGCATGTTAAAAACCTGATTTACTGCTTTGTATGTTAAAAATGCTAGTTCTTGCTCAGCATGTTTTTCTGTTTCTCTGGAATGTCCCTGGGTGGCTTCTGAATATGTCTCAGTGCCCAGGAATGCAACTCCAACTACTGGAAGTCTAGTCAGAACAGGCGCGCACCTGTCTTGGATCTACGCGCGCATGTTGATGACACATTCCAATGGTTGGCTTTGCATGAGTAATTTAGCCTCTGGCCATTGTTTTATTTCTCCACACTATTTATGGGGTGTATTTCAGTTAATTCTCCCTCTGTTGGTAAATTATGTTTATTTTTTTGTACATATAAACTGCTTGGCTTGCCCCTAGGTGAGTATTGGTCATTCTAGAGCCCAAAAGGGGATAAAATCAATACTGAAAAAATAGGCCAACATGTGTGCGTGGATCGGGGTTCGGCGTGCGTAGGTCCCTTTACATGCACGTAGATCATTGCATGCAAAGTGGTCCCTGTTTTGTGCCGAACTTCTGATTAAGGCACTGTTTTGGGTTAGTTTTATCAGTTTTTGATTTTATTTCGCTTATTATTTATCATTCCATCCATTCAAGTTATATCATCGCATCTAGCAAACTGTTACAGTTTTAATCCCTATTAAACTGTTTTCCCGCCCTAATTGGCTAAAAAAATGATTAACAAAAGAAGAATCTCGAAACCTTTCAAAATGTCCAAGTAGAGATCGATCTCCGAATTGGGCAAGAGGGGTACCTTAAAACCATTCCCCTCTCGTAACCTGGCTTCCGAACCCGGATATGGTTATAATGGACTGGTGCCTTCACTTTTTCAAATCAAACAGCGTAGAAAGCATTTCAAGTTCAGTTCTTTAGGTGTCAGACCTTCAAACCCAAGTGGCGACTCTGAAATTGAGCGCTTGTCCCGCTAGTGCTCCTTCGATCCCGGGCCCTTGCTTTGAAAAACGGAATTTCCAAGGGCATGATGCCCACAATGGCGACTCTACTGGGGATCAATCGAACCAATACTGATTTATACTTAGAGTTTAAAACACTTGCGAACAATCCCTAAAAAGTCTGTCAAAACGGTGAGCGTTGCCGAAGAAAAGAATAATGATTTAACAGGACCTTTGTCTCCTGCCAATCCAATCTGGGACTTTTTCGGTTGTTCATTTGTGTTGTTTTCTCTAAAGATAGATTAAATAAAGTGAGCCAAATTTGAAAAGGCATTTTGCGATTCTTCTTCTTTCAATCAATTTTTAGTATTTCTCATTTGCATCGATGTGGGATAGCCTCATTGGAGCGTTTTGGCAATCCAGCACGGTTTACCGGAGCCTGCGGACCCTGAATGCCCAACAACCTTCGACAATGATAAGTCATTCTACCATTCAACCATTGCTTTGCAGTTAGCGGGTAGCAGGAGGTATTTCTTGGCTTTAGTCCGAGGAACCCGTTACAAACCAAAATCGGCCTTTGCATATACAAAACACTAGCACTCTCCAAACTAGGACAGGTACCTACAAGGTAAAATCTGTTTGCATCTAACCCCCATATACTATCTACGTGTTACTGCTTTCCCTATCACATGCATCGTACATACATACCATTTTTCGTAGGAGCATGTTTAAGGTGGCTTCTAGGTTCTCTCTTCTGAGTTTGTCTTAGGCTTATTTGGACGTTGTCATGGCCTGATGAAGAGTCGTGCATCTCAATGGTGCATGTTATCAATTTTTAGAGTCTTTATATCATTGAGACTGTGGGAAATCAAAGTTTTCTAAACCCTTGTCTACCCAATTGAGGTTTTAAATAGAAAACGAGGAACATCGGAGAGAATGCCATGATACTCATACCATTTTGGTTATCGTGCAAAGCACGTACACCATTTAGGCTAACAGCGCTGTGCCGCTCATGCTGCCTTGGTTTCAGTATCACGTCATCTACACCAAGTTGTTCCAAGTCCAAAGTTGAAACTTTGAAAACGGAGTAGTCAAAGGGTTAGACTATCTTGACATCCCTTTGTATCATTCGATTTGACAAGGATACATTATCAAAAAGATTTTCGAGGATTTTGGCAGCGTCTGAACATCTCGAGATAGACTTGTCTTCTAGCTCTAAAGTCTAGGAGGACATGACGACGATGAGTGCATTTGTACTTTTTTCTTTTATTTAGAATAAATTGCTGAAGGACATCTATTGAGCCTTCTCTTACTTTGCTGTAAGTTCTGAACCATTGCACCGTCAAAGAAAGCACCGAAGCGAAAGGGCAAACCCGCTTGAGAACGTCTGCATCACAATCTAATTCACAGGCTTGTCAGCCTCGAATCCCAGTCAGTCACAACAGAAGCTTCTTCTGGTTCTTTGTTGGTCACTCTACATTCAGCTTCTCCATCGATCTTGCAAAAAGCAACTCCACCAGCTTCCCTTTCTTCGACTTCTTCTTCAGACTCATCTGAAAAACCTACAATGGCAGATTAATCACTCAACCTTGAGACTGTGCTTGCGAACCTCCAGAACAGTCTTACAATTATGCAATAAAGGATTATTCAGACTGATGCTAACATCATTCGTATGAATGATCTCATCAACACTCATCTTCCACCAACGCTCGAAGAAGAGGACGAGGACGATGAGGATGTTCATGCCATCTCTGTCTTTGTCGAAGATCCAAATCATGCGGGCCATCTCATTGTTCAGCCTATCCCTAGAGAGGCTCGTGAGCTTGCTCCAAATCCAAACCCTACTGTTGTTAGGCCTGTTCAAAACCTTGACATGGCTGCTCTTATGGCCAAGATGGCTAAGTTGGAAGAAGCTGTCTCAAAATCTGAGAAGATCAGTGCAGGGGGAATAGACTTGGATCGTCTCTGCTTTTACCCTAATGTTAAGCTTCCTGATAGATTCAAGATGCCTGACTTGGTTAAGTTCGATGGGAGTGGAGATCCCAGGACTCATCTCTTTGGTTACCACGCTGCCATGAAGCTGCTGGGAGTGGAAAGTGAGGTTATGTCTCAGCTATTCCCTTAGATTCTCTCTAGACCTGCCTTTTATTGGTTTCTGTCACTCAACATCTCCAAAAGAAGGACTTGGGAATTGGGGCTGCATTTATTTTACAATACAATTACAATTCCTAGCTCAAGATGACTACTTGGGAGTTAGAATCCACCAAAATGGAGGCTAAGGAATCCTTCGCAGATTTCGTTAAAAGGTGGAGAGCCAAAGCCGCTCTAATGACTAAGCGCCCCGAGCGAGAGAGATCAACTCTGTATCATCTTCCGTAATCTCCAACCTGACTTTGCCAAGTACCTGGTGACTGTTCAAGCCTCTGCCTTCGAATTTGGCTTGGCCATCGAGGATACGCTGCAGAATGGGATTCTGCCAAGGGGAGAGTCGTCCAACCCTTCGAAATCAAAGCCTCGCACATACTCTAGGAACACCAATGTGCTCTTTGGTGGTAATAACTACACCAACACATCATCAATTGGCGCCAACGCCTCATCATCCAACACTGCTAACCACATTGCAGATGTCAATCAGGTGCAAATGCCACAGAACAACCGGGCTCACACTCAACCCCACAGCTTCTCCGCTTTTGAGGCACCACTGTCTTCGATTATGGAGACGTTAATCAAATCAGGGCATCTCAAACCCCTCAATCCAACTCCACTACCCAAAAATCCACAAGCTAATTTCAAACCTAACCTTTATTGTGCCTACCATCAGGGGGCCGACCATCTTAATGACTTTTATTATCGCCTTCGTCATATGATTCAAGACCTCATTGATGAGGGCACGCATGGAGCTCCCCCTCCACCACCTTAAAAGCCCAATATCATCTCCAACTCCATGCCTAACCACAAAGCAGTCCCACATATCAGCCAGATATCCCTTAGCTCCACTCGTATCAACCCCAACTCCACTATATTCAACCCTACCGACCATATAATCCCAATTGACCAACCCAAGCCAGTTGTATCACTCCCTCTCGAGCCCGAGGCTAAGCTCATGTTCATTCGGTTGGATGTATAGACATCCCATCCCAATGCAACCCCAAAGCATTTGTAGAGGGGTTTGACCACATTCAATGTCATTATTAGTGATCTCCACAATGGTCCTGCTCCCTCTGTTCAGCTCAACTCTGCTTGACTGCTTCCACTATCCGTAACCCATACTTCAATGTAACCAACCCTAACCCCTCTCCAAGTCTGTTGAGCCGGTTTAGATCTGTTTTGCCTTCTTTGCTCGTGCCTGAGGTTGACATGCAAGCTGTAGGTTGGGCAATTGCTGATAATATTGACTATGTCGCTCCCATGATCAATGAATGGACTAAACTTGAGCTGGACAATATTCGGCAAGGCCCAGAGTATGTCCCTTTTGATCATGCCTAGAACGAGGAATGGTTGGCCGGGTATAACCAAGCAATGCTTGATCCCTTGGATGGCATCTCCTTATGCATGCTCTTTCTACAACCCGAACTTATAGCCCCCAAAGTGGAGTACTATTGGGACCCCAAGCCAGCTTGGCAAGTTGCAATGGATTTGAATCCCGATGTCCTCCAAGGCTATTATATGGAGGATTACCTAGCTCATTACATAGAGGATGATCTTGTTCAAGAGGACCCCCGTGTTCTAGGAGATTCCATTTCTACCTTCAATTCAATTCTCAACTCGGTGTCTGATCTCGAGTACGACCCTAGTTTCTACATTACCGATTGAGGACTTCCGTGTCCCGATGCTCCTTACCCTGAGGATGAAAATTGTAGCATCATGGTTACGGACCTAGTTCAACCTATTGATCTTTGGGGAGTTGACAAGATAGTTGATGTTACGGTTGGCCGAAGTTTAGGCAGTTAATCATTCTTTGTTGGACAGTGGACTTTGGGATGTCCTGTTGTTGCAAATCTCACCCCTGTTATAGAAGAAGTGGCAGTCAAGGATCTTAGCTTTTGGGACTCAGTGCTAATGTATGATTTGGCTAGTAACTTGAGTTTGGATGGGGAAGTGCCTATAGCAACTTCGGTAAGTGATAAAAGGAAGCGCAAATTGGGGTGAGTTCTTGCCGATCTCTAGGATGTGAACAAAGGTCCTCAAGTGGTCCTTGTCTCTGGGAACGTTCATAACGTTACGAGGAGTGGACGAATCTTTCAACTTGCTAATTTGCAGGCCGGAAGTTCGTCCAACCCTTCTGCAAGGAATGTACCACTTGAGGCATCAATTGGCCCTCCGGATGTAGATTTGATTCATAAGCAGCTTGAGCGGGTTCGATTTGGCAGAACCTTAACCTGAATTAGTATTCCTCCTCCCCTGCTCTGCTTCCTTGCCTCTAGACTTGCAACAAGTCACTAGGGCTGGAATAGCCTAGTGACCCTCCATCGATCAAGTCAGATTTCAGGAGAGAAAATAGATCTAGGGTTAGGGAAGAATGGCATACCTCCCCAGGATGAGTATCCTTTTGTATTTATATACCTAGGTTTACTTGGCCTCCAAGCTAGCGCGTGGAGGTCACGCTCAGATAACCGTCTCGGGTGACATCATAGATGATGCACCGGAGAAGGCGGTTACGGAGCACATGGCCAGACCTGGCCTAGATGATTACATCCGCCACGTATCGTTCTTGGTCCCCTTTTGTTATGCTACATTCTTTCAAGAGACCTTGACGAAATGCTTACTTCGGTGATTCACCGAAGTATTAATAGGAGATTTGATACCGAGCGAATAACCGAAGGATGTATGCCGTGGCCCGCCTATACTGTCCTACGGATCGTACCAACATGAGACCTCGGTTAACAGTGGTCTGGCTAGGTTACCGATGCCATAACCGAAGCTTGGGCTAGGTCTGTCTCCCGAAGCGGGTGTGTTGGGCGGCGTAAGCTCGTCGAGCACCTGGGCTTTTATTGTTGTCCGAGGCTGAAAATGGATTTCAAAATTGGTAAGCTCAACGGCCCACTGTGAGATTCAGTTGGAGAGATTTACCTTCCGGAGGAGAGACTTGAGAGGGTATTCGGTAAGGACGATGATGCAATGTGACTGGAAGTAAGGAGCGAGCTTCCTGGAAGCTGAGATGAGGGCAAGGACGAGCTTTTCTAATGGTAGATAACGCGTTTCGGCGGGGGTCATTGTTTTGCTAGAGTAATAGATTGGCTGGTGCTCCCGGCCCTCTTGGCGGACGAGCACCTAGCTTACAGCGTGCGGAGAGACAGCTAGGTAGAGGAACAAGTCTTCCTGGTTCTGAGGGGTGACGAGGAGTGGAGCCTTGGAAAGATACTCCTTTAGTCGTTGGAGGGCTCAGTCACAGTCTTCTGTCTAATTGAAGCTCCGTCGGCGGCCCTTTAAAAGTGCGAAGAATGGTTGGCATTTGTCCGAAGAACGGCTTATAAACCAATTCAGGGCTACGGCCATGCCAGTCAAACG
Source organism: Rhododendron ovatum (assembly GCA_019656835.1). NCBI lineage: Eukaryota > Viridiplantae > Streptophyta > Magnoliopsida > Ericales > Ericaceae > Rhododendron > Rhododendron ovatum. The sequence continues at coordinate 24,340,980 of CM033792.1, read as the reverse complement.
CTGAACATCGCGCTTGTTGTGAGGAGCCGAGAGTTGATCAATAGCGAGAATCTGGGAAGGATCGGCCTCAATATCGCGTCGGGAGACGAGGTGGCCAAGAAATTTGCCGGAGCTGACACCGAAGACACATTTCGCGGCATTGAGGCGGAGTTTGTGTTTCTTGAGTATCTCAAAGACTTCGGCGAGGTGAGTTATATGATTACTAGCGCGTAAGCTTTTGACCACCATGTCGTCGATGTAAGCCAGCATAGTGTCACCTAGTAACCGCTCGAACATCTTGGTTATCATTCGCTGAAAAGTGGCCCCGGCATTCTTTAAACCGAACGGCATAACAAGGTACCCGAAGATGCCATGGGGGGTGATGAAGGCCGTGTTCTCGACATCGCCTTCGCTCATGGCAATTTGGTGATAGCCCCGGTAGGCATCCAAGAAGCTGAGTCACTCGTGTCCGGAGGTGGCGTCGACGAGCTGGTCAATACGAGGAAGGGGAAAGAAGTCCTTTGGGCAGGCGTCGTTGAGGTTTGAGTAATCGACGCAGACCCGCCATTTGCCATTCTTTTTCTTGACTATGACAGTGTTGACCAGCCACTTGGGGTACTGGATTTCTCTAATTGCCCCTGCGTTCAGGAGTCGGTTGACTTCTTCAATAACGGCCTCGGAATGAAGAGGAGAGGACCGTTGTGCCTTTTGTAAGACCGGGCGTTTGGCTTGGTCGATGTTGAGTTCATGGTAAATGAAGGAGGGGTCGACCCCGGGCATCTGATATGGGGTCCAAGCGAACACTTCGATGTTTCGGTTGAGAAAAGCTACTGTCTCATTCCGATCAGTATCACTAAGTGAGGAATTGACAAGGAAGAAGCAGGAACCGTCTTCGGTTATTGGGATGGTGGCCACGTCTTCTATGGTTTTGTCGTCGACGGGTCTACCAACGTCCTCCAAAACTGGGGCCTCGGGGGCTTCAATGAGATTAACCCGGGAGATCTGTTTGTTACTTTGGATGGTGTTGATATAGCACTTTTTTGCAGCAGTTTGATCTCCGTACAAGTCTTCCTCGTGCCCATGAGTACCAATGAAACGGACCACTTGGTGATAGGTGGAGGCAATCGCCTTAAGCTTATGTAGCCAGGTGCACCCAACAATTGCATTGTAAGGGCAAGGGACGTCGACTACCACGAATTCTATTTCAAGAGTCACCGAGCCGGCACGGACTGGAAGAGTGATCATGCCGATGGGCCAGACCGGTGCTCCGTTGAAGCCGATAAGAGGAACTTCGGAGGGACGGAGGTCGGTGTTGGGAATCTTCAGATCCTTGAACAGAGAGTAGTACATGACTTCAGCCGAGCTGCCCTGGTCTACGAGGATGCGACGGACGTTGAAAGTTCCGATGCGTACGTGACCACGAGGGCATCATTGTGGGGAAGCTGGATGCGGTCGAGATCCTTCTTGGTGAATGTTATCGTCCATTTGGAATCGTCATCGGTTCTGGGACGTTTTGGTTCGGGACCGACCAACATGACCTGCTTGGAAGAGGAGGCCTCGTTCAGCTCGTCCCGGATGATGCGAGCAGCCTCAGGATTTAGAGGATCGTGTATGACGTGGATCGTCTGGACCTCTTCCTCGGTGTTGGTTTCGGTCCGTTGTGCCCGAGCCGTCGTCTTCTCGTGATCGATGAAGTTGCCGAGGTGGCCACCCGCAACAAGCTGCTCCAAGTAGGCCTTGAAGGGCTTGCATGCTGTGGTGAAGTGACCCTGCTCGTTGTGGTAACTGCATCGAACGATAGGATTCTTAATTTTCCCATTTTCAGTTCCTAGCTTTTGATTTGGGAAGGAGAAAAAAGGCCGATCCTTCATTTGATCGATGATCCAGTAGATAGGAATGGTGAAGAGGATTTTCTCGGCATTGAAATCGCTTGGCTTCGGTCCCCTCCTCTGTGACTGCTTGATGGTGTTGACCTATTTTTTTGGTGTTGGGACAGGTGCGGGAACCGGTGTGGATACCGAGGTATTTAATGTCTTTGAACTCGTAGGCTTCCCGATGCCCCTCTCTGCCTTGGACTCGATGAGCTGACACCAACCCTTGATACGAGTCATAAGGTCCTTCATAGAGTTTGGCTTATGGCGAGCGGGGTCGTCATAGACTTGCTCGTCCTGGGAGGTGAGACCGAGCTTGAATCCTCGGGCTGAGATGACGCCATCGCAACCCTATATCTCATTGAATAGTTTCCAGTAACGTTCGGCGTACTGGTGGAGCGTTTCCTCGTTCCTCTTGCGGAGGGCCAAGAGGGAGTCGATCTCCTTCTCATGCTTATTGCTAGTTACGAACTGGACCATGAAGGCATCACAGAGGGAATCAAATGAAGAAATTGACCAAGCCGGGAGTTGATTGAACCAGGTGAGGCCCAGGTTGCCAAGGTTTGCAGGAAACACTTTGCACAAGAAGGCATCGTTCGAGGGTTCGTTCCGAAGAAACAAAGACATGATGAGCTTGTACTATACCAAATGCATGTGTGCCTCGGTCTTGCCGTCGTATTTGGCAAACTTGGGTTGGGTGAAACCCTTGGGGGGGGGTAACCGAGTCGATCTCGCTCGTAAAGGGCGAGGTCGTGAGTCGTGTAAGTCGCGTGTCACGATGAGGTCAGATCGAACGGTCGAGGCCGTCTGGACGCTCAGTCGTTGTACGCTTCTTGGGGACAAGTTTGTCCAATCGTTCATATTCCTTTCTCTTTGAAGCAACACTGACCGATTTCTTGGGAAAGCGTTCTTGGCGGTGATGGCGATAGTTGTCCCGAGCTGAAGGCTCGAGGCGCTCAGTGACCGGGCTCCTGCTGTGTGCGCCGCCGGGGTGCGAGACGATAGGACTTCTGGCTTCGGTGACCTTCAGGTGCTCGCGGTATCCCCTGGTCTGGAACTCCACAAGGCCGTCATCTTCGAAGCTGCATGGGGGAGCGGGAACGATCCCTGTGCGATGTGTCTTTTGTGGCTCGAGTGTCCGCTGCTCTTGGTGACTCAAGACGATCCTTGACTGAGGGGCGGGATCTGTGCTTCAGCAGGTGACCGACTTCGCAACTGCGAGGGGGGGTGTGACAGCGCTTCCCTCCGCCGCGACTCCTAGAGGAATGAGATGGGGAGATTTGGAGGAGGTGTTTGATCTCCGCCAACTCGTCTCGGACGTGTCTATTGCGCTCCATCATCGTCGTGAGATCGTCGATTTTCCGCTCAAGTTGGCGGATGTAGGAGTGGAGTTCAAAGGATGGGCGTGCGTCTGGAACTGACGCTCCGGCACCGACTTCGATGGATACATGGGTTTTTCCTAGGGCAGTTGCTCCGCCGGAAGCCAGGCTGTGGTCCACGAGGGAACCGAGCCCGTGGGCGGTACCATCGTGATGCGCGTCATCGATCTCAACCATGTTCGATTCAAGAACGCTGAACGGAGCAGAAAGGGGGGAGGTGGAAGCTGAAAGGGTGGTTAGTTCCCCAGCAGAGTCGCCAATTGTAGGGGTTCGATTTGGCAGAACCTTGACCTAAATTAGTATTCCTCCTCCGCTGCTACGCTCCCCTGCCTCTAGACCTGCAACAAGTCACTAGGACTGGAATAGCCTAGTGACCCTCCGACGATCAAGTCAGATTTCAGGAGAGAAAATAGATCCAGGGTTAGGGAAGAATGGCATACCTCCCCAGGATGAGTATCCCTTTGTATTTATATACCTAGGTTTACTTGGCCTCCAAGCTAGCACGTGGAGGTCACGCTCAGGTAACTGTCTCAGGTGACATCATAGATGACGCACCGGATAAGGCGGTTACGGAGCACATGGCCAGACCTGGCCTAGATGATTACATCTGCCACGTATCGCTCTTGGTCCCCTTTTTTTATGCTACATTCTTTCAAGAGACCTTGACGAAATGCTTACTTCGGTGATTCACCGAAGTATTAACAGGAGATTTGATATCGAGCGAATAACCGAAGGATGTATGCCGTGGCTCACCTATACTGTCCTACAGATCGTACCAACATGAGACCTCGGTTAACGGTGGTCTGGCTAGGTTACCGATGCCATAACCAAAGCCTCCACAACTTGTGTCTCAACATATTGTATCCTTTGTGTGTCTGAGCTAAAGCTCCTGCCGGGCTAATTATGGGACCCCGATATCCCCTGCCAAGCACCCACCTCATAGGTAAGGCCTTGAATATTCAATACGAGCATTAGCTCCTGCCGGGCTATTTATGGGACCCTGATATCCCCTGCCAGACACCCACCCGTCGATGGGCCCCGAGTGTTCGCGCGTCGTTCACATTCTCAAGTGTACCGTTCGTACAAGTGTCGTGCTAAAAGCTCATATTTATAATTCTATAGTTCCATCACTTTGAACAATTTCCAATGCATCACACGTAGCACATGGGACAAGCGAAACCACCTGATTTCTCTTTATATATGCATATAATAATATAAACCCCTTTAAATGATTTAAGATTTTGGAAAAAAAAAAATTTAATGATTTAAGACTTTGGAAAAAAAAAAATTGGACTTCAATGCATCAGGGAGTTTTTTACTTTTTACAGCTTACCTACCGGTAGGAAATGGGTACCTACCGGTACAAACCGGAAACAGGAGGAACACTTTAGTCCACAAGAATTCTACCAGTAGATGGGAAAGTGGTATCGATAGGGTCCAGAGAAAATTTATAATCCTACCGGTAGGGAACAAATCCTACCGGTACAAACTCAAAACAATGTGTACAAATTATCAAGGCGACAAAATTCTACCGGTAGAGAAAAATATCCTACCGGTAGGAATCCGAAAATTTTGGCGATTTTTCACAACATGACAGATTTTGATCCAATTCCAATAGCAACCAATACAAGCTTGAGGAAGGCGTAGAAACACTCAAATAACATATAACGAGAGGTAGAATTTCCTACCTCGAGTATCCAAGCCAAAAACAAATAGATTGATCGAACCCTAGCTTCCGGAATCCAAGTTAAGCAAAAATACACCCAATCGAGCTCTATCCAACGCGATACGAGCCCGAATACACACGTAGACGATGGAGTTGAGAGTGATTGTTGTGGGTTTTGGGTTTAGAGATAAGTTTTTGGTGAGAGAGTGAGAGAGATTGAGAGAGAAGAAAGTGTCGAGAGAGAAATGGGATGAAAAGTAAAAATGGGAAAAATTTCCCCAGGTGAATACACGGCAAACACATGCACAAATCACACAAACACCCATGATTTTCAAATTTTCGTGCATTGACCCCCAACTTTAATTTTCTCATTAATCCGACACTTATTCATTTATAAATTATTAAAACATATAACGGAAATTTACGGGTCTCTACAATAGCCCTCAACCAATTTCATGATGAATATGGTTATTCAGATGAAGATGAAGATGACGATATAGTAAAAAATTATCATAATAAGAAACTTCAGCAAATCCAGAATAAGCTGAATATACTGGCTGGTGCTTAATTTTGCAACATGAATCGACCCCCAGATCGAGGACGCGGACAGAGAAATAATTCTCGTGGAAGGGGTAGACCAAAGGTTACTCCAGCTGATGCTGAAGCCTACTTAAAGGCTCAAAAACTTCAATTTCCTTCTCTTCAAGATGCAGCTTCAGCATCTTCGTCATCACCTCCAATAAAGGAAGTGGTTCAATCAGAAGAAGTTTTCAAATCTTTGGAAACTACCGAAACAATCATGGTCTTGGAATCACAGGATGAACAATGGAAGGATGATCCTTGGGAAATTAAGTCCCGATATATGGATACAATGAGCTATCCAATATTGGAGGGGAAATAGAGATATATTTATGAAGCAATGCTTACAGAATTTGGTTCAGTGGAAATTACCCACACTTATGATAGCAAAATTGGGTCAAAAAATAGCCCAATAAGTGGAAAATTCACCCATAAAAAATTAAAATCTTTGTCAATCAGGATGGAAAATGGTGCTATAGTAATTCAATACAATTATTGGGATTACATAGAAGCTTGGACAAAGGCTTTTTATTATCAGAATCAGAAGAGAAAACACTCGTGGTTTTTTAAATTATGTCCAAATTTTATTGGACAAAATGATTTTCCAAATTGGTTTGTTATCTCATGGTCTAAATTTGGCCCACGATCGGATTATCTTCCTCATGATATACAAAAGAAAATAGAGTCCTTCATAAAATACCATCCCCAATTAAGAGGACAAAATATTCTAGAACGAAAATCATTCCTTTCTTGCAATGGTAACTTTTGGAATTCCTTGGACATGGAGATGATATATCCAACTAGGATATAATAATTTGGGACTACCAATACTCCAGAGAATTTTTCAATACAGATGGTGGAAATTAGTCCAAGTTGATGAAACTATTCTGACAATAAAGTCAAAAACCCAGGAGCTAAGGCAACAATTGCAACCGCAAGAAAAATCTTCTATTAAGAACCCTTTCCTCGAAATCTCAGCTCAAATCAGAGCAAAGAATCCGTCTTTATCGAATGATGAAATTGTGATTAAAATAATGGATTATATGAAGGACCAATTTTTACAATCAGTCAATAAGGTAGCTCATGATGAATCCATGACCTAAGCTAAAAGTGCAAAGGAAGACAACAATCCATTTACTTGCTTGGCAGGGGAATCTCAAGATCCCTATAAAGATGAAGGCAATAATGGACCTACTCTGGGAGATTATTGGGACAGTATAACAGAAATACTTGCGGGACAACTGTCCTCTAGAAAAGAAAAGGGAAAGAATCCATGATCGAATAAAGCCAAAACAAATGAAATTACACTCAAATTCATTTGAAATAAAACTATGCCAGGTGCACTGAGTTTCATGTAGAGTCCTCTATATAAAAGACGCGTCAGTAGGAGTATACTCAGGTTTTGGATTACCCTCTCTCACTAAAATCCTATGAGTGGCTCTCCGCTTTCCCCTTCCTCCCTTTGTAATATTTCTTCTTAAATAAAAGGTTAGAGTCTTATCTCCTCTTATCTACTGTCAATCCTTTGCTTCTCAAAGTCTCACTAATGCTAATGGTTACAAAATGATAATCAAATATAAGCTTAATAATATTTATGTGTATAATCAAGGAGTTTGTTTAGAGACAACTTTTCTTTGTATTAGATATCTCCAGCAACAATTAATCTTGGGAACACCATTTTTAGCTATGTCAATACCTATGCAGACCAGTACTACTAGGATAACGGCCAATATTGATGGCCATGAGATATATTCATGGCTGGGCAAATCCAAACGTGACTTGGATGATGTCCCACCCCCTAGAATGTTCTTTTACATTAAAAATTTTAAGTTGTATGATTTTATTCAAGGCATCATCATGTAAAGAATTACTTGTATTTGCACCAACAAATTATTTAAGCCATTATAGCTTTGATACCAAATAAGCAAAGGATCGACAGTAGAGAAGAAGAGATAAGACTTTAACTTTTGTTTAAGAAGAAATATTACAAAGGAAGGAAGGGACAAGTGGAGAGCCATTCATAGCATTTTAGTGAGAGAGGGTAATCCAAAACCTGAGTATACTCCTACGGACGCGTCCTTTATATAGAGGACTCTACATGAAACTCAAATTAAAATACAAATGAAATTACACTCAAATTCATTTGAAATAAAACTATGCCAGGTGCGCTGAGGGCCTCATCGCCACATGAGTCGGATATTTCATCTGATAATTGAGTGTGAGCAGTACCTCCATAATTAAGGTGGTTGATTGGAGAGGTTGACCACCGAAAGTTGGTTTGGCTTTATTCGATCATTGATTCTTTCCCTTTTCTTTTCTGGAGGATAGTTGTCCCACAAGTATTTATGTTATACTATCCCAATAATCTCCCAGAGTAGGTCCATTGTTGCCTTCATCTTCAAAGGGATCTTGAAATTCCCCTGCCAAGCAAGTAAATGGATTGTTGTCTTCCTCTGCACTTTTAGCTTAGGTCATGGATTCATCATCAGCTACCTTATTGACTGATTGTAATAACTGGTCCTTCATATAATCCATTGTTTTAATCACAATTTCATCATCCAATAAAGACAGATTCTTTGCTCTGATTTGAGCTAAGATTTCGAGGAAAGGGTTCTTAATAGAAGATTTTTCTTGTCGTCGCAATTGTTGCCTTAGCTCCTGGGTTTTTGACTTTATTGTCAGAATAGTTTCATCAACTTGGACTGATTTCCACCATCTGTACTGAAAAATTCTCTGGAGTATTGGTAGTCCCAAATTATTATATCCCAATTGGATATCCCATCTCCATATCCAAGGAATTCCAAAAGTTACAATTGCAAGAAGGAATTAATGATTTTCCTTCTGGAATATTTTGTCCTCTTAATTGGGGATGATATTGTATGAAGGACTCTATTTTCTTTTGTATATCATGAGGAAGATAATCCGATCATCGGCCAAATTTAGACCACAAGATAACAAACCAATTTGAAAAATCATTTTGTCCAATAAGATTTGGACATAATTTAAAAAACCACGAGTGTTTTCTCTTCTGATTCTGGTAATAAAAAGCCTTTGATTACACACATAAATATTATTATGCTTATATTTGATTATCATTTTGAAACCACTAGCATTAGTGAGACTTTGAGAAGTTTTTTCAAAATATTGGGTTGGAATTAATCTCTCCTGGATACAATTCATATCCGCACCACTATCAACCAAGGCAATAATATTGCTATTAGTGTATTCTTTTTGAATAACTAAGTTTATTCTTATATGCCATTTTTGGTAGACCACATTATTAATGATATTCAAATAATCTGGATTAATATCCTCACCAATGCTTCCTTTCTTCTCCAAATTATTTATTCTTTCATTCATATCAAAGAGCTCCTGAGTAGCTCTTTCTTTAAATGATTTTAATATGTTAATCTCTGTTTTCAGGATATTAATTTCTTCGTTCAGGTCTGGGATTGTTGCAGGTTTATAATTATCAACCTGTTCCAATCTGTCTAAGACATTTTTTAGACTATAAGTTCTGTCAGGAATTTGGGGGTTTTCATCACCGTCTTCCTCTTCCTTGGTAGAGGAAATGTATGTTTCTATGACCTTTATTTTTAATTGAGGATCTTCAATTTGATCAATAATATCAAGAAAACTTTTCTGTTTATCAATCAAAACATTAATACTGAGACCATTCATTTCTATTATGGCTTTCCAATAATTATTAGAAGTAAAACATTCAAGATTATCAAAATTGAAGTTATTAGGAGTCTCCTCTTCTTCTGAGCTGCAAGAAGTATCCTCTTCATCAGATAGTTCATTTACCTGATCCTCTGAATCATTATTTGATTATGAGTCACTAGAATTTATCATTTGTTTGAAGAGTTGTTGTTTTAACTCCTCATCTATAAAATAAAGGACATAGAAACTTGCATTTCCTTTACCAAGGAAGAGGAAGATGGTGATGAAAAACCCAAAATTCCTGACGAACCCTTGGGTTAATAGTATTCATAACCTTATAATATATTCTATATATTATTGCCATGACTTCAGATCCTGGTAAGAAGGCATAACCTCTAGTCTGGATTCTAAGATTGAGAGCTTCTCCTAAATTCCTATCCGTAAGTGACAGTGTAAGATTAGGATAAGCACTAAAATAAACTGGACCATGACATAAACTGGTCTCAATAGCACCCATTATTGATGACCTCCAATTATTACACCTGCCATCCTTTAAAGTCACTTGAAGGCAAATATCCATTCCTAACAGAGTCAATGGTTTAAGAGCAACTTGCACTAAACCAATATGAATATACTTATAATTTTTAAAGATGTTATTAAAAGAAATGGTCGAGTAGTCTCTGCTAAGATGAAATTATTCCAGACTAACGTCAGGATCTTAGGACATAATATTAACCAAGGGAAAATTATCCCTATTGACAGGAGCATAGAATTTGCTTCATTATTCCCTTCACTCAATGGTTTTATGGTAAATATTTTACAGAATTAGATCAACCCATCAATGTCATAGAAGATTATCATAGGAACTGGAAATCTATGACTAGATCTGTGATTAGAGCAGTCAATCCTCCAACTGTTCCCTTAAGACTAGAAGGGAACTCTGAATCTGATTCCTTGGTTTTAGAAACTGTAGTGTTTGTAAAACCTGCAGAAGGGAGAGATAATTATGAGAAAATTTACAAAACCCTATAAGGCATCCACATCCCAGAAAAACTACTCCTAGCACTATTGCTTCTAGGGTAGCAATCCAACAAAGAATTCCTAAGATTTAAGGAAACATATGGTATCAGAGCAATCCATGTACACAACCATGTGGGCCTTGGAGTTTGGTTGGATTTGGTTGTTGGTATGATTTGTATTGGTGACTATAGTGCTCAACCCCTCACTAGGGCGCAAGGCTATAAAGTTGGCGAGATTGTTGTAGCGGACCGAACGTAAGCCGGCGCCACTACCGTGCCTGAACTATGTTTGGCTACTGGCCAAGAATCACCGTTGGGAAGATTCTTCAAGGAGCTCTGGCACTGTACGTAATTCAAGCACGACCATCATCGGTGGCGCACTTGTCGACATGTTCCTCGCACATGCCACCCATCGGGCTCGGCCGTATACCAGGTTCGGCCGGGAATGGGGTTCGGTTACGTACAAGGCTCGGCCACCCGCCGGTCCACGTGGTCCTTCACGTGACAGAAGCGGTTATACTAGAGGATAATGATGAGCGCACATGAACGGTGCCAGCTCATGCCAAAACGGTTATCGGATCTATTCTGTGAGGTCACGATGATGCCATTTGGCACGCGCAAGGTACATGCCCGGACTTGGAGAGCAAGCTAAGGAGACTCTATAAATATGAAAGGATGGCAACCCTAAAAGGGGTACACACTCTATACTACCTAAAAAACCCTAAGTTCTCACTTGATTCTCTGCATATTCTCATCCTCTCACCGGAGGGCCTTGCCGGGCAACCCCAGCTAGGTCTTAGTCGTGCGTTCATTGTGCAGGACTCGAGGAGAAGACAAGAAACCCACGAACCATCGGAGGAGGATCATGGATCAACGAATCACGGACCACACAATTAGTGAACCCGACGTGAACTACAAAACTTCTGATCCAAACGGCCCGAACCTCCTTCAGCCCATCCTCTTCCTTCAAACAACCACTACAGCTTCGATTACCATGGGCGGAGATCTAGCAGACGTCACCGTCTCAGGGGTCAAAGACGCCAATGGAAACACAATCCTTACACCATTTTCAGAGAAGCACATGTCCATTTCACTTCCGCCTAGTTCAGGCCTCTCCCCAGTGGCGGACGACGTAACAACGGCCTACATCCGCTTGTTGCAACATCGCGACGAAGATAGGGACAACGAGCTGGTAGCTCTACGAGCGGAAGTTGCCCAAATGAAACAACAGATGCAGCGAGACGCCGCTCCCGCTACATCTAGATTCGCGGGAGGCAGAAGTGGGAGGCAACGAAAGCGAACACCACCCCCACCACCGCCACAAGAACATCCTAACGAAACCGGCCGCTTGTTGCAACATCGCGACGAAGATAGGGACAACGAGCTGGTAGCTCTACTAGCGGAAGTTGCCCAAATGAAACAACAAATGTAGCGAGACGCCGCTCCCGCTACATCTAGATTCGCGGGAGGCAGAAGTGGGAGGCAACGAAAGTGAACACCACCCCCACCACCGCCACAAGAACGTCCTAACGAAACCGGCCACCTCGGCTCCGTTAAGGACCGGCTTGGCATCCCACCAGATCCAGGTGATGCGAGGGAGATCATACTTTACAAGTGGAACACGACGTCTGGAACACACCGCTCAAAGGGCCACCACGATCGAACCAACACTAGGGATACCGAGTCATTTACAAGCACATACTCGACTGGTCGCGCAGAATTCTCTCGCACGACGGTTTCCCACTGTAGCCGAGATTCTGTTGAGACCAGACGCCATGTATCTGAACAACTTAGGGAAATCCCTGCAGAAAAATTCGACAATAGCAACCAGGCTCAATGGAACGGAAAGGGCGTACGTATCGACGAGCCAAACAAAGAAACCAAATCCCGTGGCAACAGAAGAGAAGCGGTTGACGAACATCGCCGGGTGACAGCAGATCTTCGAGAAAAACTCTGGCATCGGAACCGTGAAAAGTCCCCCAATAGAGACTCCAAGAGAACAAAGACGGATGAGCACGGCAAGCCACCGCGCCCTAGTTTTGAACGGCAGCTGAAGGATCTCGACGTTTTGCCCTTTACACCCCACATAATCAACACGACCGCCGAACCCAATTTCCACCTACCAAAGTTCACAAAGTTTGATCCTACCACATGCGAAGCCTACACCCATCTAATCCACTTCCATCACACCATTGAGCTATGCACCACAAAAGACGAGATCAAATGCAAAGCATTCCCGTCCAGCCTCGGTTCCCTTAGACTCCAGTGGTTCAACAAGTTGCCCGCCAGATACATACGGAACCTAGCCGACCTTGAACGCGCATTCAACACCCGTTTCATCATAAGCAACAAGATGGCAAAGGAGCCTGAGTCATTGTCCCAAATGCGGAAACTCCCATCCGAAACTCTCTGTCAGTACGCCGAGCGATACTGGCAACTGTTCAACGAAATTCCTGGAATCGATGAGTACTGGGCCGCGAGAACCTTTAAAAATGGCTTGGAAATCAATAGTAAAATTCTAGATGAACTTGCAATTCGACCACCTCATGGGATGAGTGAGTTGATGCGCATCGTCGAACGCTTCTGTGCTCTTGAAGAATTTTACGCGGACTGTGCTGCTCAAGGGCTGACGAACTTAACTACAAGCTTTCCAACAGCCACATCTCAGCTACCAGCAACAGTCACACCGCAGCAACCCCAGCCAAAGAAACTTGTCCACAATGTAGGGGGATGAAAACAATTGATGCTTCGGATCACCTTGGATTCCAACGGCTTATTCGTGCCTTTTCACCGGAACCCTAATTCGTCGTCGGAACCCTAATCTGCAAAATAGACAGGGGGTGAGTGCACCTTTGCCTCTCGTGCCAAAGGCCCTCCGATGCCAAAGTTAGTATCACGTACTAGCAGTCAAACCCTAATTATCAGTAGGAAAGCAATAAGAATGCAGTGTATTGCGTACCTTTTACCTTTAGGTTTACCTAGTATTTATAGATTTGCGTATGCTTGCTGTCCAAGCATTCTTGTTGCCCTAGGATTCCCAACTCGTATAGGAAACCCAGGATATCAAGGATTCTCATTTCCTTTATCAGTTTATTAGAAAAGAGTCCTTCTAGGGTTCTTTTCCTTTACTGGCCGAACTTCTCATTCTCATTGGGTATCTTTTCTAGATCCTATATTCTCGGGATCTTATTTCCTTACGGGACATGACTATTCTAGAATCTTCCAGAGTATTCCTTATGCTCCCACTCTTGATTGGAGCTCTTTCCTTGTTCGGCCATCTCATGGCCGAACAGACGGCTTGGACCAGTTACTTCACATGTAACTAGTCCTTCATCAATTATTTGGACTAATGACCTTACATGGCTTTTGTCTTTATTAGCCAATCAGACTGTATGGATCAATGACTTCTCATATCATTTGGTCCATATCGCCGTTCACCATACTGCTCGACAATAAGTCACGTTATACTTACCAGTGCTTCCCAAATATCACGTGTTCGGCAACTAAATGTATCTGTTCGGGAATACCTCCCTACAATTGCTCCCTAGCTTCATTTATTTACCTCTGTTCGGGGGCAATATATGAAGCTTAGAAACAAAAATTATTTAGATCAGACTCTTTTGATCCCGTGCAGTCATAATTTTAATATTTCATTGATGCTTTGGAGCCTTTGCCTTCGTACCATCTCGAGGCAATGACTCCACGTGGCGTTTCTCGTATGCTTTACATTAAATGTGAACTGACGCTTTGTCTAAACGACGTTTAATATGCCGTTAACTCATTCCTTTTCTCCTGTTACTTTTCAAGTAACGGTGTGAGACGTTTCGTCTTCGTCCCTGGCACTTAACCCCCAAAGAGGATACTTTTGGATCTTCTTCACCAAAACTTAAACTCTCTCCTTCTCTCTCTAAAACCAGGCAAATATATCTCTCCATCCGCCATCGCCGTCATCTGCAAAACTCGAATGCGTTCCAGGAAATCGTCACAGTATCCTTGTAAAATCCTCGTTCTTACTCCATTTTTAGTCGATTCTGAGATCTTAGAACCGCTATTTCTAGGGCTAGTTCATACCCCTTTCTGACTCCACAGTTTTCTTTTGATTATCTCTATGGCGGATGATAATGATAACCCTCCTAGACCCAGTAAGTTTAGGAAGCCCTGCAATACCCCTGCTGCCATGGCTGTAACGCCCCGAATTTTGGGTACGTTAAATAAAACATTTTATTGAAATAAAAACTGAGTCCGGCTCTTTATTACAGCAAAAACATAAAAGAAGTACTTTTATTACAAACGGCAGGGAACTAAGGTTCCTAACTACTGCTCCGCTTTTTCTTCCATCACGGCTAGCTCCTCGGCTCCGTAGGCCTCCAAGGTGTAAAGTTCACCCTGTTCGTCTATGAAATCTGGCATATTATACCGGTGTCGCCACCAATATAATAGGCCAGGGTCACCAAAAAGGCAACACTGTGAGCTTAGACGCTCAATAGAATAATCCAAACCCTCTAACCCTTAACTTACCACAATACAACACATAGTCAAAGAATTTCTCATAGCATGCTTATCTAACCAATACTAACAACAACACATTCGTTAACATTTAACGTTGGTGACCAAGTTTTGTGAGTTTCTCCTACGTGACTCCTCGTAGATAGTGTCAACATTTATCCACATTTCATCACCTTTTCAAAAACTCATTTTTAACACACCCAACCTCGGTTCTGCCGTTCCGGTCTCTCGAGTATCCTCATAATGATTCCGCCGTCCCGGGCTCCCATTGGCACACATTGCATTGGCTTCGTAACGCGGATAACCAAGCACACACCCAACCTCGGTTCTGCCGTTCCGGACTCCCGAGTATCCTCACAATGGTTCCGCCGCCCCGGTCTCCCATTGGCACACAAAACACACACCACACAATGGGCTACTACGTCCGGCCACATTGTGGTTTCCAAAATATTTCACACTTTTCAAAACACGCCCTTTCATAAATCACACCCTAGATGTCATGTTTCTACTTTCTCAATTTTCGTGTCTCGTTTCTCATGCATAGACTCCGCGTTGAGACCTTTCGCATACGATATCATTCATTGTAATAATCAATCCAACAAGATCATTCATTTTAAACTAATTGACATGCTTGAATCCCTTAACAACGAACATCATGCATTTCATACGCTTACAACAAGATAACATTATCTACTTTAAAGAAAATGATCAAAGTTACTTCCAAATGAACTTATGATTAGTTTTTGAGTACAAAACTACTTATAATTGGGATATTAGGCAAGGATAACTACTTTGGATGGAAGTTAAGGAAATCCTACTGTGCTTCTTGGCGGTAGTAGTCGACTAAGAACATTGGGTCGTCGGTTTTTGGATTTCGGCGGCGTAACGTCATCGGTTTGCTTCGAAAGGAAGAGAGATGAACTTTTCTCTTCCTAGAAACAACTTTCTATCTTAATTAAGCTACTTTAAAGATCTAACGGTGGTTTTGGGAGGTAGTTTGGTGGTTTCTCTCAAGAACACTCAAGAACACAAGAAAAGAAGAACTTTGGAAGTAAGAACTCTTGAAATTTCTAGAGAGAAGTTGGAGCAATGGTTGAAGGTGTGAGTTTAAGCTTGGAGTGAGCTTCTATTTATAGGCCAAGGCTCTCCCTCTCTCCCTCTTGGCCGGCCCCTCTCTCTCTCTCACTAAGTCTCACTTTATTTCACAAGTCAAGGTTGATTGAAAGGTTGGAAGCTAATTTGGTAGGCTTGCATGGCTATGTTAGTCCTTGGATTTGATCTTTGGAAGATATGTTGGAAAGGAGGAGACATTGGTACAAGATTCATGGCTTAAACAATTGAAGTTTGTACAATGGAGGACAATGGAGTTAAGATTTGGCTAGGAAAAGGAATCACCAAGGATTTTGAAGTACTTAGGAAGATCAAGGTCAAGTACACTTCAAATCCATCCTCTTCTTCCTTCCTCTTTCCTTCTCTCTCTCTCCCTCTCCCTCTCTCCTCTCTCTCTCTCTCACGGCTCTCTCTCTCCTCTCTCCTCTCTCTCTCTCTCCCATGTACTAGCTATATACATATGTATATATATGTACAAACATGTAAGAATACAAATAAACAATAGGTACTTTTGTACAAAAGGGCAATTTAGTCTTTAAAGGGTCAAGATTCACCACCTTAAACAAATAAAAAGGTACGAGTACTTAATTAATATAATAATGTACTTTTGTACTCCCGGGAATCTTAACAAAACATTAGTTTAATGGGTTAAGTACTTTGTTTGAAAGATGAGCCTATTACCCAATGGATAATAAAATCCCTAATGGCTATTATCCAAAGGATAATAAGGTACGGGTACTTTAAATATTAAACAAAGTTTTTGAAAATGACTACATGTCCTTTATAAAACACATGTGATATATATATATGTACTTACCAAATAAAATAAAAGAAAGGCTTTTGTCCAATGGGTAAAGATTACCCTAATGGTTTTTGTCCAATGATCCAAGGTTACTTGGGTACTTTTATTAGAAAAAATAATTATAAGTACTTTTCAAAACAATTAAAAATGTCAATCATAGTACTTTGCTTAAATCTTTCAAAATCTTTTTAATATAAAGAAATGGGTTTCTTTTATCCAATGGATAATAATTCCCCTAACATTTATCGTCCAATGGATAAAGAATAAAACCAAAACAATAAAAGAAAATAAATAAACAATTTCTAGTTCTCGGGTTTGGAAAAGGTTCAAGATGGGCAAAACGGTCCATCTTTGGTTAGGGAAAAGTAACTAGGTGGCCTTCTAGTTTGGTTACTCCATCAAGCCGGTTAGAAGCTAACTAGGCTTGCTAAGTCGGACTTAATAGTCAAGAAACGATCTTTGAGGGCTAAAGTGCAATTAGGGTTTCTAGTCGAGGAATAAGATGATAAGGCGTTCGATTGCTTAAAGACCAACCGTTAAGAATTTAATAAGTAAAACCATCGAGCGGTTAAGAGAAATTAAGAAATTTCGAATAACAACGAGATTTTTATTGTATGAAAAATCGGAGTTGTTACAATGGCGGCATTTAGAGAAAAATATAACATTCCTGAAAATGTAGGACTTGAACTTGCTCCATTAGGAGCGGATAGAGATGCTAGCTCTTGGAACAGGATGTGTATCCCAATTGTAGCTATTGTTGAGGGCGGGGTCCATTTCCCCCTTCATCCATTACTCCACCAGATTCTAAACTGGTATCGTCTTACTCCCATGCAAGTTTCAACCAATGTTTTCAGGCTGATAATGGGGACTATAGCCCTAAATGGGATTCTAAGGACCCAATTAGAAATCTGGGATATCCAATTGTGGTATAATATAGTACTAAACCCCGAGTACAATACTTACTACTTCAAAGTTAGGAGGGCAGACAAACGTTTCGTACTTAATCTGCCAGATTCTGCTCGTGACCACGAGATCAACTTCCTCTATGTAATCGGAGCATTCGAGCCTTTAGGGGAAGATGGCCAAGTGCTGGGGCTCTATTGCCCCCACATATGGGGCTATCCACGTATGCTCTTGCTTTTATCTTTTGCAATTCTTCGTTTACTGCTTTCTCATAGCTTTTCTATGTGTCTAACTTTGGTTTTGCAATTCGGATCTTGCAGCTGAAAATGCTAACAGTCGTCCCAGACGTGTACCGAGCAACATCCGAACAGAGGACATTAACAAGATCTTAAAGTATACAGGCGAGCCTGGTACCCGAACAGCAGGTCGGGGCCGGAACGCTGATGTGCTTTTGGGATACGACCCCTCTTACAGAGGCGTTATAGACAGAAGACTTGCCCATCCCAGCACCAGTGCTACTTCTACATCCACTGCTCCCCAACCAAGCAATTCAAGACTGTAAGGTGGTGTTACTCTTGCTGGACAGCTTGGAGAAATTCCTATTTCAGAAGGAGTCCCACTACCACGTTTGAGACTCCGTAGATCCGCTCAAAGTCAAACTGCCCCTCAACAACAGCCCGAACGTCCTTCCTCTAGTCGTGTTACTAGCCAATCTTCTTCATTAGGTTATACTCCATCTCCTCCCAACTTTGATACTATGACTCGTCAACCTCTAAACCTCAACACCCTTCTCACTGTCTCTACTCGGGGACGAGGTGCTAACCGTAGGGCGGCCTCAACTGGCACCCCCCCCCCCCCCCCCCCCCCCGCCCCGCCCCCCCCACGATCTCGTCGCACCATGGGGGATCAACACGATCTTCATCTTCTCCTCGGGGACACGATAGTTCCCTTGAGCTGCTGATGCTCATTGGGACAAACGTCCCAGGAGTGAAGAAACTGGAGACGCCCCCACCCAAGCCACTGCTTCAGTCCAGCAACCCCCTTCATCGAGCACTCAAGTGCTTCCTCAAAGCTAGACCCCCAATCTCATTAGGGGTGATCGGCCTGTTCACATTGGGGATAGTTCCAGCTCTTCGGAAACAGCACTTGCCCTTGCACAAAGTCGACTGCTTCCTGTTGACATGCAAAAGGAGTCTGAGGCCGCACCTGATCGGCTTGTTTCCACTGGACTCGTCAATGGTATCAAGGTAATGTGATTTGATCTTTCCATATAAGTTATTATGTATATTTCGTATACCACATATCATGTATTGCTACACCCGTTACTTATTGTTCGATGTTTTGCCCGTTCATTCAAAAAATGGTCACACTAGGCCAGAAGTTCCAAGATGCTGATAATGAAAGGATTACGCTGTTGAACAACAATACCAGGCTGCTCCGTACCATCACTAGACTAGAGAGGGAGAGAGACAAAGCCAAAGCTGACTTTGAAGAGGCAAAAGACAAGCTTGGAACTACTGAAGACAGCCTCAACCATGCTTTGGTCGAGATAGAGCAAACAAAAAAAGCTGCATTCGAAGATGGCTACCAGAAAGGCTTCGACGCTACGACAGCCAGCTAAGTGGAGCAGATGCCAATCATTCAAGATGAGATTGGGCTGCTTGCTGGGAGGCGTGTCTAACGAAGGTAGGTGTTGCCGAGGATTCTCCCCTATGGGTAGAGAACGATCTACCAAGCCACCAAGTTGCAGCCCCAACTGATGATGTTGATCAGCAGATTGACGATTTTGCAGATGCTGATGAAGAAATACAGGTAGAATCACAAAATGACATTGAGCACTTATCTGTTCGGGAAGTGACCGCCGAGATTGTCGTCCCAGAGGAAAATACTGTTGCTGCTGCTGGTTTAGCTGGAGCTGATGTCCTTCCAGAGATTCAGAACCTGGATTGAAATAGCAGGCAAGTAGGTTTTTGTGTTTCTTCTATTGCCTTAAACCATCTGGCTGGTCCTGCGTGACCATAGCATTTCAACCCTGCGTGGTACCAGTACTTGTTATATACTTTGATAACATAGGTATTTGGCCCCTTGTGGCATAACTTATATGATTTGTTCGGCTATCCTCATGTTTGCATCTGTTCGGATGCAAATAGTTTAATTTTTAAGTATTTCGTACTTTGATCATATGCTTTGCTTGTGTATAAGTTTTTAGCCTATATTGTGAACATCATCTCTTGTTCTCTCTTACATACTTAGAAACAATTGTTTCTCAGTTTCTCGTACTGTTTACAAGTTATTTCATACTTGTACTTTTCACGTATTTAAAAAATACATACAGGTGTATTCATACTTGTATTCTTTAAATCTTTCAAGTGTTTTCAAACATACACCTGTAATTTTTACATACTTTAATAAACATACAAGTGTTTCATACTTGTGTTTTAACTTTTAAGTGTCACGCACTTAAAAAAGACGTACAAGTGTATTCATACTTGTTAAGTTTCACGTACTTAAGAAAATCATACAAGTGTTTCATACGTGTTACGTACTTGTTAAAATGTTCTAAGTTTCTCGTACTTATTTGAACTGAATTTAAGTTTCACGTACTTAAAAACAAGCATTCAAGTGTTTTGTTTAAGTTTCACGTACTTAAGAACAAACATACAAGTGTTTTCATACTTGTATTTGTTAAGTTTCACGTACTCAACTATTTTAAGTTTCTTGTACTTTGAATTCCATACAAGTGTTTCGTACTTGTATTCGTTAAGTTTCACGTACTTAGTGTATAGGTGCCTGTTCCCTGCTCCCCAATACGAATGAGGGAAACCAAGCCCGTAGTTCGTATTTTGAAAACAAATATCAAGAACGCAATATTTATACTGCAAAAAATTGATTTTATTCATAATCTGTGAAACTCAAGAGGGCGTTATTCGTACCCCTTGCAACTAAAACAATAAAACTAGAATAAGGGAATTATATTCGTAATTCCCACACAATCACGTAGTGCAATCTAAAACAGAATTTTTAATGCTCCTTTAAACAAAGAATTTTCATAGATTATGGACATTCCAAGGCCTCGGAATTGGATTACCATTCAGATCTGCCAATCTATAGGCCCCTATGCCTACAATCTCGGTAACTCAATACGGGCCTTCCCAGTTGGCCCCCAGCTTGCCTTCATTGGCCACCTTGGTGTTGCCGAGCACCTTTCGAAGTATGAGGTCCCCAACACCAAACTCTCGAGGATGAACGTGTTTGTTATAGCTTGTCATCAGCTGTTCTTAGTAAAAAGCCAGATGGACCAAGGCATTTTCTCTCCTCTCCTCGGCGAGATCAAGCTCGATTTCAAGGGCCCTGTCATTGCCTCCACTTTCAACCAAAATGGTCCTGTTGGTCGACAGACCTACTTCCAGAGGTATGACAGCCTCTGTTCCATATGCCAATGAGTAGGGGGTCTCTCCCGTAGACCTCATAGGCGTTGTTCGGTGAGCCCACAAAACTAACGGTAACTCATCAGGCCATTTCCCCTTGGCTTTGTCCAGCCTTTTCTTGATCCCATCAAGGATAGTTTTGTTAGGCGCCTCTGCTTGCCCATTACTCTGAGGGTAGACTGGGGTGGAATAATAATTTCGTATTCCATACTGGACACAAAAAGCCTTGAATTTCTTCTGAAATTGGGATCCATTGTCTGTAACCAATGAGTAAGGGACCCCAAAGCGAGTGACGATGCTCTTCAAAACGAACGTTTCTATCATGGGCTCAGTGATTTTGGCCAGTGGTTCTGCCTCAATCCACTTAGTCAAATAGTCAGTTGCCACAAGCAGGAATTTTCGATTCCCAGTTGCTTTGTGTAGTGGACCCACGATGTCCATCCCCCATTGAGTAAACGGCCAGGGACTTGTCAAAGGCACCAGATCCTCGGCGGGTGTTCGAATCATTGGTGAGAATTTTTGACACTTCTCACAAATCTTCACATACACCTTTGCATCTTCCTGCATATGTGGCCACCAGTAGCCTTGGGTAATTGCTCGGTGGGCAATGGACCTGCCTCCAGCATGGCTCCCACATGTTCCCTCGTGGATTTCATGAAGAAACTTCTGCACCATCTCAGGATGTACGCATGGTAAATATGGTCCTGTAAAGGATTTTCTGTATAACTTACCCTCTGGGGACAGCCAAAACCTAGCAGATTTAATCCTTATTTTATGAGCCTCCTTTTTGTCAGAAGGGAGTATATCGTCTTGTAAGAACTCCACGATTGGGTCCATCCAACTTGGTCCTTGGTTCACATCCAAGACCAAGTCTACACTCCTCCCAATGCTCGGCTCATTCAGATATTCTATTGCCACCTTTCTTTTGAACTCAGTTGGTACAGCTGCTGCCAACCAAGCTAATGAATCTGCATGAGCATTCTGTCCGGAACTTATCTGTTCAATATATACCCTTTCGAAGGTATCAAACAAGTCCTTGGCTGCCTGTACGAAGGCCACCATCTTTTCACTTCGGGTTTCATATTCACCAGACAGTTGATTGACCACAAGCTGTGAATCACAATACACCCTAACCCGTTCTGCTTTTAGGGTTTTTGCACTCCTCAATCGAGCCAAAAATGCCTCATACTCAGCTACATTATTCGATGCACTGAATCCGAGCCGAACAGATAGTTCAATCAGCATTCCTTTAGGAAGAAAAAAGACAATCCCAATTCCTGCACTAGTATTACATGATGATCCATCAACGAATAGCTTCCATTCCATAGGATCCTGTTCGGCTAAGGGTTGGTCCTTCATGGGTGATGCCTCTATTGCCTGCTCCTTTCTCGTAGGAGGGAGGGGAGCCACCGTAGGAGAGAATTCTGCCACAAAATCTGCCAGTACTTGGCCTTTGATTGCTGTGCGTGGCTAATAATCGAGATCGTACTGGCTTAACTCGACGGACCACGTCGAGATCCTTCCCAAGAAGTTGCTTTTCGTAGCAGTGATTTTAATGGAAACTCAGTGCAAACCACAACCTTGTGGCTTTGGAAATAGTGTGGCAGTTTTTTTGTGGCTGTCCTAAGTGCCAGGACAAGTATTTCTAAGGGCAGATATCTCGTCTCTGCATCCAGCAATGTCTTGCTAACATAATAAATAGGGATTTGTTCAATTCCCAAATCCCTTAACAAGACTGCACTTACTGCATGCTCAGAAACAGCTAAGTACAGAATTAAAGACTCACTTGGCAGTGGAGTTGACAAAAGTGGGGGCTCGGCTAGATAATTCTTTAGGTCCTGGAAGGCTTGTTCAAACTCTGCTCCCCATTCAAATCCCTCCCTCTTTTTCAGTAACTGAAAAAAGGGTCTGCACTTGTCGCTTGACCTGCTGATGAACCTATTAAGTGCTGCAGCCATTCCAGTCAACCTTTGGACTTCCTTAGTGGTTTTGGGACTCTGAAGCCTTTGTAGGGCAGCAATTTGATCGGGTTTAGCCTCAATCCCTCTCATGGTTACCAAATGGCCCAGGAACTTTCCTAAACGGACTCCAAACGCACATTTCGAGGAATTGAGTTTCAGTTTGTACTTCCTCAGGATTTCGAAAGTTTCTTTTAAATCAGCTATATGCCCCCTTTTATCTTGACTCTTTACCACCATATCATCTATGTAAACTTCCATAGTCTTTCCAAGCAACTTCTTGAACATGATGGTTGCAAATCTTTGGTATGTTGCCCCAGCATTTTTTAGCCCAAACGGTATAACACTATAGCAGTACAACCCTTGTGGTGTGATAAACGAAGTCTTCTCTTGATCAGGCCCAAACATAGCAATTTGATGACATCCTCGATATGCATCAAGAAAACTCATTCGCTCGTATCCAGCGGTTGCATCAACCAACTGGTCAATTCTTGGAAGGGGAAAACTATCCTTTGGGCACGCTTTGTTTAGGTCTATGAAGTCTACGCAGACACGCCACTTCCCATTCTTTTTCTTCACCACAATGATGTTGGATAACCATTCTGGGTAGTAGACTTCGCGTATTGCTTTAGCCTCCAGTAAATGATCGACCTCTTCTATTACTGCATCCACATGCTACACGGCTGCCCTCCTCTTTTTCTGAATGATCGGCTTATGCTGAGGATCAACGTTTAAATGGTGACAGATCACACCTGCATCTACTCCGGGCATTTCCTCTGGTACCCACGCAAATACATCAATGTATTCTATTAGAAATCTTATTAATTCAGCCTTTTCGTCCACTGGTAATGATTCCCCTATTAAGAAATATCTTTAAGGATCAGTCTCGTTGATCTGAATCTTCTCCAAGCCTTCAACCACTTTTTCAGCCGGACTTCTTCCAACATCCTCGATAGTTGGTTGATTTGGTACTTCTAATGTATGGACGTGGTGGACCTTTGGGGCTCTTTTAATGATGGAGATCAAACATTGTTGGGCCACTTTTTGATTGCCTCTAAGTATCTCAATCCCATTCGATCCTGGGAATTTTACCATCTGGTGATAAGTTGAGAAGACTGCTCTCATCTTATGTAGCCATGTCCTCCCTATAATTGCGTTATAGGAAGAAGGGACATCGACTACTAAGAAATCTGTCCTTAACACCACTGATCCAACCCGAATAGGTAATGTTACCTTTCCAAGAGGCCAGACTGCTCCTGCACCAAACCCAATGAGAGGTGTTGTAGACTGCTCCAAGTCTGTTTGGGGTAACCCTAGCTTCTTGAACGCATCGTAGTACAACACCTCTGTACAACTCCCTGAGTCCACTAGAATCCTCTTAATGTCATATTCCCCAACTCGTAGGGTTACAACTAAAGTATCGTTGTGGGGTATTTGGACCTCTCCCAGGTCATCATCAGTGAATGCTATGCTCTCTTTGCACACATCATTCTCTCGCCCTCTCTTGTTTCCCAGTCGCATCACAAGCTGATCGTGCTTAACTTGCCTTTGTAACAGTCTAACCTCATTTCTCGTATAAGGTGTGGCCAACCCATGTATCTTATGGATTACTCCTTTAGGGGTTTGCTCGTAGCCCAGTTCCATAGCTTTCCCTTTTTCCTTTGGATCCTCCTGGATAAATTCCTTGAGATAGCCCCGAGAGACCAGATCATCAAGGTGTCTTTTGTACATCTCACAATCCTCAGTCATATGGCCCAAATCTTTATGGTAACTGCAGTGCTGATTCGTAGCACGTTTTGCATCCTTGTCTCCGCCTAGACTCGGGGGCCATTTAAAATATGGCTCATTCTTTATTCGATAAAGAATCCTATAAATTGGCTCCTTCCAAACCGTAGTGATAGAAAAGAAAGATTTAGGGTCAGGAGCTTGCTTATCCTTGTACGGCTCTTTCTTAGCCTGCCCATACTCCTTTCTCTCTCTATAAGTCTTGGGCTCTGGCTTATCCACTTTTTTGGCAGGTGCCTTCGGCCGTTCAGCAACAGTCCTGCCATCCTCACGAAGTATGTCATCCTCCATTCTGGCGTGTTGCTCTATCCGTTCCATCAATTTAGCCAGTGTGGCTACCGGATGTTTATTCAATGAGCGACGTAGCTCTCCCCGAACAGGCAAACCAGTCTTGAAGGTGGCAATTGCATACTCCTCACTGCAACTTTCAATCTCGTTGAAAGTTTCCCAGTACTTCTTTGCATAATCCCTGATCTGCTCGTTCTCCTCCTGTTTCATGGTGGAAAGACTTTCAAAGGTCTTTGGGGCTTTTCTGCTTGTCAAGAACCGAGCAGTAAATTCCTCGGCCAACTGCCTCCATCCTCGTATGGATCGTGGGGCCAATTTATGAAACCAGGATAAAGCCACCTTGCCAAGACTGGAGGGGAGCATCTTGCATAAGATGACATCATCCCCTTCATGCATAAACATAGCCTGTTGATAATGCTGTATGTGAGCCACGATATTCGTATTTGTCTCGTAAAGTACGAACGTACCGTGCTTCACTCTGCTCGGCAACCTAGCCTTTTGTAGCCTCTTTGTAAAGGGGGAGGCTGCAATATTACTTAGGGCCTTGCATGCTGCTTTTCGTGCAGTCACTGTCCCATCCTCAAGCTCCTTTGACTTGTGAGCCGTAGCCTTGACCCAATCAGCATCAAGTCTCTCGTACTTATCTCGATGATGTTTTCTTGTTTCCTCCTCATCTGGGGAGGAATTTTGGTCTCTGCTCCTCCTTTTTCGTGAAGAAGCCCTTCTCTCCGATGTTCGGCTTTTACTTCTGCTTCTCCCTTTTCGTGGAGAAGCTTCGTATCGCCCCTTGTTAGGACTCCTGCTCGCTCTTCTCCGTGAATGAGTCTGCTTATGGACTACCAAAGTCCGTCCGTCCCTCTGGGAATCCCTACGAGAGAGTCCAGAATCTTCTGGGTGCTCTCGTACCCACTATAATTCCCGTATCTCGTACTCTCGTTTTCTAATCAAACGAGCATACTCCTCGATTTCCCTTCTCTTTTTGTCGAGGACATCATTATCATTATGCATACTTCTTGAACGGGTGACTGACTCTTCTCTTCGATGAGACTTACTCCTTCTCGTGGAGCCAGTAGCTGTTTTGTCTCCTTTTTCTTTGGAGTTATCTCTGTCATGTCTACCAGTGGGCTTTCTCGGAGCGCCTGGTGGGGATTTATCTCTTCTTCCACCCAAATGGTCCTTTGGACTAAAAGGAGTAACTGGATCTTCTTCCATCATGATTATTTTTTTCAGAGAAGTTTGTTCTTTCCCACAGATGGCGCCAATTGTAGGGGGATGAAAACAATTGATGCTTCGGATCACCTTGGATTGCAACGGCTTATTCGTGCCTTTTCACCGGAACCCTAATTCGTCGTCGGAACCCTAATCTGCAAAATAGACAGGGGGTGAGTGCACCTTTGCCTCTCGGCAAAGGCCCTCCGATGCCAAAGTTAGTATCACGTACTAGCAATCAAACCCTAATTATCAGTAGGAAAGCAATAAGAATGCAGTGTATTGCGTACCTTTTACCTCTAGGTTTACCTCGTATTTATAGATTTGCGTATGCTTGCTGTCCAAGCATTCTTGTTGCCCTAGGATTCCCAACTCATATAGGAAACCCAGGATATCAAGGATTCTCGTTTCCTTTATCAGTTTATTAGAAAAGAGTCCTTCTAGGGTTCTTTTCCTTTACTGGCCGAACTTCCCATTCTCATTGGGTATCTTTCCCAGATCCTATATTCTCGGGATCTTATTTCCTTACGGGGATATGACTATTCTGGAATCTTCCAGAGTATTCCTTATGCTCCCACTCTTGATTGGAGATTTTTCCTCGTTCGGCCATCTCATGGCCGAACAGACGGCTTGGACCAGTTACTTCATATGTAACTGGTCCTTCATCAATTATTTGGACTAATGACCTCACATGCCTTTTGTCTTTATTAGCCGATCAGACTGTATGGATCAATGACTTCTCATATCATTTGGTCCATATCGCCGTTCACCATACTGCTCGGCGATAAGTCACGTTATACTTACCACGTGCTTCCCAAATATCACATGTTCGGCAACTAAATGTATCTGTTCAGGAATACCTCCCTACACACAACATCAAGGAAGGAAAAAAGTGCCAGCCGAAAGCACATGACTATGTGGCCGAAACCACACACTTCAAAGAACCTATCTGGTCCTTTTTGAAGGAAATCATGAGGCAACCTTGGTTCGAATGGCCAACGGGAAAGCTGGGCACAGGCACTGGTCAAGCAGATCAGAACCCACGGAAAAAATGCTCGTACCACAATGAGCTCGGTCATTACACGACCGCATGCGTACAAAGCCCTATTGGAGCGTCTGGCAGCACAAGGCCATCTCGATCAGTACATCGATCAAACCAAGACGCCCACCCGGCCATTTGCTGGCAATCCCAACCCAAACGAACCACGGCCAACGATACACGTTATCCTCGACCCGGTAACAAAGGAATTTGAATCAAATCTTCAAGCTGACCTCAATCGCGCATCAACTTCCAAGCAGGTACTCACCGTAGGACCCGGATCCAAACGTCCACGACCAGAAGAGCTACCCAAATGGACAATCACCTTTACCGAGCGCGATCTTGAACGTGTGCAAACACCACACTCCGACGCCCCCGTCATAACCGTCCAAATCAAGGTACATGATGTCAAACGGGTTCTTATCGATCAGGGAAGCTCGGCAGAGGTCATGTACTATAACTTGTTCAAAAAGCTTGATCTCCCGAAAACAGCATTGCAACCCGCCGAAGTACCCCTTATTGGGTTCAACGGAGCACCCGTCTGGCCACTTGGACGAATCTTTCTACCAGTCGTCGTTGGCTCGAAAACATTGAGCATCGAGTTCATCGTCGTCAACGTACCAAGCCCATACAACACAATTCTCGACCGAACCTGGCTACACGGCATGCAAGCAATCGCCTCAACCTACCACCAGGTCGTTCGCTTCATTGGCGTCAATGGGAGACAGGAAGATCTACGAGGTGACCAAATAGCCTCCAAAAAATGCTACGTCTCAGCCGTCCACAATTCAACCAAAGCGAAGCAAGTGCAATTGGTCGAAATTCCAGACATCACCATGATCAACGACGTCGGTCAGCAAGCCGAAGCCAAAGCGGAATATGACCTCGTCCAAATGCCAATCAACGAGGATGGCTCCCGATTCTTCTTAATCAGCTCTTCCATCAGCGAGGCTGACCGCGAAGAAATGTTCCAATATCTCAAGAAGAATGTAGAGGTTTTTGCTTGGACCCCAACGAAATGTCGGGGGTCGATCTCAATTTCATCAGTCATTCCCTCAACATCAAGAAAGACGCTAAGCCTATCATCCAGAAGGCACGGCGTTCTGCAGCCGAACATGCCGATGCCGTCGTCGAAGAGGTCAAGCATCTGCTGGAGGCCAATGCAATCCAAGAAGTACAATATCCAACATGACTGTCAAACACAGTTATCGTTAAAAAGAAAAACGGCAAATGGCGAATTTGCTTGGATTATACCAATCTCAACGATGCTTGTCCAAAGGATTGGTTTCCACTCCCAAAGATTGACCAACTCGTGGACGCAACAGCAGGCCATGCTCGGCTAAGCTTTGTGGACGCCTACCGTGGCTACCACCAAATTGCCATGGACCCCGACGACATGGAGAAAATTGCTTTCATCACACCATACGGCATCTTCTGCTATCGAGTCATGCCCTTTGGACTCAAAAATTCAGGTGCGACGTACAACAGAGCAATATTCAAGATGTTGTAAGAACAAATCGGCCACACCGTGGAGGCTTACATTGATGACCTGGTCATCAAAAGCAAGAAGGAATCCAACCACCTGCGATACTTGGTAGAAGTCTTCGAAATCGTCAAGCTCCACAAGCTACGACTAAATCCTGAAAAATGCGCGTTCGGGGTAAGCGCTGGGAAATTCCTCGGACACCTTGTCACTCGAAGAGGTATTGAAGCCGACCCTAACCAAATCAAGGCTGTTAAAGATTTGCGCCCACCAAGGACAATCAAGGAAGTATAGAGGCTCACTGGTATGGCAGCAGCTCTAAACCGATTCATCAGCAAATCCTCAGACAAGTGCCACGCATTCTTCCATGCCTTAAAGGAAAAAAGTTGACGCAGCTTTGAATGGACCCCGAATTGTGACTCCACTTTGGCCGAACTAAAAGAATACTTAAATTCGGCCCCGCTGCTAGTAAAACCTAAGGAATTCGAAACTTTATATCTCTATCTCGCCGTGTCTGCCCACGCAACCAGTTCTGCACTTGTACGGCAGGAAGGTGCCGATGACAAGCCCATCTATTTCACAAGCAAGATGCTTCTTCCAGCTCAAACTCGTTACCTGCCACTCGAAAAGTTAGCCCTTGCTCTCATTTCAGCGGCTAGGAAACTCCTGCCCTACTTCCAATCACACCCTATCATCGTCTTAACAGAACATCCCCTCAAGACCTTCTTTCGAAAGGCTGATCTATCTAACAGGGTCTCCAAGTGGGCAGTAGAGCTAGCAAACTTTGATATCCGGTTTGAACCATGAACAGCAATCAAAGGACAGGTCCTTGCTAACTTCATTGCTAAGTTAACCCCAGAAGACACTGAACTTCTCAAAACACCCATCCCAACAAACACCGTCGCCGAGCATCAATTATTGCCAAAACCTTGGCACCTTTTCCAAGGTGACACTTGGCGTCTACATGTTGACGGAGCATCCAACAGCAACGGAGCAGGGGCCGAGGTCGTACTAGTCTCCCCCTGTGGAACACTACATGAAAGTGCTATAAGCATCGACTTCCTCGCCACCAACAACGAAGCTGAATATGAAGCCCTCCTAGCTTGCTTACGCTCTGCAGTCGCAATGGAAATCTCCAATCTCGTTGTTTACTGTGACTCTCAACTCATAGTTAACCAAGTACTGGGGGACTATGAGGCTCGGGATCCGCGGATGTCAAAGTACCAGACAACCGTAGCCGAACTAATTACCCACTTCCCCAATTTCAAAATTGAACAGATCAACCGCGAACACAACGCGCATGCCGACTCACTCGCTGGCCTTGCTTCAGCTTCAAAAGCCTCTGAATTTCGGACAATCAGCTTCGGCAACATCGACCAACCAAGCTTTGATACCACTCCAAAAGTTCTCAATATCGAACTCGGCCCAAGCTGGATGGATGAGATCACTGCATTTCTCAAACACGATACTCTGCCGGCAAATAAGAAGGAAGCTTATCGCATCAGGAACAAAGCCGCTTACTACTGGCTCTCAGAAAGCGGCCAACTCTACAGGAAATCTATCTCTAGGCCATATCTCCTCGTGGTCCACCCAACCCAGGTACCCGAGATTTTCGCTGAACTTCACTCAGGGAGTTATGGCTGCCATTTTGGTGGCCGTTCACTTTGCCAAAGAGCACTGAGTCAGGGATACTTTTGGAAAAACATGAAAAAGGACTGCGAAGACACAGTTCGCAAATGCCGGCCATGCCAACTTTTTTCTCCCATTCCAAAGCAACCCGCCCAAAACCTCTCCCCCATCACCAGTCCTTGGCCCTTTGCACAATGAGGGCTCTATATCGTCGAAAAACTGCCAACAGCTCCAGGGGGATTCAAGTTCCTGATCACCGCAACAGACTACTTCTCAAAGTGGGTAGAGGCCGAGCCTCTTGTGTCAATCACAGAGGCTGACGACCGCAGATTTGTCTGGCAAAACATTGTTACCAGATTTGGAGTCCTGTACGCCATCGTATCAGACAACGGAAGCCAATTCGTCGGTAAAGACCTCACAAGCTTCTGTGCGAAATTTGGGATATGCTTCTTCAACTCTACCCAAGCATACCCCCAAGGGAATGGACAAGCAGAAGCTACAAACAAGACCATTTGCACCGGGATCAAGCGTTGGTTAAACTCCAAGAGGGGAAAATGGGCTGAGGAACTACCACGTGTTCTATGGGCTTACCGCTCCACACCCCGGCGCTCAACCGGCCAAACCCCCTTTTCAATGGCATTCGGCATGGAGGCGGTAATACCACTAGAATCCAAGTTCCCCACTCTGAGAACCAAGAACTTCAATCCAAAAACTAATGAAGAGACCATAGAACAAGAATTGATCTTGGCAAAAGAAAAACGTGACGACGCTCAGCTAAAGCTCGCCGAGTACCAACAACAAGTGGCAAGAGGCTACAACCGAAGTGTTCGAACCAAGACCTTCAAACAAGACGACTTGGTCTGGAGAAAGGTGGTGCAAGCTAACAAGAAGCAAAAATTCAAACCCAACTGGGAGGGCCCCTTCCGTATTGTCAAGATCGCTGGCGAAGGTGCTTACATATTGGAGGACATGACTGCCAAAGTCCTTACCAACCCCTGGAATGAGCAGAATCTAAAGAAGGCTTACATGTAATGAAAAACACCAACAGTGCCCAGCATGTTCGGCCACAAGTTATCCTGCTTTTTTATCGCTGAGCTTAGTAATTTCAGAATTGGCTTCGGCCAAATCAATGTCAATTTCTTTATCCTTGGCTTTGGCCAACATCTTTTTTAACTTGTATTTCACATTTTACGAAGTAAAAGAAGTATCTGGCTTGACAATTGATGTCTTCTTCTAACTGTTATTTGTCTTTTCAACAAAACCATCCTCAGCATCATTCTGCCAACTCTAAACGATGACTTCGGTCACACCCACAAACGGCTATTACGCCCCTGCTTCGGCCACTATATCCGCCCAAAGAAGCATGAACTAGACATACGGTCCACCAAGCCTAGAATACATAACTGAAATCTAGGCTTCGGTACGACTTGGCAAGACATAAGGTCGGCCAATTCATGGTTATACAAAGGGCTCGGTGATCAACCACCCACAAAAATGCAACATTTCAAAGACCCTTATACATTGACAAGGGGCTGGCAATATCGGCCGAGCCCTAATCTCACGTAAAGGGTTCTTATTTTTAACTCCATACTTTGGTCCAGGCTCGGCCATCTCTCCCACTACAAAAACAACAAATTCCAACATTGGCCAGAATTTATAATATTTGGCCGAACCTAGACCAAAGTGGGGGCTACAAGATAAGTACTATTCCAATAACAAGGGCTCAGCAACCTATCACATCAACACCTCTACTATGGCCTAGGCTTGACTGTCATATCACTATGCGTGGTTTAAGGCTAGGCAAAAATTCAAACCCTTGATAAAGCAGTTTTCACTTTGCTCCATGACACCCCAACCCAGCCGAGCCCAAACCAAAGAATGGGCTTCAAACAGCTATTACCCATACAAGCAATCATGTCAGAATTTTCCTAAGGTACGGAAACAGTCAACAGCAAAGCAGATTCCAGAAAGAAGTCAAAGTCATCCATTCAAAATAAAACAAGTGTTACATGAAAATTTCTAAGCAAGGAGATACTGCCAAGTTAATCGTTTGGTTCAAATCCCCCACAAAAACCATTACATCTGGCATGGTAAAATCCAAGCTCGGATCCACCCAGCCCAACAAAAATTTCAAGTTCAAGTTCAAAAGCAACAAAGACAAACAAAAAAGAAAGAAAAGTGGTAATCTTCTACTCATGCTTGAGCAGTGTCCTCTTTTGCAACATCAGCATCGGCCTCAGTAATTTTATCACCATTCATTGGCTCCTGCTCAGCGTCCTCGGCCACATTCCCAGTCCCAACCTCACCAGTCTCCTGTGCAGCAGCCCCATCTCCACCATCGGCATCATCCCCAGAAACATCCTCAACATCGTCATCACTCTCAGGGAATTCCTCAGGTGGAAGTGGCGTGCACTTCTCTTCAGTGTATGGGAGAACAAGCTCGGGAACAGCAGGTGCTGGAATCGACTTGTACAGATTGGAGTCAGGCTCCAGCTGAAGAGCGGTGGCAGCAGCAGCCACGCCATCTTTGTAACCCTTTCTGTAAGACACAAGCACCCTCGACTCCACTGCCTCATTAACCATCTTTCGAGCATCTCGCATATATTCAGCCCCGGCTCGATCAAAGCCGGCCTGATATGCCTTCTCATCAACTTCCTTCATCTTCCTCTTCTCCCTTCTCAGAACCTTGGCAAGTTCACGCTCAACCTTCTTGGCTTTTTCAGCAGCCTCATCTCTCTCTTTTTCAAGATCGGCCACCAGAGCCTTAGCCGCCTTCAAACTATTCTTCAACGACTTCATCTTCTCATGCTCGGTCTTGAGATCATCTCGATATCGAGAGCGTTCGACAGAGACAAGTTCGGCTTTGTTCGAGGCTCAGAGCAAAGCTTGCCCAGCCTGTAAAACAAAGACAGACAAAATACAAAAAATCAATCAAGCTCGAAAACAAACCCAAACAAAGATTGCTAAGAATTCAGGATCAGATGTACCTGAACAAGGTACGCACTCGCGTGCATGAGGCTCGGCTGAAGGTCTTCTGGTATCTTCTGCATATCGTTCGGTAAAGCCAGACCTTGAAGCATCACGACGGCCAAACCAGGCTCCAGCTTGACACTGTCCTGTATGGAAATCACTCTACCCTCGGCTGTGGTGAGCAAGGGGGCAAACTCCTGAACAGCAAACGGTCCAGCCAAATCCGCAGACTTCTGAGCCGCCCTCGAACCACCAGCAGCCGACGATTCATTCCCCTCCTTTTGCCGAACCACCGCGCCGTCCCTGATGTTAACTTGAACAATGTTTCTTCTTCCCATCTCCTCTCCAAACTCGGGAACAAGTGTTTGAAGGGGACTAATACCTGGACACTCGGATGCCTGGCTCTCACAAAACCAGAATTCGACCGGCTTCCTAAACGTGGGGAATTTTACCCTCGGCTCTTTTTCTCTTGCGCTCGGCTTTAAACGCTTGCCTACTATGGTTTCCTTCGTGCCCCTCTTCTGTCCAATAGCCTTCTTGCTTGGAATGGCTCCTCTCTCCCTCCTCTTTAGTTTCCCCTTGTAAGAAGGAACGTAGCCAAGTAGCGTCGGCGAGTCCCTGCAAAGCTGTGATAGGAGGATCTCTACATGCTTCTCGACGGACAACGACTGCTGAGTCTTTGTTATAGCTCAGTGATCTATAGAAATGAAAATAAACAAATGATTTATTAGAAAAACAATACAATACTTCACGTTCGGCAAGGTCGAAGAGATCGTGCTACCTCTGAAATCTTTAACCTTTGGAACGTTGTGCTTATGGTTAATCTGATCACCGAACTCGAAGTTACCACTGACCTCGATGTAGAAGCTTGCCCATTTGTCAGTATCGGGCAACCCATCTATTAAGGGCTCCTTATCTCGGCGCGTGGACAAGTACCTACGTTCGATTTGACCGTGCCTAGACATAATATATGTATGAAAGAGGTCGGCGACGGTGAACTGAAGGCCGTGCAGCTCTTTCAAAGCAATCACGGACATTACAATCCTGTAGCTGTTGATTGCAAAATAATGAGGGACGATGTTGAACCGAGCCAATAGTTCCCTCAAACATGGGTGGAGTGGGAACCTAAGCCTAGCTTCACAAATTGCCATCAATGGCACCGTGATATGCTCGGGGTGGTGCTCTCTCTGGCCCCTAATACGATTGCTACCTACCTGGCAGATGACAACGTCATCAGGGACATTGTAGTCTCGGCAAAACTTCTCGTATTCGCCTTGCTCGCCACAAAAGAAGTGGGCGTAGGGACAAACCTGACCCCTCTCGTAGAGGTTGGCAACCTCCCTATCCTTAGAAATGTCCCCACTAGGATTCGAACGGACCGAAGTTGAGGTCTCGGCTTGAGAACGAAATCTGGATTCGGCCTCGGGCCCAAGATGGGGATGGGGCTCGGGCTCGGAATGTGTTGATTTGGACAAGGAGATCTCGGGTTCGGTAAGAAATTCATCATTAGCATACTCGTAATTACGCTCGGCATTTGAGTCCTGAGAATCGTCAGACATATTGGAGGCTATGGAAGAAGTTTGCCGACGGCTCCTGTGCCTTTCCAAGTACTCTCAGATTATCAAATCTCCTGAGTCGTCCCCTAAGCTTTTGGAGTCGGAGGAAATATCTATAACCGGGTGAGCCAAACCTATTAGCACATACAGAAAAGAAGTGAGAAATCTTATCGTCTATAAAAAGACAAGGATTCTCGTACGCTCGGCTACCCTACTAGCCCACCCATATTGTACCCTATAGACTCAAGCTCGGCGAGTATTGGTGTCTTGGTTGGCAGGCATAGTTAGTGGACTCAGCGTCGGGCAAAAGCCAACCTTGGCCTTGACTGGGGCTCGGGAGAACAGTTTGAAGATGGAGATGAATAGTATGCTCATCTCCAGCAACGCACTGTTCATATAAAATAGAAAGCCCCAAAGAACTCCCAAAAACAAAGAAGGAAATGCATAAAAATTGAAGAAAACAAAGGGGTAACAAGGATCGAAGCATACCTGAAGTTTTCTGGGTGATAGGATGATGGATCAAGGATGAAATCGAGATCAGAAGGTGAACGGGCGCAAGGAGAAGCTCTGACAATGGCGTTCTAGAGAGAGAGAGGGTTTGTAGCCTGTCTCTCTCCTTTCCTCATCCTTATATAGGCATAGGGTTTGGGGTTTGAAGTTCCCACCCATTTCTGCACCGCCGAACCAAGGACCAATCAAGTCTAGACAAGTGGCAATAATGGGACAACCTTGCAGAGTTTCACACGTGCCACCCCGTCCTCGCATCAGCGGTGCCCAACCAGAGAAGGACACCTGGCGCACTCACATTTAGGCTTATCTGTGGTAGTTGTTGAGAAATCAACGGAGCTCGACCAAGAAACCCAACTTGCTGCAGGCTCCACTCAGCGAAAGGCAGGTTCGGCCAAGTTGAAAACATCATTCTCCACCATGCGCTCGGCGACGGCGGAGATTGAGGGGCTATTGTAGCGGACCGAACGTAAGCTAGCGCCACTACCGTGCCTGAACTGTGTTCAGCTACTGGCCGAGAATCACCGTTGGGAAGATTCTTCAAGGAGCTCTGGCACCGTACGTAATTCAAGCACGGCCATCATCAGTGGCACACTTGTCGACATGTTCTTTGCACATGCCGCCCATCGGGCTCGGCCGTATACCAGGTTCGGCCGGGAACGGGGTTCGATTACGTACAAGGATCGGCCACCCGTCGGTCCATGTGGTCCTTCACGTGACAGAAGCGGTTATACTAGAGGATAATGATGAGCGCACATGAAAGGTGCCAGCTCATGCCAAAACGGTTATCAGATCTATTCTGTGAGGTCACGATGACGCCATCTGGCACACACAAGGCACATGCCCGGACTTGGAGAGCTAGCTAAGGAGACTCTATAAATATGAAAGGATGGCAACCCTAAAAGGGGTACACACTCTACACTACCTAAAAAACCCTAACTTCTCACTTGATTCTCTGCATATTCTCATCCTCTCACCCGAGGGCCTTGCCGGGCAACGCCGGCTAGGTCTTAGTCGTGCGTTCACTGTGCAGGACTCGAGGAGAAGATGAGAAACCCACGAACCAACGGAGGAGGATCGCGGATCAACGAATCACAGGCCACACAATTGTAATACCCCATCCCACATCGGAAATCTACATGGATGATCTTGGGCATAAAACAAACCTTGTGGGCTACTACTAGTACCTTGGGCTTAAGCTTTTGAGCCATGTGGTGTGGCTTGTAGATCAAAATCAAGGTACTACACTAGTGGACTACTTGAGGCATTACATACCTCGAGCCAATGTATTAAGCAAATGAAATGTGGTTCTAGAGAAAGCGATGTATTTATTGCCAAAACAAGCAAAAAAACAAACACAAATTGTCACACCCTCGATTTTCTTAACATAATCATAGATGATTTCCATAAATAAGACCTCACAGATATTCCGTACGAAACCCAAAAGATTACATGACTACCATTCCCATAGTAATACTTCTAAGTCTGTAAAATTTCCAAATATTACATCACCGGCTCAACGGCCCAAATTAACATAAGTATCAAGTGTCATGAGAGTTTAGAGTTACAAATATTCCGTAGTCAAAAGGTGTAACGCCCCCAATTCTGGGTACGTTAATAAGACATTTTATTACATAAATAAAGAGAGTTTTGGATCATTACACCATAATTCTCACAAGAGTACATTTATTCAACAAGAGAGGAAACTAGGGTTCCTAACTACTGCTCCGCCTGCTCTTCCATCATAGCAAGCTCCTCGGCTCCGAAGGCCTCCAATGTATATAGCTCACCCTATTCATCTAT
This sequence comes from Rhododendron ovatum, assembly GCA_019656835.1. Lineage (NCBI taxonomy): Eukaryota > Viridiplantae > Streptophyta > Magnoliopsida > Ericales > Ericaceae > Rhododendron > Rhododendron ovatum. The sequence continues at coordinate 24,303,848 of CM033792.1, read as the reverse complement.
GAGGTCTGACACATTATACCGGCGTTGCCACCAAAATAATATGTCAGGGTCATCAAAAGGTAACACCGTGAGCTACAGAGGCTCAATAGAATAACCCATACCCTCTAACCCTTAACTTACAAACATTAAATCATAAAATCAATGATTTCCACATAGTTCAACATATGCAACAAACAATGACACATCCACATTCATTATCCAAACTAACGTTGGTGTCCATGATTTTTTGAATTTTTCTCCTACGCGACTCCTCGTAGACAGTGTCAACATTTTCCACATTTCATAACCATATCACATTTTCAAAATTGTTTTTAACACACCCAACTTCGGTTCCGCCGTTCCGGTCTCCCGAGTATCCTCACAATGGTTCTGCCGTCCCGGGTTCCCATTGGCACACTTTGCATTGGCTCCTCTCCGCAGATAACCAAGCCATACATCCAACCTCGGTTCCACCATTCCGGTCTCCCGAGTATCCTCACAATGGTTCCTCCGTCCCGGGTTCCCGTTGGCACACAAAACACACACCACACCACACAATGGGCTACCACGTTCGGCCACATTGCGGTTTCCAAAACATTTCACCTTTTCAAAATACGCCTTTTCATTAACCACACCTTAGGTGTCATGTTTCTACTTTCTCGATATCCGTGTCTCATTTTCATGCATCGACTCCACGGTAGGACTTCACATGTAACCATGAATCATTCATTGAAATCTTTAAACTACCAAGATCATCCAACTCAATATTATACCACAAGTAATGCAAGCAATTCATGTATGCACGCTCATAACCATCCTAAAGATCAAAATACGAATACTTCCAAACAAGCGATAAATTTCTATCTTTCAAAAATCCATTCTTTCCTCTTTTGTGGAAAATTCAAAACAACATATGTTTATTGAGGTAAAAGTTCCTTATTCAACACGTTCATACCATCAAAAACGAATTGGTTTACCATCATGCATTCGGAACATAATAAACGATAGATAACCATATCTACTTAAAAATACTTCAACTTATACTTTGAACTAAAGAGTAAAGACATCCTATTTCTCAACATATGGTTTTACACTATACTTGGGTTTAGGGAATAAGATGATTCTACCTTACTACTTGGCGGTTGGTCGGTTTTGAGAATAGGTCGTCGGTTTTGCGAATCGGCGGCGTAACGGCTCCGGTTTGCTTCGAAAGGAAGAGAGATAGATTTTCTCTTCCTCGAAACAACTTTGCTAACTAAACTAGACTACTTTAAAGATCTAGGGATGGTTTTTTGGAGGTGGTTTGGTGGTAGCTCTCAAGAACTTCAAGAAAACTCAAGAACTTTGAACTTTGGAACTTGGAAAGCTTAGAAATTCTAGAGAGAAGTTGGAGCAAGTGTGAAGGTGTGAGTTTAAGCTTGGAATGGCTTGCTATTTATAGGCCAAGGCTTGTCTCTCTCTCTCTCTCTCTCCCATCCGAATTCTTTCTCTCTCTCTATATCTCACTTTTTTTCTTTTGTCAAGCTTGATTGAAAGCTTGATAGGTTAGGTTATGGGTTGCTTGTACAACTCCTACCTAGTTCTTAGGCATGCAAGGCTAGATTTGGTACTTTGGATTGGATTATGGAAAGATTGGTGGAGGAAAGGAGGATGGTACAAGGTTTTATATTGGTAGATGTACAAATAAGGACAATGGGAGATAGATTTGCTAGGAAAATATACAACTATACATATGGAAAAGATCATGGAAGATCAATGTCAAGGTACAACCCAATCTCTCTCTCTCTCTCTCTCTCTCTCTCTCTCTCTCGGCAATTTCTCTAGTACTAGTACTATGGTAGTGTGTGTGTGCATATATATATATATATATAAGTACATAAGGTACTATATAATCTAATAGTTTTCTAAGGCCAAGATTTTCTAATAAAAAATTCTCATATGCACATGTACTAGTAGGTTTATATATATATATATAAGTATGTACTAGGTAATCTAGGTAGATTTTCTAGTCAAAATTTTCTATTAAAATAGTCCAAATTGGCACATGTTTCTTATAAAAATACTAGATTTTGTACCTAGAGAATCCTAGGGTATTAAGTCTATAAAGTACACACACACACACACACACACATATATATATATATATAAGTATATCAACACATGGAAAATCTAAAAAATGATTTATTAAATAACCCTTGTACTTATTGGAAAGAATAACTCTATTATCCAAGGGGTAATAATTTTTCTAGCGGTTATTGACCAATGGATAAAATGGCGAGGTACTATATATACTAGAATAATACCATATGTCCTTTAGGCATGTATATATAACCATATATAACTATATATGGGTACTTTAACAAAATCTATAAAGTACTTTTGGTAGAAAATCTAGATTTTCTATTGTCCAATGGATAAAGAATTCTTTAACATTTATTGTCCAATGGGTAGTGGTTAAAAGGTAACTAAATGGTTTGGTAGTTAGGTTTCTCCAACTAATTTATTAGAAGCTAACTATACTAGCCAAGAGATATAATCTAAGTATGACGGATTATAAGAAATTAACAGAAAAAACATAGAGCCATCCAAGAGAAATTAAGAAATTTGAATAAACAACGAGATTTTTATTTACTAAAAATCGGAGTTGTTACAAAAGGATTATAACTTAAGTTACAAATACATCTTGCAAAAGAAATTTACAAAGATGAATAGGTAACTCCTTTGGTTAGCTTTCAAAAAGGTATGTCCACACTCCAAGCATGCAAGCTATGGATCTGGGTTAGCACTTGAAAATGATGTAAGGTTTGAACTACACTAGCCCAGTAGAAAAGTCTACACAAACTCGATATGCAAATGAGCAATACGGAAGAACAAATGATAGAAACCAAACGACAATGGATGCAAGCACAACTTATCATGATCAAAGTGTCCAACTATCACCGATCCTTCTTCTCGACATACTCTTAAGTCTTGTTCGTTCTATTCGTGTCACAACATTTTGTATCGTTTATGTGTCTGAGCCGAAGCTCCTGCCGGTCCAATTATGGAATCCCGATATTCCCTGCCAAGCACCCACCTTGTAGGTTAGGCCTTAAGTATTCAATACGAGCATTAGCTCCTACCGAGCCAATTATGGAATTCCGATATCCCCTGCCAGGCACTCACCCGTCAATGGGCCCCGAGTGTTCGCGCGTCGTTCAGATGCTCATATGTATCGCTTGTGTTTCAACGTGCAATAACGTACATTTCACATTTCTTAATTCAACGAGTTCATTCAAGTCCATCGGATACCACTCTTGAGTGAAACAAGTAATACTCTCAGAAACACTTGAAAGAATGCATAAATAAATCCATTAGAGTCGATGAGAAGCTCCAAAAAGTGATTTGGAAGACATAAGAAAAGCAGCTCCTAGACACTGTGCCTACCTATAGGTGAATGAGTCCTACCGGTAGAAGAGAAGAATTCTGCACTTGGCCTACCGGTAGGTGAAAGTTCCTACCGGTAGAAATTGAAAACAGAAAGGCCAACATTTTGAACGTAACAATTTTGTACTTGACCTACCAGTAGAAGAAAAGTTCCTACTGGTAGGTGAATGAGGATTCTGAGTTGCTAGAGTACGTTTGAACTAGTTAGGAAATAATTTCTTGTCCTAACGGTAGGTGAAAAGTTCCTACTGGTAGGAAGAGTGTTTTTCAAGGTGATTTTGACAGGAGTTTCAGATTTCAATCAAATCTCAATAACAACCAATACAAGCTGGATAAGGGCATAGAAACACTCAAATAACATATAAAGAGAGGTAGAATTTCCTACCTCGAGTATCCAAGTCGAAACCAAAGAGATTGAGCAAGCCCTAGCTTCTAAAATCCAAACCAAGCGAAAATACACCACACCGAGCTCTATCCAACGCAATACAAGCCCCAATACGCAAGTAGAAGATAGAGTTGAGGTTGATTATTATGGGTTTTGAGTTTGGAGGTGAGTTTTTAGGTGAATGAGTGAGAGAGATAGAGAGAGCTGAGAGAGAGTTGGAAGAGAGGGTGAGAGACCGAGAGATGGAGAGAGGAAAATAAATCCCCTGCCACACACCACACACATATATATACATCATATTACACCAACACCCACATCTCCCAAATCCTTGCACATTAACCCCCAACCATAGTTTTCACATTAAACCATCATTTAGCCCTTTATAAAACATTAAAATTATATAAATGAAATTTACGGGTCTCTATACAAATTTCAAAAGTATGAAGAATTGCCTTTGGCGGTTTGGGAGAGGAAGAAATTCATGAATATTGAAGGAAAAAAAGCAGCAATCGCCCAAAAAAAAGGATGGCGGTTTGCACACATTTTGGCTTCTTTCGAGATGACTAATTGGCAATTTCATATTACGGTAGTCAATCTGGCTAGAGGGATGTTATGAGAATTAACAAAGCTCTTCAAACAACAAAACTAGATCTCCTCTTGGTTCTACAGCATCAAGAAGCCAATATACACCAGAAAGGCAGAGAAATACACAAAAGTACAATAGTATGCTTGTTACTAAACAAAAGTCCATCCTCCAAAATTGATGCTCACCATCTTCCATCGAGATACATCCTCCAAAATAAGATGTTCAATTGCATGAATCACAAATTTGAAAACATGGTTAACTATATCCCACTTAAGATGTGCATTGTACAGAACTCATAAAGCAGCAACCAATGATGGTAAAATGACTTCAGTCCAATGATTCATTCACTATATGACTAACTAATTTAACATTACAACATAGTGCACTTAGTCACTGTACCAACATGAGAAGCATTGCAAACTATTCACACTTGATATCATACAGACTATAAGCAAAGGAACTAAAATTATTTTAAACTGTTAACCTATTTCAAAAAACAGGACCAAGTCAATAAGCATACCCAACTAGTCAGCTCCTTAACAACGAGCTTGCTAACATCACGAATGGCAGCTAGAATGGCAAGATGAGCAGCAACATGAGCACTATTTAAAGCATTTTCATACAAACCCTTGAAAACCTGCAGGAGAGTGAAAATTCAAACTCAAGGCCTTGTGAAAAAATGACAAATGAAAAAACACAATAGTCCACCAAGTCTAGGGCAGGTAACACACCTTTTGAGCCATAGCTAATGCAACTTCATCTCGATTAATACATCTAAGAATGATTCCTAGAACCTCAATAATAATGCCTTGAATACACACATACCAAATTATATACTTGAATAAACAAAGGAACTCCCATGGGGAACGAATCGCGCTAAGAGGACAAGGAAGGAAACCAATACAATTATGTTGGTATGGATTAGAGAGAGAGAGAGAGAGAGAGAGAGAATAATCGTAGGCTGATTAAAATGTTTTTTTTTTGGGTCAAATGGAAATATGATTAAACTGTTTATTATATTACCAGGAGAAAGGACAAAAAGAAACTGGAGAAATGACAGAAGAATACCTGAATATCTGCATGTATAGCATCATTTGTCACAAGAGCAACTAACTTTGAAATGATCTTATCAATTGACTAATATATTCAAGGAAAGGTTGACAGTGCAGTGTGTAACAAATTGTTGAAGAAATGGAGATCATAAAAGCAACAAGAGCGGCAAAATTCAATGCCAAAAAGAAAAACCAGATCATTAGCCCCGTGGGCAATGTTCCCCAGTTTAAAACACCAAATGACCAGGATCCATTTCAGATTTTATCTACCACCAAGTGTGTTGGGCAATTGGCACCCACTCCACAACTTATTCATTTACATAAACTGTCACTTTATGCACACAACACCCAGGAAGTATGCTTGCGCATGTAGACACCCTATTATGGACTATCCAGATTAGTTTACTTACGGTCTTTGATTCCCCGATGATAAGTAAGATCAAGAACACCCCAAGAATGTTACTGTGTTTGAGTTTTGAGCATTCGGGAACTCTTTCAAACTCTTTCAAAAACCCTTCAAGCCAGAACCAAAAAGCCTCGACAAAACCCTACCTGAGTACGCTGGTACCCTATTGGCGTGCGCTAGACCACTGCCAGTCATTGGTCAGCTTTGGCCATTTGACCGGCACACGTAGGTACAGTATTGGTGTACACCAATCAATTGTAGTCCCATCACCTTTATTCAGCCACGTGCACAAGACTTTTGGGCCACCCCAGAACACTATGCAGCCGTCTAATGAGTGGCTTCGGATAGGGGGATGTTCCCCTCTCTCACACAACCACTCCATCACCTTGTCCCATGCATTTAATGCATGGGAGACTTCCACTCCATCTCAACCAGCCCCTTCAGCTGGTTATCTCTCCCCTTTCCTCTATAAAAACCCCCTTACATTCATGTGCAAGGGGTTACCAACTTAAAGAGCTAGTTAAAGCTTCAACCCATGTAAGCCTCTTGTTCATCATTTCTTTGTCAAGGAGTTGATCAACAAGTCTCATACACTTCTTCATATATACATCTACCCATATACACACTTCATTCAAGCCATTACTCAAGCTCAAACTCTCTTACAAGCTCAAATCCAAAGGTATACCACCTTGGACAGTATTCTGTTCGGATCCCTAAAGGGGGCTGGCAGGGTCAAGGCTGGTTATCAATACCAATCCTGGCCCTAAAGCTAGCAAGGCTTCAAAGCCGTAGTGGTTAGAACTAGCGCACACCAATCGTTAGTACACGTACGCCAGTTGTGGTTGTATGTGCAGTACTAGCGTGGGGATCAGTGTCTAGCTGTTTTTTGTCTTATATTTCATATATATCACTGTGAGCATGTCTAATAACCAATTTACTGCTTTCTATAGTTAGATCTATTTATTTACTTGTTCAATATGCATTTCTGCTGCTATGGAATGCCTGTGGGATCCTTCTGAACATGTCTTAGAACCTAGAAAATACAAAGCTAAACACTGGATAAAAGGGGTATGACTGGCGTATGGTAGTTATCTACCCGCGTGCACCAGTCTAACCCAGTCCAGTGGCTGGCCATTGCATGGCAACTAGGCCTTGGCCTATGCTTTTATTCCCCACACTGTTTATGGGGTGTTTAATTCATTTTGAGGATTCAAAGTCCATTTAAACTATCTTTAACTGTATATATAACGTATATAGAACTGCTTGGTTTGTCCTGGGTGTGCACTGGTCACTTCCAGAGCCCAAAGGGTTGAGCCTTACCTTCTTCTCAGAGTATATCATCTTCCATTCTAGCATGTTGCTCAATTCGCTCCATTAGGTTAGCCAGTGTTGCTACCGGGTGCATATTCAATGACCGGCGTAACTCTCCCCGAACAGGCAAGCCAGCTTTGAAAGTAGCAATCGCATACTCTTCACTGCAACTTTCAATCTCGTTGAAAGTCTCCCAGTGCTTCTTAGCATAGTCCCTGATCGGCTCACTCTCTGTCTGCTTCATTGTGGAAAGGCTTCCAAACGTCTTGGGGCTCTTTTGCTTGTCAAGAACTGAGCAGTGAATTCTTCGGCCAACTGTCTCCATCCACGTATGGAGTGCGATCCCAGTTTATGAAACCAAGACAAAGCCACCTTCCCAAGACTTGATGGGAACATCTTGCACATAATTGCATCATCCCCGTCGTGCATGAACATTGCCTGCTGGTAGTGATGTATGTGCGCTACAGGATCTAAATTTGTTTCATAGAGGATGAACATACCGTGCTTCACCCTGCTCGAAAGCCTTGCCTCCTACAACCTTTTTGCAAAGGGGGAGGATGTTATATTGCTAAGGGCCTTCCGTGCTGCTTCTCGTGCAGATATGGTCCCCTCCTCATGTTCCTTCATTTTTTTGGGAGCTTTCTTTTCCCAATCTGCATCAGGTCTCTCATACCTGTCTCTGTGGTGTTTCCTGGTTCCTTCGTCCTCGGGGGTGGAGCTTTGGCTCCTGCTCCATCTTTTTCATGAAGAAGCCCTTTGTCGCTCTGGTGTTTGGCTTTTACTTTTGCTCCTCCTTTTTCGTGGAGAAGCCCTATTCCACCTAGGAGTACGACTCCTGCTCCTTCTTCATGAAGGGACCTTCTTGTACTCCACCATGGCATTCCTATCTCCCCTGGAATTTTTTTGCAAAAGTCCAGAGTCTTCAGGATGCTTTTGAATCCGTTCCAACTCTCGAATCTCATGTTTCGATCTCTTGATCAAACGAGCGTATTCCTCAATTTCTTGTTTCTTTTTATCGACGATGTCTTCACTATTTTGTACGCTTCTTGAGTGTGCAACTGACTCCCCTTCTCAGTGGGATTTACTCCTCCGTGTGAACCCTGTTGCCGTCCTACCCTCCTTATTCTTGGAGCTATCCAGGACCATTAGGGGGTTACCCTTGCTCGTCGCCTTTTTTCCATGTCTACATTCAGGCTTCCTCGGAGCCCCTGGAGGGGACTTATCTCCTTCCCCTCCCAGCAGGTTTTTTAGGTCGAGCAGCGTCAATGGATCTCCTTCCACCATGGTCATTATTCATAGGGAACTCTTTCATTTCCCACAGACGGTGCCAATTGTAAGTGGACAAAAATGAACAGTGCTTAGAACGGCTTAAGATCGTAACGGCTTCTCGTGGTTCTTGATCAGAACCCTAGCTCATTGTCGGAACCCTAATCTGCAAAACAGACAAGGGATGAGCGCACATTTGCCTCTCGTGGCAAAGGCCCTCCGATGCCTAAGTTAGTATCACATACTTTGAAAATCCTAATTATCTGTAGGAAAGAAATAATGCAACGTATTGCGTACCTTTTACCTTTAGGTTTACCTTGTTTATATAGGCATTCATCTGCTTGCTGCCCAAGCATCCCTGTTGTCCTAGGTTTCCTACCTCGTACAGGAAACCCAAGATATCTTGGATTCTCGTTCCCTTATCAACTCATTAAAGAGTCCTTTTAGGACTCCTTTCCATAGCTGGCCGAACATCCCATTTCCATTGGGTATCTTTCCTAGATCCTACATTCTCGGGATCTAATTCCTTACGAGATACTACATACTCTGGAACCTTCCAGAGTATTCCTTCTGCTATAGCACTTAAGGCTACTTCCTTAAGGGTTCTCTCCCCGTTCGGCAACCTCATTGCCGAACAGGCTACCTGGTCCAGTGACTTCACATGTCACTGGTCCATATCGCCGATCACCGCCTTCCACGGCGGTTTATCTTATCATATTTATTCTGTGGCCCTACGTACCACTTGTTCGGGCCCTAATTATGCCTATTCGGGAACACGTCCCTACAGCAGACATTAAGCGCGAATGTGCCCTGCTTGACCACACTCTTGACACACAATTGGAGGCCTATTAGAAACTCCTCGAGTCCCAAAAAAAGAAGATAGAGGCCTAAAGTTCGACGGACCCGGCGAAGCTGAAAATTGATCTAGCTGTCTCTTTCTCCCCTGACTACCAAAACTCCCTGAAAAAGAGCTCACACCCCCTATCGGTTGCCTCGGTTCCCAAGCCTTTGGATTTTATGGTGCCTCATTAGGTATATCGATGCTCCCTGCACACTCGACGACATTGGTGAACCTCCCCTCGCATTATGCCATCACCATTCTCTTCATGGTGTCATGCAACTCCCTTTTGAACCGCCTACATTTCCTTTCCTTGGTAGCCACAAACTCTGGCACGAAACGAGACAAAGATTGAAACTTCAAAGCGTATTCTAACACAGTCATATCCGCTTGCTCTAGCTTCTCAAACTCGTCTCCCAATGGGTCACGACTTGTTTCCAAAAAGTATTGCTCCTCGAAGAGCACCTCAAATTCGACCCAAGTTAAGTTCTCCACATCTGGCTCGTTTACTTGAGTCGTAGTCCTTGCCGCTCTCCTTGCACCCTTCCTCGATTCCAACACAAACTCCCACCACTCATTAGCTTCCTCGGTAAGTTGAACGGCCACGATATTGACTCGCAAGTCATCCTCTGTGATCTTAAGAGCCCTAAAGAGTTTTCGCATTTGAACTAGCCAATGATTGGCCACAAGAGGGTCACTACTTAACCCATCAAACGTTGGTGGATTTCTACAACTGAACTCCCTCATTGCCGACGAAGCGAAACTATCTACACTTTTCGTAGGAGGTGGGTTTAGAAGTTATGTAGCCGCAAGATCCGCAACAAAATCCCTAGCGAAAGGATTTTGAACAATCGGTACTTTCTCTCCCCAACCGTGTCCGGCCCCTTCCCCCGGATTCCCATTCAGATTTTCCCCATGCTGGCTAACCTCATCCTCAACCAGCACCTCTCGGCCACGACCACGGTCACCCCGACTTTCGGCCTCACCTGCTCTAACATGCGTTCTCAGAGGCATCTTACTAAAAGTTTTAAGAAAAGAAAGGTTCATCAATAATAGCATTATTTCACAAGGTCTAAACCCCCAACTATCCCAACACGGGTCAAAACAACTCCACGCCACTGTACTATATTGAAATGCAATGCCACATAAGTCAAATAATGTCATTTCACACAAGCGCATATGTGACATGCAAGTAGACGTGACATTTTGAACCCATGAGACTAAAAGTCTCCCCACGGTCTCAAAGTATTCAAACCTAGACGCTCTGATACCAATTTGTCACGCCCTCGATTTTTAACATAAATAAATAATCTTTTTCAACAAAAGAACCTCACATAATACATATAATAACCAAAAGAGTTCACACATGTTTGATATACAATTAAAGTCCCCAAGTTAAAAGATATACAACATTGGCTCACCAGCCCCAAAATAAGGTTAAGTACGAATACGAACAAGTTGTTAAGTTACAAACGATTTGGTCAAAAGGAATTCTAGAGTAATTAGTTACAAACCCATCTTTGACAAAAGAGAATCATTACAAGATGATTAAGTAACTAAATGAAGTTAGATTCCAAAAGTCTTTGCATCCCAACACACGATGCATGCATGCTATTGTCCGGTGTTTGAACATAAAAAGAATGATAGGTTGAGTTACACTAGCCCAGTAGAAAAATCTTTACCAATTCTATGTGCAAACATGATGATAAATGCAAAAGAAAGAAGACAAGGACATATAGCTCAATCGATGGATAGCAATCAACTCATTGGTATGTCAATCATTCATTTCTATCATTCTAAAACACACCATTATCACAATTAGCCACATTGTTCATAAGACATAAGCAACTCTATAATTTCGACACAACTCGCTACCACCAATTTCCACCGTCTGTATTCCCACCCCTTGCGTTATAGTATAACACCATGAGGGTTACCGTATTGCCACCCCTTGCATTACGGATAGCCCTAACAACTTGGATCAATGTATTACCACCCCTTGCGTTACGAGACCCACTACGTCTTTGTATTACCACCCCCTGCGTTACGAGACTCCCTATCCCAACTTCTGACTCACACACCTACTTTCTTATTCAATATGCAAGCTAGACTCCCCCATGGTCACATTCATACATGAGACATCATACAATATGCCAGCATTACTACAAACAGGCCACAAACATTCACAAGTAACCAACAATCAATAAGATGCATTTGAACAAAGTTTTAACCATGTAATTTCCTATTCGTCCCCCACTAACGGAAGGCCAACAAATTAAGGATAACATCAATTAATCATAGGGAGTTAATTGAACATGCTTGAGATAGGTTAGGAAGTGTTCAAAAGGGTTTAGAAGCAATCGGGGGTCGAAATGATCAAGGGAACATAAAATAGGGTCAAAACTATCCAGAGAGGGGAGGGATCGATCCCTCCTCTCATGGGGATTGATCCCCAAGGTGCAAAAATCCATATTTGAATGAGGGATTAATCCCTCATGCTTGGGGATCGATCCTTGGGCGATTTCTACAGTTTTTGACAAACTTCAATGAGAGCACAGGGGGATGATCAAGGTTTGATTTTCACACCAAATCAACATATAAACCCATATGAGAGGTAAAGAAGTCCCTACCTTGTGACGAAAACCAAGATCTACGAGACTTGAGCAAGCCCTAGCCTCCTCGAACTTCAAAATCAAAGAAAGCTATCCTCCAAGCTTTACCCACGGAATTCCAAACTCATGAACGCGATTAGAAGGCCGATGGAAGGTTGATCCTTGAGGTTCTTGAGAGATGGAGCAATGTTTTGAGTGAGAGGAGGAGAGAGAGAAAATTCAACTGAGAGAGAGAGGGAGAGAGAACGGATGAGAGAGAGAGAATAGGAGATACAATTATCTCCTACACCACACGCACCCACTATATATACCCCTATATCTTTATACCACACCCACACTTCCTCAAGGTTTTATTCTTTCACTTCAATTAACCACCAAAATAAACCATATTTTCTCAATTAAGCATTAAATAAATATTTCAATAATTAAAATTATCCGGGTCTTTACAATCCTTCATGTATATTTAAGTTACAGTTTGCTCCTAACTAAGTTACCTTGATTCTTTTAAAAAAAATCAATTTAAAGCCCCACCGTATCACATCTAATTTAAATATTGTGTAATTGTTTAAAGTATTTGATACTCATTGAGCGCATATCCTATTCAAAACATATTTGATACCCATACTCAACTAGCTTTGGAGTATCCATATTCACCGAAGAAATTTGTAATTTGGTCCTACCTCACCTTCCGTGACTCTCATTCTCTCCAACAAGTATTTCTGACAAAAAGAATAATAAACCTGAAAGGACTTCCATATCTTCTAATGAACAAAAGAAGAAGTGTAAATCCTCACCCCTTCAAAAACTTGAGTTCCACAAATATCAAATTGTGTCATTGGTGGACCTCATAGCATTTAAAGGAACGTCGTGAAATTTGGTAATGTCATTTTGTCTTCCAGGATATGGTTTGGGAAATTGTGTGGCTCAAAAGAAAGATGGAAGAACCATATGGAGCAAGAGAAGACTAAGCACTTCTATGACCTTATCCCAAGATAGTACTATGGATCGTATAAATGCATTAGCATTCAACAACGAAGAAAGTAATCTACCCTTCTCTGTTGCAGCTTGTTCAATTACTGTGCATCCCAGATCAAGGTTATCATTGGTAACAAGTTGTACAGCTTGTTCAAGAAGGATACTTGCAATATTTAGACCCTGGAGTTAATTCCTGAGCTGACTTGATATTGAGCCACGCAAGGGTTCCTAGCAGTAAATATTAAATCATTGTCAAAACTCATACAACAAAGCCAGATAAATACAAGATACTAATCAAGTACTAAACCAGACACTGGAAGAATAAGAAAGATCTTCAGTTTAAAATTCAACCTTGCACGTTACATGAGCTAAGCTTCCTGCCAAACTGGCAACCATTAAGTGTGTTGCATTGCCTATGCGGGTCTCATCTGTAAAGACCCGTAATTTCAAAAAATATTTAAGGGTTTATTTAATATGGGAAATTGAGAAAAAAATAGGAAATGCTATAAGTTTATGTGAAGTTGGGGTTAATGTGGAATTTGTGGAGTTGATTTGATTTGGGGTTTGTATGCTAGAATCATAATTGAAGGGAGTGCTAGTGTAATTTGGTGTGTGTGAGAGTATATATAGAGGGGGGTGTATGGGATTAAAAACCCCCAAAAATCTCTCTCTCTCTCTCTCTCTCTCTCTCTCTGTCGGCTACCTCTCTCTTTATTGCTCCTTTGAGCTTCAAAACCTGCCAATCGACCTCTCTCTCTCTCTCTCTCTCTCTCTCTCTCTCTCTCTCTCTCTCTCTCGGGTCTCTCTCTCTCTCCTGGCTACCTCTTTCTCTCTATTGCTCCTTTGAGCTTCAAAACTGACCAATCGACCTCAACACCTTCATACCTCGACCTTCAATTCATCTCATACGCATGATTTGAGCCTTGGATTGCGTGGGTTCATGCTAGCACTCGTTCATTGATTTCGTGTTTGAAGCTTCTAACCTTGAGGTAGGGATTTCTTACTCATTCTGTGCGTTTATGAGTTGATTTCATGCTTTAATTGAGTTTGGATCGTCATCCCTTGCGCCTTTGAAAATGTGTGAAAAATCTGCAGAAATCGCCCAAAACAGCTTGGGGATCAATCCCCATGCAAGGGGGGATCGATCCCTCACAAATCTGGATTTTCCACTCTTGAAGGATCGATCCCTCCTAAATTGTAACAACCCTGATTTTTAGAAAGTAAAAATTTCGTTAAAAATTTGAATTTTATTTTAGTACTTGGATTTGCTTCCAAAAACTCCCTTTTAATTCTAATAATCCGTCATAACTAGATTTAAGACTCATAAAATTATATTTCTTTACACCGGACAATCTAGTCATTTTCAAAAGACAAGTGTACTTGTAGAAACACTTGTATATTTTCCTAGTGTATAAAATAAAATCTTAAATTATATTTCTTGACTAGAAATCCTATGTGATAAGTAGAATTAGTTTTCAACAGATTAGTTGGAAGAACTGAACTACCAATTCATCTAGTTACAATCTCCTAACCATAGATGAACCTTTACCCATTGGACGATAAAAGTTAGAAAAACTTTTATCCATTGGACATTAGACTTTCCATTAAAAAGATATCTATGCTAGATTGTTAAGTACAAATATATAGTTATATATAGGTATATATACACATGCCTAAAGGACATATGGTATTATTTTAGTGTATATGGTACCTCACCTTTTTATCCATTGGTCATTAACAGCTAGGAAAATTATTACCCATTGAATAATAGTATTAGTCTTACCAACAAGTACTAAAGTTATTTAATTAAATCATTTTCTAGATTGCCCATGTGATGATATACTTATATATATATATATATATGTGTGTGTGTGTGTGTGTGTGTGCGCGCGCGCCTAGTAGATTTAAAACCCTAGATTTCCTAAGTACATAATCTAATTTTATAATGAAACATGTGCCAATTTGGACTATTTTAATAAGGGATTTTGATCTTATAATTTTTTTTTATTAGATATTGGGAAATCTACCTAGATTGCATGGTACACATCTTTTATATATATATATATGTATGTATGTATATACTTATTTTATTACCTAGTACACATGTGCATATTAGAATTTATTATTAGAAAATCTTGGCCTAGGAAATCTTAAAAGATTACATAGTACCTTAAGTACATTTTATATATATATGTTTATTTGTACATAGAAGTGCGTGTGTATATATATATGTGCGTGTGTGTGTACTAGTACTAGGAGAGAGAGAGAGAGAGAGATTACCGAGAGAGGGAGAGTGGCCGAGAGGGAGAGAAGGAGAGAGAGAGAGAAGGAGAGAGGGAGATTTGGTGTACCTTGTCTTGATCTTTCTTGATCTTCGTACGTCCTTTCAATCTATGGTTATATATATCTCCAAGCAAAAATCTATCTTCCAATGTCCTTTTATGTTCTTTCAATCACCAAATCTTGTACAACCCCTCCTTTCCTCCACCAAAATCTTTCCAAATCAATCCAAAGTACTAAATCTAGCCATGCAAACCTAGAATTAGGTCTTGATCTTTCAAAGAAAGCATGACAAGTTGAATAAAAAATAAGATATGGAGAGAGAGAGAGAGAGAGAGAGAGAGATTTCGGGTGAGAGGGAGAGAGAAGGAGCCTTGGCCTATAAATACCAAGCCATTCCAAGTCATTTCTCACACCTTCACTTCTTGCTCCAACTTCTCTCTAGAATTTCTAAGCTTTTCAAGTTCCAAAGTTCAAGTTTCTTGAGTTTTCTTGAAGTTCTTGAGAGCTACCACCAAACCACCTCCAAAAACCATCCTTAGATCTTTTAAGTAGCCTAGTTTAGTTAGCAAAGTTGTTTCTAGGAAGAGAAAATTCATCTCTCTTCCTTTCGAAGCACTTCGGAGCCGTTACGCCGCCGATTCGCAAAACCGACGACCAACTCTCAAAACCGACCAACCGCCAAGAAGTAAGGTAGGATTCCTTGTTCACCAACTCTATGTATAGAACCGTATGTTAGAAAGTAGAATCATCTTATTCCCTATCCCTAAGTATTTGTAGGATTCTTTGTTCACCAACTTCTTATAGAACCGTATGTTAGAAAGTAGATTACCCTTATTCCCTATCTCTAAGTATATGTAGGATTCCTTGTTCACCAACTCTACGTATAGAACCGTATGTTAGAAAGTAGAATCATCTTATCCCCTAGCTCTAAGTATATGTAGAATATCCTCAACTGTTTTCTCTAAGTATATAAAGTTATCTATTGCTTGTAATGTTTGGAATGAATGATAGGTAGTAAACTCATTTTGCTAATGGTGGTATGAACATGTTGAATAATTGACTTTTACTTCAATAAACATATGTTGTTTAGAACTTGCCAAAAAGGAAGAAAAAATGGCTCGAAAGATAAGACTTATCGTTGATAAAAGTATTCGTATTTTGATCGTTAAGATGGTTATGAGCATGCATACATGATTTGCTTGTATTACTTGTGGTGTGATAAAGCATAAGTGATTTTCACTCCAAAGGCGTCCGTACATGTGACTTATGCTTTAAGTTGTGATTTGAGCATGCTAAATAACATAGAGTTGGATGATCTTGCTAGTTTAGTTTCAAGATTACAATGAATGATTTATGTATACATGAAAAGTCCTACCGCGGAGTCTGTGCATGAAAACGAGACACAGAAATCAAGAAAGTTAAAAACATGACACCTAGGGTGTGTTAATGACAAGGCGTGTTTTGAAAAGGAGAAAAAGTTTTGAAACCTCAATGTGGCCGGACTTGCCCGTTGTGGGAATGCGTGTGTGTGTTCCAATGGGAATCCGGAATAGCGGAACCATTGTGAGGTTTGTGTGTGTTCCAATAGGAATCCGAATCAGCGGAACCATTGTGAGGTTGTGTGGGTTCCCATGGGAACCCGGAGCGGTGGAACCATGGTGAAGAATGGCTTGGTTATCCGCAGAGAGGAGCCAATGCAATTGTGTGCCAATGGAAACCCGATGCGGCAGAACCATTGTGAGGATACTCGGGAGACTGGAACGGCGGAACAGAGGTTGGGTGTGTAAAAACGATTTTGGAAATGATGATATGGTAAATGAAAAGTGGAAAAATGGAGACACAGTCCACGACGAGTCGCGTAGGAGAAACTCAGAGAATCTTGGACACCAACGCTAGTTGAATATTGATTGTGAATGTGTCGTTGTTAACCGTTTTCTTATGTATGCATGATCTATGTGAAAATTGTCAATTTTAAGATCTATTGTTCGTAAGTTAAGGGTTAGTGGGTAAGGATTTTCCTGTTGATCCTTCGTAGCTCATGGTGTTACCTTTTGGTGACCCTGACATATTATATTGGTGGCGACGCCGGTATAATGTGTCAAACCTTATAGATGAACAGGGTGAGCTATACACATTGGAGGCCTTCGGAGTCGAGGAGCTTGCTAGGATGGAAGAGCAGGCGGAGCAGTAGTTAGGAACCCTAGTTCCCTCCCTTGTTAGATAAAAGTACTCTTGTAAGACTTTGTGATGTAATAATGAGCCAAACTCACTTTGTTTTTGTAATAAAATGTCTTATTAACGTACCCAAAATTGGGGGCGTTACATAAATGAGGGATCAATCCCCCATGTCTCTGGATATCTTTTTGCCACTTCGTGTTCTCTTGATTGTTTTGATCCCCGGTTATTTCTAATCACTTTTGGACACCTCCAACCTATTTCAAGCATGCTGAATGAATTCCTTTGGTTAGTTTAAGTTATCCTCATTCCATAGGTCTTCCGTCATTAAAGAAAGACTAGTAACTTGATTAAAACTATATCGGAATGTATCGCTATTTGATTGATGGTATTTGGACATTGTGGCATGATAGGATGGACAGTATAGACATGTTAGATGCTATGACAGTAGTAATTAGTGAATTGGAGAACATATCGTAGAGAGGTTATCGAACATTGTAGGCTATAAGACATGATGTGGGGTGCACAGTTGGTCGATAGGGGTTTGCCTAGCGGTCTGGATGAGAATGGGGTAACTCATATCCTTGTGATTCGTCTCGTTGATACTTCTAAATTCCTTTGGCACTCATTCTATAAGATTCTCGTTTAGAACCTAGCAGATGGTGTGTCGTAGAGTCATTTTGTGGGTTTAGTACATGACAAAAGGCGTCATGCTAGACTTAGAGGTATAATGTGATCATAAAGTATTTGTTAATGTAGCCCTTTGGGCGTTTTTGCAGATAAAAAAAAGTATTTATCAATGTACGATGTGACATGTTTACGAGTTTGTATTACAATGTGAATTTGGGAAATGTTGCCTGCTTGGACATTAAACGATGGTTTGTGTGTGTATATGATTGAATTGAGAATTCGAATAGAGGGTCCCATAGTGCAAGGTGTGATAATGCGAGGACTCTAGAGGGTCCGCAACGCAAGGTGTGGTAACGTGAAAACCACGTGGAGAGAATTCACTATAACACATGCTGTAGTAGTACAATTGAATGTCTCATAAAATGAAATTGTAGTTGACTTTAGAAGCCTGTGTTGCTTCCTTGAATTGTATATTACTTGAGATTGAGACCGTTGAAAAAGGGGTTAAACAATTGATTCTACCAAGGTTTTGAAAAGAAAGGAATTTGGTTTTTTGGAAAAAAGGATTTTTATTAAAAATCCTCCGGCTATTCTTGAGCGAATCAACAGTTTCCTGTATTAGTGCATAAAATCAACGGACTCTGGCTATTCAAGCTCGAATCAACGAAACTTGACCCGTAAAGGTCGAGAGTTTCTCGAAATTATTTTGGCAACCAAAAAGGAATGTTTTTATGAAAAGAAGCCTGGTGGTAAATAGTAAGATATGAGGAAGTTGTCTGTGGCATTCATTTAAGGAGTCCTAAAATGGTTTGAGAAACTATCGTAGGTTATTTACATTGATGTATGTTTAATGCTACTTACAGTTTGATGTGTGAATGGTTAGGGATACCATTATGACATACAGGATCCCGTAGTTGTAGTCCTTCGGTTCATTATGGTGCCCCCTTGTACCTCTTGTCCGTTTATTGCTAATCATTCACTCTTATTGCATGTTTCATCACATTCACTTATAGCTTGAGTACAGAATTCTCTACTAGGCTAGTGTAGCTCAACCTATCATCAATTTCAAGTACACCCCTAGGATCTTGACGCGGAGTGCATGGTGTGCATGCTTGACTTCATATCTTTTGAAAGCCGTCATTGAGAAGTGGTTCTAATATTTTTTGTATGATCTCTTGAAAAGATGTCATTATAAATTTCATTTGAACTCTTTAACCTTAGATATTATGTAACCTCTAAATTTACCATATTTGACTGACTATGGAATTTGGGTCGTACTGCCAATGTTATAAATTTCTAAACTGGGGGACTTGGTTTGTAAGTGATCATTTGGGAACACTCTTTTGGGTACTATCTATATTATGCGAAGATCATTTATTAAAATGGATTATTTATTTATGTGGAAAATCGAGGGCGAACAAATTGGTATCAAAGCATAGATTTAGAACACCTCGAGATCATGGGGAGACTTTTAGTCTCATGGGTTCAAAAGAAAATCGTTGCATTCGTTTTCAAAACACATGTGTGCTTGCATGAATGGGTTAGTACATTGATATGGCATTGCATTTGCATTACGATTGAATGGAGTAGAGTTGTTAACCCATGTTCGGAAAGCCGGGAACTTGCATCATGTAGTGATACGATTAATGCTGATAACTTCCTTTCTTATGCCCTTATAGTAAGATGTCTTCGAGACGTGAAGTTAGTTAGGGTGAGACCGGAGATCATGATAATCAGGGTCATAATGCATACAAGGAGAATGAGGTGAATCAATATACTAGGGATAAGGCAATGTTTCCTGAGATCGTTGAGTGTGTGAAGGGTGTTGAGATTCTAGAGGGTGCGTAGAGGGGTACAAATATGGGGAAAACTAGATATCGAGTCGCTAGTGCGAACTCATCTTCTGGGAGTATTCAGAGTTTAGGAAGAAAGAAACCAAGGGGACTATTCAAGGCCAGCAGGGCCTTAAGCCACCTTCTCATACCGGGACTCCGGGAGCTCTCCTCAAGCGTTAGATTGTGTGTCATCGTTGGGGTCAGACTAGTCGTATTCAAGTTCAATGTCTGTGGTGTCAAAGATCTTGCTTTACTTGTGGGAAACTCGACCATTTCACGAGAAATTATCCACTGATTGTTAGCTAGCCGCAACCCCTGAATACACAAAGGCAACCAACTGTTAGAATGAGTACGTCACACGGGAATTTTCGAAGCCAATAGAGGAAAAGGCAAAGGGAACCAAACCAAGCTTCGCAAAACCAGATTAATCTTGGACCACTTACTTTATTTGGGAATCAGAGAGTTTCATAGTTTGAGGGGCTTTGTTATGTTTGCCGCAAGCCTAGCCACTTTGCAAGAAATTGTTCTCGGGGATCCAGAGTACATGGATAGTCGAGCTTAGTGCAGCAGCAAAAACGTACACCTAAACAGCAACAGATGTAGTTCCGCCGCTAAACTACCACCTCCTACTACTCTCTAGTTCTCAGAAAACGTTAGCGTATGAGGTATCTTCTCCCCTTTGTTGTTCGACTCATTTGTTAGTCATTTCATATTGATAGGTTATCTTGGGCCTCTGTGGTTTACGTATATCGAGGATTGATGTGATTTGGAAAGGGATTGGTGGTATCCATGATAGTAGATGACGTTCTGATGTGAATTCGTAAGAATTGCTTCCTTGCTTATCTTCTTTCGTTGGCCTAGCTGAAATCTGATTGAAATTGTATTGCTATCTATTTTCCGTAAGCCTGTCATACTGCTGACTTGTTGTAGTTCTTGACATTTGAGTTAAGTATCACAAAATTGTTCTTAGCATTTTTGAAAACAATCAAATTCTTGTGGCAAAGTATACTATTACTCATCTGTTATTGATGATGACGAATGCCCCTCATTTTCCATTCGAAGTCTTATTGCTAGCATTACCTTGCTTGAAGATAAAGTTTTTGTTGGTCAATTTAGATCCTCCTGTTGTGACTATCAGTTTCATCATTTGCCTGTAAGTGTTATCTATGCAAGTTCTTCTGTTGCAACTTCAACCTATAAAACTCAATCCATGATCACATACTTTATGATATACAACTTCTTAGGTACCAGTAAAATTCAGACTCGTAGCTATTGTTGCATGCTTTGGTGCCACCATTTATTCTAACTTCTTAACTATGAAGTCACATGATTTGAACTTGTTTTTGTTTTGTATCCATATGCTTGCCTAGACCTGTCTGGTCGATTTGGATTTCAACATTGCAGTTACTAGTCTATCTGTTGGAAATTGTTACTCTACTCAAATCCTTATGTTGTAATTGGAGTCAAATCTTATGGTAGCATATCTATTGATACCCATTTGTTGGTGTCATTCGACTCAAACTCACTAGTTGTAGTTGCTCTTAGTAGCATTCAACTCTGTTGTGATTTCTAAATTCTGAAGGCACATGATGATTTGCTCTGAACGTTCGGCCACAACTTGTTGGAAGTTTTACTCATTTCTAGAATTGGATAAATTTTGGATTTTTGATCAATCAGTTTACAAGGGATCTGTCTCATTACTTTGTGTTTGTCCCCAGTATTGAAACGGTTCATTTGCCAAAGGGTTAGCCACTAAGTCCTTAGACTTGCAGAGCAAAATGAAAGTTATGATCTGTCATTTCTAAATTCATCGAATTATCATGCGATGGTGCACTAAGTTTGTAGCTGAATTATTTCAAAGATTCCTTGTGTTCTTTGAATTCCGGACACCTCATTACGATCTGTTAAATTCTCAATTGGTGTTGTTGAGACTTAGAGCTTGCTCGTTCCATTTGAGATAATAATCGAGTCCTTTTCATAACCTAGAATGATCCAACTTGGAGGAAAATTTGGTGTGACTTTTAGAAGAATTGGCTTGTGTTCTGGATTCGCTAGACTTAGTATTGAGGAGTACAATGAAATCTATTCACCAACAAATTTTGGAAGCTCGAGAGAGAATGACCAAACAGAGCAAGGTAAATTTGTCAAAGATTGTTAATTGCGCAAGGCCGACTAAAGGATTATGCCAACTGCTATCGTCATCCATAGTCACTCAAAGGGGAAAATCGCAACTTCCATAGAGTGCCACCACGTTGGAGTTTGTCTCGTTTTGGGCGGAAAGGGAAGCGTTCAACGGTAGAAAGATACGGTGAGTGTTGGGTATCGTGTGTGTCTCTCGGATGCCCAGGCAACAACTGATGAAATCCAGTGAGAAGATGCTCTTGATCACCGCTCCTTCTAGATGGAAATCTCAAGATGTCAATTGGAATATCGGGTTATATTTAGAGGTAAGATCTCCATGCCGAGATAGATAATCGTATATAGAAATTTCGCAATAAAAAGGAAGCTTAGAAATCAACTACCATTTGGAAGTGCCGCCGAGACCTTAGGCATTGTGATGCATTATACATATGGATAGTGAGGAGGTACGAGCCGAATCCATTGCATGAGTTAGAAAGGTCCGAACTTGAGTTAGAAGCCGACGTGTCCCATGGTAAGAATCCGATACGTATCCTAAATTTGCATAGTCAGGAGTTGAGAGGTAAGCCGATGCCGTTAGTGCGAGTTGACATGGGAAAGGAAGGATAAAGTAGAAAAAGATACTCGTATTTTTTTGTGATTTGATTGATATGAATCCTTGACATAGATTTTGATGGTTATTGAATTGTTATATGATTGATAGCATTACAGTTCGAGTATGTTGATATGTTGCACGTTTGGATGGATTAGACTTAGCAAATTTCGAGGATGAAATTTTTTTTAAGGAGGGTGAGATGTAGAGACCCGTAAATTCAAAAAATATTTAAGGGTTTATTTAATAAGGGAAATTGAGAAAAAAAAAATAAGAACTGTTATAAGTTTATGTGAAGTCGGGGTTAATGTGGAATTTGTGGAGTTGATTTGATTTGGGGTTTGTATGCTAGAATCATAATTGGAGGCAGTGATAGTGTAATTTGGTGTGTGTGTGTGTGTGAGTATATATAGAGGGATGTGTGTGTAAGGGATTAAAAACCCCAAATCTCTCTCTCTCTCTCTCTCTCTCTCTCTCTCTCTCTCTCTCTCTCTCTCTCTCCTTTGAGCTCCAAAACCCACCAATCAACCTCAACACCTTCATACCTTGACCTTCAATTCATCTCATACGCGTGATTCAAGCCTTGGATCGCGTGGGTTTGAGCTAGAAGTCGTTCTTGGAGGATCTCGGAGCTTTGGAAGCTAGTCGTTCGTTGATCTCGTGTTTGAAGCTTCTAACCTTAAGGTAGGGATTTCTTACTCATTCTATGCGTATATGAGTTTATTTCATGCTTAATCGAGTTTGGATCGTCGTACCTTGCGCCTTTGAAAATCTGTCAAAAATCTGCAGAAATCATCCAAAACAGCTTGAAGATCGATCCCCATGCAAGAGGGGATCGATCCATCACAAATCAGGATTTATCGCCTTTGAGGGATTGATCTCTCCTGAACGAGGGATCAATCCCCTATGTCTCTGGACAGCTTTTTGCCACTTTGTGTTCTCTTGATTATTTTGATCCCCGGTTACTTCTAATCACTTTTGAACACTTCCAAACCAATTTCAAGCATGCTTAATGAACTCCTTTGGTTAGTTTAAGGGGATGAAAACAATTGATGCTTCGGATCACCTTGGATTGCAAGGGCTTGTTCGTGCCTTTTCACCGGAACCCTAATTTGTTGTTGGTGCCCTAATCTGCAAAACAGACAAGGGGTGAGTGCACCTTTGCCTCTCGTGGCAAAGGCCCTCCGATGCCAAAGTTAGTATCACGTACTAGCAGTCAAACCCTAATTATCAGTAAAAAAGCAATAAGAATGCAATGTATTGCGTACCTTTTACCTCTAAGTTTACCTCGTATTTATAGATTCATAGATGCTTGCTGCCCAAGCATCCCTGTCGCCCTAGGATTCCTATCTCATATAGGAAACCCAGGATATCAAGGATTCTCGTTTCCTTTATCAGTTTGCTACCTTAGTCCTTTTAGGACTCTTTTCCATAGCTGGCCGAACATCCCATTCCCGTTGGGTATCTTTTCCAGATCCTATATACTCGGGATCTCATTCCTTTACTGAATATCATTGTTCCAGAACATTCCTGCCGCCTCACGAATTAGAGCATCCTCGTTTCCTGTTCGGCTATCTTACTGCCGAACAGTCCATATGGACCAATAACCTTACATGCATCTGGTCCTTATCATTATATTTGGACAAACGACCTCTCATGCCTTTTGTCTTTATTAGCCGAACAGACTGCATGGATCAATGACTTCCCATATCATTGGTCCATATCGCCGTTCACCATATTGCCCGGTGATAAGTATTGTCATACTTACCACGTGCTCCCAAATATCACGTGTTCGGCATCTAAATGTATCTGTTCAGGAATACCTCCCTACAATTGCTCCCCAGCTTCATTTACCTGCCACTATTCGGGGCCAATATATGAAGCTTTTAGAAACGAATGTTTAGACCAAACTCTTCTGATCCCGTGCGGTTTTTGTTTTTAACACTTCATTGATGCCTTTTGGCACCTCTGTCATTATACCATTTCGGGGTAATGACTCCACGTGGCATGTTTCGTATGCCTACCATTAATTTCGAACTGACGTTCTATCGAACGGCGTCAGAACGGCATTTGCTTTCCGTTACTTTAACTTGTAACGGCGTAGGAGGAGACGTTTCGTCTCCTTTCCTTGCCCTTAAACCCCTGAAAGGGCTTCTTTTGGGTTTTCACCCAAAAACTCGAATCTTCAGTGTTTCTCTCTCTAAGTTTTGAACGAAAATTCTTCCTCCCTATCCGCCATAACTGCTGTCTCGAAGCTTTCGATTGCACTTCCTACTATTGCCGCTGCAAACATCGTAAGACTCTTATTTCTTTCTTGTATCTCGTACTAGGATTTCTTTGCTTTGATTCGTCCATTCCCTAGGGCTCCAATCGTACCCCTTTTTCCAGATTTTTCTTTTTAAATCGGATATATCTATGGCAGAAGATGGTGAGAATCCCTTGAAACCCAGCAAGTTTAGGAAATTATGTGAAACCCCTACTGCCATGGCGGCATTTAGGACGGAATATAATATTCCAGACAATGTTGGCCTTGAACTCGCCCCCCTGGGTGCAGATAGAGACGGAGGTTCATGGGATAGAATGTGTATCCCAATAGTGGCCATTGTTGAAGGAGGAGTTCGATTTCCCCTTCACCCATTACTCCGTCAAATCCTGAACTGGTATTGACTCACACCAATGCAGGTTTCGACCAATTTCTTTAGGTTAGTGATGGGGGTAGTGGCCTTGAATAGGATCTTGGGGACCCAACTAGGGATTTGGGACATCCAGTGGTGGTATAGCATCGTGCTAAACCCCGATTACAACACATATTATTTCAAGGTTAGGAAAGCAAACAAGCGTTTCGTGCTCAACTTGCCAAACTCTACTCGTGACCACGAGACTGATTTTCTCTACGTAACAGGAGCGCTCGAGCCAATAGGGGAGGACGGCCAAGTGTTGGGTTTGCATTGCCCCCACATATGGGGCTATCCACGTATGCTCTTGCTTTTGACTTTGCAATTCTTTATTTTACTGCCTTCTCGTAGCTGTTCTATGTGTCTAATTATAACTTCGAATTTTGATCTTGCAGCTAAAAACGCTAATAGGCGTCCTAGACGAGAGCCGAGCTGCGTCCGTACAGGGGATATCAACAAGATCTTGAAATACATAGGCGAACCTGGTACCTGAACAGCAGGTCGAGGTCGGAACGCTGACGTGCTGCTGGGATACGACCCTTTGTACAGAGGGGTCATCGACAGAAGGCTTGCTCAACCAAGCACCAGTACTGTTTCTACCTCCACTGCTCCCCAACCACGTAATTCAAGACTGCAAACTGGTGTTACCCTTGCCGGACAGCCGGGTGAAGTTGCTATCCCTGAAGGCGTTCCTCAGACATGTGTGGTACTAAGAAGATCTGAACGCAGGCAAGTCATCTCCGAACAACAACCAGTTCCTCTCTGTA
Organism: Rhododendron ovatum; assembly: GCA_019656835.1. NCBI lineage: Eukaryota > Viridiplantae > Streptophyta > Magnoliopsida > Ericales > Ericaceae > Rhododendron > Rhododendron ovatum. The sequence goes on along the minus strand of CM033792.1, from coordinate 24,277,916 downwards.
TTACCAGTCAGTCATCCTCCTCTGGCTACTCACGATCTCCCCCAACACCAGGTACGATGACTCGTCAACCAGTTGATCTTAGCACTCTTCTCACTGTCTCCACACGGGGACGTGGTGCTGCCAGCAGGGTGGCATCAACTGGCGCACACCCCCCCCCCCCCCCCCCCCACGATCACGTCGCAATAGGGGGGGATCTGCGCAATCATCATCTTCTCCTCGGGAACAAGATAGTTCCCTCAAGGCTACTAACGCTCATCGGGACAAACGTCCCAGGAGCGAAGAAGCCGGAGATGCTGAAGCTCCAATTACTTCAGCTCCACTGGAAACCCCAGCGCCGAGCATCCAAGTTCATCCGGATGTCTGGGCCCCTCAACTCATGAGGGGGGACCGGCTTGTAAACATTGGGGATAGTGCCAGCTCCTCGAAAACTGCACTGGCCTTGGCACAGGGTCTATTGCTGCCTGTTGACGTGCAAAAGGAGTCCTCGTCTCCCCCTGATCGGCTTGTGTCCACTGGTCTCGTCAGTGGAATCAAGGTAACAAAAACTTCTCTCTTTTTTTTAAGCCCCATCTTTGTTGTAATAGTTAAAAAAATTTAACTTATGTTTGGTATTTCTGCAGTTCATCCAAAAAATGGTCGTACTGGGCCAGAAATTCCAAGAAGCTGAGGCCGAAAGAATTAGGCTTTTGAGTGACAACACGAGGCTGCTCCAAACAGTCTCGAGATTAGAGAGGGAGAGAGATAAAGCCAAAACAGATCTTTCTGAAGCTAAAAGTAAGCTTGAGACTACTGAAGATAGTCTTAACCAAGCTATAGCTGAGATTGACATCACAAAAAAGGCTGCATACGAAGACGGCTATCAAAAGGGCTTTGACGCCACGACGGCCAGCTATGTGGAGCAGATGCCAGCCATTCAAGACCAGATCTTGGCATCTTGCTGGGAGGCTTGTCTTACGAAGGTGGGGGTCGCCGAGGATTCCCCCCTCTGGGTGGAGAATGATCTTCCAAGCCGCCAAGCAGCAATCCCTCATGATGGTTCTCCAACTAATGATGTCGATCAGCAGATCGCCGATTTTGCAGATGCCGATGAAGAGATACAAGTGGAGTCACAAGATGTTGTCGAGCATTTATCTGTTCGGGAAGTGACCGTTGAGACTTTTGTTCCAGAGGAGATTGCTGCAGCTGCTGGTAGCTCGGCTGGAACTGATATTCACCCAGAAGTTCAGAACCTAGATTGAAAGGCAGGCAAGTATTTATATGTTTTGTTTTTATTGACTCAAACAATGTGGCTTGGTCCTGCGTGACCATAGCATTTCAACCCTGCGTGGTACCAGTACTTTCTCTTAGTATGGTAATACTTTTGATAATACAGGTATTCGGCCCTTTGTGGCACAACTATATAATCTGCTCGGCTCTTTTTTTTTTGCATCTGTTCGGATGCAAATAGAGTAATCTAAGTATTTCGTACTTTGATCATATGCTTTACTTGTGTATAAGTGTTTAGCAAATGTTGTGAACATCATCTCTTGTACTCTCTCACATACTTAGAAACAATTGTTTTTTATGCTTCTAAGTTTCTCGTACTGTTTTGAAGATCATACAAGTCTTTTCATACTTGTGCTTTTCACGTATTTAAAAACCATACAAGTGTTTCATACCTGTTACAAGCTTTTTCATACTTGTTAAGTTTCACGTACTTAAAAAACAAGCATACAAGTGTTTGTTAAGTTTCACGTACTTAAGAACAAACATACAAATGTTTTCATACTTGTTAAATGTCACGTACTACGTACTTAAAAAACAAGCATACAAGTGTTTCATACTTGTTTACAAGCTTTTTCATACTTGTTAAGTTTCACGTACTTAAAAAAACAAGTATACAAGTGTTTCATACTTGTTTACAAGCTTTTTCATACTTGTTAAGTTTCACGTACTTAAAAAACAAGCATACAAGTGTTTCATACTTGTTACAAGCTTTTTCATACTTGTTAAGTTTCACATACTTAAAAAATCCATACAAGTGTTTCATACTTGTTACAAGCTTTTTCATACTTGTTAAGTTTCACGTACTTAAAAAACAAGCATACAAGTATAAGTGCATGTTCCTTGCTCCCCAATACGAATGAGGGAAACCAAGCCAGTAATTCGTAATCTTAAGACAAATACTAAGAGCGCAATAGTTATACTGCAAAAGTGATTGTATTCATAATCTATGAAACTCAAGAGGGCGTTATTCGTACCCCTTGCAACTAAAATAACAAAACTAGAACAAGTGAATTATATTTGTAATTCCCACACTAGTACGTAGTGCAATCTAAAACAGAATGTAATGCTTCTAAACAAATAATTTTCGTAGATTATGGACATTCCAAGGCCTCGAAATTGGATTACCATCCAAATCTGCCAATTTATAGGCCCCTATGCCTACAATCTTGGTTACTCGATACGGGCCTTCCCAATTGGCCCCCAACTTGCCTTCGTTGGCCACCTTGGTATTGCCGAGCACCTTCCGTAGTACTAGGTCCCCAACACCAAATTCTCGAGGATGAACGTGCTTATTATAGCTCTTCATCAACTGTTCCTGGTAGGAAGCCAAATGGATCAAGACCTTTTCCCTCCTTTCCTCGGCGAGATCAAGCTCAATTTCAAGGGCCCTGTCATTGCCCCCACTCTCGACTAGCGCGGTCCTATTGGTCGGAAGACCAACTTCCAGAGGTATAACAGCCTCTGTTCCATATGCCAATGAATAGGGGGTCTCTCCCGTAGACCTTCTAGGAGGTTGTTCGATGAGCTCACAGCACTAATGGTAACTCGTCAGGCCACTTCCCTTTGGCTTTGTCCAACCCTTTCTTGATCCCATCAAGGATAGTTTTATTAGACGCCTCTGCCTGCCCATTACTCTAAGGGTAGGCTGGGGTGGAATAATAATTTCGTATTCCATACTGGACACAAAAAGCCTTGAATTTCTTCTGAAATTGGGATCCATTGTCTATGATCAATGAGTAAGGGACCCCTAAGCGAGTGATGATGCTCTTCCATAAGAACCTTTCCATCATGGGTTCAGTGATTTTGGCCCGTGGTTCTGCCTCAATCCACTTAGTAAAATAGTCTATTGCAACTAGCAGGAATTTTCGATTCCCAGTTGCTTTGTGTAATGGACCCACGACGTCCATTCCCCTTTGAGCAAACAGCCAGGGACTCGTCAAAGGCACCAGATCCTCGGCCGGTATTTGAATCATTGGTGAGAATTTTTGACACTTCTCACAAATCTTCACATACACCTTTGCATCTTCCTGCATGTGTGGCCACCAGTAGCCTTGGGTTATTGCTCGGTGGGCAATGGATCTACCTCCAGCATGGCTTCCACATGTTCCCTCGTGGATTTCATGAAGAAACTTCTGCACCATCTTAGGATGTACGCATAGCAAATATGGTCCTGTAAAGGATTTTCTGTATAACTTACCCTCTGGGGACAGCCAAAACCTAGCAGATTTGATCCTTATCTTATGAGCCTCTTTTTTGTCAGAAGGGAGTGTTTCATCTCGTAAAAACTCCACGATTGGGTCCATCCAACTTGGTCCTTGGTTCACGTCCAAGACCATGTCCACACTTCTCCCAATGCTCGGCTCACTCAGATATTCTACTGCCACCTTCCTTTTGAACTCAGTTGGTACAGCTGCAGCCAACCAAGCTAATGAATCTGCATGAGCATTCTATCCAGAACTTATCTGTTCAATATATACCATTTCGAAGGTATCAAGTAGGTCTTTGGCTGCCTGTACGTAGGCTACCATTTTTTCACTTCGGGTTTCATATTCCCCGGACAGTTGATTGACCACAAGCTGTGAATCACAATACACCCTAACCAATTCTGCTTTTTAGGGTTTTTGCACTCCTTAGTCCAGCTAAGAGTGCCTCATACTCAGCTACATTATTCGAAGCACTAAAACCTAGCCGAACAGATAGTTCTATTAGTACTCCTTCATGAGGAAAAAGGACAACCCTAATTCCTGAACCAGTATTACATGTCGATCCATCAACGAATAACTTCCATTCCATAGGATCCTGCTCGGCCGAGGGTTGATTCTTCATGGGTGATGTCTTAATCGCCTGTTCCTTTCTCGTAGGAGGTAGGGGAGCCACCGTAGGAGAAAATTCTGCCACAAAATCTGCCAATACTTGGCCTTTGAATGCCGTGCGTGGCTGATAATGGAGATCATACTGACTTAACTCGACGGACCACGTCAAGATCCTTCCCGAGAAGTCTGCTTTTCGTAGCAGTGATTTCAATGGAAACTCAGTGTAAACCACAACCTTGTGGCTTTGGAAATAGTGTGGCAGTTTCCTCGTGGCTGTCCTAAGTGCCAGGACAAGTTTTTCTAAGGGCAGATATCTCGTCTCTACATCCAGTAGCGTCTTGCTAACATAATAAATAGGGATTTGTTCGATTCCCAAATCTCTCAACAGGACTGCACTTTCTGCATGCTCAGAAACAGCTAAGTACAAAACTAAAGACTCACCTGGATGTGGAGTTGACAAAAGTGGGGGCTCGGCCAGATACTTCTTTAGGTCCTAGAAGGCCTGTTCACACTCTGCTCCCCATTCAAATCCCTCCCTCAATAACTGAAAGAAGGGTCTGCACTTGTCACTTGACCTACTGATAAATCTATTAAGTGCTGCAGCCATTCCAGTCAACCTCTGGACTTCCTTAGTGGTTTTGGGACTTTGAAGCCTTTGTAGGGCTGCAATTTGATCGGGGTTAGTCTCAATCCCTCTCATGGTCACCAAGTGGCCCAAGAACTTTCCTGAACCAACTCCAAATGCACATTTCGAGGCGTTGAGTTTCAGTTTGTACTCCCACAGGATTTTGAAAACTTCTTTTAAATCAGCTATATGCCCCTGTTTATCTTGACTTTTCACCACCATATCATCTATGTAAACTTCCATAGTCTTTCCAAGGAGCTTTTTGAACATGATGGTTGCAAGTCTTTGGTATGTTGCCCTGGCATTCTTTAACCCAAATGGCATAACACTATAGCAGTACAACCCTCGTGGTGTGATAAACAAAGTCTTCTCTTGATCAGGCCCAAACATAGCAATCTGATGATATCCTCGATATGCGTCGAGAAAACTCATTCACTCGTAACCAGCGGTTGCGTCAACCAACTGGTCAATCCTTGGAAGAGGAAAACTATCTTTTGGACACGCCTTGTTTAGGTCTGTGAAGTCTACGCAGACACGCCACTTCCCATTCTTTTTCTTCACCACAACGGTGTTGGATAACCACTCTGGATAGTAAACTTCACGTATTGTTTTGGCCTCTAGTAAACGATCAACCTCTTCAATTACTGCATCCACGTGCTGCACGGCTGCCCTCCGTTTTTTCTGAATGATCGGCTTATGCTGAGGATCAATGTTTAAATGGTGACAGATCACACCTGCATCCACTCCGGGCATTTCCTCTGGCACCCATGCAAATACATCAACATATTCCTTCAGAAATCTTATCGATTCAGCCTTTTCATCTGCTGGTAATGATTCCCCGATTAAGAAATATCTTTTAGGATCAGTCTCGTTGATCTGAATTTTCTCCAAGCCTTCAATCACCTTTTCAGCCGGATTTCTTCCAACATCCTTGATAGTTGATTGACCTGGTACTTCTAATGTATGAACGTGGTGGGCCTTTGGGGCTCTTTTAATGATAGAAATCAAACATTGTTGTGCCACTTTCTGATTGCCTCTAAGTACCTCAACCCCATTCGATCCTGGGAATTTCACCATCTGGCGATAAGTCGAGGAGACTGCTCTCATCTTGTGCAACCATGTCCTCCCTATAATCGCGTTATAGGAAGAAGGAACATCGACAACTAAAAAATCTGTCCTCAACACCACTGATCCAGCCCGAACAGGTAGCGTTACCTTTCCAAGAGGCCAGACTGCTCCTGCCCCGAACCCAATCAGAGGTGTTGTGGATTGCTCTAAGTCTGTTTGGGCCAGCCCCAGCTTCTTGAACGCATCGTAGTACATCACCTCTATACAACTTCCTGAGTCCACTAGAACCCTCTCAATGTCATATTCTCCAACTCATAGGGTTATGACCAAAGCATCATTGTTGGGTATTTGGACCTCTCCCAGGTCATCATCTGTGAATGCTATGCTTTCATTGCACACATTATTCTCTCGCCCTCTCTTGTTTCCCAGTCGCATCACATGTTGATCGTGTTTGACTTGCCTTTGTAACAGCCTAACCTCATTTCTCGTATAAGGTGTGGCCAATCCATGTATCATATGGATTACTCTTTTAGGGTTTTACTCGTAACCCAGTTCCATAGCTTTCCCTTTCTCTTTTGGATCCTCCTAGATAAATTCCTTGAGATATCCCCGAGAGACCAAATCATCAAGGTGTCTCTTGTACATCTCACAATCCTCAGTCATATGGCCCCAATTTTTATGGGAACTGCAGTGCTGATTCGTAGCACGTTTCGCATCTTTGTCTCCGCCTAGACTCGAGGGCCATTTAAAATATGGCTGATTCTTTATTCGATAAAGAATCCTATAAATTGGTTCCTTCCAAACCGTAGTGATAGAAAAGAAAGATTTGGGTCAGGAGCTTGCTTATCCTTGTACGGCTCTTTCTTAGCCTGCCCATACTCCCTTCTCTCTCTATAAGTTTTGGGCTCTAGCTTATCCACCTTTTTGATAGGTGCCTTCGGCTGCTCGGCAACAGTCCTGCCATCTTCACAGAGTATGTCATCCTCCATTCTGGCGTGTTGCTCTATCCGTTCCATCAATTAAGCCAATGTGGCTACCGGATGTTTATTCAATGAGCGACGCAGCTCTCCCTGAACAAGTAAACCAGTCTTGAAGGTGGCAATTGCATACTCCTCACTACAGCTTTCAATCTCGTTGAAAGTTTCCCAGTACTTTTTTGCATAATCCCTGATCTGTTCGTTTTCCTCCTGTTTCATGGTAGAAAGACTTACAAAAGTCTTTGGGGCTTTTCTGCTTGTCAAGAACCGAGCAGTGAATTCCTCAGCCAACTGCCTCCATCCTCGTATGGATCGTGGGGCCAGTTTATGAAACCAAGCTAAAGCCACCTTGCCAAGACTGGAGGGGAACATCTTGCATAAGATGGCATCATCCCCCTCATGCATAAACATAGCCTGTTGATAATGCTGTATGTGAGCCACGGGATCCGTATTTGTCTCGTAAAGCACGAATGTACCATGCTTCACTCTGCTCGGCAACCTAGCCTCTTGTAGCCTCTTTGCAAAGGGGGAGGCTGCAATATTACTTAGGGCCCTGTGTGCTGCTTCTCGTGCAGTCATTGTCCCATCCTCGAGCTCCTTCGATTTGTGAGCCGTAGCCTTGACCCAATCAGCATCAGGCCTCTTGTACCTGTCTCAATGATGCTTCCTTGTTTCCTCCTCTTCTGGGGTGGAACTTCGATCTCTGCTCCTCCTTTTTCATGAAGAAGCCCTTCTATCAGGTGTTCGGCTTTTACTTCTGCTTCTCCTTTTTCGTGGAGAAGCTCGTATCGCATGATGATAGGACTCTTGCTCCTTCTCCCTCGTGAATGAGCCTGCTTATGGACTACCAGAGTCCGTCTGTCCTTCTGGGAATTCCTTCGAGAAAGTCCAGAATCTTCTGGGTGCTCTCGTACCCGCTGCAACTCTTGTATCTCGTACTCTCGTTTTCTAATTAAACGAGCATACTCCTTGATTTCCCTTCTCTTTTTATCGAGGACATTGTTATCATTGTGTAGACTTCTTGAATGGGTGACTGACTCTTCTCTTCGATGAGACTTACTCCTTCTCGTGGAGCCAGTAGCAGTTTTATCTCCTTTTTCTTTGGAGTTATCTCTGTCATGTCTACTAGTGGGCTTTCTCGGAGCACCTGGTGGGGATTTATCTCTTCCCCCACCCAACTGGTCCTTTGGACTAAACGGCGTAACTGGATCTTCTTCCATTATAATTATTGTTCCAAAAGATTGTTCGTTTCCCACAGACGGCGCCAATTGTAGGGGGATGAAAACAATTGATGCTTCGGATCACCTTAGATTGCAACGGCTTGTTTGTGCCTTTTCACCGGAACCCTAATTTGTTGTTGGTGCCCTAATCTGCAAAACAGACAAGGGGTGAGTGCACCTTTGCCTCTCGTGGCAAAGGCCCTCCGATGCCAAAGTTAGTATCACGTACTAGCAGTTAAACCATAATTATCAGTAAAAAAGCAATAAGAATGCAATGTATTGCGTACCTTTTACCTCTAAGTTTACCTCGTATTTATAGATTCATAGATGCCTGCTGCCCAAGCATCCCTGTCGCCCTAGGATTCCTATCTCGTATAGGAAACTCAGGATATCAAGGATTCTCGTTTCCTTTATCAGTTTGCTACCTTAGTCCTTTTAGGACTCTTTTCCATAGCTGGCCGAACATCCCATTCCCGTTGGGTATCTTTTCCAGATCCTATATACTCGGGATCTCATTCCTTTACTGAATATCATTGTTCCAGAACATTCTAGAACATTCCTGCCACCTCACGAATTAGAGCATCCTCGTTTCCTGTTCGGCTATCTTACTGCCGAACAGTCCACATGGACCAATAACCTTACATGCATCTGGTCCTTATCATTATATTTGGACAAACGACCTCTCATGCCTTTTGTCATTATTAGCCGAACAGACTGCATGGATCAATGATTTCCCATATCATTGGTCCATATCGCCGTTCACCATACTGCCCGGTGATAAGTATTGTCATACTTACCACATGCTCCCAAATATCACGTGTTCGGCATCTAAATGTATCTGTTCGGGAAGACCTCCCTACAGTTAGTTTAAGTTATCCTCGTTCCATTGGTCTTCTGTCATTAAAGAAAGACTAGCAACTTACTTGATTAAAACTATGTCAAAATGTATCGCTATGTGATTGATGGTATTTAGACATTGTGGCATGATAGGATGGACGGTATAGACATGTTAGGTGCTATGACACAACATAGTGATTAGTGAATTGGAGAACGTATCGTAGAGAGGTTATCGAACATCGTAGGCTATAAGGCATGATGTGGGGTGCATAGTTGGTCAATAGGGTTTTGCTTGGCGGTCCGGATGAGAATGGGGTAGCTCGTGATTTGTCTCGTTGATCCTTCTAAATTCCTTTGGCACTCGTTCTATAAGATTCTCGTTTGAAACCTAGAGATGGGTTTGGTACGTGACAAAGGGTGTCATGATAGACTTAGAGGAATAACATGATCGTAAAGTATTTATCAATGTACGATGTGACATGTTTACGAGTTTGAATTACAATGTGAATTTGGGAAATGTTGCCTGCTTGTACATTGAATGATGGTTTATGTGTGTGTATGCTTGAATTGAGAATTCAAATAGAGGGTCCCACAACGCAAGGTGTGGTAACGCGGAAACGCCGGTGGAGAGAATCCATTGTAACGCATGGTGTGGTAGTGCAGTTGAATGTCTCATAAAATGAAGGAAGTTGTAGTTGACTTTAGAAGCCTATGTTGCTTCCTTGAATTGTATATTACTTAAGATTGAGACCATTGAAAAAGGGGATAAACAATTGATTCTACCAAGGTTTTGAAAAGAAAGGAATTTGGTTTTTTTGGAAAAAGAATTTTTATTAAAAATCCTCCGGCTATTCTTGAGCGAATCAATGGTTTTCGATATTCGTGCACAGATTCCACGGACTCTGGCTATTCAAGCTCGAATCAATGGAGTTTGACCCGTAAAGGTCAAGAGTTTTCTCGAAATTATTTTGGCAACCAAAAAGGAATGTTTTTATGAAAAGAAGCCTGGTGGTGAATAGTAAGAAATGGGGAAGTTGTTTGTGGCATTCATTTGAGGAGTCCTAAAATGGTTTGAGAAACTGTCGTAGGTTATTTAGATTGATGTGTGTTTAATGCTACTTACAGTTTGATGTGCGAATGGTTAGGGATACCATTATGACATACAGGATCCCGTAGTCGTAGTCCTTCGGTTCATTGTGGTGCCCCTCTGTACCTCTTGTCCATTTATTGCTAATCATTCACTCTTATTGCATGTTTCATCACATTTACTGATAGCTTGAGTACAGAATTCTTTACTAGGCTAGTGTTGCTCAACCTATCATCAATTTTAGGTACACCCTAAGGATCTTGACGCGGAGTGCATGGTGTGCAAGCTTGACTTCATATCTTTTGAAAGCCGTCATTGAGAAGTGGTTCTAATATCTTTTGTATGATCTCTTGAAAAGATGTAATTGTAAATTTCATTTGAACTCTTTAACCTTAGATATTGTGTAACCTCTAAATTTATCATCTTTGACTAATTGTGGAATTTGGGTCGTAGTGCCAATGTTGTAAATTTCTAAACTTGGGGACTTTTTGTTTGTAAGTGATCATTTGGGAACTCTCTTTTGGGTACTATCTATATTATGTGAAGATCATTTATTAAATGGATTATTTATTTATATTAAAAATCATGGGCGTGACATCATCTAACTCCATGGTATAATCGTACATTTTCATCTTTGTTATTAGCGCGAAAGCAACTTTTACTAGTTATCTCTAGCCTGTAAGAAAAGAATAGGATTACGAAACCTTTAAAACGAGTTCCTTTGTTGTTTGGGCGGCAATAGAAACACTGGTTGCACAATACCCGACATTATCTCCTTGATAGCTCTATCCATAGTGATTGGAACCACACTGTAATAAAGAATTAAAGTTTATCTTGTAAGATGGATTCACTAAGAAAATAGAAAATGAGAATTTGAATGACGATTTCCAAACCTCTGAAATTGCAGGTAAAGGCCGAGGGCATGAAGCTTTGGCTTTACAATAACTTGTTCGATATTAGATGTTGGCATTGGAAGTTGCAACCCCCCACCAGCTTATGAAAGCAACCAAAAAATAATAAGGAGATGAGTAGAAGAAACAAACACAACACCTGACTAACATAAAATGATGATTGTCGTTGTAGTAGTCCTTGAGCAGAAGGGAGCTGATCAGATAAGCCTATAGCTACTAGCTTTTCATCCTCGATAAGCATATCCTCGATAAGTATCCCAGAAGAAAGATGAAGAGGAGCAGCATACTAAATCTACCAAAACATTAGAAATATGACATTTCTAGAATGATGATTTATATGAAACCTCCAATTAGGAAATAAATATGTAAGACGAACCTAAGACAGTATATGTGAATGGCCACTAGGATGAGATGAGCTGGCAACCACAAGTGGTATCTCAACTTGATTTACTGCAGATACTGTACCATATTTGACTTCAGCAACTATCTATTGTTGAGGCACCCCAACATCTTTGTTGGAAAAGTCTGGATTTCCTTCAACTTGCCTTACCATATCCTTGAGAAGAGAAGTAGGAGTTACATCCTTTAGATCAACAACAAGGTTATTGAATAGGACCAGAAAGTGCCCAAAGAATGAAGGAAAAATGAATAGATAGTCCCAAAATCCATACAATTACTACGTGAAAGAACAACACATCAAAATTTATACATATAATAGGTGAAGCGAGCGTGCTAGCACGCAAATTCTCATGCCTATGAATTTTGTGCCCGTGATGTAGTAGTAGGTTTCATGAGGAAGTTTTATGTATGTACATTCAGGTAAACATGAGGTAACATAAGCCTGCTCTTTCAACACAGTGCTCTTAACTCACAAACTCGGCTACCTATTTCATTTAATAACCAGTTATTACATTAGAAAACACAAAAGCCCCTGTGAATAGGGATAGACAACATGAGTGTTTCTTTTCGCCAAGAAGGTAGATTGTTGATTACCAACTAGAAGAAAAGGACCTAGAAGGAACAAAGCACTCCTTTAGAGCCTCATTTTCTAGCTCAAACTCATAAGCCAAGACTCCCATTCTTCAGACCAACCTACGACCAAACAAAAATGAGTTTCTCACTCTTTTTCACATACACCCGTTTACTTGTCGGGCTTCTTTCTAACCAGTACCTCTTTGTATCCACTATCCATTGGTGAGAATGCTCCATCAAAATCTTAGATATGCTTTGTGTCCAACAATTTTTGTGAAGGCGACTAGCAAACTGGACAAGTAGACTAATTTCTAAGCCACACATCGATAGAAGAGAGATGAGAACTGTGGCAAAATTTAAGCATGAGTCTGAGTACTTCCTTCTCTCAGTATTTTCCAAAAAAGATTGAGCACCTGCAAAGTAGAACTAAATTAACTTTTATCAACAAAAAAAAAACCTAGCGAAAACTCAACCATCTTTCATGTTGTCAAGAAGTTTAAGGATATGGAAAATGCAACAAAGCCAACTCTGTATTGTATAAGCATGAAAGGAGCATTGACTAATTACGAATAAGTCTTTATCTACCCTTAAAAAGTATGTAGAAAAGTATTGAGAATGAACCTAGCTAGTCCACATAATTTATTCTTTGGATATCTTCTCCGGTTTTCTAAGCCAAAAAGCATCAAGATGGAAAAAAACCTCATATGAAAGCAAAAACCCAAAAATCATCAAAATGAAAGTCCTAAACAATCAGCTTTCCTCAACCTTAAAGTTATTTAAGCCATAAGCCAAAAAATTTGAGATGAAAAAAGCCATAATTTGTGGCACTTGCATCAAATACCTCCATTAGATTTCTATTAGCATTCAATAGAATGAAAACGCAATGAAAGCAAGTAAATGTTTAGAAGTTCTCTTCAATTATGAATGGAAAAAGTGACACAAGCCCATGTTCACCTAATAGCATTTGGCAATAATGTATGGGATACACTTATTGTGCATCTTTCATAGAACTGAAAGCCTCATGGTTGAACTTCATTGTTTGAATTGCAGCAACTATTGGTTCAAGGCCGTTATTCTGATGCTCTCTAGCTATCAATAAAGGATATTGGAGAGTTAAAATATAAAGCTCCAAAACTTCAACTTCTTGCTCAATAACTTCTCAAGATAAAGGAGAAAAAAGATGCAGATCAAGCAAAATTCTAGTCCATAAAGCATAAAGCCACCAGTAAGTGCTACATAGGGTGAAGTTAAAAGGTTTTGAGGAAGTTTTTCCAGTCATAACCTAGGTCAGATAATCCACTAGTAAAACAGATGAAACGATTTCCTTAGCCATCAGAAACTATGTCAATACAAGTTGGACCTTTGAGTAATTTTCCATACAGTTGCATGCCAAGTAGCAGCAGAATACAGCTGCATCTCCATATGGGGGGCTTCAATAGTTGAAACCATCAACCATCTGTTTGTTTGCGTTTTGCCTTTCCGTTTTGCTCTTGCATTTTAGGACACCATGGAAAAAACATCGATCCAAAAGAATGAATGGGAAGCAGGCCCAGCCATATTGCTAGAGATGCAATTACTTCCAGTTCCACCCAACCCCCTCTATTCTCTGAAACAACATTCTTCTAGACTTATAATTACATCTCCAAGCTTACCCTTAGTGCTTTATATTTATTATCATTTGTTGTCGAATAAATCTTCCACTTCCTAAGGCTCAAACGATTTCTCCATCCCCAATATAATGCATTACATAAACATCTATGTAGTTTGAAGTTAATGCCTCACTAATACAACTGCAAACAAAGAAGAGAATTCCATATCAAAAATCCCTTGGATCCGTTTAATCCATTTTTACACTCTATTGCTGAGCCAGAGAGTAGAGATATAGCTTCACTTTGCAAGTCGGGATGAAACACTGATATAGAGGGTGTTTTTTAATCTATTTGCACCACCATACAAGAAAGGAACTTGTGAGTGATTTATCAACAGGAGAAAGATTCCTCTCCTTGATAAATGCGCAACCAAATCGACGAACTAACAACTATTAAATGGAAATAGACCCACCACCTTGATAGAGATAATTGACCTAGGAACACTATAATAAATTAGTACCAGCAAAATACCCAGTGAAGGGCAAGTCAAAACAAAGTTACTTGAGCATGATAAAGAGCAATCTAAAACTACCTTACCAGGATACATTGCGTTGTGCATAATATAGAGGTGAAATTACGGGAAGAGAAATAAGAGAGGAGCATTATAACCCTATGATGCCACAGAAACTATAGCGGTCAGCTTAAATGATTAACCCAGGCCAATGCAGTTAGAATCTGGTGGATAGCCACTTCGGTTTGGTATAGCCTCGCTTAAGGGTTTCTTTGTTCTTGATTTCTAGAGATTGGAAGAATGAGTTTATGGTTTTCAATTTGCTCTCCATTCATTTTTATGTTGAATTAACCGTCCTCCTTTTCTCTTTTGCATCTTTCTTCTTATATTACTAAAAATATTTGAAGATGAAACCTAACTGAAGGAACATTGAGAGACGTAGAAAATTGTCCAACATAAATAATGTCAAAAGGATAGGTCAAAACGCAGGGGCACCTGAGAAAACACTCCTACACAATATATGAAGAAAGTAACCCAGAATAGACAATGGCCAGCATCCCGACATGAATGTATGTATTCATGTATGTATGTATTCATGTATGTATGTATACCTCCATACATGAGTCAACAACCCCAACACAAATACACCCCAAAACTAAGTTGATCAATATTTTCTAACTTTTTACCTCCTTACTTTTATGTCTAATGCTACTACATCATCGGAGAGGTATCTGAAGTTTGAACTCAACAAATCATTGTCACAATCAGACAAAACATCAATACAATGTATTGGCCTAATTGTGCAGGATGAAACAAATTTCTTCACTAATATGGTTCAAAGCATATGTAGCTTTGCAACAGTGGTTGCAAAACAAGTTGAGACAGTTGTCCTTACGGAAGCAGCAAAATGAGGAACCCAATAGGAAACTATGATGCAATATGCTTGCAATGAATCCCACATGAGAAGTGCCTATGCATTAACAAAGTTTTGATTTAAATACCTCCAAGGGAGTTTCTCTTCTCTCCGTAGCAGCAACAAGGGTTTCAATGTTTAAAGTGCAGCCAAATCCTATACATAGGAATTTCTAAAGCATATTCACAAAACTGCCACAATTACAATATTGGACATAATAGCTTGGCAGAGAGAAATCCAAGTGTGACTAGACACACATACAATGATACAACGAAACAATTCATACATGTTAAGGGGTAATAGAAAATTACTTGTTGAGGTAATTGCTCGAGATGGATGGGTAAAACCAGTAGAGGAAGACAGCATAGAAAAAACACTTGCTGAACTCTGGGGCAGCACTTTTGGCAAGTAACCAACAGAGACCAAATCTTGAACGATAAAAGGATGTCGCATGAAAAACAATAGTTAACAAGGAAAATGAAATCAAAGAACGTGCCTTTTGAAGGCTAGGTATATCACCTGTGGAAACGAGTGAAGGTTGCCCTCCAGTAGAAGCGAGAGACTTCATATAGTTAGATGATGTTACCGAGACTTTCTGACTTTCGTCTAAACGGATTTGGTGTTTCTATTGAAGCTATATTGAAGAACATATATATGTGGCCCAGGCTGTGCAAACAATACAGTCAATACAACATTTGAACACTAGCTTCATACAAAAATCAGAAAAAGAAGCCAGGAAATTATGTCATTACAAAGGAATCTGAAGATAGGATCTCAAATTGCTGGCACATACTGACTAATACAGTCACATCCCTGCAGAGGATCAAGCAAGAGACTGTGATACTCATTCTTGAAGTTTACTTTTACATGCAATGAAAATGCTAGGACATAACATTCCTGCAACGAGCTTCCGCTATTTATTTACCATACCATAATATTGTATGATGAGATCATCAATCCAAGCACATTGCTAAGCAGAACAATATCAAAGAGTGAGAAATTTGATATTAACAAAGAAAATGGTAGTCTGGTGCCATTTCAAAATCAATTGCAATCTCCTCGAATTGGGCAAAACTTTTGGAGGGAGGATTGTGTCGACAACTTGTATTTGATTGGCATTTTCTAACTCTTTGTAATGAGCTTCCTGCAACGAGCTTCCACTAATGTATACTCATGTTAAACTGCTAACTGAAATTACGTACACTGCGTGAAAACTTCATCGCCCTCTCTTCTACAATTTGTAGATGGAAGCTGAATCATAAGATCCAGAGTAGGAACTATATAACCTTTAAATGATGATTACCAAGTTATAAGTGGTATCACTCTTCCTTCTTTCTCTTTCCTTGATGTTTTCCACTTCCCACTTCACAGGTCTATATTGACTCAATCTAGTAGTGACAATAGGTCATTGACAGACAAAAGGTGATAATTGTCTACTCTTGTCAAAGCCATTGATCCAGGTATTCTACCCATAACAGATAGCTAGAAACAGATATAAAACTCATGAAAAGACTGTTAAAAAGGTATACTAGCTGGTTTTCTGAAACTCTACCTCGGATTCTATCTTTTGAGCTACCTGCAATGCCATATTTGAATAAGAGACTAGAAAACTGAATGACTAAAACAAAAAATGTAGAGAATTGTAGCCTTTGTCATAAGAAGGGGTTCAATACTATAGCCAAGAACAACTGTCCAAGTACCAACATCAAAAAATGTAGAGAATTGTAGTCTATCTCAAACCACAAATAGCTATTTATCAATTCATATGCAAAGCCCCCACCACCACAAACCACTATAGAAGCAAGCCTTTTGTCACCTTCAAGTTAACGCCTAGATGGCCTTGCAAGTTTACGCCACAAACCATTATAAAAGCAAGTCTTTTGCCCACGAATAGCTCTGTCCAATTGATTGGAAAAAGCAATTCAATTCCAATTCAGGGGAATTCAGTTCTTGTGCATTTTGCGTAGTGAAGTAAGATTCAAGAAATGAGATTCAATACAAAGATTCAAAGACAATAATGTTCATCATGTTAAATTGAGGGGCAACAGAGCAATAGACTAATACACAATTAAGTAAAGAACCAATTTTTCTTATTAAGTTTCAAGGCGTAACGAGTTTAATTACCTTCAAGCTAGTACTTCTGATCATGTCATATGGCTTTGGATAAGATTCCACTGTTGCTAACAAGTCCATCGTCACTCGTCCACATCCTAGCTGCTAACCTACAAAACACTCAATCAAACACACTTCCGTATATACATATACAATATACGTTGTAACTAACTACTGTTCTCAAAATTGTAACTAACACCCACGGTTCTCAAAATTGTAAAGAGAACACTGCATATAAAAAATAATGCATAAATCAAATCTAAAAAGTCCTAGAAATCAGATCCACTAACTCAACCAACGTAGATATATATATATATATATAGGGAGAGAGAGAGAGAGAGAGAGATGGGTGTCAATAGACTTTCCTGGGCTTTCTTCACCATCAAAATACGACAATCCGTCATGACAAGAGCCCACGAGGCCACAGTTGCCTATGCCCTCGTGTATTTGATCGAAGCTCCTTATGGGTACATTGTTGTACCCATCATTCCTTTTCCCCATCGTCTGAGTAATCAATAACCTTCCCCGCCGCCTTGTTGTGCCACTAAACATTCGGCATTCCAAATTTCGTCCTCCGAGTGTAATCTAATCAGCATTCCAAATTGTGTCCTCTAAGTATAATCTAATCAGCGACGAAAACCAACCATCAAAACCCTAATTTCTTCGACTAAACCGAAATGCATAAAAATGTAATTTCACCCCCAAATTTTGATTCAAACAAAGATTACACCAAACTTCTTGATCCTGCAGAAACCTTTCCCTAATTTGAACCGAAAATTACCTATCCTCTGTAAATAGAAGAGAAAGAGAGAGAGAGAGAGAGAGAGAGAGAGAGAGAGAGAGAGAGAGAGAGAGAGATAAGTTTGTCAACAGGACTTCCCTGGGCTTTCTTCACAGTCTTTCTTCATCGTCGAAGTACAATAGTCGTGACAACTGACAATAACCCAAGGGGCCAAAGTTGCCTACGCCGCCGTGAAGCTCCTTACAAGTACTTTGTAATACCCATTGTCACACCCTCGATTTTTAACATAAATATAAAGGGATTTTCATGAATGAAACCTTGCAATAATCCGTACAAAACCCCAAAAGAGTTTAACATTCCCATTTTCTGAATAACACTTCAACATCCAAATATTTCCAAAAAAGTACATCTTTGGCTCCATGGCCCAAATCAACATAAGTACTGAATATCAAACCAGAGTTAAGAACTTACAATATTCTTTAATCAAAAGATTTACAAATAGAGTTACAAATACATCTTTCAAAAATAATATGCAAAGATGACTTGGTAACTCCTCTATGTTAGCTTTCAAAATAATATCCACATCCAAGAACTCCAAACATGAAGCTACTGCCCTGGATTAGTACCTGAAAAATAATGTAAGGTTTGAGTTACAATAGCCCAGTAGAAAGCTCTAATCTAACAATGTATACATATGAAATGTAGGAATGATCTTGTGATGAACAATGATAACAAAGTTCAAAGAACGAATGGTATCAATAATCGATAACTCAACATTTCATTTTCAAAACCAACCATATGAATCAAATAATAACCTTTGAAAGTACCACGTGTCCAATCGTGTCTCGTACAAGTGTCTTGAGCAGTAGCTCCTGCCGCAATTAAAAGACCCCGATGTCCTCTGCCAGGCACCTTACCCATAGGGTGGTCCTGAAGTATCCAATATGAGCATATAGCTCCTGTCGGGCCAATTAAAGGACCCCGATGTCCTCTGCCAAACACTCACCCGTCAATGAGTCCTGAAATGTTCTCGTCGTGTCTGTAAAGTTTCGAAATCCTTTTTATCGTCACGTTCGTATCATTCAAACCCAACTTTGATATATAAAGTATTTTGTGAAATCATATCCAAACGAGCGTTAAAGTTATGCTAAACATCCGATGAAGTCATTAAACACGAGTAATCAAGTTAAGGGTCATTTGGGAGGTGTTTGGGTAAGTTGGAAGTGATTGGGAACCAAAACGGTGAAAAATGAAGCAAAACAGTGAAAGCTATAAGCAACAGGTATTGATACCAAGGGAAAATGTATCGATACCATTTGGTCAAAAAGCATTCCAGACGCAAGGGTATCGATAACAAGGACAATGGGTATCGATAACAAGTGAATTTCTGGGTTTCGGAACACAAAGGTATCGATAACAGTTTAGTTCGAGCAGATTCTCAGTAGATTTTCATGGGTTTCTCAATAACTTCGACCCTAACAACAATAATCAATAGTAAGGCTCAAGCTCTAAGAAACAAGTCATAAACATATATTGAAAGTAAGAACTCCCTACCTCAAGATTGAAGAATAATTCCAAATAATCCTTCAAGCCCTAGCTCCAAACCTTGGAATCGAATGGGATACGCTTCCTCCGAACTCAAACCAACGAGATACGAACCGCAATACACTTAGGAATGAAAGTTTGAAGGTGGGTTTAAGTGGGTTTTGAGGTGGTTTGGGTGAAATTGTGAGAGAGAGGAGAGAGAGAGTGGGAGCTGAGAGGAGAGAGGGAGGACCGGAGAATGAGAGGAGAAAAATGGGAAAGTTATTATAACAACCCTGATTTTCGGTAAATAAAAATTTCATTAAATATTTGAATTTTATTTTAATTATTTGGTATTACTTTTAAAATTTCCTTTTAAATCTCTATAATTCGTCATAATTAGATTTAAGTCCTTTAAATTTTATATCTTGGTTAGAAGTCCTACATGGCAAGTAGAGTTAGTTTCCAACCGCTTATTGGAGGAACCGGACTACCAATTCACCTAGTTACATTTTTCTAACCCTAGATGGACCTTTTTGACCATCTTTGAGCCTTATGAACCCCTCCCAACCCTTATTGGACCATTAGGCCATTAGAGTAATCATTTCACCCATGACTAGTCATTCAAAGCCTTACTTACCATCATTACTTCTTTAAGCATTGGTCCATAAATGCTAGGGAAATTTTTATACCTTGGATAATGGACATGTGACTTACCAATGTGTGCATAACCTTGACAAGACAAGTCATGGCCATCATTTTGCTTCCAAAGGTGGTAATCTTTATGCATGCCATGCATGCAAGCCCAAGGTATAGCCCTAAGTCTAATTATCCTAGAGTTACTTTCCTAGATGCTTATACACACACACACACACACACACACACACACACTTATATACATGTATATATGTACCTCATGAGCTATAATAAGCATACCTATATGAGCCTATACTTGCATAAGTACACTTTCTAGGAAATTTTCCTCCATTGAGTAGTCACTTGAAAACTCTCCTAGACCTTTTCTCTTTCAACTAGACTTAAGACTACCTATACCTCCATAGTCTTACACATACACACAAATATATATTAGGCACATGGGAGAAAGGAGAGAGAGAGAGAGAGAGAGAGAGAGAGAGGGGGAGAGAGGCTGAGAGAGGAGAGAGGAGAAAGAGGCCGAGAGAGAAGGATGAGAGAAAGGCTGGGAGAGAGAGAGAGAGAGAGAGAGGTGCACGTGTGTGCTATGAGGTTTGTACACTTGCACAAGCTACCTCTTTAGCCCTATTTTAGCCTTAAGTCCAATTGACTAGACAACTCATTCTAGTCAATTTCTAACATAGAATCATAGCCCTAATCATCCTAGATTTGATTCCAAAGTAGCCTTTAATCATCCTAGAAATTGACTACAACCTAGACCTATGAATGACTAAACATGGAAGGCTATGCTTTAGCCTAATCAAACCCTCCCCTAGACTTATAAGACTTGCCAACCTAGACTATGATCACCTAGATTTACTTAGAAAGCCTAAGATCCTACTTGATTTTATAGCCTTATGCCTAAAGATTGGATTTGACAAGTCATGGAAGGCTTTCAATCATGATTTGCCCTTTTAACCATTGGACAATATTTGCTAGGAAAAATTTTATTCATTGGGTAATAGAAGTTAGTTTGGCTATAAATAGCACCCCATCTTTGCCATTCAACACACACCTCCACCCATTCAACTTCTCTCTCTAGAATCCTTGCAATTGTTCTTTGTTCTTCTTGTTTTTTAGTTCTTCTTGTGTTCTTCAAGAACCTCATCCTAGGCCGCCACTAAACCACCACTCGACCACCCTTTCGATCCAAAAAGTTTAGGTAGTTTAGTCAAGAACAAGTTTCGAGAGAAACATTTCTCTTTCAGAGCTACCGGAAGCTTACCGTAGGAAGTTACTCCGTTCGACCGCCGACTTACTTTTCCGTAGCTGCCCTACCGCCAAGAAGAACGGTGGATTATACTTATCCCCTATCTCTAAGTATACGTATAATGTCCCTAGCCGTTTTCTTTAAGTATATAAGGTTATCTATCACCTATAAGGTTTGGAATGCATGATAATTAACAAACTTGTTTTCGCTAATGGAAGTATGAGCATGTTGGAATAATCGACTTTTACTCTAATAAGCATATGTTGTTTTGAACTTCCCACAAAGGAAGAAAGAACGATTTTTGAAAGATAAGACTTCATCGTTTGGTAGAAGTATTCGTATGTTGATCTTTAGGATGGTTATGAGCATGTATACATGAATTGCTTGCATTACTTGTCTTGTTGTAATGCATAAGTGATTTTCACTCTAAAGGCGTCCGTATATGTGGCGTTATGCTTTAAGTTGTGGTTTGAGCATGATATTGGATGATCTTGCTAGTTTAGTTTCAAGATTACAATGAATGATTTATGATTACGTATGTGAAAAGTCCTACTGCGGAGTCGTTGCATGAAAACGAGACACAGAAATTGAGAAAGTAGAAACATGGCACCTAGGGTGTGTTAATGACAATGTATGTTTGAAACCGCAATGTGGCCGGACTTGGTAGCCCATTGTGTGGATTTGCAAAAACCGCAACGTAGCCGGACTTGATAGCCCGTTGTGTGAACGAAAACTAGCAATGTGGCCGGACTTCGTAGCCCATTGCATGGATTGTGAAAACCACAATGAGGTCGGACTTAGTAGCCCATTGTGAAGATTGCCAATGAGGCCGGATGTGGTAGCTTCATTGGTAATATGTCTTGGTTATCCGCAGAGAAGAGCCAATGCAAAGTTTTGTATGCCAATGGGAACCCAGTGCGGCAGAACCATTGTAAGGATACGCGGGAGACCGGAACGGCAGAACGGAGGTTGGGTGTGTTAAAACAATTTTGGAAGTATTGATTTGGTAAATGAAAGGTGAAACCAGTGACACGGTCTACAAAATGTTGCGTAGGAGAAACTCAGAAATCATGGATACCAACGATAGTTGATTAGCGAATGTGGATGTGTCATTGTTAACTGTTTTTGTTAGATAAGCATGTACTATGTGGAAAACATTGAATTTATGATCTAATGTGTGTAAGTTAAAGGGTTAGTGGGTATGGATTATTCTATTGAGCTCTCGTAGCTCATGGTGTTACCTTTGGTGACCCTGACATATTATACTGGTGGCGACGCTGGTAATGTGTTAGACTTTGTAGATGATCAAGGTGAGCTGTACACCTTGGAGGCCTTTGGAGCTGAAGAGCTGGCTAGGATGGAGGAGCAGGCGAAGCTGTAGTTAGGAACCCTTGTTTCCCTTCCTTTTGTAATGAAAGTACTCTTATGGAGGTTGTGATGTAATAATGAGTCAGACTCTATTTTGAAGTTTCAATAAAAATGTCCTTTTAATGTTCCCAAAATTCGGGGCGTTATAGTTATTCCCTACACATGCACACACATGCTATATACACACTATACACACATCACACTCTTACCCTCAAATATAACACTTTAACACATTAACCCCAAATTTTAATATTCCAAACCAATTTCCTCATTTTATCTCTTTGTATCACATTTAAATCAATTTTATGAATTTACGGGTTTTAGCACCCATCATTCTTATTCCTCTTCTTCTGAGTAATCAATACCCTTCCCTGCCTTCTTACGCTGCTAAACATTTGGCATTCTGAATTTCATCCTCCACATATAAGTCATCTAATCAACCGACAGAAACCAACCATCAAAACCCTCGTTTTATTGACTGAACCGATACACATAAAACCCTAATTTCACACCCAAAGTTCGATTCATTGAAAAACTCCACCAAACCTCTCGATTCTGCAGAAACCGTTCCCTCCATTGAACCGAAAAACTATTTATCCTCTGTAAATAGCAAGAGAGAGGGGGGATAAAAAAAACAAAGAGAGAGAGAGAGAGAGAGAGAGAGAGAGAGAGAGGCCGATCTAATAAACAGAGGGAGGGAGGGAGAGAGAGAGAAGAGAAGAGAAGAGAAGAGAGTCGAACACTCCTGTGCTTTCAAAAACACAACACAGAGAGAAGAGCCCAACGCTTATGCTTTCTTCGTCGACACGCTACATAGATACCGCGCATAATCAAAGTCTAAGCTTTCTGACCCTTCATTGATCTAACGACTAATAATTAAGAGTTGTTTATCTCATTAAACAGGCTCAGATATGGAGTATTTTACACAACGAACAACTGGATTACATAATTCAAGTTCAAGCTCATTGCTAAGCCACTTTAAAAAAGGGATTTTTCGCTAATCTTTCTCTCTAGTATTTTTTAGGTATTCCTTTATTTTAATAATTTTTTATTTAATTTATTATTTTTATTTTTTTAATTAATCATTCTTCTTGACGAGAGGAATCAGACAAAAATAAAAACATAGACCAGAGTTGAAATAAATCATATCGGTTGACACTAAAAAAGACATTTGTGTTGGTGTTTTTTATTTATTTTTTTTGTCTTTAGTGAAACCTTTTTTTTTTCTTTAGATTATGTTTTCTAATTTTAAACTCCCCTCCTCTAGATGAATGACCAATTAAAAAGTTTACTTTGAACCTAATAAAAATTTAAAAACAAAATTAATACCAGAACAAAAACTTAATAGGAACTGGGCCTTAGTACTAATCCTTATATTGGATGACATTCAATAAACAAACATTTTATTTTCTTGTTTATTTCTTTATCACAACATTAATTTAATTTCTTCTAAAAAGAAAATAGATGGAAAGAGAAGAAAAAGAAAAAATACCTGATTGTTTAGTTCATCATAATAGAAGAGATATTGACTTTGTTCATTTTCCATTTTAATTTTGTTTTGTTTTTATTTTCTAATCATTACCTTATTTTTCTCTTCAATCATTACCCAATTTCTCTAATTATTACTTTCATTTCTCTTTCTATCTTTTTCTACTCATTACCCCTCTCTCCAATCATTACCCTATTTCTCTCTTCACCCACTACCAAACCAAAAATACCCAAAAATAGAAACCAAACAAAGCCATTATTTTAGTTCTTCCACAAGGAAAAAATACTTTAGTGAGTGACCCTCCGCATCTAACGAAATTGGCAACTTGATGGCAAGAATGCATTTTTTTTCCAGAGAAATTGATTAGGAGATTTATATGGACCAACCTTCAAGATTCCAGTCATCAAAATTTCCAGATTATGTATGTTTAAATGTTGAAGAAAACTTTTTACTAGCTTAGGCATGCACAGCGAGCTTGGTATGGAAAGATTGAGAAGCCAATTAAATTTTATAACGTTCAAAGCTAGGTTGTGCATTTTTTTTATCAGCTGTAATGCAGGCCGAGACCTAAGACGTTTAGGATAGTCCCGGGAAGCCACTCACTGGGGGCAATGGAAATCACTCGACGTTGCTAATCGCGAAAGACACTCACACAACCAAGTCACACACTTGATTGTAGGAGGAATCCTCAACTCCAAGCAAGAAATACGTGCAAATATTTTTCATAAACTCAAACTCTGTTCTTCATTCATGGCAAAAGCCTTAAATAGATTTCTGGGAAACATCCCTCCACGAATAGGAATAAAAGGGTTATGCGGAGAAAATAAGAGGCTACGAATAATGGCCCCTTTTTTCTTGAGCATTTCCAAGGGAAGAAAAATGTTACATCAAATATTATGTGACGAGTTACGCATCCTAAGGACACTTCAAATTTTAACCTTTTTAATCATCTTATTCATTCTAAAGGTCTCATTTTGTCTAAGAAAATCAACATCTCACCAACAACAAACATTAAATTTGATGAGGTGGCAATTTGAAGTGTGTTTTCTCTTGAGAGCTACACCAAAATTGTGTAGCAAGTTTGTTATCTCCCGTGGAGAGTGTTTTGCTTATGCATCTCTACAAATGTAGTTTGGTTTTGGTTTTGGTACTAGAGATGCTATTTGATAAAACTGAAATTGAAAGCAAAAAAATGTATTAAAAGCTGAATGCTGAATTTTTTAAACTGAGAAACAATTTGACTAACATATTAAGCACTAAATTAAAATAAATTATAAATTAATTTTAGTTCCATTAATTATGGTAATTCTCTTTTAATTTTGTTGGTCACCATGTATATTTGTGGTAGTGATGGAGTGATGGTGATGGTGGTGGTGACAGTGGCGGAGTGATTGTGGTGGTGGAGTGCCGTGGGAGTGGTGGTGGTGGTGGAGTGTCGTGGGAGTAGTGTTGGTGGTTAAGTGGGTGGAGTGGTGGCGGCATGGAGGTGGTGGAGTGATGGTGGTAGTTGTAATAGATGAATTCGATAGGAGAGTGAAAGATCATTATTGTGTTCCCTCCTAAATAGGACCAATCACGATTCCGTCGAATGATTCGAACGAATTATTTTGTAAATCTTGATGTGTTTAACATATGTGGAAAAACCAAGTTCGTTGGCCATGGGTGTCCATTGGAACGAAGCAGATTTGGCATGATGTGTTTAACATATGTGGAAAAACCAAGTTAGTTGGCCATGGGTGTCCATTGGAAGGAAGCATATTTGGCACGAGAAAAATAAACAGTCTGACCCTCACTGTGTGTCTCTGATCTTCGATACCTTGGGTTTTTTGCATAGACGTTTAACACGTCAAGATCTACTAGGCAAACGGTTTGGATCGTGAATTAGTTTGTCCCAACGAGAGGAATCAGAAAATAAAAAATTATAATCCAGCCTCAAAATTTTCTCAATAAATACAAAAATAACACAATAAAATTTGTTATTACCCAACACACTTTCTGATGAGGACAAATACTATCTTTAGGAAAGATCCCCGTCCAACGCCTCAGAAGCTAATTCTATCAATTGTGTCCATCGCCAGATCTAACATCAGATTCCACATTCTGAAATTATGCATCAAATTTGGCGAAAATAACATACACAATAATATAGGAGTAATCTTATACAGCCCTTCCCACATCAACCATCAACTGGCTAGGAACAAAATGGCAATGGGTGAAGGTAATTTCAAATTTGGCGAAAATAGCGTACACAATAATATAGGAGTAATCTTATACAGCCCTTCCCACATCAACCATCAACTGGCTAGGAACGAAATGGCAATGGGTGAAGGTACAACTTTGTGTAGGACAGGACGATTTCAGTTCCACTGAAAAACGGAAGTTACTCTTCCAGATTTAACTTCTTCTTTTGGCCCCCTTTTTTAGTGTGACCTCTCGAATGAAGAAAATTATTAAGTGCTCCTAGAACACTACCACATGGAGTCGAAATTAGATGGGGCATAATTCAATTTCTACACACCCAAATATCGGTACCATGTTTTGCTCGTATAAATTAATTTTGAAAGAAAACATTACTACCATCATACACCATTACAGCCAAGTTAGATTAACAAAACATTTCAAATGAAACGTATAATACATGAACCTAAGCAAAGCCAAGAGGCCCCAGTTTCAACCCCCACAGATTGTTAATGGCTTGAGCTGCTCCATTACCTGCATACACTCATCTCTGTCTACCAAGCTGTTATATTTGCATGATCCTAGTGAGAGAGAGAGAGAGAGAGAGAGAGAGAGAGAGAATATTTCCAGCCCATTTCGGATGCAACTTGGAAAATCAGTGAGGGTAATTAACCTTTTATGGCGGCTCCGCATATAAATATACCGATGGAAAGAAGGAAAGGTAAGTGGTACTTAGAACTCTTGAGCATCCAAGTCAGGCTTTGAAGGGTATTCAAGACCATGAAGTGCAGGCATCCGTCGTATATCTTCTTCTGAATAACAAGGGACGAACCAATATCGTTTGTCCATTCCGAACACCTAATTCAGAGGGGAAAAAAGACCATTACAAAGATTATCTGGCACAATTCAACAGATTCACCGCTTGTAAATAAGAATGTCCCACCGTACATTCAGAATTAAATACAAGAAATGGGTTGCCTCATTAGAACCTAAAAACATGAAACTATTTTTGAGTTAGGAGTACAAACTAGTCAAGAACGAGAAGAAACTAGTAACTTCACAATATGGAAAAGCAATTAACAACCTCTCTTAGCTAGCAACCTTACATATCTAAGTAAGAGTAGAAGATGATAATTTAAGGTTAGCTTTGCCACAACAAAGCAATGAGTAATAGTCACATGCCATGAACAATATTTTAGGATATAACGTGCCAAACAACATTGTAATGCAAAAACATTGTGCGCATTGATCAACTTGAATCATCAAGTTCCACTAAATTGGCGGACGTCAACTGGACTAGTGACAGCCCGTTGTGAAAAAAAGTTCAAATTGAATTGGTCATCCAAATGACAATAACTAATTACACGATAAGCACAAGGTACAACACAAAACTGAGTGTACGTAACAACAATTTCTGGACCACCGACTTCATCATGGCATTTCGCTTGCAGAGGTTCAGACAATGGAACTGTGCATTAGGTCAAAAAATTTCGAGCTATGCAACTAATTTCATACGAGTTTGGATATGTGGCCCAGAGTACCACAAAGGAAGCAGAAGTTAATATTAAATAATGGAAAGATTTAGAAAGCACTGGAGGAGTATCAGCATGCGGTCCAGATATAACACAATACGATTCTCTTCTAGAAGTATCCGCACTTCATAAAATTCACCAAAACTAGTTTCCAGATTTACATTACACTGATTTACTATGAAGCACCACTATGGAAACTACACATGACCACATGGGTACAGTACATTAAGGGTATGACAATACTGCAAAAACTAAAAAGTGAAATAAGTGGAAAGAAAAAAGAATAGTTCTTGATATTTACCACAAAGTATCTAGTATACAAAAAAGAAAGAGGTGTACCGGAGCCGTACCCATCGAAGTACTCATTCCGCACCCCGGGGATACTGACACCTTACCCCAATACCAAAACGTACCCAACATATTTTTGGCATACCAGGTATGTAATTTGTCATACTTGTACGCAAACATTTTCACAGTACCCGTGCTTCATAAGAGGATTTACCATAGTACCAAACAGAATCAATGGTGACCCAGCTGATATAAAGAATAAAAAATTCAGCACTGACCCTAGCCGTTTCTTGCTTGATAGAGGGGAGTCCATTAACCAGTAGCACAGATTGGAAGTGCTCCTGCGCTGCTGGATAGTCATGGATCACACTCTTCAATTCTGACCTACAGTATTAGCAGGTGGGCAAAGTCAAACCAAGCAGCAATTGTACTTGTCAAAAGTGCTTGCTTTAAGCCACAGTCAGTTGGTTCCTTGGTCAGTTATCATAGCCATCCTCTATCTTACCCAGGGGTGTGTTTGGATAAGGATCTGTGCAAGGATTTGTTTGGGGGGGGGGGGGTTGGTTTGGGGGTTGTGGGTGGGGAGGAATGGTGAGGGAAATACCTTCAACTTGTGAGGGAAAATCCCCCACGTTTTCATTACCATTGACAAATCCTCTAAAAAATCGCTGAACCAAACAAAACCTACTTTCCTGAGTAGTTCTGGATTGTAAAGGGCTAGAAAAATAGCATGGACCAAGTGCTGTGAATGAATATGAAATCAAGAAGTCGGATCCAAAGACCCTACTCCGACAAACCTAAGCATTTCAATTACAATAGCTTTTGGCAACAACTGAGGGTCCATGCCCACCCAACCTAAGTTGGGCTACCAGTGAAGCAACTGGCACTTGATGATTAGGGATCATTTGGTTTCTTACAATCTCCTTTCATGCCTTCAGGGTGTTATATAGTTCAAAGTGGCACAGAGTTGCAGGCGACCCGCACCCAATCTTTCATTGGCTCTTCTAATGTAGTTCCAAGATAGGACACCCAACGGTAAGGCACTGAGGGTAGGGTATTGAATCTGTCCGTCATGTACAGTTGGCATTTGCCCAACAAGCAGCCAACCATACAGTTACTAATTCAAGTTCACCGCGTAACTACAAATAAAACTGCCTTATTGTGGATGAGTGCTCTATGAGACACTATTTAAGCTAAAAAACAAAAGTACATGTCAAATAAGAATATCCTAGTGTATCCCTGCCCTCCTTGAACATGGGACTTAGAGGAAACTACTTGCATAGCACACACAATGCCCTTACTCAACCCCATGTAACATGCATCAGAAAATCTCTTCCTACCAAGTATCGATACTTCCTTGAAACCCAAGCATTATTGCCAGAAACTGCCGAAAAAGTTCAATATATCCACTACATTGCATATTCCTAAATACATACAGACATCGTGTACAAAGGATGTAGTCCATACTGTTTTAAATCCTGTCCTGTGAGAATTTTCTGAATAGGTGTTTCCAATTACGCTGTACTCATAAACTGTATCCATCCCAATGCTTAACAGGTAGGAGATAATAGGTACTTCACACTTTGTCATATGTGTCCAGCTAATTTCTACACAAAGAAGAATACTGGCAATCGCTTTGAACATCAAGGACCTACAATGACACTGATCAAGTTTCGGAAACTACTTTCTGGCTTTTGATAAACATCCAGGGGATATATCCACAATGTATGGAATACTTCCGATCTTTCTCCAACTTACATGTCAAAAAACAATTTTGTGTCTATTTTTCAGGAAAGAGTCTATGTAGGTTGGATTTCATGCAACTCTACTAGAAAAGAAAAAGAATTAAAAGAGAAATCTGCTCAGTAGTGGACCAACCTGTTCAAAGTTCTTCTTTCGACCAAGGTCATACCGCCATTTCGGAGTTGTCTTCTTTTCATATGCCTGGAGACCGGAGAAATAACTATTTAGCTACAAGTCCATGTCAACTGATACCCTTTATGAAAAGTGCTTCATGGAGAATTTCCCACTTTACAAGGAAAGAAAAGGCTTCCAAGGTCTTATTAAAAGAAGGGGGAAAAAGGCCTCCAAGGTCTTATCAAAAGAGAGAAAAGGCTTTTATGGTGTCATTGCAATACCATTTATGGGAAAAACTACCAAAGGTGTTTTATTTTAATTTTATTTGCTGCACTTTATGTAAGTTGAGAATTAATTCCATGTATTTATTCTTGGCTAGGCCAATGAAACAATAGTCAAAGATATCTCTAGGCATGCAAAGAAGTGCATAAAGAAAAGTCGGGTAGATGGAACAGAAAGCCAAGTCCAACAGACTATCACTTCTACTTTAGGGATGGTGGACTGGTATGGTCCAAGTTTTGCGATTAGCATACCAAAACCCCGAAGCATTTATTTGCACCCAAACCCGAAACGGTACATTTTCGCACGAACCACATCTTACCAGTGACATCAATATTTTCCTTACTGAATAGAGGAGGAAAAAGAAAAAAAAAATGATATGCTAAATTTCTTATAATCAATATCGGGTACATATATACGTATAGGTCATAGAAACCAGAAATGAGGAGAGTAAACGTCTGAAGAAACTAGGAAAACGAAATTACAACTTGGGTACATATAAACAGATACGTTTATTTTCAGTTTGATAATTAATAAGCCCCAGGGTATTGTTTGGAGCCATTTCGAGTTTGGAAAAAAATCACCCCTGTGGAAGCAAATCGATTCAGGTACCCTTCGGTTTCGAGTGAAATTCCTATCCTATGACTCATTACATACGATAACATGTAGATGTGACAAGAAGGCAATACCTCAATGGTGGTCGTATTTGCAGCCACCAAAGATATGTGCATAATCAGAAACCCCAATACACTCAATGCAAAAGCAAGATTTAGAACTGCGGATAAAGCAGGAATAGATTAGCTTACATCAAGCAAGCTTTTAATAGGCATGAAGAAAAATAACAGATAGCCTCATTAGACTTTACCAAAGGCAAGAAATGTAGTTGCCAGCATGCTTGGTGTCCCAGGTATCTCATCGTCGCTGAAGAATGCTATAAAATGTGGCAGTAATGACAGAGTCACAAGAGTCGTTTCAAGAAATGTGTAGAACTGCACATAAAAACAACACAATCAGCTATTCCGTTGAATTAAATATATCAATGGGATGTTGACAAGACATTAATGGTCCAATCAAGTGAATATGGAACCTTCCATTTACATGATCCCATACATGCAAATCCAGTAACCACCAGCAACAAATAGATTAAAATGCCAATTCTGTCAATGTCCTTGCTACTGCGTATGCAGAATCATAGAATCAACGTGGCCGGGAGATGAACTTTGAATGGTATTATGATGATATACGATTAACCAACAGCAAATAATGCCATCAATAAGAACTGTTCATTTCGAAAAGAGGATATTGACATACACAATATTATTAAACCGCCAACTTTTTGCTTAACGCAGTCACAGTGTCAGACATGTCAGGGCAAACAATTCAAAACCCAAGTCTCTGTGTCGCTGAATGATAGCCAAATAATCCAGAGAGGTAGAAGTACAACTCCAGTATACTTCAGTAATAACTGGCTCCAAGCTCCAAATTTTAGTTTTGCTTATTTGTACTGCGCTAACATGGAAAGTTTTCCACAGGAAAAATGCATATACCTTACAGTGACAAGATTAAAGAAAAATAGAGTAGACTGTAGAGTGCAGACATTCCACGCAATGTCCGCGCAATCCAAGAAAGTTATAACAGGTACTCTAGACAACGTCTATACTGTCTCTGGAAATGTACAAACCTGTACAAATACTCTACCAACCAGTTAAAAATTCAGGTTTCAAAGAGCAACAAAAATATAATTTTCATTTTCTCAACCAGCCAATAGAGGTTCCTACAATTCCTGATCATACCACAGAAACCTAGCACAAAACCCTTCATAGCAACCACTCGCTCATTAGTCATTGCTGATCAGCTAATCACATGATCTTTATATTTTGACAACTTAGCTAAGGGAGCTAAAAGAAGGACTACACATTAGAATCACTTTATGCGCGCGCATGCACACACACAGAGAGACAGAGAGGGAGAACCCAAAGCCGGTCAGCCATCAGTGTGTTACAAAAGCTAAACATCATGAAACCACGACAGCCCTTAGCATGTCTATGTATGCTACCTGATGCCTTGGTCACAATGTGCCTTACGGAAACATAAATACAGAGTAACATGTATAGGTGATCCATATCATCAGAATAATGTTATTCATATGCAAGTGCAGCAAACAGAATTCTCCATGGAACATCCAAAGGTTCTTATAATCATACTTTAATGCATAAAATAATGTAGTTGCAGTTCCTAACTTCCAATACAGAATGCATCTAATAAAATGCAAACAGTATATAAATGTGTATAGATTGTTTGCTTATTCTGAAAGCAAAGAAAGCATCAAACGAATAAAATCACATTACTGAGAGGATCGACAATTCAATAGTGAGAAATATACCAGGAAAAGAAGGAAATACTTGTAATTCAATGCCCCCACGCAATTGACAACCCACACACAGTGATGGTCCATTTTTAGCACGCACCTCCCGCCTGAAAGGGGACATAATGTATCAACTAATTCTCACCAAAGAATAAGAAGAAAAGAAACTTGAGGAGTTATGGATGTGAACTCACAAACAGAGCAGTGATGGCACCGTGGTGGTTTCAGCTGGTTGCACTTCCGACAATACCGGATCCTTGGATTCACCGTATCTGGCGGCATACCACCAAACTCTGACCCAGTCAACGGATCAGTGTCACCTCTCTCCTCGTCCAAAAGAGGCTTCCAATTAGGAGGCACACAACCCGGATCCGTAAAGACAACAGTGAAGTAACTCCACAACAGCATCACTAACTGCGCAATTACAAAGGTTACATGCTTTAGCTAAGCATAGTATATGAAGGTTTGTGCGTGTATCAACTTCAGTTCTTAGAAGTGAAAGACAAAACTGAAGCAGTACATAGCAAGAACAAATGGCATTTATGGAGCCCTAGAATATCTAAATTCCCAAAAGTATTGTCCATCAGTTACTTGTCAAAATCGGTATCAACTGAAGCAATACATGTCAAACATAGTAACCTTTCTTTAGACTGAGTGATATTGTCACCTAAGGCCGTTCAATCAATGTAATACTAATGAAAATTTTATAAACGAAATGAGAAGACTAGAAGCTGAGAAACTTAAAACAAAAACCTGATAGCCAGTACATTACAAACGTAGAACGGTAGAAGAGAGTAGCGTAGTCCTTATTTGCGGGATTTTTTTTTTTTTTTGGGTGATAATGCAAGGTCTCCTGGGCTAGCTTACGCGCACCTCAAACTAATCCCTATTAGCCCCTCCCACAACCGCTTCACATGCTTATGCATGGGGTGAGGTGGCCACAAGAGTTGTTGGCAATAATAATCGAACCTAAGACCTTAGGACGGAGTCCCGAGCCAAGACCACCTAGCCAACCCTTCGGGATTCTGTATTTGTGGGTTCCGTATTTTCATACTTCTTACAAAATACTCAGCTAAATCTAATTCGAAGCTCAAATAATACATTCAGGGTTAAAAAGAATTCAGAAGAAAAAGTTTTCTTCTCTAAAGCATTTAAAGAGCTGAATTTTATACGTAAAGCCAAACAGCAAACTTCTACGGCATAAACCTCCAGTAACCCATTAAATTCCAATCCCAGAAACGATTAGAAAACCCTAAGAACCCAAATATAGAAACGAGTATACCAAGAGAAAGATTCAAAATCAGAGGGGCATAAACACTTAAAGAACATGAAACAAGATCAATCCAGATACAATTAATTGTTTCTAAACAAACAAAATGAGAAAGGTACAAGCATAGATAGCCTAACACCAAAAAACAAATGATTGCCACAAGTAGCACATTCATTATTCGACAACTCCTCACATTTCTGGGTGAGCCAAATAAAGAACATGAATAATACTTTCCGATTACAGAATAAAGAGCTCAATTTTATATGTTGACCAAACAATAAACTTCTAATGGTTTGCTAAATTAGGAACAATCTCTAATGTTTTCAGGGTTTTGTTATACAGTAGTATTCTGGGTAAGCCAAATACATAGCAGAAATAATACTTTCCGATTAGAGAATAACTCAAAAAAAATCCATTTCTACAGCTTTTAAAGAGCTCAATTTTCCATCTATGACCAAACAAGAACTTCGAACAACCCCATTTTGCTAAATCAGGAACAATCTCACTTCAATTACATAACCCAGGAGCAAAAGCCATGAAACTTGAAACCCAGAAAAACTATATCAAAACCCTGAAAACCCAAGCCCATTAGAAGACAGAAATGACTGAAAATTAGAGTAACTTACAAGAAGATGAAACAAGATCAAGACAGCGACTGCGGTGAGAGAAACAAAGCCACCCTGGTACAAATCAGGGGCATAATTGGAGACAACAACGGCATAATAGGTGACACCCACAACACCCAGGACCAACAAGATCATGATCGAGCCTAGGCCACGCAGGGCCGTGCAGAACTTGAACACGTTCCAGGCCATCACGGTTCCAGATCTATACATGACAAATCAAGAAACAGTGGAAATTGAAAGAAAGGGAATTGCCTTTTGTGTTATTTTCGTCTGTTTTGTTGGCCCGGATAGTAGTGTACTATTGTTCAGTCAGGTGAATCGTGAAATGAAGCATCTTTGTGGGCTGGCTTTTCTGTAGGGTTTATGATATGAATTCCAGAGGTGATTAGTTCACGGAATTCATGGAGAGAGAGAGAGAGAGAGAGAGAGAGAGAGAGAATACAAAGAAAATGTTGGGAGAGAGAGAGGCTCCTATGGTCGTCTAGCTGCAATTTTTAGCATTTTCTTTTCTTTTTTTTCTTGTAGAAGAGGGTAGGTTGTTCGAAA
The DNA here is from genome assembly GCA_019656835.1 of Rhododendron ovatum. Lineage (NCBI taxonomy): Eukaryota > Viridiplantae > Streptophyta > Magnoliopsida > Ericales > Ericaceae > Rhododendron > Rhododendron ovatum. The sequence goes on along the minus strand of CM033792.1, from coordinate 24,243,048 downwards.
CGTCACGCATGATGAACATCTGGAAGGGGAGTATTTGTAAACGCTATCAGAATTTTGGAACAAAAGTTTGTTTAATGCTTGCATGGTTTTAATTTTTTTCAAAACAAGTTTTTGAGCTAACTCCACCATCACTCTCTTTGTTCTCTCCAAGAAATTTTGTTATCAATTGGTAGAAGACCATATGTATGAGTATCGTAAAAAATTGCATAAAAATTGAACGGTAAATCATATAAAATGATTTGACGACATATACTAAAAAATAAATGATCACAAGGTTAAGTCTCGTGACAATAAATACATTAATAACTCAAGAAGTCATCCAATAGCGGTAGAGAAATATTTATCTTGTTTGGTTTGTATTTTTGAAAATTATTTTTTATGTAATAAGTGGAAAGTAATAAAGAGAAAAAGATAATTAAAAACATGAAGATAGAAAAATGAGATGAGTTGAATTGTGAACCAAATAAGATGATTATCTATGTTTTATTTTTCACTAAGAAGAAAAAGACAATCCAAAATTGTACTATTGTTTTATTTGTCTTAAAAATTACAGTTACCTCCCATGAACTATCACCCAGCCACACATTGCCCCCTCAAACTACCAAATCCAATACTTAACCCCCTTTAACTACCAAAAATTGAAAATGTGAGGATGTCCGTTTGCAATCTGTTAAGGAAGTGGACGAAACTAAAATATTGGACAACTTTGCCATCTTCTCCCCTTGTATATATGCATAAACCCTTACATCGTGTTTGCAGAACTCCAACTGCTCTTTCTCTCATCAATTCGCTTCAATCCCCCCTCCCTCTCTCTACTCTATCGCTACTCCCTCTCTGTTGATGGAACATTTTATGGAACACGGTATTCACCTGCTTATGCTTACCTTCTATCAATGGTGGATTGATTATGAAATGAACTAATTCTAGCTGGTTCTATGCTAACGACAAAACATGGATTACCTTTCTTATCCAAGACAAACCACCAATTGAAGGATTAAAATAGGACCAAAAGCGATATGCTTCCACAGGTGACTAGTGCTCTGTGGAAAAGCATAATTACTTCCCACATTAGGGAAAATTCACGGCGGCGTTGAAAGCTTCTTTATGGGTTTGATTATCGACCGAATTAACCAAAACCCACATCAATTTTGAAGGCATCACAGCCAAAGCAATTACCTTGGCGGCGTTGAAAGCTTCTTCAGACTTCTTGAGATAGAAAGTCTTCTGTTTCTCGTCGAGAGAGACCGCCATCTTGACTAAACGGCGGGCAGGGGATCGAGATGGTGATGAGGGAGGGATGGAACTGGGTATTCGAGAGATTTTTGAGGCCATGATAGCCCTACCCCTACTACCATTGTTCTCTCTCTCTCCCTCTCTCCCTCTCTCTCTCTCTCTCTCTCTCTAAAAAACCCCTTGGCAGAGTTGAAGATAAGAAAAGAACCCACCAAACGCTCCCGTTGATGGATTGGAAGGTCAAAAACTGTGAAGGGTAATAAGGTAACTTCATGGATTCTGTTAACGCCATCCGGGCCATTTTCAATTTTTGGTAGTTAAAGGAGGTTAAGTATTGAATTTGATAGTTTGAGGGGACAATGTGTGGCAGGGTGGTAGTTCATGGGGGGTAACTGTAATTTCCCCTTGAAAAAACATAAATAAACATAACAAAGCTCACAATAGCGTTTACCCTCAAAAGGGGAGGGCCACACTAAATAATTTTTCTTGATTTTATTCCTTTCCAAATAGGACTATGGTCCAAGAGGTGCACGGTCTGGCTCCCATTTTTGCCTTGAAATTGTGCCGTTTTTGGGCACGGCAAATGCTGAAACCGGTAGCTCGCTCTGATACACAGATAAAGGAAGATTATCTGTTATTTTCAAAAAAAATTGAAAATTGAAATTCCCGTCTGAGTATTAAATTTACCATTCTGCCTTATATGGGTTTGTTGTTGTTCAAGGAAGCTCTCATATACTATTTTCCCGAATTTCACCTCAGTCTAGAGGGAGAGAGAGATGGAAGGGGAGGACAAGGGTTGTGTCTGCGTAATTGGTGGCACAGGGTATGTTGCATCATGGCTGATCATGAGACTCCTTCAGAGTGGTTATACAGTTCGGACCACCGTTAGATCTTACCCTGGTAAGCTTACCTTTTGCCTTCTTTCCTTCGTTTTTCCACCTCAAAATCTTTCAGTCATTAATTGATCCAAACGAGGCTTGTGTTGCTCTCCAATTCGAGTATTGTTCCAGCCAATTGAAGTACTCCATATATATTTATTTATCTAGAGTGAGGTTGGATAATAAATGCGTGATGGGTAATTAGAGTATAGCCGCCAGTGGATGGGAATTAGTAGATCATAAAAACATGGAACTGAAGAAGGAATTCCACCATAGATTTTTTAACCTAAATTAGTCAAAGCAATATCGTGCAGATTTAAGTCACATGAATAAGCCAATATTTTTCTGTATGATGTTGCGGCGATGCCGATGCCAGCTTGGTGGCGGAAAAGCTACATCACAAGTTAAGTCTTCAGGATTTCTTTGGAAATTAACCGAGTTTTAATCGAGCTTTAAATTATCTAAAGTGATACTTTAACAACAAAAGCGAGTGTCGAGCGTTGTGGCCGGGTTTCGAGTCACGGGAATTAGCCTCTCGATATTCAGTATGCAATTTTGATCTTTGTGCATATAATGCTAAGTTGGTCCATTTTTCTCTCTAACACGTAACAAAAGAGCGTAAATCCAGCTTAAAAAACTGTCCAAATTGGCACATTTGCACCAAAACTAGTGTCAAGTGCCCAGTTGGGGAAACTAATAGGGAAAATGACGGCTCAGGACATGTTTTGATAATTAATACCCGCCAATAACATACTAAGAACATTTGTTGGTGCTGAAAATGTCCTTGGCGAGTATTAATTATCAAAACACGTCCTTGGCCGTCATTTTCCCAAACTAATACTTACACAACATATGTTTTCCTGACCAGACAGCAACGAAGACATAAGCTACCTGACCAACCTCCCAGGGGCACCAGAAAAGCTCGAAATCTTCGCTGCCGATCTCAATGATCCAAAGAGCTTCAATGGAGTCATCAGAGGATGCACTGGGGTCTTCCTCGTCGCTCACCCCGTCAGTTTCGAAGAGAAAGTACCTGAAGAAGTCACGAACCAAAGAGCGGTCAAGGGCACTTTAGGAATTTTACAGGCCTGCCTTGATTCAAGGACAGTGAAGAGAGTCATTTACACTTCTAGTGCATTTACTGTGATGTACAATGACAAGAGTTCAGGCATAATTGATGAAAGAAATTGGACTGATGTAGATTATGTTAGAATTCTGAAGCCCTTTGGGGAGTCTTACATAATTTCCAAGACTTTAGCTGAAAGGGCAGCCCTGGAATTCGCAGAGGCTCATGGTCTGAACCTGGTGAGCTTGATTCCTCCTATGATCATTGGACCCTTCATTTGTTCCAGATGCCCCGGTTCTATTTATACCGTGTTGGCGTTGATTGCTGGTACGTTGTTGTCAACCTGGCTTTCAGGTGGAATTCTAGGACTTTATGTTTGGTACCCTTATCAGTTTCCTGTTCTAAAAACTAGGACACATGTTTATTTACCTTTTACGTTGTTATCGCAAAATTGATAGTGAAGAGTAGGGTTGCTGGGGGTAGGGGACTGCCAGTGGAAGAGGGGCGTTGGCAGATGGGTCACCCGCACAAGGAGTCAGGAGCCGAGGGAGGAGGGTATGAACCCTAGTTATGGAAACAAGCGGGAAAAGAAATTTATCCATTGTGTCATTAAAAGTTGGAGGGTTGTGGAAAAAGCTATGATCTTTTAGGAAATGAAAACTGTAGTCAAGCGCACTTTTTCCCCCTTCTGGTTTCTGAAAACAAGAAGAAATGGAAGGGTAGGGTACCAAACGCGCCAAAATTGAAATATTGTGTAAGAGTTGAAGACGGATGAATCCAAGATTCTGATCTTGTAGTTGCTAGCTCTTTTAATAATCCGACCTCGGGGGTGCAACATACTCTTACAATAACGTGGTTACCTCAGAATTACTAGTGTTTTACCTCTTCAATAACGCAGTTGTCTCAGAATTACTAGTGTTGTACCCTTTTGAATACTCTTACAATTTGGAATTTTTGTAATTCTGGGGTGGAGATCCATCGCTAGTGGATTAAGAAGTAGTACTATAGAAGTGATCGAAATGTACTTGCCAGACTTTGTTTATCAACTTGCTCAGCATAACTCTTTTCTTATGTATGCAGGTGAAGAGGATCAATACAAAAATCTTCCTGAAACATCCATGATTCATGTTGATGATGTAGCAAGTGCACATATCTTCCTCCTGGAGCACGCTAATCTGACAGGGAGGTACATTTGTTCACCGCTCGAAGTAACAATTGATCAGATATCCGAATTTCTATCAACCAAATACCCAGAATATCCAGTCCCTAATGCTGAGTAAGTTCCAATTCCTAGCTTTTTTTCCGATTCAATTTTTTGATGCTGTCTTGATTTTTTTTCCTCAAATTTCCAAAAGAAAGATAACGTGACCACCGTTCTTTTCTGCAGATTTTTAAAGGGCATTGAGGAGTCCAAGTACCCTGGCCTCTCATCCAAGAAACTATTGGATACAGGGTTCAAGTTTAAGTATGGCTTTGAAGAAATGTTTGATGGAGCAATTCAATGCTGCAAAGAAAAGGGGTTTATCTAGTTTGTCTCCAGTACTATTGGGGTTTATATTTGAAAATTTCCCAGGAGAACTATTTTTTAAATTTATTTTTAAAGTTTCCTAATACTGTGGAAATGATAATGAATATGTAGCAGTCTATGGGACAGTTGGTTGAGAATTTGACATTCTATTAAAGTTGGATATGGAAACCAACTCAACATTTGCCGTTCATGGTATTTGTCAGCAGTTTTATTAGTAAGGAACTAAGTAGATATTCTCCCGTTCCTTTTATGGACGGGACAGTTCAGTTGGCTCATTTGTGGGTGTTTTGGGACTCGGTTTGCTGGTTGAAATTCTTCATTTTCGGAACCGTGTCGAGAAAAATTTACCATGTCAAAAATCATGTTCCGATATGGACAAGTGTAAAACCATAACATACTTGTTGTAGAATAAATGAGTTTCCATCTAGTGGGATGACATTTTTTTTTTTTTTTAGGATTCATGTGTTTTGAAGTGGTTGAATCATATCAAGAGATATCAATTCTCATAGTTGATGTTCTCGATGAAATCTAAAAAATAAACAATTTTGATCACCATAATGTTACGGGTACATATGAAGCCAAATGGTACGGTCTAGTTCCTTTGGTTCCGGAGAGGAGCTGGATTTTATATGGAAAAGATTAATGGATTATTTGGATTAGCATGTTCGTATGGGGGAGTGGGGGAGTTGCTGTCCCTGCCAAGGGACCCGTGCTCTGGTCTCACTCTAATGATCAGAAACGTTCACTTCGTAGAGTTCGTCGAGTTGAACAAGTATGTAAAAAATCAGCTTAATCAGATATCATTAAGTGCCTAATCGAAATTTTTTTGTCTTGAAAAGAATGGATCGGAAACACTGGATCAAATCTATTAGAACCCATTATTGGCAAGTTATATATGTTCCGATCAGGCACTTAATGATATCCAATCAAACTGATTTTTTGCATACTTGTTCAACTCGACGAGCTCTACGAAGTGAACGTTTTCGATCATCGGAGCAAGACCAGAGCGGGGCCTCCTCGACCAGGACAACACACTGCTATCCCTTCAAGTGACAGCAGCTCCCCCCAGTCCGTTGGTATGAGGGTTGAAACTTTGTTCTTAAGTCTTCATTCCATTCTTGAAATTTGGTTGCTTTGTTTCTCTGATTTTCCTATACCACAGCGGAGTAGGATCCGGGGACCCTGTAGCGCATCAAGCACACTGCAACGCTTCATCTGGACCGTCCATTTCGGCAATTAATGATCGGATTTGAAAAGAATTCTTCCCTTTTAAAATCTAAACAGTCCAAAACACTATTCAACGGTGAGATTGTGTGTTGCACGGTGCTACGCTATTGAGACGCTGCACCATTCTACCTTCCCAGCGGAGTAGTCATATGCAGTCTCCTTCTAATACAGACCTTAAATGCGGATCTCATAGTTCGGAGCCTTTCGGGTCGTATTTTGATGATCCAAACCGTTCGTCTTGTTTAAAAATATTTTCAAGCGTACGCACGAGAAATCAACTCAAAATATAACCGGGAAGTGATTGATCTAAACATGAGGTCCATAAAATAGTTCCTATTAAGGTTTATGAAAAACTATTTGGATCAAGTACTTTCTTGTCATATTCTGAGCTAATTTCTCGCGGGTACCCTTAAAAACATGTTTTAAACAAGTTGGACGGTTAAAATCACATTCTGCACATCTTTTTCGCGGGCACCCTTAAAATCACATTCAGCACACATTAAACGGTTCGGATCATAAAAATTTGATCGGGAACTATGAGATTGAGATTTTAGATGTCCCCGGAACTGCCTCGATATACATACACACACACATACGCAGAGTCCAGTTCAAGTCAGGGATCCTTGATTTTATTATGGTCCGCACCTCATTGTTCCCTATCAAATTTTGATGATCCAAACCGTTCAATGTATTTAAAACGTATTCTTAAGAGTACCCGCAAAAAATTGGCAAAAAATATGACCGGAAATGGCTTGATCTGAGAAGCTTTTTATAAAATGCATTTTTACTAAAAATTACTCAGATCAAACCCTTCCCAGTTATATTTTTTTCCAATTTCTCATTGATACCCTTTAAACACAAAAGAAGTTTCAAATATGGTCTTAATTTCTAATTAATTTTTAACGGTTAATTTTATGAAAAATACAATCACCAATTAATGAGCTTAAAGCTTTTTCATTAGAAGTAAAAATTCTTATTAGTATGTTCCAAAAGTTCCTTTTAAAGAGGGTCAAATACGACCAATAATTGAACTAATAGGAATGTACAATCAGATGGAACTTCTTATCAAACGTTATTTTCTGTCATTGGGTGCTCATATCACACCCATGTAACATATTACTCACCCAACAACTAACCAAACCAAAGAAACAAAAGAGAAGGCAAAATACAACATAGTGGTGAGGTTCCAGCACAACTAGAGCATTCTCAGCTCAAGCACAAATGTTGCGATCCATCACAGTGGGATGCATGCTATGTGAATGTTGGACAATATCTCATACCCTTGAATGTGGACTGTCCGATACAAATTACTCGAATATTTGAAGGATCCACATAACATTAAAATCCACAAATAAATTCTTAACACCAAAACCAAAATCATATTAGGAAAGTGTGTTAAAACCTACCGGCTGTTATAGCACTATAGCAGACTTAAAATGACACCTATTGTAGACACCCCAATCTGGGCTTCCAGATTAGTTTACTTACGGTATTTGATTCCCCAATGATGAATTGGATCAAGAACACCTCGGGAATGATAGCGTGTTTGAGCTTTGAGTGTTTGCAAAACCCTTGAACCTAACCTAGCCTAAGCCACTTCAAAAAAGTCGAAAACCCTACTGGCAAGCGTTGGTTGAGAGCCTGAGCGCACAAATCAACCTGACAGGTGTTGGTCAATGGTCAAAGCTTGACCGTTGACCAACGCATGAGTTGGTGATTCACGAGCGCGATGCTCCACGACCATCGCGCGCTGGTCAAACGGACAGGTGGTGGTCAACAGTCAAAGTTTGACCATTGACCATCGCGCCAGGGCAACAACCCTTGTGCGCCAGATTGACTCCCTCGCGCGCCAAACTGACTCCATCGCGCGCCGGAACGCAATGTCAGTCCCCACCAATCTTTCCTAAGGTAGAAACTTTGCCACCAATGCACCCAAAGCCAGCCTCGTGGACTGGCTGAATTCCTCTCTTTGCAGCCCATATCTACCTCCCTCTCTCCCTATAAATACCCCCCTTCTTCTTCCATTAAAAGGGTTCAAAAAATTGATACACCTTGGGTTAGAAAGGTTACAAACCCCATCTTCACACCCCATTCAACCTCAAAGCTCAATACTCTTTCAAATCCAAAAACCAAAGGTATAACACCTTTGTTCTGCTTACTGTTTAGATCCCTGAGGGGGGCTGGCAGGGCCAAGGCTGGTAATCAATACCAATCCTGGTCCTAAAGCTGGCAAGGTTTCAAAAACCGTGCAACCGGCTCTCCCACGCGTGATGCACCCATATACGCGCGCGACTGTTCTAAGTAACGCGCGACAGTTCACGTGGGGATGGGATGCTAGTTATTCTCTATTTGTACAGTATCTTAAATTGCTTGAAGCATGATTAGATTTAATCCACTGTTTTGCATGATAAAATTCATAGTTTAGCTTCGATTGCTTAAATTTCAGCTCTGGAATGCCCCTGGGTTGCTTCTGAAGATGTCTCAGAGCCTCGGGCATGCAAAGCAATTCCTGGAAGTTCAGACTGATCCATCGCGCGATTGTCCCAGTATGTCGCGCACTGATCTGACTATTTCCAGTGGCTGCCCTTGCATGGGGAACTTGGCCTCTGACCTCTGTTTTAGTACCCTCACTGTTTAGGGGTTGCATCTTATTCCTGTTTATAATAATTATCTACCTTCAATTCATATAAACTGTTTGGTTTGCCTCTTGGGTGTGCACTGGTCCTTCCAGAGCCCAAAAGGGGACAAAACCCAATCTGTTGGAAAGATATCAACCCACGCGCGATTATATGGGTTTGTCACGCGATGGTATGCTTGCATGCACGTAAACTCATGCATGCAAGTTGGCCACTGCTTGTGTCAAATTCATATAAAGGCACTGTTTTGATATTTTGTCACAATATTGGATTTTATCTCATTTATTTTCTAACATATCATCCATCCATGCTATTTTCGATCGCATCCTGCAAAGCTGTTACAGTTTTTAATCCCCAATTAAATGTTCCCCCGCCCTAACTGGCTAAAAAATTGATTAATCAAACAGAATCGCAAACGTTTTCGCAAATGCCTAAGTAGAGACTGATCTCCGGATTGGGTGAGAGGGATGCCTTAAAACCCTTTCCCTCTCGTAACCTGGCTCCCGAACCCAAATATGGTTATGACGGATTGGTGCCTTCACCTTTTTCAAAAATCAAACAGCGCAGCGAGCGTTTCAAGTTCGGTTCCTTGGGTGTCAGACCTTCAAACCCAAGTGGCGACTCTGAATTAAGCGCTCGTCTGCCAGAAAAGTGAGCTCATCGATCCTCCTTTTTTCGGGCACGCTGCCCACACTTATACTTAACTATATACACTTAGCTTCCACTTCTAATCCAAGTATATTTACATCCTTGTTGAAATTGCCATCTAATTTTACATGGCACCTGCGAAAATAAGAAATGGAACAACTTAGGAATGATTTGCAGTGTTGCTCAAGACTTAAGAGCTATCTTTTTTTTATGCATAGCTCTAGCGCATGTCTGTGCCTGAAGGCACTACTCGAAATCGACATTCAACAAATTATTCAATTTTGTCCCTCTAAATAACTTCTTTACCAAGCGAAGGCTCCAGTCCAAAAAGTCCAACTGCCCAAAAAACAATAGCTCACGTATATCTACTAGTTAACTTGTTTCAGCACACAAAAAGCAGATAATATATCAGTACCTAACTTTGGCATGAATAATATCAAATATGAAAACCTTGTAGAATACGAATTTATCAGGAATTCTATCCCCATCCAACACACCAAAGAAAAAGAAATAAGACAGGCAAAGAATATTGCTAACACATCCTTGTAAGCTAGAATTAGAGTCCTTCCGTGACTGAAACTTGTACCTCAACCCTAAACATCATAGGAAAGACATACTTATGAATAATTTTTGAACAATTAGGTCTATGTGGCTTATGATACAACAAAAGCAGAGCTACTTTGACAACCAGCCGCTAAACTTTAAGAGGTCTTGAAAAGAAAGTGAAGTTGACAAATGGATCGTAGCACTGTATGTCTTAATGCACAATTCTTTTCTCCGTGATTTTCCCCCATCTTTAATTAGGGAAACATCATGTTCTATGCTCAAATGAAGAGAAAACAGAAAGAAACTAAGCAAAGAATCTGGACATAAGTTTTTCATAACTAATGGACAAAGTATCTGTCGAGCCAACCACAATCTTGTCTTCCACTTCAGCCCAACAACACATTTGAGTTGATTTTAACCTTGGTAGTAGCTTAAAATCTTGCCACTGATATGAAAGTTTCAAGTCAAGAAAAAGTAGTAGAAACTTGAAGAAATGGAAGTATGAAACTCTTAGAACTCATGCTCTAAAAATACAAAAAATGCCAGAGTAGCAAATTTATGCATGATTCAAAAAACCTAATGGCTTTAATCACTAACCCACAGAGAGTTCATTATTCAGCTAAACAACTTAAACATTTGAATTTCTAATCAAATCTCATATTTTGCTATATCAAGCTCTTACCAAATCCCACATGACCGCACAATTTGGTGCTCATAACCCCATCATTTGACATTAGTTTGCCCACCAGGCCACAACTGATGAAGCAAAAGAAAGCAAATGAAACAAGCAAAAAAATTAAAGAGAGAGAGAGAGAGAGAGAGAGAGAGAGAGAGAGAGATTATTGAAAAAATTGGAGAAATACTATACCTTGTGTCACGTCCCTGATTTTTAACATAAATAAGTAATACATTTTAATAAAAGAACCTCGCGCATTGTACATATTACCCAAAAGAGTTTCCCACCTGTTTAATTTACAAACAAGTCCCCATGATTTAAGAAATACAACCTTGGCACTACGGCCCAAATTAACTTAGATACAATACGACATATTCAGGATGTTACAAACTTTAGTCAAAAGATAGTTCACGAGCAAATTAGTTACAAAGCCATCTTTGGCCAAAAGTTAGTCTATTTGAAAGATGAATAAGTAACTAAATGAAATTAGCTTCCACAAATCTTCATGTCCAAGCACACCATTGCATGCAGTCTATTGCCTAGCATTAGAACCTGAAAAGAAGGATTTTGTTGAGCTACACTAGCCCAGTAAGAAAGTCTTTACCAATGCTAAATGCAAACTTGTTGATAAGTGCAAACGAAGAAGGATAAGAAAACTCAGCTTGAATATATATAGAATTCAACCGACTTGAAAATGAACTTCGATCCAGTTTAAGTGCATGAGTCAAGTGACACAAATGACTTAGATAATCCCAACTTGACTCACTAACCCAAACTCCCACCATTTGTATTTCCACCCTTTGCGTTACCGTACAACGCCACAAGGATTACCGTGTTACCACCCCGTGCGTCACGGTGATCCCTAACGACTCGGGTTACTGTATTCCCACCCCTTGCATTACGAAACCCCTCTAAGTCTCCGTATTTCCACCCCTTGCATTACGGGACTCCCTAAACCAACTTCCAACCCATTCGACTATTTTCTCACACAATATACAAGCTAAGACTCACCCATGACCACATTCATAGATGGGACATCATACGTTATGCCAATGTCATCACAAATGCACCAAGAACAATCACAAGTATCAATAATTTATAGAATATACTCTAACGACATTTTAACTACGTAATTTCTTATTCGATTCTTACTAACGAAAGACCATCGGAACAAGGATAGCATCGAAAAGTCAAAGAAAGTCAAATAGACAAGCTTAAGATAGGTTAGGAGGTGTCCAAAAGGATTTAGAAGTGATTGGGGGTCAAAACAATCGACGGAGAAGTAATAGGAGCAAAACTGGAGTTAAGCTACTGGTATCGATACACGCATAATCCGTATCGATACAACACTAACTGTCCAAAAAGATAAGCTTACTGTATCGATATGCCACATAATCCATATCGATACCACGGGGCTTCGGGTAGCGATTTTAGCAGATTTTCAAGGCATGCTCAATAACCAAAATCCAACAACCCAAGGTACGAATCTACACCAAATCAACACATAAATACATAGAAGAGGTAAAGAAGTCCCTACCTCGCAACAATGACCAAGATTCAAGCGTTTTTGAACGAGCCCTAACCTTTCGAACTCCAAAACTTAGATTCAAGCTTGACCCATGGATCTTCGAGCTCAAGAACACGAATGGAAGGCCTGAGGGAGGTTGATTCTTGAAGATTTTGGGAGATGAGGTGGAGTTTTGAGTGAGAGGAGAGGAGAGAGAAAGAGATGGGCAGGGAGAGAGAGGGAGAACGGATAAGAGAGAGAGAATGGAGATAAAAAAAAATGTTCTCCTACTCCTCACACACCCCTATATGTACTCATGCATCTTTTTATTACACCACACTCCCTCAATTCTCTATTCTTTCACTCTAGTCCTCAATCCAAATATTCGCCAATTTATCCATATTTTCTCAATTAGGCATTTAGTTAACAATTCAAAAATTAAAATTGTTCGGGTCTCTACACCTTGCTTACATTATTGATGCTCGTTGTCGTGATATCGCCAAACTAGAAGAGATCCCCGATTGTGCATTATGGCACGATTCAACAATTGGACTTATTCATCCTCTTACCATTACAAAACCAAAACGGGGAAAGAGAAAAGAAAATTGTTGAAAGCAATAAACAAAACACAGAGTTGATCTTCAAACCCTATATAAATAAAATGTACGGTTCAACTCAAGAATCAAACACAATAATAGCAATATGTGAAAAAAAAAACAGTAGGAGGAAATAACTCACCAAAGAGTAGATGGGGGTTGAAGAAAGGAGTTTTCGCACTGCATATTCTTTGAATAGAGAGCGTGAACAAAGTGTGTTTAAAATTTGAAATGAGAGAACAAAACTGATCTATCGCTGCTTCTTCTTCCTTTTTCTTTTTTGGCTATGCCCATAATTGATGGCTTAATGGCAGCAAACTAACCATATTTAGTGTTTGGGTGAGATTTGAAATCCTAAAAGAAATCCTGGCCACTAGATTATTAAGGGTGAGAAGGAAAGAAGAGACCGAATCTCAGCAGAATATGAGGAAATCATGCACCTAAATTTGCTTCTCGTTACGGTAATAATGCACAAAATTTTGATCCAAAAAAAAATTTTCATGCATGAAATATGAGGAAATCATTCTGAATAAATGTAACCTATTAGAGAGAGAGAGAGAGAGAGAGGGGAAATCAAATTTCAAAATTAGACGGGAGGGTTTGATTGGGAGATGGTCAAAAAAAGTTAAAGTATTTATAGGCATGCCATTGTAGAATGGAGGGTGTAGATTTATGCAAGGTATAATTCTGGACCATTGGTTGTCTTTTGAATTCAAAACCAGTCCTATCTTATTTTATATATATATATAGACACACAAATTAGCGAATGCGCGTACTTGAAGGCACGGTGCAACACATTTTAAAGACAACGAAAGCTACTGGTTCAATTTGAGCATTGGATCTTTTTGGACAATTGTGTGCGACCATTGGCGTACTCAATGAGCTTATGCAAAAGCTACAGTGCTAATTTTTTGAAAATTGTGCAGAGTATTACAATTTTTTCAAAGCTACTGATCCAAAGCTCAAGCTAAAACTTGTCAATTTGGCCTGTTTACCCTGAAGTTCTGCACCCTGAAGTTCTGCTATAGTGTGATTTATGCCCAATGAAGGGATAAATTTGGGCGTCACTTGCTAGTTCTACTTCGGCAAACGATACACAAAAAAAAAACCATCGAAACACCAATGAAAATATAAAACGGTACACATATTAGTTCGGCAAACCAGGAGATGCTCGGCAATTTGTTTGTAATGGTCAAACCTAATCAGTAAATTTTGCACTTTGCTAGAGCATCAGAAGAGTAGTTTGCAACATCATTTAATTTAGCAACTCAGAAAAAGAGATTGCTCTGTCTCACAAAGCAGTTGTTTGCTACAAAGTCTAGAAATCTAAAAGAAGTGGTTCCAACTCATGTCATAGAAGCACAGAAAAAATTGTAAAACCTTCAGGCACGGCAATTTCAAAACACAAAATCTAAAGAGTGAAGATACTGCAATCCCATAAAACTAAGCAGGCATGTTATAAAAATGTCAATAATGTATCTGCCTAGAAAACCAAACAAAGTGATTCCAACTCATGTCATAGAAATACATTCACATAGCCTCTTATTTTGAGCTATCAGGCAGTGGTCATGCAACCGTGCCTTCAGCTCTGACAATGAGCAAAGGGAAAGTGCCGAATGAGAAAAAGATAACACTAATAGCCGAAAGATAAAAAGATTACAACTGGTGGCTGCATGAACACCGCCATCGGCCGAGACACCGTGCTGCAATGAATAACAATATTGTAGAAGCTAACGTGCTGCAATAAATCACACTACATCCGTACTCAATGAGCTTATGCAAAAGCTACCGTGCTGCAATGAATAACAATATTGTGCTCATAGTAGACCATTTTTCTACCAGTTTTGAAACCTAGCTACTCCGATGTGAAGAGACAAAAATAATTTAATCAAAATTAGCTGCAACCCAAGCCAAAAAAAGAACAGAGCACCAAAGTATGTTTCGAAATCCCATGTAAATTGACAAATCATGAATAATAATGATTAATAAACCCCATGTAAATTATTGGGTATTCTTCCCAAAATCAAGAGACCCACATGTAAAAAATGGAGTGACGGTGTTTGCAACATTGAGAGACCCACATCTCAACCAAAAAAATGGAGTGACGGTTCTTAACAAAATTAAGAGACCCACATCTCAAACCAAAAAAATCAAGAAACCATGAAAAAACATCTAGAGACCGCCCACATCTCAAACCAAAAAAATTGAGAAACCGTGAAAAAACATCTAGAGACCGCCCAAACCAAAAAAATCGATAAATCGTGAAAAAACATTTGGAGATCGCCCATGAAAAAAAAATCTAGGAACCACTCACCTTAATTCTTGCAGTCTTGGAAGCAGACTTAGGTAATTTTCGGTGGGGTGGTGGTATTGAACTGAAGGAGGAGAGAGGGAGAGAGTAAAGAAGAATAATAATATACTTGTGAGAGGGAGAGAATAAATTAGAAAGGAAATGCTAACCATGTATGGAAAGGATATCACGTGCAATTTGAGGTTATATTGCAAAGGATATCGCGTACGTAGGTATATCAGTTATTTTGTCCACCATTTAAGGAATTATTATTTCACATACCTTTTAGCTATGGGAAGAGATATGGCATAAATTACTCCTTTCACTACACAAAAGAGATGTTTCCTTTTACTATGAGAGAGAGAGAGAGAGAGAGAGAGAGTGAGAGAGAGAAATTAGGTGATGACTTTCTAAATTTTATTTAATGCTATAAATCCCGTAGAAATTGAATAATTGTTGGGTTCTTAGAATGGTAATGACATAATTGTAGTAGAGGGAGAGGGAGAGGAAGAGAGCACCACATCAAACACACCTCTGTTTTATTATATATATAAAATAGAATGGAGAATATTACATTACAAAATTCATTACAAATAAAGAGATAGAGACAAAGCCAAACCAATCACCTAACTAATATAAAATGAGAAAAATACAAGGCAGTTGATGTCTTTCATCTCAACCTAGACATTGAGGCTGAAGCAAACAACACCACTCACAATCTGTTGAAAATTCATACCTAGAATTAGCAATCTCAAAAGAGATAAAAGTCTAGTTAAAAACCAAAGACAACAAGTACCCAAAAGATCAATTGGACTCCAACCAAGTATGAATGCTTCTAAAGCTACAAATTTAACAAGTCACCACGAGCTGCCCCGCCAAATCATTATGTAGGGTTAGAGCACGGTTGGCATGAATATCTAAAAGAACCCAATCTGTAGAAAAAATATTCGTCCAAAGACGAAACTAACAACTCTCGAAAAATGAGAGAGCTCAGATAATAAGTCATTGATATGAAGTGACAAAAGAAAGCAAAATAAAAACGACAGTATAGAAGAAGCAGTATCGAACTAGTACCATGACATTTCCCTCCCGTCGTCGTACAAGGGTAATGAAACCCTAGAGGGGAAGGAGAAGAAAAATTATTTGTGAAAATTAAGGTTTTAGCTCTTTTTCTTTCTTTTTTTTTTTTTTGGGGGGGGTGGGGGCGGTAACTTGTATTTGGATTCAATCTCCCACCAATTTTTTTTTTTTGGTCTCTAAACTCTGTATGGATTGCTATAAGAACTGCCATGTTACACAACACAAAATACTGAGCTAGCTAGTAGAAATAACGTGCAAGTAAAAGGAGTATTATCAATCAATCAATACATACTTGCCTTCAAAAACCTTCAAACCTCCAATACTCGAATCTCCTTAAAAGTAGGCCTCCTCCCTCTTATGTGGCACTCCCAAGTGCTCCTTCTCCCCAACCCATTTCCACCTTTTTCCCACTTCTTTTTTTGCCAATTTCTAGCAACCAAATATTTTGCATCCAAAACTACCTTTGACCTTTGAAAGGTTCAATTTCAAAAATAGATCAAATAACTTCCCATGACAACATTAACCTCATTTTCCCACCAATATTCCTTTTTTTTAAATGTTTCCCCAAATATTTTCCTTCATGAATTTGTCTCCACCATCTCCTTTATCCATTCCCTATTATCTCCAAGATTTTTTCGTAAACTATCTGTGGAGGGTTGAATTGAGCATTGATAGCCAAACTGAGCATTGATGGCTGAAGGCCAAGCAATGATGCCCGAAAGTTGAGTAGTGATGGTTTGAGCGGCGATGGCCGAAGGCCGAGTAGTGATGGTTCAAGTAGTGATGGCTGAGGGCCAAGCGGTGGTGGCTGAAGGCTAAGTAGTGATGCACGAAGGCCGAGTGATGGTGGCCGAAGGCCGAGAGGTGATGGCTTTAGCCCACGGGTCGTGCCCACGGGTCGACCAACACCATGGGTCGGCTCGACTCGAGCCAAAGGTCCGCATGGAGGTTCTTCCGGTTGGTTCTAGAAGCTCCTGGAACATTTCAGAGCTAGGGCTAGCATGAGCTGAACGTCACCCTAATGTCACCAAGCTAAGGCGGTTACATGTGACGTCACGGGCATGTGTAATGCACGCTTAGCTTGGAGAGCCAGTACATTCACCTATAAAAAGGGAAGGGATAAACCCTAGGAGAGGTATGTTCTCATACCCCACTAAAGTGTTCTCCCTTTCCTCTCCTGTGTATTGACTTGCTCATCGGAGGGACATAAGGCGGCCAACCGCCTTACGTCTTGGTGTAGGTACCAAGGAGGACGACGGAGGGAGAATTCGGGAAGATCGAGCAGAAACCATGTTACACCCTAGAATTTTCTTTATTTTAAATAGTTTCATTGCCGTTTAGTATGTTCGTTTGGTTACTAATTATTTATTAAGTGCATGTTATAAATGTTCATGGCCTTATTGTAATTTTAGGAATCTTAAGGCTACGTATTGTAATTAATGCTTAATCCTTTTATTAGTTGCAAGCGGCTACGTGGGTTGGGTTATTGGTGGTTTTAGCCTATAAGTATATTGGAATAGGGTTTATTTGGAGATCACACCATTCGAGAGAGAGAGCCGCAGCAACGTGGGTTATCCGTGGTGATCTTGGAGCTTCTGTTTTCTCCCTTTGGTTCTTTAAGGTAAGATTAAATATTATTTTGTATCAATTCTATTTCCTTCATCTATGTCGTTTTATAGAGGAGAGGTTTAATTGGGTGGACATTATTTTACGTTGTTTGGTGGGTGGCAGCTTGTGTTGTGTTGTGGGTTACTCAATGTGCGTGGCGGTGGTGATTGGTGGTAGTCAGATGGGGATTGCTAAAATACTGGACATTTGGGAAATGTTTTGAATACTAATACAAGTAGTGGAATTAAATGGGTTAGATGCCGTAGGCTGGATTTGATTCATGCGTGGATGAGTTGTCATATTGAAGGGAGTACAGGTGGGTTTTGGCACTTGGAGTTGGGTTCATGTGTACGTGGAACTTGGACTTGGGAATTAGAGTTTTGGGTTTGCTAGTTTGGTGACTTGGGTAATTAGTCTAGGTTAGTTAAACACTCTTTTAGGCAGTTAGTTCTACACCGGTAAGACTTGATATACAGTTAGTGATAATATTGCTAAATGATTCTTTATCCAGGTTATGATCGTTTTGCGTTTCGATTGCATTACTTTTGGACCCAGGTGAGTGGTTAAACATGTTATGTACTTTCGAACTTTCCCGTGTCACTTAAATTGTTGTTTTGGAAAATTTATTATTGAAGTTGGAAACACATAATGTTTATATTTGATTATATTAAATTGGCATGCATTATCGGTGAAACCATTTGTTGTTCGAATAATCTTTTGGTGAGAACTTTGAGGATATTGATGGGAACATATTTTGGAAGTCCAGGGAAATTAATTCTCTGTGTGCGGGTGACTCTGGCCATTAGGGAAGAGACCGGATTAGGCCGGTGACCCTATTGCTCAACGGTTGATATTGACCGGATCGGTCTTAGGGAAAAGTTCCATGGGCTGCCTACTTGTGGTGACTCTATGATTCGATATTGGATCCAATTATGAGATATTTATTCACTGGCACTTGATACTATTGATTTTGGTTGTGGTTCTCCATTGTTGTTGGAGATTGGATTGAGAACACCATTAAGATTTAATGGATGAATCGTTTATTGGATTAATTGATTATTTTATTGTTCACCTGTATGCCAAATTTACGTTGACATGGTAAATTATTTTGATCCCTATTTTGGAATTGTATTTAATATACATGCTTTGCTACTCACTGAGCTCGTCAGCTGACGGATTTATTCCAACTTCTTTTCAGGCAAGTTGGGGGATTAGGCAAGGACTCTGGTGGCATCTCGGGGACTTCTTTTAGTTTGACCTCCTTAGGGTGTCATCATATTTTTATTTTATTAATCGCTTCTGCATTTGAAATACTTTGTCAGACATATGGATTCTTTTATTACTGTTGGATCACTGGATTTTATTTGGTTCATGGGATGTTTGTGCCCATGTTTTTTTTGAGGAACTTAATTTGTTGGCGCTATTCTTTATAAAAAAAGATGGTTGACTATTTGGTGGATCTTTGTTTGGGAGTTGTTATAAAATTTCTTTTTAGGCTGCATGTTCTACGAGCTTTGGTCTTGTGGTTCATGGCCGGTCACTTCTCATTTTGGGGTGTGACAAACCACCCCACCACACTATCTTTTTAGTATTAACTAGCGGTGTGCGCGTTAAGTACACATAAATGTTAACAATATCAATGTAAATTTTTTGTCTCGTGCATCGAACGAGTACAACGCTAGTAGATGAAATGAGAATGTTGAAATAAATTTGTGGTAAGACTATATAGAATGTAGAACTAGAAAAAAGAACCTTCACGTGAGAGTAGGGTAACACTAATAAAAAATAAGCTGAGAGATAATAGATCAATTTTTTATTTGTCACTTGATAGATGTCTAGCCTACTCTTAAGGAGATGAAAAAAGGATATCGCTAAGTAGCATATGGCTGATGTAAGCCCAAAGGACATCAACCACCACACCAAGTGTAACAACCCGATTTTCGGACACGCTAATTAAATCATATTTAATGAATTTAATAATTCATATGACTGATTTAAGAAATGAAATTTATTTAATAGAGTTTAGCAGCGGAAATCTCAAATACTAAATTCAAAATTTCTTAATTTTCTTACAACTCCAAAAATAAAACAAAATTTGACTAATGTGATAACACTTTTGGAAATTTAAATAATAGTATTTCAAATTAACAGAGCTTCTAAGGGTAAGAGATCCAAGACTCGACAAACTCCTCTTCCTCAGCTGGGAGGTCCTCACCTCAGTACTAATCAACTTGCAGAGGATCCTGTTCTTCGGTCTCCTGATATCCTGCACCCTCTGGCAAATTGATCGCCAAAGCAACCGATTTACCAGGATACAAACGTATCCGTGAGTGATAATTCACCTAGTTGAATAATCCTGACCCTACCAAGCCTTACTTTACAATTAGCAGTTCAACAATATAACAATTGATAATATACAGATGATACAGAATAATAGCACATAGTCTTTTTCTTTACTATCTATCATCTTATATGAAATCTAAGGATTCTCTCCACGAGATCCTTTCCTCCCACATCCACTGACTACAACCGTCTCATGGGTTCACCCTTCCTCTTGCTTATCCTGTACCAGGGTCCTAGATGAGCGCATCTAAGTTATGTACCTCGCATGTTCTCACTTAAGACCATAACAGGAAGACCGAGTCATCCCATGACGTATCGTACATTAGGATCGGATATCCACTACCCCACGCTAACTATAACCGTCTCATGGGACCCATTCCCTTCCTCAAAGAGAAACTTCCCATGACGAATCATACATTAACGTCTCACTAACTATAACCGTTTTATGGGACCCATTCCCTTCCTCGAAGGAAAACTTCTCATGACGTATCATACGTTAGCGTCACAACATTTCTCAACACTGGGCCCCGTAGGTAACCCATTTCAACACAAGGCCCCATTGGTTACCCTTGCCATCACCATGACTCAAATCAAAATCCACACAATTACACTTCCAACACTTTACTAATTTTCGTTTACTTAACATCGTCTACGTGAGTCACTACTAGTAACCACCCAGGAATCTAAGTCCATTCTAGCACGTACAACATGATACAATCAATAACAACTCAATTCATAATATGATACATTTCAATGAGATAAAACGTACATATCAAATAATATTGTGCGAGTAAGTAAACACATAATATTTTGAATTATGATTAGGCCGATGCCTTTAAGAATTTATTGGTTATCTCTAAAGAAATTATATATCCCCATGTTCTTTTATAATTAGATTCTTAAAATCATTATAACTAAGATAATGTTATCACATTTATAAACGGAATAAATCTATTATTTGTGACTTGTAAATATTATACTAATATTAGCAAGGACAATATTATCATAACATATTTATCATTTTCAGTTGCTAATATTACACCCTAGTGGTAATATAAAGAAAATGTTATTGGGCCGAAATTGGTGCCAATTGTAACTCAATATTTTTATTTAGGCCAAAATAGTACACTAGAGTAATTAGGAGGGCCAAAGTGTGATTTTATACCGGAACATAAAAATCAATACTTAATCATATAATATACTTGGGAGGAAGTAGGGAAGCAATTATTCTACCTCTGTCGGACAAAAAGTTCGACTGTGAAGTCCGGTGGATTTTCGTTTGGCGACGAAAGATCGGTATTCCGGCGGTAACTTTGGATTGGGATAACTTGACCAAACCTCTTCCGTTTTGGACGATTCTTGTGTCTAACGCGAAGCTCTTGAAATCCTCTACAACTTTTGTGAAGAAGTCTAAGCCCGAATACCACTCTAAGTAGGAGAAAAATGGAAAATTAGAAGGGTCGCTGAATCTGCCTGGAAATCAGAATCCGAGAATTTTACCTAACTTTGAATGGCGATAACTCTATTAACTCTTGACCGTTTTGGGTGATTCTTGGGTCGAAATCGAAGCTCTTGACACCCTCCACAAGTTTCATGAAGAAAACACAGCCTAAAAATGAATTTAACTAGGAGGAGAATGGCCATAAAAATAGGTACGTGGAATGAACGAAAATAAAATTTGTGGTGGTCCCTTCTTCCTTTGCTCTTCTTTATTTTTCTTCTCATCCCTCTTTCTTCTTTTCGTCTCCTCGTCCATTACTGCCCAGCACACTCTCTCTCTGTGCCGAATTAAATGAAAAAGAAGTGGGTGTTGACTTTATATGAAAAAAGGGAGAAAGGTGGAGATGATTAAGGGGATGTGAGGTGATGGAGGAGTAATGGGAAGTATGGGTAGGTACGTGGGAGGATGGGAAGTTACAGAGGGATGAGAGGAGGCCCTAATTTTCAGCTAAAATGGTAGAGATAGGAGTTTGGGTTTTGTTTAGATAAGGTTAAGTTAGGATTTGTAGGGTGTAGTTAGAAAAGACAAAGGATGGATATAAATGTATGTATATCTAAAGAATAAGTATCATATATGCATTTAGATGAGTAGTATCAATTATACAACTTAATTATGTATTTTACTTAATTAATCTAACTAATTATTGAATTAGTATTTAACATTACAAATTTGTATTTAAAAAAATAGGACAAAAATTCGGATCGTTACACCAAGCACTCGCGCTCCTGGCGAGAATAAACCCCTCATCTTCCATGTGGAACTTCTTTTTTTTTTTTTTTTGGCTAATCGTTGCCTAGGTAGTTCTTTTTTTGTGTGTGTGTGATGTTATTGTATACATCAGCGGGGGTTTTAGCGAAGTGTTAGTAGGTTAATCCATAGAAGATTTTAGAGGCTATCCATAATCCTAAATCCCCAAACTCCCACAGGAGGTTTCAAAAGGTTCTAATTTTGTTGAATATGAAGGATCGCAGTATCCTTAACAAAGTCGGATGAGGGGAGACCTTCATGTCTGGTTCGGAGGATGGGGATATCCCGACCCTAATATCATTATGCCTTTGCAATGTTACTTGGTTTAACTCTATTTGTGACCTTTTTTTGTATGTTGGACTCTCTATCTTCTTGGGTAGATAATCGATCGTCTTTCATTTGGATAGTGAAAAGCTCAATGAAATAATAAATTAATCGGTCAACACCAATTAATTAAGAATTAAGATTCAATTCAATTTAATTTTAATTTACGAAATAATATATCACCCGTTCCAAATTGTTTATCTTTTAAGAAAAGTTGTGCAATTTGTGAATAAAAAAATAAAATACTTACGTGCATATTATTTTGAATTCTTTTTACCAGTTTGAAGAACTCTTAGGGGGTGTTTGCACCCTACTTATTGCATTTTCAAATTTTGAGTCTTTGACAAGGGCCAACCAAAACACATTTTCTAGAATGATTTCTCCAAATTTTGGTTTATAGAAGAGAAGTGAGAAAAAGGGTAGGAGGAGCTTTTCGACTTCTTATTTTTCACATTTTTCATTTTGGTTAACAAAAAGACCTACAGAATACATTCTGCTCATATTTCCTAAACACTAATCATGTTACAAAATATATTCTGCACATATCATTCAAACAGTCTACCAGATTCAAAATACATTCTAACCATAATTCAAAAAGCCAAAAAATCAAAAAGTTGAAAATAAAAAGCTAAAAAGTAAGCTAATGTACTTTAATTTGGTGTGAAAAAATTCAAAAAATAAAGCACAAATTAACTTTATTCTTTTCAAAAAAATTGCATAACTTCTCATAGTTGACAAGCAATATGAAAATGAGGGACTATAGTTTATAGCATGTTAATAAAATAGGCCCAATCTCTTGTAATGTTGTAAGGGTTTTTCTATTCACAGCTACTGAGCAATAAACTAAGAAAATAAAAATAAAAGTGAAAAAGTGAAAAATAGAGAACAAGGGAACACAATATATATGTATAAATGATAGTTACTTCTGATACTATCAACAGAGAGGGATTAGTCTTCAAGACTAAGGAACTATTATTGAAGTATTCCTCACAATCTTACTTTCACTATTTTGCAATAGTATTTCTCTGAATTTCTAAATGAATATGACTAAGAACTAGGCCCTTATTTATAGATGAAGATTGGAAGGCTAATATGCAATATACAAAAGCAAAATGGACCGTTTTTAGCTTTTTTCATTAAAAAAAAGAGTTTTTCGGAATCATTTGTTGAATTTTTTTTCCTGCTTTTAACTAGAGGTATAAATCTGAAATTTAGAACCGGCGAGGAGTGAACCGAAATTTAAGTGGGAGACACCGTTGGAGCGCTAAACGCGTCCCTACATAAACATAACGAACTCTTCCTAATCCCCCCTTTCTCTCCTCTCCCCCATCCCCTCTCTCTCTCTCTCTCTCCAAAATTCCAATTCTTCCGAACTCTTCCTTTCTGATCTTCTTAATCGCCGCCGTAACGGCAAATAGAGCTTTGTATACACGCCGTCGATGTCATTTTCCGATTCCGAAGGCTCCTCCCATGGCGCTGGCGGAGAGTACAAGACCTTCCGCCAAGTCAGCCGCGAACGTACTCTCTCTCTCTCTCTCTCTCTCTCTCTCTCTCTCTCTGTTTGTCTGTTGTGTGTTTATGTGTAGTGTTTGTTGTGTCGTTATTTCGAGATATGATTCGTAGGGAAATTGATCTCTATGTACGTATAACGATGCGTGAACATGAATGTATTGGTGAATTGTTGTCAATTTGGTCCCCAATAGACAAATTGGGTCTATTGCATCTCCACTTTTACCATGCACATATGATCCATGAGACTAACTCCATCCGCGTTCACTGGGTATTTTTTAAACTTTGTCTTTAAACTTCGGCTAATTTTTACCAATTGATCCCCAAAGTATTAGCGAGATGTCAAATTGGTCCCCAATTAAATTGTGTCCCAAGTTTTGACCAAAAAAATAACCCAGATCATTGAACAGGATGGGTTGCTGCAAGAATGGTTATGGGCAAATAATCCTCTACCTAGGCAAGCACAACCATAACCATTGCCGGCCATCCACCTCAACCGCCATACCCAATTTTCCCTGTCACCTCCCAACCAACAAATACCATAGTCGTCACCTAACCCCGATGTCTAAAGCTCTATTCAGAAATTTTTTAGATTCCTGCAACACCCTCCGAAACATAGAAAGTTGCCATATCTACTCATTCTTGCGCTGCCTATTCGCCATTGCTGTTTCGACGACCACCATTTTTGTCTGTACAATCGCATTTTGCCTGTATGTGTGTGTGTGATGTGTGGGTGGCAGCATCAGAAGGCAAGGGGAACAGGCGTGGTGGCTGGTGCGAATGGGGAGCGATGACTGGTGTGATGCCCTGATACTGAAGGTGGAGAACGCGGTGGAGTGCAATGGTTGTTGGTAATGGTGGCCGAGATTGGGTTAGAGTTTTGATTTGGATCCTAGGGGTTTTGCAGATGGAGAAGATAAGTGGCATTTGGTAGTTTTTTGATTTATAAAAGGCGCAATTTGTATGTTGGAGACCAAATTGACATTTCGCTAACACTTTGCGCATCATTGGTAAAAATAAAAATGAGGGGTTTGGTGATAATGCCTTTGTAGTTGATGGTAAATGTGGATGGAGGTAGCTCCGGGGACCATTTAAACGTATATTTTAAACGTTGGGGATGCAATAGACGCGATTTGCATGTTGGGGACCAAATTGACAGTTTGTTAATACTTTGGGGACCATTGGTAAAATTAAGCCGAAAAACAGGTATACATATGTATATACATGAGACAGCGAGAAAGAATACTCATGCGGTACTAATTTTTTCCAATCTCAGGACCTAGCAATTAATTAAAGCTGCTTATTAACAAAAAGTATGTTTCAAACATACGAATATTTAAATACAATGCACGATATATGGATTTACAAGAAAACAGAGGAGGAAGGCTAATCTTCTAGCATCTATCGTATTCTTGCAAACATTGCATGGATTAACAACAAAAGGTGAACTCCGATGGGTATAGTGTCAGCCATATCTTTTTTTTGATAACTTAGGTGTTTGGGCCAGCTTACGCGCACCTTGACTAATCGTGGGGGCCCAATCCCATCGCTCATTTGTGGGGAGCCCAATTGAAGCTAGAGCAATGCTCCGTACAGACTGGCCCCAAAGGAGTTGATAGCACATGAGAGGTTTCGAACCTGAAACCTTAGGAGGGAGCGAACCCTAGAGTCCCAAGTCCTGCCACTAGGCCAACACCTTGACCTTAATTGATAGTGTCAGCCATATCAATCAACTGTGAATGGATAGAAAAGGAAACAAGACCAAATGACAATATATGTATTTCCAGATGATGTTGGAGATAATGAGATATGGCATGTTTGGCAAAAAATAAATGAAGTGATCATCGTATTCAATTATTGTTGTCGAATCATTCAGGTCACTCCTACTGCTTTATACATACTGTATTGAGTCGATACTATGAAAACCAGAAGCATGGCGATCAAAATAGCAAGTCTCTCCTTCTATATTCTTGGCTTTGTCTATATTGGTATTTGATTTAGTTAATAGAGAAATTTCCATGCAAATTGTTCAGGATTTTTGTAGTGGAGCTTTGGGCTCAAATTACTTATGCAGGGTAGTCTGAGCTACCACGACTTATGGTCATGTTGTTGTATCTTTGAGGGACAAGCCATGTGGGAAATTATGCTGCATCGGTGTTCAAGCTTTACCGACTGTAGATGGCTTGATCTCCTTTAAGAAAGCAATTTTTCATGCCACATTCTGATGTTCTGTGAATCCATTTATTTGGATAATGTTGTACTATGATCTCCTTGATATTAGTGGAAGCGAGAGTCATTAGTTTTTAAAGGATCATGGATGTGACTGCCTTGGATGTGGGCATATTTGGCAAAACCAAATTTGACCAAACCTTGTTAAATATTGTGTTCTCATGGTTTGGTTTACTTGGCTCCATATTTATTTTTGGAACCACAAATATAATAAAATGAGTCGATGAGCTCTATATGCGCTCCAAGGGGTAAAACAGATGATGGTAGAGTAATCCGTCCAAAACAAACAATCACCTTAAAGCCTAAAAGAAACAAAAAACCCTCATAAAGTCCGAGAGGCTACGATAACAGAACAAATAAAACAAACTCGAGAAGCTGGGATACAAGCACATACCACCTTCCAGTCCTTGATGTATTGAGGCTAGCCTTCTTAGGTTTGACACAGAGGTTAGTTGTACAAGGTTCAGATTCCAAGTTTTCTTTTAATGCCTTTTTCAGTTCCCAACTATAGAAGAAATCTCCATTCAAAATGGTCTTGGGGCCCTATATGGATGTGTAGAGCGAACGGATAGGAAACTTAGGATCATCCCTGGATGCGGTAGGAGTTAGGCTTCCCACCATTTACCACCTTTGACCTCAACCAAGGGAAGGGAGGAGGGCTCTGCTACTCCTTCCTTTGGAGGAGGGTCTTCCACAATTGCCTTTCCAAACCACTCCTTCAACTTGAAAGAGCACACACTTCCCTGATAGGGAAGCAGCCACGACACCACTAGGATGACACTCTCGGGATTAATGCTTCAATCAACAAAGAATTTTGATTAGACCATTTTAATGGTTAAACTGGTTTTGTTAGCAAAATGAGGATTACGTATTGACCATAATGATGTTTGATTGGAAGCTTATTTGAAGCAAATTTTTTACTGAAATCTGATTTCTCTTGTTAATTTATTACTCTTATTTTTTTGAACAAGTTTTGCTTGTGTTTTGGAGTTTTGATTGTATGGTAGGGGAAAAGGAAAATAAGTACTTGAGTAATTTGTTCTAGTCTTGGTTGGTTGTGTTGGAAAGATCATGAGGAAAGCAAAGAGCGAAAGGGAAAAAGAGGAAGTTTTACAATGCCAGTCCTAAATCCTTGTTAAGGTTGTGACTTGTGAGCATGACCAATCATAAATCCAGGTCTTGGGTTCAACTCAACTTGTGGCCCCTTGTCCTATCTGTGGCTTGTGAGTGGTTGCAGGTTTAGGTTTTACCCTGCAGAGGTGGGTACAAAGTTGCCATGCTGTCAAGGAGTTCGCTGTTACCGAAGAACACCGTAGCAGGAGATATTGCCCTTTGCTTTTATTTTCCTTATTATGTTGTCTTGGCTTTTACCTTAAACTGTAATCAAGAACCTGATAAACAATTTGATGGCCTAATGGCTTGGTAAATTGATATGACTGTTTCTTCGCTCATCTAGGTTAAATGTACATGTGCTTGTTCTTTTTGTGTGAGGAAGAGATCTCAGGGATGATCCCAGGTTGAGGTCGAAGGTGGTAAATGGTGGGAAGCGTAACTCCTACCGCATCCCACATCTATTATCACAAAGCATTCATATATCTTTACCCATCTTCTTCATATTAATATATGCTCGTAAAAATGGCTATGCTTCTATTCAGTTTTTGATTTGAGAAACCAAATGCAGAGTGGACGAATATTTGTTTCGCAATCATCATGATAAATTGGACCACGACAATCATAATATTTAAAAAAAAAAATTGGACCACATTGTTCTACATTCAAAAGATTTGGGTTATAGATTGACAGTTGATTAATGGAGACTAGCTATATTGGTGTTTACATGTGCCACAGTTTTGGGAGATCTAACAATGTTTATAATTAGCAACCGAAAAGAGAAAAACAAACCTTGATTATTCGGTATCTCGGAAATAGATATATCCATTTAATGTGGGTGACTAAAAAAGTGAAATAATGAGTCTGCAGTTAAATATTGTATATATTTCGCACAAGAAATATGGTACAATAGACATGCTATGCATGTGTTATCTTGTTTCTAATTTTCATATGCTCTCTTTCACCACATACTGGTGGGTTGGCTATTTTTAGGGTTATTGTACGAAATGGTTCGATCATCCAAGACAGGAGATTCAAGATCATCTTGGAAGGTAAATTTCTTTCTATATGAATAGATCTACAGTTGTGAGATCCAAAAAACTTGTGATTCAACAACTAGAAGCAGGCTCGCTTGAGATGGACAACCACATATTTCTTGCTATATAGTTGTTGTCTACTTTAGCTGTTTAGTTGTAGAAAAAGTCGGCTATCATTTTGTCAAAGTGATCAACCTTAAGTCATTATCTACAGGTACTCATCATGGATAAAGTTACCGTGAAAGTTATGTCTTGCTCGTGCAAGATGGCAGATATTACAGATGAAGGAGTTTCATGTATGTATCTAAAGACATTAATTTTGAATCGAAAGGTAGTGTTAAGTGAGTGCATGTGTTTCCATGTATGCATGCAACTTACATGAATGTTCAATCCTTCATTTTGTTCTACAACTTTTTTGAGTTCCTTCTTTGTCTGGGATCATGGAAATACGCAGCCCCTCTCAATTAATTAGGCCTAGTTTTGATGGTTATAATGCCATTCTCCCTATGCAGACATACGCTAGAATCCCGTGTTAGTTGTCACACACATAATTTGTTTCATAGTTAAGCCAATAACTGTGCAGAAAAAGTTGGTTCATTTTCGTGTCCTGGTTTGAAAAATTGCAACTTATGGAATTTCACATTTCCTGCAGTGGTGGAAGACCTTTTCAGGAGAAGGCAACCTTTGCCTTCTATGGATGCTATATATTTCATTCAACCTTCAAAAGAGAAGTATAACTAACTTCCATATGTACTTCATGCATTTTTTGTTAATAGTTTGGAATTTGGAGAGAAGGTGCACAAAATGAAGATTCTTAACCTGGGCCACTCTTGATGCTCTCCTCTTTCTCTATATTTGCTGTGCTTTGTCTATGATATTACAGATTATTAAGTGCAAAATTGAGTATTTCTTTATCGTATTCTACGTGTAACATGGATTTTGTCAAGGTAAAAAAAAGAAAGAGAAAATTTGAATTTCCACTTAGAAATGTGAAAAAATGCACTTCATTAATGTGACCACTGTGTAGTTGATTGACTGAAGTACAATGCCCTTGCTTAGTGTGGTTGCTTTTGTCCTTTTCACCATGTTCCGGGCCTATCTTATCCATGATTCTTTTTAACTCCAGTAATTTCTTTTTGCTCGGATTTTTTTTTCTTCAAAACGCTGCTCCGGTTTAACTATAGTAATATTGTCTAGCTGACATCATTCGATTAGTTTGATAAGACGTTAGCGAGATGATGGACCAGACCAGTACATTATTGTTTCATTTTCAACAGTCTCTTACTGACTGACTAATGAGTAGAAAGAAGATCAACAAACTTTAGGAGGAAGAGTATTAGCTTTGCCATATGGCTGGATGTTTCTCAATACAACTGTTTCCACTGCCAAGGCTCATTATCTACGGTTTCATATCTTGAAATGGGTGATGTTTTCCTTGATTAGTCCCTTTTCCACGTCATTGTATATTATTTAATTTTCATGGACACGTTTCAAGTGAAACCTGTAATGGGAAGCCAGGTTTGGGTGATAGAATACATGTATGGTTGTCTTAATTTCTGAAATTAGTGAGGTAGTGCACACCTTTGGTTGTTTATTCTCAAACCTGTGTGGCCAACAAACCCCAAAAATGCAATTTCTCTGTGCTTAGTTTTGGCAAAAAAAATTACCGATTTGCGGTCACTTGGATCTTCTACAATGGATATTTTCAAGTGAATAGCTGATATTAAGGTTTTATACTGTATACAGAAATAGACAGGCTATTGATATTTGTCATTTGCATTCGCCAGCATGGTGTGAATGATTTTACATTTTGTGTAGATGTTCCCCTTCTGGATTTGAACATTTCAAATTGTTAAACCCACAAACTTGTTGTTTTCTCTTATTAATTAGATTGAGCCGTATGATTTATGACTATACATTGTGTTTTCTTCGTTTTGGAGAAGATTGACTATGCATTGTCAACTCAGATACAGGATTGTCTATGTATTTTGTAGATATGAACTTTGGAGAATACAATTGACATGCATACAGGAAGCTGGCAAGTTGCTTGCTTGCTTGCTTCTTCTTCTTTTTTTCTTTTAAATAACTTTCTGAGCGTCTTGGAAGTGCAAGTATTTTTTGAGCACATACATTTTGAGGTATTTTCGGAAGTTGATTTTTCTGTACCTTATTTTCGTGTTTGACTTCATTGTCTTTAACTTCTGTTACCTTTTTAGATATGTTTATGGGTTGTTTTTATCTGATATCCTTTTAGAACGTTCTACATTCCATGCAGAAGTGCATAAGAAGTCCGGAACTATTTTGACTATTTGCCTTTTGCTGTATTGCAGCATAGTCATGTTTTTGTCTGACATGTCAGGAAGAGAACCTTTATACAAGAAGTATGTAATAGATTCCAAACTTTACAAAATCTACTTTCTTGTGATCTCAAACTTTTATCAGGTACTAGCAAGCTCATGATCGTTGTCCCCTTCCTTTTCTGCAGGGCATTCGTATATTTCAGTTCTCCAATCCCTAAGGAATTGGTTAGTCGTATAAAAAATGACACAAGTGTGCTTCCCCGTATAGGTGCATTGAGAGAGGTTGAAATTGTTCCTTTTTTTCATTTAATAAATCTGGCAAATGGATATTCTTTTTGAACTTTTTTTCTTCCTGTGACGTTCTTCTTTCACTTGATAATATGCAGATGAATTTGGAATACTTCTCTATGGACAGTCAGGTAATAGTTGATATCATCTCGTATTTTGTTTTTTCTGATGCCTTCGTATAATTCATTACTGTGCTTCTTACGAAATGTCTTAGAAAAACGATGACTGTTTCTCTTATGTATGAAATTGCATGTAAATTGTGTTTATTTACTTTTTGAAGGAAAAGTGTATTTCTGTATAACTCCATGAATTGGAATTATTTTGGGCCAACTACAAACTGTGTCGTTGCAAACGCTTATCGCTTCCCTACTTGTTGGCATTTTGACGTAGAAAGGAAGTGAGATTTTAATTCTAGAATCCACCAACAGGAGAGATAACTGAAGATGGAAAAAAAAGAAGTCCTTGGCCTTATGCTTTACAAGAATACTTAAACTACTAGGATCTTAACCAAAAAGGAAAATAATCAAAAGTCCAAATATTCCTAAGATTATGCCAGAACATGCTACTAAAATAAACCAAACCAAACTGACCCTCATGTCTCAATCACTTAGGGTCGGCTACATGAATCATTTTCCTCCATTGAGCTCTGTCAAGGGCCACTTGTTCACACAAACCCATTATACACGTATCTTTGCGCACAATAGCATCTAATGTCAATTTAGGTCTACCCCTCCCCATAGCATTGTTACCCAAAATTATCTTATCCGCTCTCTTAACCACTACATCTCCTAGTCTACGGTAGTCATGCCCAAACCACCTTAGCCTATTTTTCCTCAACTTCTCCTCTATAGGTGCTACACCTATCATCTCACGAACCGTTTCATTTCTAATCCTATCTTGTCTAGTCTTACCCCACATCCACCTCAACATTCTCATTTCCACTACACTCATCTTGCTCACCTGTTGTTTCTTAATAGGCCAACATTCTGTCCCATAAAGCATTGCTGGTCTTATGGCAGTTTTCATAAAAAAATTTCTTCAAATTTTGTGGGTACCCTCTTGTCACATAATACACCAGTAGCGCTCCTCCACTTGAGCCACCCCACTTGGATCCAATGGGTCACATCATCGGCAATCTCTCCATCTCTACTAATAATTGAGCCTAAATACCTAAAATGATCGCTCTTTGGTATCTCCTAGTCTTGGATCATCACTCTTTCTTCATGCGCACTCCTGGTACAACTAAACTTGCACACCATATACTCAGTTTTACTCCTACTTATTCAAAAATCCTTTGACTCTAATGCTTCCCTCCAAATTTCTAGTTTCGTATTAACACCTCTAGCGGTTTCATCTATGAGGACAATGTCATCTGCAAACATCATACACCATGGGATATCCTCCTGAAATTGTCTAGTTAATTCATCCATAACTAAGGCAAAGAGGTACAGGCTGAAGGCTGACCCTTGTGCAATCCTACAGTGATTGGAAATTCACTCATCTCCCCTATTGGTGATCTAATGGTAGTGAAGGCACATTCATACATGTCTCTAATCACCTCGATATACCCTTTGGTCACTCCCTTTCTCTCCAAAACCCACCATATGATGTCTCTAGGCACCTTATCATAAGCCTTTTCTAAGTTTATGAAAATTTCATGTCATAAAGATCTGACGGGCCTTTTACGTGCTGGCTGTCAGTTACCTAATGCACAACCCTCCTCCTTTATCTAGGCTTGGGAGAGGCTGGGAAAGAAAGATAAGGCTCTAATCAATCACACATTTCTTGCGATTGTAATCACAGCATTATGTCCTGCATCACATTTTTTTTAATAACCTTATTGTTGTCCTCCTCTTGCTTCAAAACTCCCTGGATGCATAAAATGGGATAATGTGAGAGAGAACTCAAATGGAGTCCCAAAGTACTAGACAATAACCCTCTAGCATTCTACGTGTTGAAGTACTGATTGATAGGTGCTTTTTCTTTTTCTTTTTTCTTGTTAGTTCAGACCCAATGCAAATGTTTTTACTAAAGAACTACATAATTTATTTTCCTTAGTTGTGATGACCCTGATGACCCTTAAGACGCTCTATGCCATTACAAGGCACCTCTTCTTGAAATGATGTGATGCACAGAAGTTTTCTAATCTTCAGGTTGCACTAGGACAAGTATGGCAGCATAAGTCACATTCCTCCATTCAGCAGACTCAATATATAGTCTCCTTAACCTAACCAATAAAACTGGAGGTTACATGGTTGACAATGACAAACAAGCCTTTGCCTCTTTCGGCTAAGTATTTTTTGGATATCCATACCTACAGTTTTATACCCTTTTGGTGCTTCAAAGAAGGAAAAACTTCAATTTATTCACGGAAGTTGTGTATCTCTCTAACCATGCTGGTTTTTATTTACTATCTTGTTCTGCGTCTTTTTAATTATTTTCTCCTATAGCATGTGCCAATGTCCAATGGGAATGTTTTCCACAGGGATATGTTACTGACCAGGAAAGAGCTTTGGAGGACCTCTTTGGTGAAGATGTTGAGAATTCTCGCAAATTCGAAACTTGCTTAAATGTAATGGCTACTCGAATTGCTACTGTATTTGCTTCATTGAAGGTATCAACTTATGTATCTCACAATATTGATCTGTTCTTAGCTTCTTTTGAAATTTAAGTGTGTATGTCCTAGTTACAGCTCCAGTTGCCTAAGCTGGGTAAAAATGGATCATAACTCCAGTCTTTTTTTAAGTCATATTTATTCTGTTAGTTGTGGTTGTATCATTATTGGCATCTAAGCAGGAATTGTAATTCTTGCCCTGCTAGATAAGTGACTCTATGAAAATGTTCATTATGAGAATACTTATTAGAAGCTTCTATGTTGGTGTCCTATTTTTAGTTACCAAAACTTGATCCATATCATGTTGGGTAGTTCTGTCTCACAGGATCTTGGTATCTTAATTTGAGTTTCTTTTGTTTTCAAATGGAACCTTAAGCTCTATGATGCTTGATGGTTGTTGGCTTGTTGCACCCCTTTTTGAAATCGTAGGCCTGATTTATCAGCATGTGTAATCGTTCTTTGTTTATCCATTGTAACTAAGCCAAATACTTCTGGCATGTGTGTTTATTCTACTAAATCTTTCATCCTCATGGATTAGTAATCTTTGATTTGTTATTCTATGCTTCGTTAATCTAACTTTACAAAATCTAGATAAATGTATCTAAAGAAACCGACTTCTCCCTTTCATTCCAACAGAGAAATTCAACTGTCAATCTATTAAACCACCTGGATTTGGTAACATTTAGCTCTATGTCTGCAATTCAATTGAGATTTTGATGAATGTCATCCTTAAGTGCTATTTCTCTTTTAGATGGTTGTTTTGCAATTCAATTGGGATTTTGATGAATGTCATCCTTAAGTGTTATTTCTCTTTTAGATGGTTGTTTTGTGGTTTATTAACTTCTTCAATTGGTTGTAGATATTCTTGTGGTGCCTATAAGTATTGTGTCAAGCGGTTTAAGGGATTCTGCACTTTATTTTTTGTATAAAGTAATTTCTTAATAAAACTATATAATGGATTATGGCATTATAGATCTAAAGCTTGAGTAAAGAAAGTAATAAGCTTGAGGAGAGCAATTAATAAGGCAAAACAGGTACAAAATATGTCACCATAGAAGAAAGGGAAAAACCCATTACTAAATGTTTGGTTCAGGCAGATTTTTAGCTTCAATAAGTGCAAGGTTTTTTCCTGATAGATTACATTAGCACCATTTGAGTTTTGAGATATGTGATATTAGGTTTCAATGTTGCTTTTGTCATTTTAAATAATGTAATTCACATCTGATCAGGAGTTCCCCTCTGTGCGGTATCGTGCTGCAAAGTCTCTTGATTCATCTACAATGACAACATTCCGTGACTTAGTTCCTACAAAGCTCGCAGCGGCTGTTTGGAACTTTATTTCAACGTATAAATCTTCCATTCCTAACTTTCCCCAGACTGAAACTTGCGAGTTGCTTATCCTAGACAGATCAGTTGACCAGGTTACAGTGGTTTTCTTATGGACATGCTTGTTGCTTCCTTTATTGGTTGAATCTCTCTGAATATGACGAACTTGCATGTTTAGATTGCTCCCGTCATTCATGAATGGACTTATGATGCCATGTGCCATGACCTACTGGACATGGATGGAAATAAATATGTGCACGAGGTACATCCTTTTGGTTTTGTGTTCTGCTTTTGCTAGGATTGTTGTTATGGAAGTTAACATAGTTAACATGCGCTTTGTCAGATTCCTAGCAAAACAGGTGGTCAGCCTGAGAAAAAGGAGGTCCTCTTGGAAGATCATGATCCTGTGTGGCTCGAGCTCCGTCATGCACATATAGCAGATGTAAATGTCATGAATTTAGCTTTTGTTTTTTCTTCTACATATGGTCGGTGCTTTACCCCTACTAACTGGCATATCAGGCTAGTGAGCGGTTGCATGAGAAGATGACAAGTTTCGTATCCAAAAACAAAGCTGCGCAACTTCAACAGAGGTGTGTGAATGCACTACCTCTGATCTTTTTGCTTTCTCTTTTCCTCCTGAAATCATAATGACACATGTTTGTTATTTTATTTTCCAAATTGGTTACTGACCTTTTTCTCTTTTTTTTGAGAATCGTAATGTTACTTGTTCTTTTAGGATCTGAAGCTCTATAAAAATTTGAATCAGATTTTTGAGAAAGAACCATTCAAATATTTTAATGTCCCTTTTGGCTGGATAGAAAAAAATTTCTTTTCTAGCCAGTAATTGTCTAGTAGAGATACGGAATGAAGTATTGAATTGAATTTTCAGGCCCGAGGAGATGTATTGTGCATATTGTTGCTCATGTTTTTCTGGTTTAGTAGGTGGTAATTAAAATAGACACTGCAATCTTTTAGTATTGAACAGCTAATTATGTCCTCCCAAGTGTGGGATATAAATTTACGATAAATCTGTCCACACAGACAATCTGTGCACAGATTTTATTGTGGGGTCCACCATGGGTCCCATAAAAATGATCCAAGCCGTTCATTAAATGTAAAACATTTTTTCAAGGGTCCCCGTAAAAAATCAGCTCAATCCAATACCTATAGGTGCTTGATCTAATCATCTAACTTTTCATTACCCGAAAATTTGAATGAAAATTTAGATGATTGGATTGAGCACTTATAGGTATTAGATTGAGCTGATTTTTTACGAGGACCATTGAAAAAATATTTTACATTTAATGAACGGCTCGGATCATTTGTGCCACAACAAAATCTGTGCACAGATGTATGTGTGGTTAGCAGGGTTCATAAATTTAACTAAGAGTCCAAGATTTGTTAGAGATGATGTGTCAATGAGAGTTATGACTTGGAGATGCCAAAAATAGATTGTCTTCCGTCTGTGTAACCACATTACCTTGGGTGTGCATGTTCCATGTTTTATTTTGCTCCGAAGAAGTGTTGTATAAACACCATCATCATATTGTCTGCCGCTGAAGATTTTTGTCTTACTGTTGGTGTTTGTGAATGTGCTTCTGCTGATTTTCTTGCAGTTGAATGAAAGTAGTTTGTCGAAACTTAGTTTTTTTCAGCATGAATTTTTTGGTATGTGATTCAGATAGAAAACACTGAGATAAGGTTAGTTTTGGGATCCACCATTAGTTTTACAAAAAAATGTTTCCTTAAGAGGACTCAAGGTCTATCTTATTATAGAAGACGTGTCAATGTATTGCGTTTAGTTCAACCATTTGGTTAACTCGTTATGCCTCCATAAGTTCAAGTCTTCATCTTTTTATTTGTTGCCCATTGACTATACACTTTTCATATTGAACTTTGACCTTATGCAGGGATGGTAGTGAAATATCCACAAGAGACTTGCAGAAGATGGTTCAGGCTCTGCCTCAATACAATGAACAAATGGAAAAGCTTTCTCTTCATGTGGAGGTAGGTTTGTATCTTCCTTAGTTCAGTACATCCAATTTGGGCGGTATTAATGAATGGATCATGTTTATGAGGATTCGAAAGAAAGGAAATATGAGGGGAGGGAAGAATGTACCGTGATAATTTTTAACCTGTTATTCCAATACAGATAGCTGGAAAAATTAACAAAATCATCAGAGAAATGGGACTTAGGGAGCTTGGGCAACTTGAGCAGGATATTGTCTTCGGTGATGCAGGAACAAAAGAAATCATCAACTTTTTCAGGACGAAGCAGGTAGTGTTTGGGAAAAAAATTCTTATCAATCAATGAACCATATGTCCATTGTCCGCTAATGAACTTATAGTCATGCAGGATGCAAATGTTGAAAATAAGTTGCGCTTGCTGATGATTTATGCATCTGTTTATCCCGAGAAGTTTGAGGGTGACAAAGCTTTAAAGCTTATGCAGGTAGCTGCTGGGTCCTCTTGTTACTTTTTATTTTCAATGATGGATCTATGTCCCACAGTCCTTTTCCATGAGTTTAAATGGCTGGATTGAAGAGTAGGAGGAGGAATATTTTTCTTCATTTCATCGTCTTGCTGAAAGGAGACATAAACTTATTATAGGTTAGGTGATCAAATTCAACTAAGATGACCAATCCAAGTGGGAATCTAATTCTAACATTCCTGAACTTGTTATGAACAAAAATCAAGGCGGGCTCAAAAAATTGAAACTCTCCCACTCTGCGAATAATTGAAAAACTTGAATAGCATGGATCATTGATGTAGCTCATTACTAGTGAGGTGATCTTTGTTGTTAGAGATGAGAGAAAGTGTGTAGGGTGTTAATTAACCCTAACACAAAGATTCATTATTTATATTAAGAGATAACTTGACACGAGACTTGTTTAACCAATGTGGGACAAGACTCATAACAATGACTCAATATTCCAACACTCCCCCTCAAGCCAGAGAATAGCTATCACAAAGCGCCAGCTTGTTACATAACAATCCTAACTGGGGCTTGTAGATACAAAGGGAGTAGCTACCACACCACCAGCTAACTTCTCACGCTCCAGATGACAATCAACTTCAATCTGCTTAGTCCTCTCATGAAATACTAGATTGGATGCAATGTGAATTACTGCCTGATTATCACAATACAAATTCATTGGCAATTGCACACTAAATCCTATCTCCTCAAGAAAAGAGCGCACCCATACAATCTCACATGTCGAGTGGGCCATGGCTCTAAATTCTGCCTCTGCACTAAACCGTGCAACCACAGTTTGTTTCTTACTCTTCCAGTTGACAAGGTTTCCACCGAGAAAAACACAATATCCTGAAGTGGATAGTGGATCTCCTGTCAGAAGGTCCTCCTGCCCAATCAGAGTCAGTAAAAGCCTCAAACGTAAGTGACTATTAGCTCGATAAAACAAACCACGTCCTGGATGAGCCTTGAGATAATTTACAATTCTAAGAATAACCTCCCAATGTGGAAGACGAGGAGCAGACATAAACTGACTCACAATACTAACTGTGAACGAGATATCTGGACATGTAATAGTAAGATAATTCAATTTTTACCAACCAAGCGATGATGTTGGTTAGGGCTAGAAAGTAGCTCCCCCTGATCAACACACAGTTTGACATTAGGATCCATAGGAGTATCGCAGGCTTTGACTCCAATAAACCAATCTCATCTAGAATATCTAGCACATATTTTCTCTGCAACCTCAATACCCAAAAAATATCGCAACATTCCCAGATCTTTGGTATGAAACTGACTCTGCAAAAAAACCTTCAACTCATCAATACCTTCTTGATCATCGCCCGTAATAATAATATCATCTACATAAACAATGAATAATACTTTCCCTCGGTTAGATGTGAGAGAAAATCGAATGATCAGACTGGCAGTGAATCATCCCAAATTTCAAAACTACATCACTGAACTTGCCAAACCAGGCCCGAGGAGACTGTTTTAGACCATATAGTGCTTTGCGAAGACGACATACTTGATTACGCTCCCCCTGAGCAACAAACCCAAGTGGTTGCTCCATATAAACTTCCTCTTGGAGATCCCCATGAAGAAAGACATTTTTAACATCCAACTGGAATAAAGGCCAATCAAGATTGGCTGCAAGAGCGATAAGAAGGCGGACAAAACCAAGCTTGGCAACCAGAGAAAAAGTCTCAGCATAATCAACACCATAAGTCTGAGTATATCCCTTAGCAACAAGACGAGCTTTGTAATGCTCAACAAACCCATCAGGATGATATTTGACTGTAAAGACCCACTGACAACCAACAGTAGACTTTCCTGGCGGAAGAGGAACCAACTCCCAAGTGCCATTGTCATAAAGAGCAAACATCTCAGCCTCCATAGCTGTCCACCACTCAGAAACAGATAAGGCCTCCTAAACAATGTTGGAAACTAAAATAGACGAAACAGAAGTAGTAAAAGCACGAAGGGACGGAGGCAGGTGAGCATAGGAAACAAACAGATCAATAGGGTGAGAAGTGCAAGACCGAATACCTTTGCGAAGAGCTATAGGAAGACCAAGTGATGATAGAGGTGGAGGTGGTGGTGGTGGTAGTGGAGGCAGTGGTGTGGAACTAGATCTTGAGACAGAGGAGGCGCGGTGGAAGGCACCGGTGGGGCTGTTAATTCTTTCTGTCGACAAACATACACCTGCAAGGGTGGCATAGATGGTACACAAACAGGAAACACAGACTCAGTCTCAGGAAGGTCAACTGAAGTACGGTGACCCAAGTAAAAGGGTAATGACTCATTAAACGTGACATCAGCACAACAAAATGATGTCGTAGAGACGGTGAGTAACACTTATACCCTTTCTGAGTGCGCGAGTATCCTAGGAAAATACACTGAATTGACCGTGGATCAAGTTTGTCCCGGTTAGGATCAAGAGCATGAACATAACAGGTGCACCTGAACACTCGTAGGGGTAATGAGTGGAGAGGCCGACCAGGAAATAAAACCGTATGGGGTATCTGAGCGCCTAGGACTCTAGATGGCATACGATTGATCAAATAACATGCTATAAGAACAGCATAACTCCAGTAAGATTTATGAACTTGCATTTGGAATAACAGAGCACACATAACCTGCATAATCTTGCGTTCGGCAACTCCATTTTGTTGTGGAGTCTGAGCATAAGAAAATTGGTGAATTATACCATGATCATCAAAAAACATAGAAAGAGAACTATGAAAATATTCACCTACATTGTCAGAACGAAATATACGAATGCAAGTATCAAATTGAGTTTTGATCTCCATGTAAAATGACTTAAAAATAGAAGAGAACTCTGACCTCTCTTTCATGAGATAAAGGTACGTGACACAATAGTAATCATCGACAACGATAACATAGTATTGGAGGCCAAAAACATTAGGGACACGCATTGGGCCCCAAATATCATAATGAACTAATTGAAAAGGATGGGACACACGACTCTCAACCCTAGAATAAAAAGACACTCTATGATATGATGTTTACTAAACTCATAGACTTCATAGGGTACATGAAGGTACTAACCGTTTAAGGTTCTGAAGGGATGGATGACCAAGACAACAATGATGTTGATAGGGTGACACCGAAGACTGAAGGGCAACAGAGCTAGGGTGAACATCATCGGTAAAGTAATATAGGCCATCACGTTCAGTATCGCTACCAATTTTCCACCCCATCTTGAGATCCTGAAACAAACAACCATTGGGAAGGAATGTGACAGAGCAATTTAAAGATTTGGTAAGTTTACTAACTGACATAAGATTTAATGGAAAACGAGGAACATGCAATACGAAATTCAAAGTCAAAGAGGAAGTAACAGAAACATAACCCAAACTAATAATATCAATGGTAGACCCATCGGCTAAGGTAACATGAGATGGTTTATCAATAGACTGATGGTCAGAAAAAATAGTAGAAGTACAGTCATAAGTCATAATCAGATTCACCAGAATCAATAACCCAAGGAATAGAAGAACAGGAAGATGCAATACCAACACTAAAAGAACCTGTCTGAGATAGCGTAGCAATGGAGGAACTTGTCTGAAATGACACATGGCGTTGGTACTACTCCACTGAAATAGTCACTATAGCAATAGAATGAGTAACCTGCCGAACATCTTTGAAAGGAGTAACCTGATGAGCCTGGGGAAAACCATGTAGGTCATAATAGTACTCCATCGTATGATTTGTTCCCCCACAATGAGTACACGGCTTGGACTATGGCCACCTCCCCCTAACATGTGGCCCCCAGAACGAAAGCCACAACCACCACGACTAGAATCATGACCGCGACCACGGCCACGACGCAATGAAGAGCTAAAAGCACCAGAGGAAGTAGTATCAGATTTCATTTGCAAACATATCCCGTACAATGAGAGGCAACTAGTCAACTACCGATAGATCAACCAACCGAATATGTCACCAACTACCGACCAATAAATGATCAACCCACCAATCTAGCAACTGACGAAGAACCACCGAACAACTAATAAGCAATAAAATAGATCACCGAGCAATGAACATCATCAAGTCACAAGACAAGATCCCAAAGAAATAGGATCCGATAGCATCATAGTTGAGAGAAACAACAACCCAACAACTAATCAGTAACCAACCTCCAATACGAACGAAATAATCATCAACTCAAAAAAGACTGCAACAATAACTACTATGCTGCTAGTGCAAAACTCAAGGCTAATACCAACAGTAACACCAAACAAACACTAAACCAACATAACTAAACGGCACCATAGACCATCCAAGAACACCAATCCGCATTGAGAACAACCTGGCACCACCAAGGACGAAGGAGGAATAGATTGGTATCACAGAAAATCAGCTTAAATCATATCGCCAAGAGACAAGCAGATTGAATAGGGGTTACAGATCGAAGATGGCAAGATTGATGCCAACAGATGCCGTGATGAACAGTGTCACATGAACAGTACCCCAATGAACAGCATGTGTGAACAGTACCTGATGAACAGTCGCGTGGACAGTGTTACGATGAACAGTGACGTGAACAGTGCTGCGATGAACTGTTTGAATAGTGTCATTTTAGGTTTTTGATGAGTGGGTAGGTCGTTTTAGGTTTTTTTTTTTTGGGTGGCTGGTTGAAGACTTGGATTACTGGAGTTACGGATTTGGGTCAAGATGATGGCGGAGGTAGCGGTGGTGGTGGGCGGAGTAGGGCGGCGGTGGCTATGGTGGTAGGTTAGGGTTAGGCTCTGATACCATGTTGTCAGAGATGAGAGAAAGTGTATAGAGTGTTAATTAACCCTAACACAAAGATTCATTATTTATATTAAGAGATAACTTGATACAAGACTTGTTTAACCAATGTGGGACAAGACTAATAACAACTACTCAAATATTCCAACAATCTTGATATCTTCATTCTCATTCCATGTCTTCCATTCTTTCAATCTATCCAAGTGGGGTGTTGAGTGACTGGGCCAACTAGAACTCCGTTGTCTACAAGAAGAACAAGCATAAGAAGTGAAATTGAACATATAGAGATAGGGCAGAACTATTTTTTGTAAATTTGAGAAGCTACAATTAGAAATATAAATCCGATTTAGACTCATCAAGACTAAAGTTTTGAATAGTGTATAAAGCTCTATGATTTGTTAGATTCACATGTGAACTTATATTGAGGTTCCGTTTGTGGTAAAA
Source organism: Rhododendron ovatum (assembly GCA_019656835.1). Classification (NCBI taxonomy): domain Eukaryota; kingdom Viridiplantae; phylum Streptophyta; class Magnoliopsida; order Ericales; family Ericaceae; genus Rhododendron; species Rhododendron ovatum. The sequence goes on along the minus strand of CM033792.1, from coordinate 24,200,505 downwards.
TTTTCGTTAGGTAGGTAGTTAATATTTCTGCTTCTTCCGTTACAGTTGGCAAAATTATCATGTGAAGATATGAAGGCTGTCCAAAATATGAGAACACTTGAGGGAGAAAATGCCAGAAAGACATCAACTGGGGGTTTCTCTCTCAAATTTGACGCTCATAAGGTAAATATACACACAAATGAGATGATTGTTTGAGAACACCAACAGCCTGCATATAGTTTCAAACCAAACATTTGACAGTTAGCTAAATTTTATTTTTTAATTATTAGAGGAAGCATGCAGCAAGAAAAGATCGGACAGGAGAAGAGGAAACATGGCAGCTTTTTCGATTTTATCCCGTGCTAGAGGTATAGTCTTCCACCCCCTGCCATTCATACCAGTTCAATTGATGCTCTCTCGGGATATGTGTCTCTTCGTCATTATCCTAGTATTTCAATCTCTGAGGTGAGATAACTACTGGAACTGGAATTTCTGAAAAAAGCATATCCCTTATGGACTGACTATTCTAATGTTGGAATGGGGTCGCCTTCAGTTGTGTGGGACAGTTGGAGTAACTTCGTTACAGAAAAATCAGGAATCAAACTAACAGAAGATAAGAATATCTTGGCTGAAGAAAACTACAGTTCGATTGTTCTAGTAATTGTAAAAAAGCTGTTTCAGCACAAGCTTAATGCTTGGAATAGATGCCTTACTAATGTCTATGGCATCGCTCAGGAGTTGATTGAAAAGCTTAGCAAAGCAGAACTACCAAAGGACGAGTATCAATGTATGAATGAGCCAAGTCCAATGGCCAATGAGGGCAAAAGGGGTTCCCAGAGTGTATCAGTAATGGCAAATCAACCTTCAGCTGCTCCACATTCCATGAGATCAAGAAGGACCGCAACTTGGGCAAAGCCTCGTCATTCTGATGATGGATATTCAAGGTGCTCCAACAACTCTTTTTCTCATTTTACTATAAATATTCCCTTCATGCCATGAAGGAATTTGCATCATGCGGTCTTATGAAGTTACCTTCGTAAAGTATGGGAATATGAGAATATCTAACTTTCATATATATATTTTTATTTGTTTGGTTAGCAGGAAACGTAAACCTAGAGGCATAGCATGATGTACTAAAAAGTCTCCCAGACCTTTTGTTGAGAATAGTGAACACTATTCTCATTAACATCATTTAACCTACTGGTCAACCATTTGCTTGGGCCCACATTGTCCACTCATTGAAGAAAAAAGTTACATCAAACCCATATGAAGTCTTACCATCAGCAAATTTCTCACAAAAAATTGGACCAAAAAAACAAGATTGTAGGAATCTTATTTTTGAACTAGTGCTCTACCTAATTATAAATATTGCATCTTAATTTTAGGGTGAAATTCTTTTATCAAATGAACACATAGGAGAAAATGTTTCCTTGTCCTTTACTTCACCTTGCTAATCTTGTCCCGGGAATATTTATTCTTCACTGAATTGTTGACAACCGAATGGAGCCTAAGAGTCCACTACGCTCAACTTTCAAGTCCTTATGAATACTTGCAATGTTTTGTAGTGATTCGGTTTTGAAGAATGCTGCTAGTGATTTCAAGAAGATGGGGCAGCGCATTTTCATATTCATTATCGGTGGGGCCACTCGATCTGAGGTAAAATTCCGAAGTTTTCCCTTTTTAGATTCAGGTTTTGTGGTCTGTTGTTGCATAGAACTTTGCAGATTATATTCTTTGTTGTTGTGCCCAGCTACGGGTTTGTCACAAGCTTACGACAAAGTTGAGGAGGGAAGTTGTCTTAGGTTCATCTAGTATTGATGATCCACCTCAGTATATTACGGTACATTTCCCATTTCTTATTACCTTCCAACTTTCTTGTAGTTTTTGTGCGCAATGGAGTATCTTATTGCAATTGCCCAAGGAAAATAGTGCTAAATCATATGTAAGATATATGTCACGGGGAATTTTGATGTAGAGATGATATCTAGGGGCAATCTTCCCCCTTCATGCATTTTATATAGGGGTGGCAGCTCCGTGGTGTTCTGTTTTTTCAAAACTGTAACTTCTCTTTAATCATCAAAAGAAGCTTCTCCGTCGGTATCTTTTTACCGAATCTTACTGGTGCAAATGTCCAAAGCTTGAAAGGCTTTATGCACTGTTCAGACATCGACAAAATTACTTCATTTTGGTTCACAAAAAAAGCTTTTAAACCTGCTTTGTTGTTACGGATTTCAACTCAATAAAAAGGGGAAAAAAGCTCTCTTAATATTGCACCCATACACATGAGACTTGCACCTCAGGTTTAGGAAGGTACCAAGCTCAGTTAACCCGATATTTGCTTTCCTAAGAGGCACTGAACTTTAGGGTATTTCTTGTAGTTTTTGTAATTTAAAATGTGTAAAGTTATGAGAATAGGTTATGCACTCCAGTAAAAGGAATACTGGCCATTATTAACTGCAATTTCTTTTTTTGGGTTTCTGTACTCCGCAGAAACTGAAGTTGCTGTCAGAAAAGGAACTCTCCCTTGATGGCATTAGAATTTAGATGATGGCTATCATGGGTTTGTATATGCTTTTTTGTGAACATTAACAGGTTAGCCTTACTATCTTAGGTACGTGAATGAAGCTCTCCCTTTCTCTCTCGTATGCACATTTGGATTCTTAGTATTTGTCATCTACGGATATTACTTATACTGCATTTCAATATCTGTTTCCTCATAGTTTGTTTTCTGAACCAAACTGCAGATACCCCAAAAGTACATAATGGAGCTGTCTTTGGCGCTTCAGGAAGCAGATCGGAAAGATGGTTTATGTGTCCTTTTACGGCTGTCCCATATACCCGCACAGAACAAACTTGGCTTCTCGGGAGAGCAATGGTTATCCATACGGTCCACATTATTCTACAAATCATCATTCTTGGGGTTGTAGGAAAATGGGGAAACTAGTCTCCAATGGAAATTAATCTCGTGTTCCACCTGCTTCTGTTCTGCTTGGTCTTTACATTTCTTAACATGAAAATGCTTGAAAACTGTTTGTTCCTCGGATGTATCAAGGGACAATATGATCTGCCGCGGAGAACGAATTTGCTATTGTAGATTTTTACATTGTAGCAAATTCAGCCCATCCTTTCTCTTGTAGCACCTAAAATGAGTGAGTTCAGCTTTCTTAGCAATTAGATTATGAGGATTTTGAGTTTTTATCACATTACACGATTTTTGTGGTTCTCATAGAACAATCTGACGACTCGTTTGGTAATTTCAATTGGACTAATTATCTGAACTAGTTGCCCTTCCATACTTCTCGAAATTGATGCAATGATGTCTAATACAGTATGGTTTCATAAAAACAGTTGAAAAAGCCCTTGCTTAGTTCTTTCCTTTGCATGGACCATGTCTGTTAGCTATTACTTCAGCCGGATGATATACGATGACTGCCGTTTAGGCTCCGTCTAGACTTATGGTGTCAAATAGACTGTGTCATGCTTGCTTGACCTATTTATTTTTGTACGTAACGTGCTTCGTGTCGTGTTTTGCCTGAAAATTTCACATAAATGATTTAAAGAATAAGTAGAACAAAATTAACGGTCTCAATCGTCAAGGTTGTGTCGCACTCGTGTGGCTATTATACATTAATTCAATTACATCATGAGACTTAGTTTATTATCAAGTAGGATATTTTAAACTGAATTGAGCTAAAAATTTACGTAAGTGATTTGATCAACAAGCACAACGAAATCAAAGGTCTTGACCGTCATGATTGTGTGGCTATCATACGTTCAAGTTCAACAACAGCACATGACTAAGTTACCAAGAGCATCCATATTGTAATAAGCAAATTGGTATGGATAAACAAACTTAACAAGAATTCTAAAAAAACACCTCACATTGTAATAAACAAAGTTACAAGTCTTTTAGCAAATAATCAAATTTCACCCATTCCATAACCAAATTTAATAACTTTTACCAATAACCAAACCCAATAACCAAATTCAAAACTAAAAAATTAAAAAAACACCTCACATTAGAATCGTCTCATCGAGACGAATAATTTGGTGTGGTCGGGTGCATGATTGTAATTCGTTTGCAATTGGACATAGGTGCATTGCGTATTGTGGGGTTTTTTTTATAGGGATACAAAAATAACCAATGTGGAGGTCAAGTTTGTTAAGTTTGATTATGAACTAAATGGATAATCAAATGCTGACGTGACACATTTTGGTTATCGATTTTGATTATTTCCATTGTGGATGCTCTAAGGCCATCCATAGTGGTATAATCAAAAGTCAATTGTTGTTAAAGTTAACAATATTGGTGCAAAAAATGGCTCACAATGGTATAATCAAACTTAACAACATCCTTAGAAATAATCAAATTTTGGGCTTTGGATAACCAAAACTAGCAACCTGTTTCAATAATCAAAATTTGTGAACCCCACACCACATAAGTTAATTGGTTCCAAAATTTATATACATGCGTATTGCAACTAGTATTTTCTTCTTCTCTTCTTCACCTGTTCTATATCTTTTTCATTTCAACCACAAACTATTTCTCTTTCTTTTCTTTTTAAAAGTGAAGTTCATATTTCTCAATCATCTACAATTTAACTCATCGTTGCCGGATTACGGTATTTCACTCTTCTTTCCCGTTTCTATTTTAAGCTGCATTCTTATGAACTTAACTTAAATCTGAAAATTGTCTTTATTTGATTTTTTTTCGCATTTGTTAATTTTGTGCCAAACTTTTATGAGTTATTGATTCATCTCGACGAGAGAAATCGGAAATTTTTTTTTTTTTTACTTTTACCTAAATATTTTGAGAAATAATTACTTTTTAGCAAAATAAATAATTTTTTCGACTAAAAAGTGGTTATTTTTTTTTGTTCCTCCCCTTATAGTTTAGTAAATGAAGAACCTTGCAAAAAAAAAAGAAGGAAGAACCTTGCATTATTTTTCAATTTCAAGAACACATTTGATTTTTTTTTAAAGATTAAGAGAGTGGTGGATTTGTGTTATAGGCTACAGGAATAGGAAGAAAAAAAACGTTTCGGTGTTGTTTTGATAAATAACACTAGGAAGAACACCATATGTTCGATATATTTTTGCCAAAAAAAAAAACATAATGAAGGGAAGTGAATGGCTGGAAACAAAGGGGGAGAGATAGATTGTGTGAAATTGTAGTGGACTTCTTATTTTGATTATGGACTAGAAGTGACCATTGTGAACCTTAACGTTGTTAAGCTTAGTAACCTCTTAAGTGAATAATCAAAAACTAATGTGTCAACTTTTAGTTATCCATTTTTTATTATACCACTGTGGATGGCCTAAGTAAGTTGAACATATATAGATTCTAAAGGTAATTAAGAAGTCTATTATTGTAATCAGAAAATTGGTCTAAACTCCTTAATACGAGTCTATTGGGCCAACTAGCCCACGCTAAGTTTGTATAGGGTGTAGAGTCCATTGATTTACAATTATAGTGCCGAAGGTCCTTTAATGGACAAAAATACCCCGGGAATGATTGACGGTTGTTTTTTCCTTTGTCTTTCTATATCGCCGTGTGGGTCTCTCTTGTGTCTTGCTGTCTCTCTCTCTGTCCCCAACAAAAATGGTAGCCGCAGCACCACCGCCGGCACCATACCCAGACCCCACCTGCGAGTACACAGGAGAGAGAGAGAGAGAGAGAGAGAGAGAGAGAGAGCAGTAGCCCACAGCAGCAGCAGTTGCACATGGTTGTGCTGCAACGGTGGCGGCAATGGTTCGCCGAGTTCAGCCGGGGAAGAAGGAGAAGGGAAGAGGAGTCGGGAAGGAAAAGAGGGAAGGAGAGAGAAGGAATAAGAGGGAATGGAGGAGAGGTGAAGTGAGATGAAGTGGTGGCGGCGATGGAACCCGGCGCCCATGGCTGCCATACGCTGGTTTCCATTTTCCATTTTGCCTATCTTTTTTTTTTTGTTTGCCTTGAACGAGAGAGACCAAGATGGAGCTGAGAGGGAGGTAACCGGTGGAAAGAGAGAGAAGGAGATCGCCGGAGATCATTGATGTTTCTTGAATCACATGAGCAGCAATTTATGAGAAAATCTCAGAGTTGTGACGGACTTAATTTATTGCATAATAATTTTTTAATGTTTGGTCTTTCAGTGGATAGTCATGCAGTGTTCAAAGTTTTCCATAAACATGTGTAGTGTTCTTCTTTTGATTCAGCATAAAGCCAAAAAAAAAAAAAAAATCAAAATTGGGTAGATGAGTACGACCACATTTCAGTGATTTGAAAATCACCTCTCAATTTTTTTTACAACAAAAATTGGCTAAAGTCAAAAAAATGAAACATTGATGTTGATTTGGACAAATAATCATATCAATATTTCTAGGTTTTATTCATTTTATAGATTATAGATTTCGAGTAAATAACCATATCTGTTAGCCTTTCGGGAATAATACAGAATATAGATTATGATAGATAACCATACTTGTTGGTTTCGTTGCGATTATATAGAGTACTTAATTCAAAAAGATAACATTATGTGTTAATTTTTCTGATATAATGCATAGTACAGATTTAGACAAATAATCACATCTATTAATTTTATTGCAATCATAAAGAGTACAGATTTTGCAAAAATAACATTATCTATTTTGTTTTTGATATAATACAGAGTATGAATTTAAAAAGATAACCATATTTGCTGCAAGAAAATTGTAATATTTAATAATTACAATGGAAGTAATTGATATTTGTTGTTAACTATTTTTTTCAGGGTTAATTAGGAACTAAATATAAGATGATCAAACTAGTTTTGAGTGCTTATATTAAAGAGAAGGAAAATAAAAAATGGTACTTGCATGGAGAAATACGTGTCAATTATACGAGGGGCATGCACTGAACAGTGTGGTGTGTGCATGATCAGTTCATGGGTAGAATTTATGTATTTTGTGAATTTGGTGAAGAAAATAGATTTGCACAGCTAACGATATTTGTTCTTCTTTTGAAGATCCAAAGAATATATTTACACAAATAACGTTATCTGTTGCGTTATTTTAAAGAGTGAAAAAAATAGATTTGCACAACTAACATTATTTGTTCTTTTTTTGGAAGAGCCAAAGAATATATTTATACAAATAACGTTATATGTTGCCTTATTTTAAAGAGAAAAAAGAAGAAGATTTTGCACGGCTAACACTATTTGTTCTTTTTTTGGAAGATCCAAAGAATATATTTACACAAATAATATTATCTGTTGCCTTATTTTAAAGAGAAAAAAAATTAGATTTGCATAGCTAACGCTATTTGTTCTTTTTTTGGAAGACCCAAAAAATATATTTACACAAATAACGTTATTTGTTGCCTTATTTTAAAGAAAAAAAATAGATTTGGACAGCTAACATTATTTGTTCTTTTTTTGGAAGATCCAAAGAATATATTTACACAAATAACGTTATTTGTTGCCTTATTTTAAAGAGAAAAAAAATTGTTCTTTTTTTGGAAGATCCAAAGAATATATTTACACAAATAACGTTATCTGTTGCCTTATTTTAAAGCTGAAAAAAATAGATTTGCACAGCTAACGTTATTTGTTCTTTTTTTTGAAAGATCCAAAGAATATATTTATACAAATAACGTTATCTATTGCCTTATTTTAGAGGAAAAACATAGAAAAGCATAACTAACGTTATTTGTTCCTTGTTTGGAAGATGCAAAGAAAATATTTACACAAATAACTTTATGTGTTGGGAATGACTTCGGTGTCTCCGGTCATTTTGGAGACACCGTAACTTTTGGCATAACAAAACCATTATGAGTATAATCAAAGCCCATTATAAGCATAACAGAACCATAGCAAAGCATAACCAAAATCATAGCAAGACATAACTTATTTGTTATGCCTTCGTTGGGTTTAGTTACTTTGTTATCTTAATAACACAAAGATGGATCCAGATCCTCTCCACAACTTTTCCTCCCCACATCTTCCCCATCTTTTCACCACAGCATGACAACACATTAATGAATACAACCGACGGCCAAGATTAGATCTCAGCCTCAGCTTTAATAAAACTACGTCGTTCCTTTTACTCTCCCAAACGCAGATAACGTCTCTCCTTTCTCTCCGTTTGTTTTCTTTAACGCCATCAAAAAATTTCCCAACCAGCGTAAAAAAATTTGGCGCTTAATCTCCTCTTCGCCCATCCCATTTACCCGCCATTTTGAATGATTTTCATCCCTTCTCTCTGTCCGGCCACTTCAATCTTTAACCCCCAGGTCCCCCACCCCCCATCTCTCTCTCTCTCTCTCTCTCTCTGGACTGTAAGTATTTTTTTTAGTTCTTTTTGGCAAGTACTGTAAGTATTTTTAATCACCTTGAACTACTAATTATTTGATTATACCTCTCTGTTTATGTAGTGATACTGATGACTAACAAGATTGAATGTTATTTTTCCATCTTACGCATTTTGATTGATTAATTTTTTGTTCAATTGATCAGAGATGGAAAATTTAGAGATGGTAGATGTTCCTGCAGAGATGGGTGTTCCTAGAGTGGATGATATTCAATCAAAACCTGTTATAGGTATGGAATTTGACTCTGAATTATCTGCTTATGACTTTTACAATTTCTATGGAGGAAGCATGGGATTCAGTATAAGAAAAAATAATGCTGCCAAAAGTAAAAGTGGTGAAATTACATCTAGGACATTCGTTTGTTCTAAAGAGGGCCATAGAAAACATGATAAACGAGATTACCAGACGAAAAATCCTAGAGCAGAAACGAGGACCGATTGTGATGCTTTGATGGGTATTAAATTGATCAGACAAATTGGCAAGTACAGAGTTACAGATTTTGTGGATACCCACAATCATCCCTTGGTTCCAAGTGATTTGGCCCATATGCTTCCATCACGACGAAAGATATCCGCTGCTCAATCTATTCAAATTGACTTGGCTCACGACTCTGGGATACCTCTTAGGTCGTCCTATGAGTTAATTGGTAAAGAGGCCGGTGGAAGGGAATGTCTTGGTTATTTGAAGGTAGATCAAAAAAATTACCTACGAACAAGAAGGCAAAACATGTTGGCATTTGGAGAAGCGGGGAGTATATTAAAGTATTTTCAAGATCAAGCATTGCAAAATCCTTCTTTTTTTCATGCTGTGCAGTTTGATTGTGAGGAGCAGATTACTAATATTTTTTGGGCAGATCCGAAAATGATAATAGACTACGCTCACTTTGGAGATGTTGTGACGTTTGACACGACCTTCAAGCTTAACAGAGAGAGTAGACCCTTTGCAGTGTTTATCGGGTTTAATAACCATAGAGAGGTCATTGTGTTTGGGGCTGCATTGATGTATGATGAAACTGCTGATTCATTTATATGGTTGTTTGAAACTTTTTTAGAAGCAATGTCAAACAAGCATCCACAAACCATTTTCACAGATCAGGATGCTGCAATGGCTAAGGCTGTATCATTTGTGATGCCTAATGTATACCACAGGCTATGTACATGGCATATGATGCAAAATGCATTGAAACATATGAATTCCATCTTCCGGGGTCCTGGTGGAGTTAGACAAGTATTGGGAAAATTTCTAGACTAGTATGAAGAGGAGGAGGAGTTTGTTATTGCTTGGAATGCTATGTTAGATGAGTATAATCTTCGTAGTAATACTTGGCTCCAACGCATTTTCGACTTGAGAGAGAAATGGGCTAGGCCATATGTGAGATGGGCATGGTCAGCAGGGATGAAGAGCACTCAACTTAGTGAGAGTTTCAATTCAGATTTGAAAGACTATTTGAGATCCGATCATAACTTGGTCCAATTTTTCACACACTTTGAGAGGTTGCTTGATGAGAAACGATATAAGGAAAGGGAAGCCGAGTACGCTTTATCATACAAGTTGCCTAAGATAAAAGTGTCAGTGAAGATGTTGATTGAGGCAGGAAAAGTCTACACGAAGACCATATTTGAAGAGTTTCAAGAGGAATATGTTGATGCTCTTGAATTATGCATTATAGATCGCCTTGATCATCTTCAAGAAGCTGATTGTATCTTGTACCTAATTGTAGCTGATAGACTACGTCAAGTGAAAAGAGATAGAGATGGTAATCTGTCATGTTCTTGTAGATTGTTTGAAATGAGAGGTGTCCTGTGCAGCCAAGCTATTAAAGTCCTTAAAGATGCAATGAACATTATGGAAATCCCAAGTCAATATATCCTAAAAAGGTGGACAAGAGTAGCTAGAGCTGAAGTAGTACAAGATTATCAAGGACATGATATTGAGGCTGACCCAAAGCTGGAAAAGAATACCCGATATAAGTCATTATGCTCCCTCTTTAACAAGATTGCATCTAGGGCCTCTGAATTGAAAGATACGTATGAGGTGTCTATTGAGCAAGGCACAAAGTTGCTTCAAACTGTTGAAGGCATGCTACAATTCCACACTAGTTGCGAAACAGTTGGCATGGGTGAGAGCAAGGAAAAGCAAGGTTGTGCGGATAATGAAAATGCTATCAAACCCAAAGGACTAAAGAAAAGGATTGTTTATGACCGTAGAAGGCGACGGATTAGAAGTAGCGTGGAGAAGGCATTGGCTGTGACAAGACAAAAAAGACATTCATCTCAGGTAACACATTAATTAACTCTTATTTATTGTATTTGATAATTTTTTTAGCATTCCATGTTATTGAAATAATGCCCTGTGCAGGGAGTACAAGTACCTCCACATATGCTCCAATATTTACTATCACAGTGTCCTCAACTACCCAATTCGATGCCTGCAACATGGAATGCTGCTGCTGCGGCATGTTTTGCACCATCTCAGTAGGTGAAAGTGTTGGTAGTATTTTGCAAGCAGCTGTAATTTGCTAGCCTTTTTTGGGACCCCTTTTTTGTTTTGCATAGAAGCAGTTCTGCTACCTACCCGTTGTTATGTGGGGGGCTTTGTATTTATGAACCCTTGATGATATATCTATTAGCTACTGATCTTTTGGTGTATACGTACCTAGACAAAATGCATTGCAGTCAAACTGTAGGTTCTTTGTTTTCCCTTTTTTTTGGCAAAGCTTCAGTTGGGCTATAATTCTTATGATGTACTCTTGGTGGAGAATTCTATTAGCCACTAATGAATTAGCTATTGTTGAATTATTGAACTCAATGATTCAAATGCATTATTGAAAGGTAGATTTATGAACTCCATGACTGGCAATCAGTTTCACACATGCAAAAGAAGGATATCATCAAAGCCACATACCACATCTGAAAAGTCATTCTTTCATTTATGAAATCCTTCCAAGAAACAGTCAAGCCAAGGGAATAGCCTTGAAGCTTATGAAAGACAAAAAAAAAAAGAAAAAGAAAAAAAAACACTACACTATACAAAATAAAAGCACGACACAAATATCTCTTATCCAGGCTAATTGAGTATCAACCAACACTTTGCTTGATCAGTCCTTTACGTTGAAAATGCCAAGGAATGCTTTCAAATCCCTCTCCTTGTTTTTGAATAGCAGCTCATGATCTTGGTGATGTGTAGACCCCTGAAAGCATTTTCTTCACTTGGTATGTTTTTTTTTTTTGATAATCAGAGTGATGGCGAAATTGGAATGTAATCCTCATGGCCAGTCCCAAATGGTAAAGGCAGGAACCCTGCTACCCAAGGCGATAGGATATGGGTATGCCCACCGGCCGGCAACGGGAAACTCCGAGTAACTGGAGTCGCGTCCGCTTTGCACGTTAAAGCTTAAAGAAAGGAGTAAAAAATCTCAGTATAAATTGCAGCACTCAAACCCCCATATCTAAATTTTGGGAATTTTCCCGTACTTTTTAGGAACCAATAATTGGGATGAAGATCAAAATCATGATCCAGAATGGACCTGCAAAGTGTAATTATGTGAAGAATCAAAAAAATCCAAATCCAGATGGAAAGCATAAAAAACCACAATCAAATCAAATCACAGTACAAACAAAACCCTAATTTTCTAGAACAAACACAAACCAAAACAAAATCAAACGGAGAGTCACCGTATGATTGCACCGGAGTTGCCGGAATGATTGCATCGGAGTCGCCGGACTTATCGAACCAGAATCACCGGACGGATTGGGAGCAGGGGTTGTGTTTCTTCTCCATATTTGGGGATATAGAATCAACGATGGTGGGTTATTTTTTCTTCCGAATTTGATGGCGTTGAAAAGTTAAAGAGAACAAACGGAGAGAAAGGAGAAGACGTTAGCTGCGTTAGGGGAAGTAAAAGAAACGACGTAGTTTTGTTAAAGCTGGAGCTGAAATCTAATCTTGGCCGTCGGTTGGATTCATTAATGTGCTGTCATGCTGTGGTGAAAAGATGGGTTAGATGTGGGGAGAAAAAGCTGTGGAGAGGATCCGGATCCCACAAAGATACACACACCATTATATGTGTGATACAAAAAGCACACTGATATTTCTATATGTGTTTATACGGTAATACGATAGATATGTACTTCTAGGGTTATCCAGCCTTCTTTGTTTTCCTTCCAGCCCATTCTACCGTTTTAGAGAGAGAGAGAGAGGCGACCTCACTCTCAAGCCGCCGGTCTCCGGTCTTACTCTCCGATCACCTCCTATCGTCGTTCATCCACTTCCGGCGTCGTTCGTCACTCTCAGGCCACCCCTAATCAAGCTGTTGCCTACACCTAATCTGACACTTTGACCACGTCGATCTTCCTCATTTTTTGGTAAGATATCTAACTCTTTTTCTGTCAATGCCTCTCTCGAACACGCACAGTCACACACACATAACTTCGATTTGATTTGGACGTACAACCTCGAACGAGGTTTCCCTTCGATTTGGTTGAGGGTTTTGTGGGTTTGAAACTGGATTTGGTCCTGAAACTGGGTTCTGGTTTCGGCGTAGTAGGATGAATCAAATTTGTAGACCCTAAATCGTTCGCGTACGGACACCCAGATCGGAAACCCCAAATCGTTTCGCGTTTATTAGATAACTGTCCCCTCACAGACTCTCGAATAGAAATCATTTGCCAAATTATTATTGGCATAATCATGCTTTCAAGTTGGATTAATGTTTTATTTAAGACTTATTCAAGTGGTGTTTACTTCCTGCTCGTTGTATATAGTGTACAAGTCATTATGTGCCCTGTTGACTGCTAGGATGCTGATATCATTTGATCTCTCTTTTAAAATGCAAGTATTTTCTATAGACATTTTAAAGAAACATTCTTGTTTGGTTGAAAACATTGCTGCTCTGCTGGTTTGATAATGCTGTTATTCAAGCTAATGTGTTGCTGGTGGTGTGATACTTGAAGTTGCTAGCAAGATATATAGTTGTTTGTTCATTTCAATCTCTGGATTGCTATGGAAGAACTAATGTTTATTGGATGGCTAGACTACAATTGGATACTAGAATCTTATTAACTGAGGGTGTAATTCCTATAACCAATGGAAAATAACAAATGGATACTTTTATTTGTATTTCTATTGATTGTGGACTGAGTTAATATATCAAACTTAATTTGATGGAATATGATCTATTTTTCATACATATTTGATCATACATGTAATACAGGGATTCCAATTCTTTGCTATGTATTTGGTAGTGGCTAAATAACTAATGCTGCCACGTGTTTTTGTTTCAAAGGTTTATGTTGACGGAAGGGTATATGGGAGAAACTCAGATGGCATATGCTGCTTTAGCATTGGAGTCTAAAGCCCGTCTTGACACTGAAATTATTCCACAGGAGGTGGTTTTGCAGTCTCGTGGCTGAGATCAAGCTGGGGGCAACAACGATGATGACTTCATTTGTGATGAAGGTGATGAGTCCATGGATGAGCAAAGTGACGAAGAGGAAGCTATGATTAGCACCGACACTGATATAGATCCAGATATAGAGCCTTAATGCAGGTAATCTTCGATTAGCTTAGAAATCTATATGCATGCCTTCACCAGCCTGTTTATGGGTTCTGTACATATGAGAAAGCTCTGATTATGCTGCTGTTGCTGTAAAGATGTGTGTGTGTTTGGGAAGTGTAGTGTAGTAGTGCAGGTGGATCACAAGTAAAGATGTGTGTGTGTAGAATGATATCTGTGTGTGTAGCTTAGTTGCATGAAGCGGGGGCGGGGGAGCGGAGTACTTAGAAGCTCCTTAGTTTGGGAGCGGCTATATATATTTTGATACATTAAAACATGAGTATATAAAAAAAAATTGAAATTGTGGTCAACTTCGAAAACTTTAAATCTGAGAATTCCCATTGCAAACATAATGCTCATACAAGGATTACATCTAGCTAAATCACCATCATAATTCAATCCTCAAAGGGAAGCCAAAAGAGAGCATATGAAAACTGACCTAACAAAAGAAAAACAGTAAAATAACAACTGACCCAACAAAAGAAAAAACAAAACATGAGAACTGAGCCACAAAAACTGACACTGACCCACCAAAAGGCACACTCTGATCTCATTTGTCATCAGTAGAATCCTCATTTCTTTTGCTTTTTGCCATGTGCTCTTTCAAGTCGCCTTTGTGCTACTGTATGCATAGGCAAAGGACTTGGGAGGCTTGGAGATGGACACGATGAAGACGTTGCATAAGCTGGTGGTGGTGTAGGAATGGAGTTGTAACCGGGGACAGCTTCATCTTCACTTTCAGAAAGCGATACATTTTCTCTTGCTTCCATTGTCAAGAGATCCTCCTCAATATTGGCATCATCACCAAACACATCCCATTTCTTATACTTTTCATAATCATTTCTATACCTTGACAACAACCTCTGATTGTAGTGCACAAATACCAACTTTTCAGCTCTTTCATTGTTCAACCTATTCCTCTTGACGCTGTGAATGTAAGAGTACGTACTCCAGCACCTCTCAGCACACGAAGTGTTTACACTTTGAGACAAGACTTTGAGAGCTAGGGAGAGCAATGCAGGTGCTACCCCGCCGTATAAATGCCACCATGATAGTGCAGTCATGGTTGCTCTGTTGTGCACCACTTGTGGTTGTTCAAAAACACCTTTGTTACTCACAAAATCACTTATTTGTTGCCTAATCATACCAGCTTCAATAGGATCCTGGATGATTTTCTCAATCGCTTCAAGATAACCCCTTTGCACCTCAGAATCGGTATGAGGTTTTTTCCTCCTCCCACCACCTGGAGCGGGCTTTAAAAGCCAAGCATTTGTGTAGTATCTTGGAACGAGAACATATGCTAGGCAATGCAAGGGAATGTTCATCCTGTCCCATCTTTCCACCACCAGAGTATGAATCAAGCTATAAACCACTTGATCATTTGAAAGAATATCCTTGATTTGCCCCAACATAGTATCCATTTGTTCATAAACTTAAGTACTTCACCAATAACAGCCTTGTCTGTGTCTGAAAACCTTAGCATTCTGTAAATTGGCTTCGTGGTTCGGAGGATTCTCTTTGCTTTTCTCCAAAAATCATCATTCGTTATCATTTCTTGGAGATTGTTATGCTATTCCGGGGCTGATGAACTCCTCAAGTTTTCCCATTGGCTGCTTAGAACCATAGAAACCAGAATACGTGGGGATGTTTCCGTTGAATAATTCCTCCTGCTGCCTTGCAATTCGCAGCATTATCTGTTACAACTTGCACCACATTTGAGGGGCCAACATAATCAATGGCTTTCAAGAGCAACTCAGCAATATTTGCTGCGTTTTTCTCCACAGCAGAAACTTCATATGCACTAATAAAAATGGCTTTACCACCCGAGACAGCTATGACGTTAACCAAGGCTTCATTCCTCAAATTAGACCAGCCGTCAGAAATAATTGATACTCTATGTGTGCTCCAATCTTGCATCAAAGGGGTGAGGGCTTGCTGCACCTTGATTTGCTCTTTGTCCAACAAGGAAGTCCTGACCTTTTCATAATTAGGGGATTTGTACCCTTTAGGTGCGGTGTTGATTGCATGAACCAAGTTTGCCCACGACGGAGACCTCACAATATTAAAGGGTTCGCCGTTTTGAGAAAGGCAGCTTGCAATCTTATGATCAGCTTCTTCTCTTCTAGTAATATGGAACATGTTGACCTTGTTCGTTTTGGGATTTTGGATTTGGGATTCTCTTTTTGCACACGGTCCCTAATAAATTCTCTCAAATATTACTCTCATTTCACTATCTATCTCTCTCCACTTAAAACCAAAATCCCAAAACTAAAATTCCAAAACGAACAGGCCCATTATCAACTGTTCCCTTGACAGTAGCTTGATCACATACCTATATCATGAAATATGATTTAAGATGTTAAATGGATGTATATGTACTGTGACTATTGTGCTTAAATTAATGTATAGACTATAGACCAGTCTCTTTGCATATTTGTATGAACTATAAACTCTTTACCTGCTATTCAATGGGGAGTTTTTTTTTTCTGGTCTTGGAATTTCCGAACATCTGTTTAGCATCTGATTCCTCTTTCTTTAGCAATTCAATATCGTCGTGGGTCAGGCTTGTACACACTTGCATGCCTTGTTTCTTCTGTCCAGGTAGTACGCCTATCAAGTGTGCCCGAACTCGCGAATAAGATCCGGTGTAAGGCTTAACTTGGCAGCCAAAGTTGCATGTAAACTTTGCTGATCCACCTCCACCTTTGGATCCTTTTTCAACAGGAACTTTTGTAACATATTTTCAAAGTGGAGTAGCTGATGGCTCTTCAATATCATCCTCTTGAATATCATCTTCTCCCTCAAAATGGATGCTTCAGTCAAGATCCATAGCGATTCTGAAAAGAGATAAAAATGAAAACACAAATTAGAAAGTAATGATAACACAAATTAGAAAGTAGATTTATGGTCTATATCACAAAAGTTTATAGAAGATAAAATAAAACTACAAATTTAAGTTTCAAATTTGAGAAGAAATTGGAACTCAACATACCTAAGAGGCTAATATAGAAACGTGGGGATGGTGATACTCTCCTGCAATATCTAGTGATGAATTTATAAAGAGGAGTGTGGACCGTGGAGAGAATTTCTTGGTGGCTAAATACAACAAAAACAAAATCCATGTAGTCCCCAATCATTGGGAGTATGGGCGGGGGAGGATTGGAGACAAGACCTAACCTTTGGCAATATGCACAAAGTGACTGCTCTCAAAATACCATTGAAATAGTGGCCCCCCTATACCTATTTTGTTGTGGAATCATGCCCCCAAATCAAAGCCGAATGGGATCAAAGAAGGCAGGCCTAGAGACCCAATTCAATTTATGTGCACATTATCATGCTTCTTTCATTGATAGTTCAGAGCATTTGTATGCACAATTCTTGGTGGCTAAATATTTAATGATTTTAATCTTTTATGAGAAGAGCTGTTGACCACTTGCAGTTACAACCTACTTTACTAATTGACACTTGTGTAGATAACCAACATCTCATTATGACTTAGTGGAGAAATTCTAATTGCCCCTTTGCTTGACTTAATTTTTTAAAAGGAAAATTATGTAAATTAAGTCAATTTTGATAAGAAAGACAAAAAATATACCAATTAGTTGATTTCATTATTTGTGATATACGGAGTTATTATTTGTGATCGTGAAATTAGAGGGTTGAACTTTGCTAGGTTTGAGTATGATGGAGATTATTATTTGTGATCGGGTAATCATAGGATTGAGATATTGTAGGATTCAATGTGATACTGATTAGTTAGTTGTACTATTTTTGTTATCTGAGATCATGATTAGTACATACATTACAGGTTGAAAATGGAGATTATTTTGTGTGATCATGAAATCATAGGATTTATACATAGAGTGAAATTCAATGTAATGCTGATTAGTTATTGGTGCCAGAGTATGGCAAAGGGAGATCATTATCGATGATCATGACTAGTATGACAAACCGAGATTATTGATGTGGATCGTGAAATCATAGGATTAAGATAGAGTAAGACTTAATGTGATACTGATTAGTTAGTTGTATTGTGTTTTGTTAGAGTGACAAAGGGAGATCATTATCTGAGTTCATGAGTAGTATGGGCATTACAGGTTGAACTTAACATGGTTAGAGTATGACAAATGGAGATTATTATATGTGTTTTGTTAGATTGAACTTCTCTTAGTTGGAGGATGACAAACAAAAATTATTATTTGTGATCGTGAATCATCGAATTGAGAAAAAATCGGAGTTGGGAGATTACAATTTGAATTTGTAGGAGAATAGAATTAGGCCCCGATCCTTATTTTTTGAATTTAAGGCTATGTATTGTGAGAGAATGATCTGTGTCCTTATTTTGAGAAATACCGTCACTCGAAATCATATTTTCTAGACTCCTAGTATTTTGATTTCAAAGCATCTCATCAAGGCTTTAATTATTTGAAAATGATACGACAATTTATGTTATAAGAATTCTTACCGAATAATTTTTATTTTATAAAAATTCTAGTAAAGTAAATTATTGTTTTTCAATTATTGCCCAGGTTTTTTAGCAAGCCAATTTAATTTTTATGATGCAATGTCTCTAAATTCTGAGGAGCCATTTACTTTTTCTAGTTCATGTTGGAAACTGATGTCTACACCTCTTTTAGCCATCTACACTCATTTTTTTTTGTCTTATTTACATGAATATACGATATTATCCTTGAATGTGTGAAGAAGTGTATTGTTAAAAGGGCAAAATAGTAAATTCAAGTGGATAAAGACAGAAAAAGAGTGTGAATGGCTAAAAGGGGAGTGTGGAAATCAATTCCCTTCTTGTTTTAGTATTTTACTATTACTGTAAATTAGAACACCACCCCCACCCCCCCGAAATTGAAAATGGAAACGATAGCTTGTAATTAGTTGAATAACTTGAATTTATTTGCTGTATGAATATTCCTCTCAATTCCTTCCAAATGTAAAATTAGTCTTATGATTTTATTTTTAGAAGAATACTAAAAATACCTTAACTTGATAAACTTTAAATAGACAGTTGGTATATGTACAATTACATATGCTGATAAAAAAAAATTATACAATTAAATAACATCCATATACATACAAATGCATGGAATCTACATACAAAAATTTGATTTTTGCTAGTTTTTCATTCACTACCCATAAAAAGGTGGGGAAGTGAGCAGTAAAAAAGATTTCACTTTCCCACTTTCCAATTTACTTTCCCACCTTCCAACTATAAAGATGTACCAATTTATTACTTTTCCACTTTCCAACTGTACAGATGTACCATCTAAGTAAAGGAGTAATTGGTTTAAAAAAAAAACAATACACTGTCATTGGCCCTACAAGTGTCGAGAAACATATACAAAGTGGAGTATATCTCTTCGTCTTCCCCCCCCCCCCCCCCGCTCTTTTTGAAAAAACAGGGTAAGAAGATGAAAGATCAATCAAGAAGATGAATGCATGTGTAGAAGAAACATACTCCATACAAAGTCATCGTATTCCTCTCTCTCTCTCTCTGCAAAATAGAAAAAACAGGGAAGAACATGAAATGGTAATGGCAGATCTGTGATCTTCTCTCTCCATCTTCGTCCTGCTCCCATCTCCCTTAGGTGCGCGATCTTGTCTCAAGGGCAGCGCGCTCCCATCGTGTTTCTGATCCAGAAGCGGGGATTCACGTTTCTTGCGCGGGAGCGCCCCCTAAGGTAGGCGTTTCCTGCAACTAAGGTGTGTAGTGCTATCATTTCCATCCATTTTGGAAATTAAGTTTTAGTTCTTGTAGATAGTAGACGAAGGGTAATCCATATAGCTGTAGGGATACAGTTGAATAAATAATCAGCATTACTTAGTGGAGTAGTCTATTGTCAATCTCTAGTTGGAGCTTTCGTTGTTTAGTTGGAGGATAGGGAAGGAGGTGATGAAAATGCACCTTCTTTCATAGAAAAATTTAGAATCCGGACATTAGTGGTTCAGATTTTTTCTTTTATATTGTTTGGGTTTTTCCTATAATGAATGAGGTTGACATTAATTTTGGTTTCTTGTCCTTTCTTTGTGTACTCCATTGAGCATGTGCGTTCATGAATGTGTTTACTCACAACAAGTCCATTTACTTTTTGAATGGTACTAAAATAAGTCGCAACAAGTTCTTTGAGAACTCACAACACATTTAGGAGGAGGTGGCACGTGCCACCTCTTGGTCGGTTAAGAAAAATAAAAAAAAAGTCCTATTCTTCTTATTTGAATTTTCCAAACTTCAAAACGCTAAAGCCCTTATTAGACTATCGTCTCAGCTCAAACTCGCCGTTGTCTAAAACGTCGCCGTTCGAACATGCCATTCTCTACGCTGTCGTCGGAGGCCATCTCAGTTGTAGAAAGTAGAAACATAAAGTTGTGTATGCACTACTGCTTGATTTTTAGTCTGATTCGTACGATTCTCTGAACTTTGATTTCTCTGTTGAACACTATTGTCTGATTCTCATCAACTAAGACTATTTACCACCAAACTTCTCTCACTTTTAGGTGTAATGTTAATTTAGGCTACGTAATATATAGTTTGGGAATTTGAAACCCACACAATCTAGATCACTTGTATTACATCTATACGCTACAGCAACTAAATATCTTACTTAATTCCTAACGTGTATTGTTTACTAATTAGTATTGTTTATTCTCTTCCACCGAATCAACAATGTGACGGAATTCTAAACAATATGGGAAGTACCAACAATCTTGTTTTGTTTTTTCAGTAGAAGCATAACTTGTATTGATGACCCACCATTGGCCACTCGTATCCTATACTTTATTTCGATAATCATTTTTTATTCTGGATTTAGTGGTGCGACTCTGATCTCGATCTTATACGTGGCTTTGAGTCTTTGTTTAGAGTTGATAACCAATCTATTTTGTTTATTCGCAGATTGATTCACGCCGATTTTGGGAATTGTTCCTTTGCTCATTCTCATCGGTCACTGAGGTAATACTCAATCTTTTTTTATACTTTCTAGGGAGAAAGTGGGATACCCTTGCATCCCTCCTTGATATTAAATGTGTGAAATTTGTTTTGTTGTGGTGCTTATCAAGGGAGAAAGTGTGATGCAATGGCTCACCCCGTTTTAATTGTATTGGTTTTTTACTTTTGGTTATTTGTTTTTTATACTCGCCAAGGGAGAAAGTGGGATACCATTGCAGCCCTCCTTGACATTAAATGTTTGAAACTTGTTTTGTTGTGGTGCTTGTCAAGCGAGAAGTGGGATGCAATGGCTCCCCCCCTTTCAATTGTATTGGTTAATTACTTTTAGTTATTTCTATTTTATACTCACTGAGGGAGAAAGTGGGATACCCTTGCATCCCTCCTTGACATTAAATGTGTGAAACTTGTTTTTTTGTGGTGCTTGTCAAGGGAGAAAGTGCAATGCGATGGCTCTTCCCTTATATACACTTCGTAATGGTCAGTTCTTTTATACTCACTAACAGAGAATAGTGATTTCTTAGAGATGTAAAAACTATTGATCACTAAGTGATAAGAAAAAGTAGTAAGAACGCTAAAAGTTTGAATTTATGATAATGAAATTGAGAAAATAGTGGTTCCTATTGGTTTAATAACAATTTAAGTGTACGTAATAGATCTGAAACGTGCCTTTTGCCTCGAATTGATGTTGCTTGGGTCTGCTATAAATCAAGTCTTACGTACTTGATTCAATAAATATTTGAATCAATGTCGCCCTAAATTTAAGAGTTGGTCAATTATATTAATCTAGAAACTTGTGTGTTGGAAATAAAGAAATGGTTCCTACATTGTACTAGTGTATGAATGTTGGCCATGAGAAACATAAATGACGATTAGTAGGTGTTCGGACTACAAGTCATGTGAATATAAAATACTGAAACACGTGACGGTTAGTTGGTGTTTAGACTACTAGTCATGTGAAAAGAGAATAGTGATTCCAAGTAGATGTAAAGACTAGCGATCACTAAGTGATGAGAACTCTGAAAGCGTGCATCTGAGGTAACTGAAATCGAAAAAAAGTGGTTCCTTTTGATTTGAGATATGGATTAAAGTGTATGTTATAGATTCGGAACGTGCTTGTTCCCTCGAATTGATGTTGCCTGGATCCGTTGTGGATTGAATCTTTCGCACTAGATCCAACGAATTTTTGTTGTCTCGAATCAATGTCGCCCTAAATTCAAGAGTTGGTGTTTAGACTACTAGTCATGTGAAAAGAGAATAGTGATTCCAAGTAGATGTAAAGACTAGTGATCACTAAGTGATGAGAACTCTGAAAGCGTGCATCTGAGGTGACGAAATCGAAAAAAAGTGGTTCCTTTTGGTTTGAGATACGGATTAAAGTGTATGTTATATATTTGGAACGTGCTTGTTTCCTCGAATCGATGTTGCCTGGATCTGTTGTGGATTGAATCTTTCGTACTAGATCCAAAGAATTTTTGTTGTCTCGAATCAATGTCGCCCTAAATTAAAGAGTTGGTCAATTTTATTAATCTAGAAACTTGTGTGTTGCTTCGGTTCGAAATAAAAGAAGCTTGATTTCTTGATGGGATGAAAATAAAGAAATGGTTCCTACATTCTACTAGTGTATGACTGCTGGCCATGAGAAAAATACATGACGGTTAATAGGTGTTCGGACTACTAGTCAGGTGAATAAAAAATACTGAAACACGTGACGGTTAGTAGGTGTTTAGACTACTAGTCATGTGAATAGAATAGTGATTCCAAGTAGATGTAAAGACTACTGATCACTAAGTGGTGAGAACTCAGAAAGCGTGCATTTGAGGTAACGAAATCGAAAAAAAGTGGTTCCTTTTGGTTTGAGATACGGATTTAAATGTATGTTATTGATTCAGAACGTGCTTGTTTCCTCGAATCGATGTTGCCTGGATTTGTTGTGGATCGAATCTTTCTTAATAAAAGAAGCTTTATTTCTTAATGGGATGGAAAAAAAGAAACTGTTCCTACATTCTACTAGAGTATGACTGTTGGCCGTGACAAACATACATGACTGATTAGTAGGTGTTCGGACTACTAGTCATGTGAATAAAATATACTGAAACACGTACAAGATCCAATGAAATTTTGTTGCCTCGAATCAATGTCGCCCTAAATTCAAGAGTTGGTCAATTTAAATAATCTAGAAACTTTCTTGTTGTTTCAGTTGGAAATAAAAGAAGCTTGATTTCTTGATGGGGATGAAAATAAAAAAATGGTTCCTACATTCTACTAGTGTATGGCTGGTGGCCATGAGAAAAATACATGACGGTTAGTAGGTGTTCGGACTACTAGTTATGTGTAAAAGAATAGTGATTCCAAGTAGATGTACAGACTACTGATCACTAAGTGATGAGAACTCTGAAAGCGTGCATTTGAGGTAACGAAATCGAAAAAAAGTGGTTCCTTTTGGTTGGAGATACGGATTAAGGTTTATGTTATAGATTCGAAACGTGCTTGTTTCCTCGAATCGATATTGCCATGATCTGTTGTGGATCGAATCTTTCTGAATAAAAGAAGCTTGATTTCTTGATGGGATGGAAATAAAGAAATGGTTCCTACATTCTGCTAGGGGTATAATTGTTGGCCGTGAGAAACATACATGATGGTTAGTCGGTGTTCGGACTACTAGTCATCTGATTAAAATATACGGAAACACGTGATTGTTTCCTTGAATTGATGTTGCTTGGATTTGTTGTGGATCGAATCTTTCTTAATAAAAGAAGCTTTATTTCTTATGGGATGGAAAAAAAGAAACTGTTCCTACATTCTACTAGAGTATGACTGTTGGCCGTGAGAAACATACATGACGATTAGTAGGTGTTCGGACTACTGGTCATGTGAATAAAATATACTGAAACACGTACAAGATCCAATGAATTTTTGTTGCCTCGAATCAATGTCGCCCTAAATTCAAGAGTTGGTCAATTTTAATAATCTAGAAACTTTCTTGTTGCTTCAGTTGGAAATAAAAGAAGCTTGATTTCTTGATGGGGATGAAAATAAAAAAATGGTTCCTACATTCTACTAGTGTATGACTGGTGGCCATGAGAAAAATACATGACGGTTAGTAGGTGTTCGGACTACTAGTTATGTGAATAAAAAATATTGAAACACGTGAC
Organism: Rhododendron ovatum; assembly: GCA_019656835.1. Taxonomy (NCBI): domain Eukaryota; kingdom Viridiplantae; phylum Streptophyta; class Magnoliopsida; order Ericales; family Ericaceae; genus Rhododendron; species Rhododendron ovatum. The sequence continues at coordinate 24,176,536 of CM033792.1, read as the reverse complement.
GGTTAGTAGGTGTTTAGTCTACTAGTCATGTGAAGAGAATAGTGATTCCAAGTAGATGTAAAGACTACTGATCACTAAGTGATGAGAACTCAGAAAGCGTGCATTTGAGGTAACGAAATCGAAAAAAAGTGGTTCCTTTTGGTTTGAGATACGGATTAAAGTGTATGTTATAGATTCGAAACGTGATTGTTTCCTCGAATTTATGTTGCTTGGATTTGTTGTGGATCGAATCTTTCTTAATAAAAGAAGCTTTATTTCTTAATGGCATGGAAAAAAAGAAACTGTTCCTACATTCTACTAGAGTATGACTGTTGGCCGTGAGAAACATACATGACGGTTAGTAGGTGTTCGGACTACTCGTGATGTGAAAAAAATATGCGGAAACATGTACAAGATCCAATGAATTTTTGTTGCCTCGAATCAATGTCGCCCTAAATTCAAGAGTTGGTCAATTTTAAAAATCTAGAAGCTCTTGTGTTGCTTCGGTTGGAAATAAAAAAAGCGTGATTTCTTGATGGGGATTAAAATAAAAAAATGGTTCCTACATTCTACTAGTGTATGACTGGCGGCCTATGAGAAAAATACATGACGGTTAGTAGGTGTTCGGACTATTAGTTATGCTGAATAAAAAATACTGAAACACGTGACGGTTAGTAGGTGTTTAGATTACTAGTCATGTGAAGAGAATAGTGATTCCAAGTAGATGTAAAGACTACTGATCACTAAGTGATGAGAACTCAGAAAGCGTCCATTTGAGGTAACGAAATCGAAAAAAAGTGGTTCCTTTTGGTTTGAGATACGGATTAAAGTGTATAGTTATAGATTCGAAACGTGATTGTTTCCTCGAATTGATGTTGCCTGGATTTGTTGTGGATCGAATCTTTCTTAATAAAAGAAGCTTTATTTCTTAATGGGATGGAAAAAAAGAAACTGTTCCTACATTCTACTAGAGTATGACTGTTGGCCGTGACTAACATACTTGACGATTAGTAGGTGTTCGGACTACTAGTCATGTGAATAAAATATACTGAAACACGTACAAGATCCAATGAAATTTTGTTCGCCTCGAATCAATGTCGCCCTAAATTCAAGAGTTGGTCAATTTAAATAATCTAGAAACTTTCTTGTTGCTTCGGTTGGAAATAAAAAAAGCTTGATTTCTTGATGGGGATGAAAATAAAAAAATGGTTCCTACATTCTACTAGTGTATGACTGCTGGCCATGAGAAAAATACATGACGGTTAGTAGGTGTTCGGACTACTAGTTATGTGAATAAAAAATATTGAAAGACGTGATGGTTAGTAGGTGTTTAGTCTACTAGTCATGTAAAGAGAATAGTTATTCCAAGTAGATGTAAAGACTACTGATCACTAAGTGATGGGAACTCAAAAAGCGTGCATTTGAGGTAACGAAATCGAAAAAAAGTGGTTCCTTTTTGTTTGAGATACGGATTAAAGTGTGTGTTATAGATTCGGAACGTGCTTGTTTCCTCGAATTGATGTTGCCTGAATCTTTTGTGGATCGAATCTTTCGTACTAGATCCGACGAATTTTTGTTGCCTCGAATCAATGTAGCCTTAAATTCAAGAGTTGGTCAATTTAATTCATCTTGAATCTTGCGTGTTGCTTTGGTTGGAAATAAAAGAAGCATGAGTTCTTGATGGAATGGAAATAAAGAAATGTTTCCTACATTCTACTATGGTATGACTATTGACCATGAGAAACATACCTGACGGTTAGTAGGTGTTCGGACTACTAGTTATGTGAATAAAAAATACTGAAACACGTGACGGTTAGTAGGTGTTTAGACTACTAGTCATGTGAAAAGAATAGTGATTCCAAGTAGATGTATAGACTACTAATCACCAAGTGATGAGAACTCTGAAAGCGTGCATTTGAGGTATCGATATCGGAAAAAAGTGGTTCCTTTTGGTTTGAGATACGGATTAAAGTGTATGTTATAGATTCGAAACGTGATTGTTTCCTCGAATCGATATTGCCATGATCTGTTGTGGATCGAATCTTTCTGAATAAAAGAAGCTTGATTTCTTGATGGGATGGAAATAAAGAAATGGTTCCTACATTCTACTAGGGTATGATTTTTGGCCGTGAGAAACATACATGACAGTTAGTAGGTTTTCATACTACTAGTCATGTAAATAAAAAATACTGAAACACGTACAAGATCCAATGAATTTTTGTTGCCTTAAATCAATGTCGCCCTAAATTCAAGAGTTGGTCAATTTTAATATTCTAGAAACTCTCGTGTTGCTTTCGGTTGGAAATAAAAGTAGTTTGATTTCCTGATGGGGATGAAAATAAAAAAATGGTTCCTACATTCTACTAGTGTATGACTGGTGGCCATGAGAAAAATACATGATGGTTAGTAGGTGTTCGGACTACTAGTTATGTGAATAAAAAATACTGAAACACGTGACGGTTAGTATGTGTTTAGACTGAAAGTCATGTGAAGAGAATAGTGATTCCATGTAGATGTAAAGACTATTGATCACTAAGTGATAAGAACTCAGAAAGCGTGCATTTGAGGAAAAGAAATCGAAAAAAAGTGGTTCCTTTTGGTTTGAGATACGGATTAAAGTGTACGTTATAGATTCGAAACGTGCTTGTTTCCTCGAATCGATGTTGCCTGGATTTATTGTGGATCGAATCTTTCTTAATAAAAGATGCTTTTTTTTCTTGATGGATGGAAAAAAAAAATGGTTCCTACATTCTACTAGGGTATGACTGTTGGCCGTGAGAAACATACATGATGGTTAGTAGGTATTCGGACTACCAGTCATGTGAATAAAAAATACTGAAACACGTACGAGATCCAATGACTTTTTGTTGCCTTGAATCAATGTCGCCCTATATTCAAGAGTTGGTCAATTTTAATAATCTAGAAACTTTCGTGTTGCTTCGGTTAGCAATAAAAGAAGCTTGATTTCTTGATGGGATGGAAATAAAATAATGGTTCCTACATTCTACTAGTGTATGACTGGTGGCCATGAGAAAAATACATGACGGTTAGTAGGTGTTCGGACTCCTAGTTATGTGAATAAAAAATACTGAAATACGTGACGGTTAATAGGTGTTTTGACTACTAGTCATGTGAAGGGAATATTGATTCAAAGTAGATGTAAAGACTACTGATCCCTAAGTGATAAGAACTCAGAAAGCGTGCATTTGAGGTAACGAAATCGAAAAAAAATGGTTCCTTTTGGTTTGAGATACGGATTAAAGTGTATGTTATAGATTCGAAACGTGCTTGTTTCCTCGAATCGATATTGCCATGATCTGTTGTGGATCGAATCTTTCTGAATAAAAGAACCTTGATTTCTTGATGGGATGGAAATAAAGAAATGGTTCCTACATTCTACTAGGGTATGATTGTTGGCCGTGAGAAACATACATGATGGTTAGTAGGTGTTCGGAATACTAGTCATGTGATTAAAAAATACTGAAAGACGTGCAAGATCCAATGAATTTTTGCTGCTTCGAATCAATGTCGCCCTAAATTCAAGAGTTGGTCAATTTTAATAATCTAGAAACTCTCCTGTTGCTTCGGTTGGAAATAAAAAAAGCGTGATTTCTTGATGGGGATTAAAATAAAAAAATGGTTTCTACATTCTACTAGTGTATGACTGGTGGCCATGAGAAAAATAAATGACGGTTAGTAGGTGTTCGGACTACAAGTTATGTGAATAAAAAATACTAAAAAACGATGCCGGTTAGTATGTGTTTAGACTACTAGTCATGTGAAGAGAATAGTGATTCCTAAGTAGATGTAAAGATTACTGATCACTAAGTGATAAGAACTCAGAAAGTGTACATTTGAGGTAACGAAATCGAAAAAAAGTGGTTCCTTTTGGTTTGAGATAAGGATTAAAGTGTATGTTGTAGATTCGAAACGTGCTTGTTTCCTCGAATCGATGTTGCCTTGATTTGTTGTGGATCGATTCTTTCTTAATAAAAGAAGCTTTATTTCTTGGGATGGAAAAAAGGAAATGGTTCCTACATTCTACTAGGGGATGACTGTTGGCCGTGAGAAACATACATAACGGTTAGTTGGTGTTCGGGCTTCTAGTCATGTGAATAAAATATACTGAAAACACGTACAAGATCCAATAAATTTTTGTTGCCTCGTATCAATGGCGCCCTTAAATTCAAGAGTTGGTCAATTTTAATAATCTAGAAACTTTCGTGTTGCTTCGGTTAGAAATAAAAGAAGCTTGATTTCTTGATGGGATGGAAATAAAATAATGGTTCCTACATTCTACTTCTGTATGACTGCTGGCAATGAGAAAAATACATGACGGTTTGTAGGTATTTGGACTCCTAGTTATGTGAATAAAAAATACTGAAACACGTGACGGTTAGTAGGTGTTTAGACTACTAGTCATGTGAAGAGAATAGTGATTCCATGTAGATGTAAAGACTACTGATCACTAAGTGATAAGAACTCAGAAAGCGTGCATTTGAGGTAACGAAATTTAAAAAAAGTGCTTCATTTTGGTTTGAGAGACGGATTGTAGTGTATGTTATATATTCGGAACGTGCTTGTTTCCACGAATTGATGTTGCCTGAATCATTTGTGGATCGAATCTTTCATACTAGTTCCAACGAATTTTTGTTGCCTCGAATTAGTGTCGCCCTAAATTCAAGAATTGGTTAATTTTATTAATCTTGAATCTTGCGTGTTGCTTCAGTTGGAAATAAAAGAAGCTTGAGTTCTTGATGGAATGGAAATAAAGAAATGTTTCTTACATTCTACTTAGGGTATGACTGTTGACCATGAGAAACATACATGACGGTTAGTAGGTGTTCGGACTACTAGTTATGGGAATAAAAAACACTGAAACACGTGACGGTTAGTAGGTGTTTAGACTACTAGTCATGTGAAAAGAATAGTGATTCCAAGTAGATGTGCAGACTACTGATCACTAAGTGATGAGAAATTTGAAAGTGTGCATTTGAGGTAACGAAATTGAAAAAAAGTGGTTCCTTTTGGTTTGAGATACGGATTAAAGTGTATGTTATAGATTCGAAACGTGCTTGTTTCCTCGAATCGATGTTGCCTGAATTTGTTGTGGATCGAATCTTTCTTAATAAGAGAAGCTTTATTTCTTGATGGGATGGAAAAAAAGAAATGGTTCCTACATTCTACTAGGGTATGACTGTTGGCCGTGTGAAACATACATGACGGTTAGTTGGTGTTCGGAGTTCTAGTCATCTGAATAAATTATACTGAAACACGTACAAGATCCAATGAATTTTTGTTGCCTCGAATCATTGTCGCCCTGAATTCAAGAGTTGGTTAATTTTAATAATCTTGAATGTTGCGTGTTGTTTCGGTTGGAAATAAAAGAAGCTTGAGTTCTTGATGGAATGGAAATAAAGAAATGTTTTCTACATTCTACTAGGGTATGACTGTTGAACATGAGAAACACACATGACGGTTTGTAGGTGTTCAGACTACTAGTTATGTGAATAAAAAATACTGAAACACGTGACGGTTAGTAGGTTTTTAGACTACTAGTCATGTGAAAAGAATTGTGATTCCAAATAGATGTAGAGACTACTGATCACTAAGTGATGAGAACTCTGAAACCGTGCATTTGAGGTAACGAAATTGAAAAAAAGTGGTTCCTTTTGGTTTGAGATACGGATTAAAGTGTATGTTATAGATTCGAAACGTGCTTGTTTCCTCGAATCGATGTTGCCTGGATTTGTTGTGGATCGAATCTTACTTAATAAAGAAGCTTTATTTCTTGATGGGATGGAAAAAAAGAAATGGTTCCTACATTCTACTAGGGTATGACTGTTGGCCGTGAGAAACATACATGACGGTTGGTAGGTGTTCGGACTACTAGTCATGTGAATAGAAAATATTGAAACACGTACAAGATACAATGAATTTTTGTTGCCTCGAATCAATGTCGCCCTAAATTCAAGAGTTGGTCAATTTTATTAATCTAGAAACTTTCTTGTTCCTTCGGTTGGAAATAAAAGAAGCTTGATTTCTTGATGGAGATGAAAATAAAAAAATGATTCGTACATTCTCCTAGTGTTTGACTGGTGGCCATGAGAAAAATACATGACGGTTAGTAGGTGTTCGGACAACTAGTTATGTGAATAAAAAATAATGAAACACGTGACGGTTAGTAGGTGTTTAGACTACTAGTCATGTGAAAAGAATAGTGATTTCAAGTAGATGTACAGACTACTGATCGCTGAGTGATGAGAAATCTGAAAGGGTGCATTTGAGGTATCGAAATCGGAAAAAAGTGGTTTCTTTTGGTTTGAGATACGGATTAAAGTGTAGGTTATAGATTCGAAACGTACTTGTTTCCTCGAATCGATATTGTCATGATCTGTTGTGGATCAAATCTTTCTGAATAAAAGTAGCTTGATTTCTTGATGGGATGGAAATAAAGAAATGGTTCCTACATTCTACTAGTGTATGACTGGTGGCCGTGAGAAAAATACATGACGGTTAGTAGGTGTTCGGACTACTAGTTATGTAAATAAAAAATACTGAAACACGTGACGGTTAGTAGGTGTTTAGACTACTAGTCATGTGAAGGGAATAGTGATTCCAAGTAGATGTAAAGACTACTGATCACTAAGTGATAAGAACTCAGAAAGCGTGCATTTGAGGTAACCAAATCAATAAAAAGTGGTTCCTTTTGGTTTGAGATACGGATTAAAGTGTACGTTATACATTTGAAACGTGCTTGTTTCCTCGAATCGATGTTGCCTGGATTTGTTGTGGATCGAATCTTTCTTAATAAAAGATGCTTTTTTTTTTCTTGGTGGGATGGAAAAAAAGAAATGGTTCCTACATTCTACTAGGGTATGACTGTCGGCCGTGAGTTACATACATGACGGTTAGTAGGTGTTCTGACTACTAGTCATGTGAATAAAAATTAGTGAAACTCGTACAAGATGCAATGACTTTTTGTTGCATCGAATCAATGTCGCCCTAAATTCAAGAGTTGGTCAATTTTATTAATCTTGAATCTTGCGTGTTGCTTCGGTTGGAAGTAAAAGAAACTTGAGTTCTTGATGGAATAGAAATAAAGAAATGTTTCCTACATTCAACTAGGGTATGACTGTTGACCATGAGAAACATACATGACAGTTAGTAGGTGTTCGAACTACTAGTTATGTGAATAAAAAATACTGAAACACGTGACGGTTAGTAGGTGTTTAGACTACTAGTTATGTGAAAAGAATAGTGATTCCAAGTAGATGTGCAGACTACTGGTCACTAAGTGATGAGAACTCTGAAAGCGTGCATTTGAGGTAACGAAATTGAAAAAAAGTGGTTCCTTTTGGTTTGAGATACGGATTAAAGTGTATGTTATAGATTCGAAATGTGCTTGTTTGCTCGAATCGTTATTACCATGATCTGATGTGGATCGAATCTTACTGAATAAAAGAAGCTTGATTTCTTGATGGGACGGAAATAAAGAAATGATTCCTACATTCTACTAGGGTATGATTTTTGGCCGTGAGAAACATACTTGACGGTTAGTAGGTGTTCGGACTATTAGTCACGTGTATAAAAAATATTGTAACACGTACAAGACCCAAAGAATTTTTGTTGCCTCGAATCAATGTCCCCCTAAATTCAAGAGTTGGTCAATTTTAATATTTTAGAAACTCTTGTGTTTCTTCGGTTGGAAATAAAAGAAGCTTGATTTCTTTATGGGGATGAAAATAAAAAAATGGTTCCTACATTCTACTAGTGTTTGACTAATGACCATGAGAAAAATACATGACGGTTAGTAGGTGTTCGGACTATTAGTTATGTGAATAAAAAATACTGAAAGACGTGACGGTTAGGAGGTGTTTCGACTACTAATCATGTGAAGAGAATAGTGATTCCAAGTAGATGTAAAGACTAGTGATGACTAAGTGATAAGAACTCAGAAAGCGTGCATTTGTGGTAACGAAATCGAAAAAAAGTGGTTCCTTTTGGTTTGAGATACGGATTAAAGTGTATGTTATAGATTCGAAACGTGCTTGTTTCCTCGAATCGATGTTGCCTGGATTTGTTGTGGATCGAATCTTTCTTAATAAAAGAAGCTTTATTTCTTGATGGGATGGAAAAAAAGAAATGGTTCCTACATTCTACTAGGGTATGACTGTTGGCCGTGAGAAACATACATTACGGTTAGTTGGTGTTCGGACTTTTAGTCTTGTGAATAAAACATACTGAAACACGTACAAGATCCAATAAATTTTTGTTGCCTCGTATCAATGGCGCCCCAAATTCAAGAGTTGGTCAATTTTAATAATCTAGAAACTTTCGAGTTGCTTCGGTTAGCAATAACAGAAGTTTGATTTCTTGATGGGATGGAAATAAAATAATGGTTCCTACATTCTACTAGTGTATGACTGGTGGCCATCAGAAAAATATATGACGGTTAGTAGGTGTTCGGACTCCTAGTTATGGGAATAAAAAATACCGAAACACGTGAGAGTTAATAGGTGTTTAGACTACTAGTCATTTGAAGGGAATATTGATTCAAAGTAGATGTAAAGAGTACTGATCACTAAGTGATAAGAACTCAGAAAGCGTGCATTTGAGGTAACAAAATCGAAAAAAAGTGGTTCCTTTTGGTTTGAGATACGGATTAAAGTGTATGTTATAAATACGAAACGTGCTTGTTTCCTCGAATCGGTATTGCCATGATCTGTTGTGGATCGAATCTTTCTGAATAAAAGAACCTTGATTTCTTGATGGGATGGAAATAAAGAAATGGTTCCTACATTCTACTAGGGTATGATTGTTGGCCGTGAGAAACATACATCATGGTTAGTAGGTATTCGGAATACTAGTCATGTGATTAAAAAATACTGAAAGACGTGCAAGATCCAATGAATTTTTGCTGCTTCGAATCAATGTTGCCCTAAATTCAAGAGTTGGTCAATTTTAATAATCTAGAAACTCTCGTGTTGCTTCGGTTGGAAATAAAAAAAGCGTGATTTCTTGATGGGGATGAAAATAAAAAAATGGTTCCTACATTCTACTAGTGTATGACTGGTGGCCATGAGAAAAATACATGACGGTTAGAAGGTGTTCAGATTACAAGTTATGTGAATAAAACATACTAAAAAACGTGACAGTTAGTAGGTGTTTAGATTACTAGTCATGTGAAGAGAATAGTGATTCCAAGTAAATGTAAAGACTACTGATCACTAAGTGATAAGAACTCAGAAAGCGTACATTTGAGGTAATGAAATCGAAAAAAAGTGGTTCCTTTTGGTTTGAGATACGGATTAAAGTGTATGTTATAGATTCGAAACGTGCTTGTTTCGTCGAATCGATGTTGCCTGGATTTGTTGTGGATCGAATCTTTCTTAATAAAAGAAGCTTTATTTCTTGATGGGATGGAAAAAAAGAAATTGTTTCTACATTCTACTAGGGTATGACTGTTGGCTGTGAGAAACATACATAACGGTTAGTTGGTGTTCGGACTTCTAGTCATGCGAATAAAATATATTAAAACACGTACAAGATCCAATAAATTTTTGTTGCCTCGTATCAATGGCGCCCTAAATTCAAGAGTTGGTCAATTTTAATAATCTAGAAACTTTCGTGTTGCTTAGGTTAGAAATAAAAGAAGCTTGATTTCTTGATGGGATGGAAATAAAATAATAGGTTCCTACATTCTACTTGTGTATGACTAGTGGCCATGCTCAAAATACATGACGGTTTGTGGGTGTTTGGACTCCTAGTTATGTGAATAAAAAATACTGAAACACGTGACGGTTGGTAGGTGTTTAGACTACTAGTCGTGTGAATGGAATAGTGATTCCAAGTATATGTAAAGACTACTGATCACTAAGTGATAAGAACTCAGAAAGCGTGCATTTGAGGTAACGAAATCGAAAAAAAGTGCTTTATTTTGGTTTGAGAGACGGATTAAAGTGTATGTTATAGATTCGGAACGTGCTTGTTTCCACGAATTGATGTTGCCTGAATCTTTTGTGGATCGAATCTTTCGTACTAGATCCAACGAATTTTTGTTGCCTCAAATCAATGTCGCCCTAAATTCAAGAGTTGGTTAATTTTATTAATCTTGAATTTTGCGTGTTGTTTCGGTTGGAAATGAAAGAAGCTTGAGTTCTTGATGGAATGGAAATAAAGAAATGTTTCTTACATTCTACTAGGGTATGACTGTTGCCCATGAGAAACGTACATGACGGTTAGTAGGTGTTTGGACTACTAGTTATGGGAATAAAAAATACTGAAACACGTGACTGTTAGTAGGTGTTTAGACTGCTAGTCATGTGAAAAGAATAGTGATTCCAAGTAGATGTGCAGACTACTGATCACTAAGTGATGAGAAATCTGAAAGCGTGCATTTGAGGTAGCGAAATTGAAAAAAAGTAGTTCTTTTTGGTTTGATATATGGATTAAAGTGTATGTTATAGATTCGAAACGTGCTTGTTTCCTCGAATCGATGTTGCCTGAATTTGTTGTGGATCGAGTCTTTCTTAATAAATGAAGCTTTATTTCTTGATGGGATGGAAAAAAAGAAATGGTTCCTCCATTCTACTAGGGTATGACTGTTGGCCGTGAGAAACATACATGACGGTTAGTTGGTGTTCGGAGTTCTAGTCATGTGAATAAAATATACTGAAACACGTACAAGATCCAATGAATTTTTGTTGCCTCGAATCAATGTCGCCCTAAATTCAAGAGTTGGTCAATTTTAATAATCTTGAATCTTGCGTGTTGTTTCGGTTGGAAATAAAAGAAGCTTGGGTTTTGATGGAATGGAAATAAAGAAATGTTTCCTACATTCTATTAGGGTATGACTGTTGAACATGAGAAACACACGTGGCGGTTTGTAGGTGTTCAGACTACTAGTTATGTGAATAAAAAATACTGAAACACGTGACGGTTAGTAGGTGTTTAGACTACTAGTCATGTGAAAAGAATAGTGATTCCAAATAGATGTACAGACTACTGATCACTGAGTGATGAGAACTCTGAAACCGTGCATTTGAGGTAACGAAATCGAAAAAAAGTGGTTCATTTTTGTTTGAGATACGGATTAAAGTGTATGTTATAGATTCGAAACGTGCTTGCTTCCTTCAAATTGATGTTGCCTGGATTTGTTTTGGATCGAATCTTTCTTAATAATGAAGCTTTATTTCTTGATGGGATGGAAAAAAAGAAATGGTTCCTACATTCTACCAGGGTATGACTGTTGGCCGTGAGAAACATACATGATGGTTAGTAGGTGTTCGGACTACTAGTCATGTGAATAGAAAATACTGAAACACCTACAAGATACAATGAATTTTTGTTGCCTCGAATCAATGTCGCCCTAAATTAAAGAGTTGGTCAATTTTAATAATCTAGAAACTTTCTTGTTGCTTCGGTTGGAAATAAAAGAAGCTGGATTTCTTGATGGAGATGAAAATAAAAAAATGATTCGTACATTCTCCTAGTGTATGACTGGTGGCCATGAGAAAAATACATGACGGTTAGTAGGTGTTCGGACAACTAGTTATGTGAATAAAAAATACTGAAACACGTGACGGTTAGTAGGTGTGTAGACTACTAGTCATGTGAAAAGAATAGTGATTTCAAGTAGATGTACGGACTACTGCACGCTAAGTGATGAGAAATCTGAAAGCGTGCATTTGAGGTATCGAAATCGAAAAAAAGTGGTTCCTTTTGGTTTGAGATACGGATTAAAGTGTAGGTTATAGATTTTAAACGTACTTGTTTCCTCGAATCGATATTGCGATGATCCGTTGTGGATCAAATCTTTTTGAATAAAAGAAGCTTGATTTCTTGATGGGATGGAAATAAAGAAATGGTTCCTACATTCTACTAGTGTATGACTGGTGGCCGGGAGAAAAATACATGACGGTTAGTAGGTGTTTGGACTACTGGTCATGTGAATAAAAAATACTGAAACATGTACAAGATCCAATGAATATTTGTTGTCTCAAATCAATGTCGCCCTAACTTCAATAGTTGGTCAATTTTAATATTCTAGAAACTCTCGTGTTGCTTCGGTTGGAAATAAAAGAAGCTTGATTTCCTGAAGGGGATGAAAATAAAAAAATGGTTCCTACATTCTACTAGTGTATGACTGGTGGCCATGAGTAAAATACATGACGGTTAGTAGGTGTTCGGACTACTAGTTATGTAAATAAAAAATACTGAAACACGTGACGGTTAGTAGGTGTTTAGACTACTAGTCATGTGAAGGGAATTGTGATTCCAAGTAGATGTAAAGACTACTGATCACTAAGCGATGAGAACTGCGAAAGCGTGCATTTGAGGTAACCAAATCAAAAAAAAGTGGTTCCTTTTGGTTTGAGATACGGACTAAAGTGTACGTTATAGATTCGAAACGTGCTTGTTTCCTCGAATCGTTGTTGCCTGGATTTGTTGTGGATCGAATCTTTCTTAATAAAAGATGCTTTTTTTTCTTGATAGGATGGAAAGAAAGAAATGGTTCCTACATTCTACTAGGGCATGACTGTTGGCCGTGAGTTTCATACATGACGGTTAGTAGGTGTTCAGACTACTAGTCATGTGAATAAAAAATAGTGAAACTCGTACAAGATCCAATGACTTTTTGTTGCCTCGAAGCAATGTCGCCCTAAATTCAAGAGTTGGTCAATTTTATTAATCTTGAATCTTGCGTGTTGCTTTGGTTGGAAATAAAAGAAGTTTGAGTTCTTAATGGAATAGAAATAAAGAAATGTTTCCTACATTCTACTAGGGTATGACTTTTGACCGTGAGAAACATACATGACGGTTAGTAGGTGTTCGGACTACAAGATTTGTGAATAAAAAATACTGAAACACGTGACGGTTAGTTGGTGTTTAGACTACTAGTTATGTGAAAAGAATAGTGATTCCAAGTAGATGTGCAGACTACTGATCACTAAGTGATGAGAACTCTGAAAGCGTGCATTTGAGGTAACAAAATTGAAAAAAAGTGGTTCCTTTTGGTTTGAGATACGGATTAAAGTGTATGTTATAGATTCGAAACGTGCTTGTTTGCTCGAATCGTTATTACCATGATCTGATGTGAATCGAATCTTACTGAATAAAAGAAGCTTGATTTCTTGATGGGACAGAAATAAAGAAATGATTCCTACATTCTATTAGGGTATGATTGTTGGCCGTGAGAAACATACTTGACGGTTAGTAGGTGTTCGGACTATTAGTCATGTGAATAAAAAATACTTAAACACGTAAAAGACCCAATGAATTTTTGTTGCCTCGAATCAAAGTCCCCCTAAATTCAAGAGTTGGTCAATTTTAATATTCTAGAAACTCTTGTGTTTCTTCGGTTGGAAATAAAAGAAGCTTGATTTCTTTATGGGGATGAAAATCAAAAAATGGTTCCTACATTCTACTAGAGTATGACTGGTGACCATGAGAAAAATACATGACGGTTAGTACGTGTTCGGACTATTAGTTATGTGAATAAAAAATACTGAAAGGCGTGACGGTTAGTAGGTGTTTAGACTACTAATCATGTGAAGAGAATAGTGATTCCAAGTAGATGTAAAGACTTCTGATGACTAAGTGATAAGAACTCAGAAAGTGTGCATTTGTGGTAACGAAATCGAAAAAAAGTGGTTCCTTTTGGTTTGAGATGCGGATTGAAGTGTATGTTATAGATTCGAAGCGTGCTTGTTTCCTCGAATCGATGTTGCCTTGATTTGATGTGGATCGAATCTTTCTTAATAAAAGAAGCTTTATTTCTTGATGGGATGGAAAAAAAGAAATGGTTCCTACATTCTACTAGGGTATGACTGTTGGCCGTGAGAAACATACATGACGGTTAGTGGGTATTCGGACTACTAGTCATGTGAAGAGAAAATACTGAAACACGTACAAGATACAATGAGTTTTTGTTGCCTCGAATCAATGTCGCCCTAAATTCAAGAGTTGGTCAATTTTAATAATCTAGAAACTTTCTTGTTGCTACGGTTGGAAATAAAAGAAGCTTGATTTCTTGATGGAGATAGAAATAAAAAAATGGTTCCTACATTCTCCTAGTGTATGACTGGTGGGCATGAGAAAAATACATGACGGTTAGTAGGTGTTCGGACAACTAGTTATGTGAATAAAAAATACTGAAAGACGTGACGGTTAGTAGGTGTTTAGACTACTAGTCATGTGAAAAGAATAGTGATTCCAAGTAGATGCACAGACTACTGATCCCTAAGTGATGAGAACTCTGAAAGCGTGCATTTGAGGTATCGAAATCGGGAAAAAGTGGTTCCTTTTGGTTTGAGATACGCATTAAAGTATAGGTTATAGATTCGAAACGTACTTGTTTCCTTGAATTGATATTGCCATGAGCTGTTGTGGATCAAATATTTCTGAATAAAAGAAGCTTGATTTCTTGATGGGATGGAAATAAAAGAAATGGTTCCTACATTCTACTAGTGTATGGCTGGTGGCCGTGAGAAAAATACAAGACGGTTAGTAGGCGTTCGGACTACTAGTCTTGGGAATAAAAAATACTGAAACACGTACAAGATCCAATGAATTTTTGTTGCCTCGAATCAATGTCGCCCTAAATTCATGAGTTGGTGAATTTTAATAATCTAGAAACTTTCGTGTTGCTTCGATTGGAGATAATAGAAACTTGATTTCTTGATGGGGAATAAATTAAACAAATGGTTCCGACATTCTACCAGTGTATGACTGGTGGCCATGAGAAAAATATATGACGGTTAGTAGGTGTTTGGACTACTAGTTATGTGGATAAAAAATACTGAAACACGTGATAGTTAGTAGGTGTTTAGACTACTAGTCATGTGAAGGGAATAGTGATTCCAAGTAGATGTAAAGACTACTGATCACTAAGTGATAAGAACTCAGAAAGCGTGCCTTTGATGTAAGGAAATCGAAAAATAGTTGTTCCTTTTGGTTTGAGATGCGGATTAAAGTGTATGTTATAGATTCGGAACGTGCTTGTTTCCTCTATTTGATGTTGCCTTAATCTTTTGTGGATCGAATCTTTTGTACTGGATCCAACGAATTTTTGTTGCCTTGAATCAATGTCGCCCTAAATTCAAGAGTTGGTCAATTTTATTAATCTTGAATTTTGCGTGTTGCTTCGGTTGGAAATAAAAGAAGCTGGAGTTCTTGATGGAATGGAAATAAAGAAATGTTTCCTACATTCTACTAGGGTATGACTGTTGAACATGAGAAACACACATGACGGTTTGTAGGTGTTCAGACCACTAGTTATGTGAATAAAAAATATTGAAACATGTGACGGTTAGTAGGTGTTTAGACTACTAGTCATGTAAAAAGAATAGTGATTCCAAGTAGATGTACGGACTACTGATCACTAAGTGATGAGAACTCTGAAAGTGTGCATTTGAGGTAACAAAATCGAAAAAAAGTGGTTCCTTTTGGTTTGAGATACGGATTAAAGTGTATGTTATAGATTCGAAACGTGCTTGTTTCCTCGAATCGATGTTGCCTGGATTTGTTGTGGATCGAATCTTTCTTAATAAAAGATGCTTTTTTTTCTTGATGGGATGGAAAAAGAGAAATGGTTTCTACATTCTACTAGGGTAGGACTATTGGCCGTGAGAAACATACATGACGGTTAGTAGGTGTTCGAACTACTAGTCATGTGAATAAGAAATAGTGAAACACGTTCAAGATCCAATGGCTTTTTATTGCCTCGAATCAATGTCGCCCTAAATTCAAGAGTTGGTCAATTTTATTAATCTTGAATCTTGCGTGTTGTTTCAGTTGGAAATAAAAGAAGCTTGAGTTCTTGATGGAATAGAAATAAAGAAATGTTTCCTACATTCTACTAGGGTATGACTGTTGACCATGAGAAATATACATGACGGTTAGTAGGTGTTTGGACTACTAGTTATGTGAATAAAAAATACTGAAAAGAATAGTGATTCCAAGTAGATGTACAGACTACTGATCACTAAGTGATGAGAACTCAGAAAGCGTTCATTTGAGGTAACGAAATCGGAAAAAAGTTATTCCGTTTGGTTTGAGATACGGATTAAAGTTTATGTTATAAATTCGAAACGTGCTTGTTTCCTCGAATCGATGTTGCCTGGATTTGTTGTGGATCAAATATTTCTTAATAGAAGATGTTTTATTTCTTGATGGGATGGAAAAAAAGAAATGGTTCCTACATTCTACTAGGGTATGACTGTTGGCCGTGAGAAACATACATGACGGTTAGTAGGTGTTTGGCTTACTAGTCATGTAAATAAAAAATACTGAAACACGTACAAGAACTAATGAATTTTTGTTGCCTTGAATCAATGTTGCCCTAAATTCAAGAGTTGGTCAATTTTATTCATCTTGAATCTTGCGTGTTGCATCGGTTGGAAATAAAATAAGCTTGATTTCTTGATGGAATGGAAATAAAGAAATGTTTCCTACATTCTACTTGGGTATGATTGTTGACCATGAGAAACACACATGACGGTTATTAGGTGTTCAGACAACTAGTTATGTTAATAAAAAATTCTGAAACACGTGACGGTTAGTAGGTGTTTAGACTCCTAGTCATGTGAAAAAAATAGTGATTCCAAGTAGATGTACAGAATACTGATCACTAAGGGATGAGAAATCTGAAAGCGTGAATTTGACGTAACGAAATCGAAAAAAAGTGCTTCCTTTTGGAGTGAGACACGGATTAAAGTGTATGTTATAGATTCGAAACGTGCTTGTTTCCTCGAATCGATATTGCCATAATCTGTTGTGGATGGAATCATTCTGAATAAAAGAAGCTTAATTTTTTGATGGGATGGAAAAAAAGAAACGGTTCCTACGTTCTACTAGGGTATGACTGTCGGCCGTGAGAAACATACATGACGGTTAGTAGGTGTTCGGACTACTAGTCATGTGAATAGAAAGTACTGAAACACGTACAAGATTCAATGAAGTTTTGTTGCCTCGAATCAAAGTCGCCCTAAATTCAGGAGTTGGTCAATTTTAATAATTTAGAAACTTTCGTGTTGCTTCGGTTGGAAATAAAAGAAGCTTGAATTCTTGGTGGGGATGAAATTATAAAAATGGTTCCTACATTCTACTAGTGTATGACTTGTGGCCTTGAGAAAAATACATGACGGTTAGTAGGTGTTCGGACTACTAGTTATGTGAATAAAAAAATACTGAAAAACGTGACGGTTAGTAGGTGTTTAGATTCCAAGTCATGTGAAGAGAACAGTGATTCCAAGTAGATGTAAAGACTTCTGATCACTAAGTGATGAGAACTCAAAAAGCTTGCATTTGAGGTAACGAAACCGAAAAAAAGTGGTTCCTTTTGGTTTGACATACGGATTAAAGTGTATGTTATAGATTCGAAACGTGATTGCTTCCTTGAATCGATCTTGCCTGGATTTATTGTGGATCGAATCTTTCTTAATAAAATAAGTTTTATTTCTTGATGGGATGGAAAAAAAGAAATGGTTCCTACATTCTACTAGGGTATGACTGTTGGCCGTGAGAAACATACATGACGGTTGGTAGGTGTTCGGACTACTAGTCATGTGAATAAAAAATACTGAAACACGTACAAGATCTAATGAATTTTTTTGGCCTCGAATCAATGTCGCCCTAAATTCAAGAGTTGGTCAATTTTATTAATCTTGAATCTTGCGTGTTGTTTCGGTTGGAAATAAAAAAAGCTTGAGTTCTTGATGAAATGGAAATAAAGAGATGTTTCCTACATTCTACTAGTGTATGACTGGTGGCCATGAGAAAAATACATGACGGTTAGTAGGTGTTCGGACAACTAGTTATGTGAATAAAAATACTGAAACATGT
Organism: Rhododendron ovatum; assembly: GCA_019656835.1. Taxonomy (NCBI): domain Eukaryota; kingdom Viridiplantae; phylum Streptophyta; class Magnoliopsida; order Ericales; family Ericaceae; genus Rhododendron; species Rhododendron ovatum. The sequence goes on along the minus strand of CM033792.1, from coordinate 24,158,710 downwards.
GACGGTTAGTAGGTGTTTAGACTGCTAGTCATGTTAGGATAATAGTGATTCCAAGTAGATGTACAGACTACTGATCACTAAGTAATGAGAACTCTGAAAGCGTGCATTTGAGGTAACGAAATCTAAAAAAAGTGGATCCTTTTTGTTTGAGATACGGATTAAAGTGTATGTTATAGATTTGAAACGTGCTTGTTTCCTTGAATCGATATTGCCATGATCTGTTGTGGATCGAATCTTTCTGAATAAAAGAAGCTTGATTTCTTGATAGGATGGAAATAAAGAAATGGTGCCTACATTCTACTAGGGTATGATTGTTGGTCCTGAGAGACATACATTACGGTTAGTAGGTGTTCGGACTACTAATCATGTGAATAAAAAATACGGAAACACGTACCGGATCGAATGAATTTTTGTTGCTTCGAATCAATGTCGCCCTAAATTCAAGAGTTGGTCAATTTTAATAATCTAGAAACTTTCGTGTTGCTTCGGTTGGAAATAAAAGAAGCTTGATTTCTAAATGGGGATGAAATTAAAAAAATGGTTCCTACATTCTACTAGTGTATGACTGGTGGCCATGAGAAAAATACATGACGGTTAGTAGGTGCTCGGACTACTAGTTATGAGAATAAAAAATACTGATACACGTGACGGTTAGTAAGTGTTTAGATTCCTAGTCAAGGGAAGAGAACGGTGATTCCAAGTAGATGTAAAGACTACTGATCACTAAGTGATGAGGACTCTGAAAGCGTGTATTTGAGGTAATGAAATTGAAAAAAAGTGGTTCCTTTTGGTTTGAGATACGGATTAAAGTGTATGTTATAGATTCGAAACGTGATTGTTTCCTCGAATCGATGTTGCCATGATCTGTTCTGGATCGAATCTTTCTGAATAAAAGAGGCTTGATTTCTTGGTGGGACGGAAAAAAGAAATGGTTCCTACGTTCTACTAGGGTTTGACTTTTGGCCGTGAAAAACTTACATGACGGTTAATAGGTGTTCAGACTACTAGTCATGTGAATAGAAAATACTGAAACACGTACAAGATCCAATGAATTTTTGTTGCCTCGAATAAATGTCGACCTAAATTCAAGAGTTGGTCAATTTTAATAATCTTGAAACTTTCGTGTTCCTTCGGTTGGAAATAAAAGAAACTTGATTTGTTGATGGGGATGAAAATAATAAAATGGTTCCTACATTCTACTAGTGTATGACTGGTGGCCAATAGAAAAGTACATGCCGGTTAGTAGGGGTTCGGACTACTAGTTATGTGAATAAAAAATACTGAAACACGTGACGGTTAGTAGTTGTTTAGACTACTAGTCTTGTGTAGAGAATAGTGATTCCAAGTAGATGTAAAGACTTCTGATCACTAAGTGATAAGAACTCAGAAAGCGTGCATTTTAGGTAACGAAATCGAAATAAGGTGGTTCCTTTTGCTTTGAGATACGGATTAAAATGTATGTTATAGATTCGAAACTTGCTTGTTTCCTCGAATCGATGTTCCCTAGATTTCTTGTGGATCAAATCTTTCTTAATAAAAGAAGCTATATTTCCTTATGGGATGGAAAAAAAGAAATGGTTTCTACATTATACTAGGGTATGACTGTTGGCCGTGAGAAACATACATGACGGTTAGTAGGTGTTCGGACTACTAGTCATGTGAATAAAAAATACTGAAACACGTACAAGATCCAATGAATTTTTGTTGCCTCGAATCAATGTCGCCCAAAATTCAAGAGTTGGTCAATTTTAATAATCAAGAAACTTTCGCGTTGCTTCGATTGGAAATAAAAGAAGCTTGATTTCTTGATGGTGATAAAATTAAAAAAATGGTCCCGACATTCTACTAGTGTATGACTGTTGGCCATGAGGAAAATATATGACGGTTAGTTGGTGTTCGGACTACTAGTTATGTGAATAAAAAATACTGAAACACATGACGGTTAGTAGGTGTTTAGATTCCTAGTCATGTGAAGAGAACAGTGATTCCAAGTAGATGTAAAGACTCGTAATCACTAAGTGATGAGATCTCAAAAAGCGTGCATTTGAGGTAACGAAATTGAATAAAAGTGGTTGCTTTTGGTTAGAGATACGGATTAAAGTGTATGTTATAGATTCGAAACGTGATTGTTTTCTCGAATCGATGTTGCCTAGATTTGTTGTGGATCGAATCTTTCTTAAAATAAAAGAACCTTGATTTCTTGGTGGGACGGAAACAAGAAATGGTTCCTACGTTCTACTAGGGTATGACTGTTGGCTGTGAGAAACATACATGACGGTTAATAGGTGTTTGGACTACTAGTCATGTGAATAAAAAATACCGAAACACGTACAAGATCCAATGAATTTTTGTTGCCTCGAATCAATGTCGCCCTAAATTCAAGAGTTGGTCATATTTAATAAATTTGAATCTTTCGTGTTCCTTCGGTTAGAAATAAAAGAAGTTTGATTTCTTGATGGGGATGAAAATAAACAAATGGTTCCTACATTCTATTAGTGTATGACCGGTGGCCATAAGAAAAATATATGACGGTTAGTAGGTGTTCGGACTGCTAGTTATGTGAAAAAAAAATACTGAAACACTTGACGGTTAGTAGGTGTTTAGACTACTAGTCATGTGAAGAGAATAGTGATTCCAAGTAGATATAAAGACTACTAATCAAAAAGTGATAAGAACTCAGAAAGCGTGCAATTGAGGTAACGAAATCGAAAAAAAGAGATTCCTTTTGGTTTGAGATACGGATTAAAGTGTATGTTATAGATTCGAAACGTGCTCGTTTCCTCGAATGGATGTTGCCTGGATTTGTTGTGGATCGAATCTTTCCTAATAAAAGAAGCTTTATTTCTTGATGGGATGGAAAAAAAGAAATTGTTCCTACGTTCTACTAGGGTATGACTGTTGGCCGTGAGAAACATACATGACGGTTAGTAGGTGTTCGGACTACTGGTCATATGAATTAAAAATACTGAAACACGTACAAGATCCAATGAATTTTTGTTGCCTCGATTCAATGTCGCCCTAAATTCAAGAGTTGGTCAATTTTAATAATCTAGAAACTTTCGTGTTGCTTCGGTTGGAAATAAAAGAAGCTTGATTTCTTGATGGGGATGAAAATAAAAAAATGGTTCCTACATTCTACTAGTGTATGACTGGTGGCCATGAGAAAAATACATGACGGTTAGTAGGTGTTCGGACTACTAGTTATGTGAATAAAAAAATACTGAAACACGTGACGGATAGTAGGTGTTTAGACTACTAGTCATGTGAGGAGAGTTGTGATTCCACGTAGATGTCATGACTACTGTTCACTACGTGATAAAAACTCAGAAAGCGTGCATTTGAGGTAACGAAATCGGAAAAAAGTGGTTCCTTTTGGTTTGAGATAAGTATTAAAGTGTATGTTATCGATTCGGAACGGGAATTTTTCCTCGAATTGACGTTGCCTGAATCTTTTGTGGATCGAATCATTCGTACTAGATCCAACGAATTTTTATTGTCTCGAATCAATGTCGTCCTAAATTCAAGAGTTGGTCAATTTTATTAATCTTGAATCTTGCGTGTTGCTTCAGTTGGAAATAAAAGAAGCTTGAGTTATTCATGGAATGGAAATAAAGAAATGTTTCCTACATTCTACTTGGGTATGACTGTTAACCATGTGAAACATACATGACGGTTAGTATGCGTTCGGACTACTAGTTATGTCAATAAAAAATACTAGAACACGTGACGGTTAGTAGGTGTTTAGACTATTAGTCATGTGAAAAGAATAGTGATTCCAAGTAGATGTACAGACTACTGATCACTAAGTGATGAAAACTCTTAAAGCGTGCATTTGAGTTAATGAAATTGAAAAAAAGTGGTTCCTTTTTGTTTGAGATACGGATTAAAGTTAATGTTATAGATTCGAAATGTGCTTGTTTGCTCGAATCGATATTGCCATGATCTGTTGTGGATCGAATCTTTCTGAATAAAATAAGCTTGATTTCTTGATGGGATGGAAATAAAGAAATGGTGCCTACATTCTACTAGGGTATGTTTGTTGGCCGTGAGAAACATACATGACGGTTAGCTGGTGTTCGGACTACTAATCATGTGAATAAAAAATACAGAAACACGTATAAGATTGAATGAATTTTTGTTGCCTTGAATCAATGTTGTCCTAAATTCAAGAGTTGGTCAATTTTAATATTCTAAAAACTCTCATGTTGGTTCGGGTTGAAATAAAAGAAGTTTGATTTCCTAATGGGGATGAAAATAAAATAATGGTTCCTACATTCTACTAGTGTATTACTGATGGCCATGAGAAAAATACATAACGGATAATATGTGTTCGGACTACTAGTTATGTGAATAAAAAATACTAAAAAACGTGACGGTTAGTAGGTGTTTAGACTACTAGTCATGTGAAGAGAATAGTGATTCCAAGTAGACGTAAAGACTACTGATCACTAAGTGATAAGAACTCAGAAAGCGTGCATTTGAGGCAACTAAATTGAAAAAAAGTGGTTCCTTTTGGTTTTAGATACGGATTAAAGTGTATGTCATAGATTCGATACGTGCCTGTTTCCTCGAATCGATTTTGCCTGGATATGTTGTGGATGGAATCTTTCTTAATAAAAGAACCTCTATTTGTTGATGGGATGGAAAGAAAGAAATGGTTCCTACATTCTACTAGGGTATGACTGTTGGCCGTGAGAAACATACATGACGGTTAGTTGGTGTTCGGACTACTAGTCATGTGAATAAAAAATACTGAAACAATTACAAGATCCAATGAATTTTTGTTGTCTCGAATTAATGGCGCCCTAAATTCAAGACTTGGTCAATTTTAATAATCTAGAAACTTTCTTGTTGATTCGGTTGGAAATAAAAGAACCTTAATTTCTTGATAGGGATGAAATTAAAAAAATGGTTCCTACATTCTACTAGTGTATCACAGGGGGCCATGAGAAAAATATATGACGGTTAGTAGGTGTTCGGACTACTAGTTATTTGAAAAAAAAATACTTAAACACGTGATGGTTAGTAGGTGTTTAGATTCCTAGTCATGGGAAGAGAACGGTGATTCTAAGTAGATGTAAAGACTTCTGATCACTAAGTGATGAGGACTCTGAAAGCGTGTATTTAAGGTAACGAAATTGAAAAAGAGTGGTTCCTTTTGGTTTGAGATACGAATTAAAGTGTACGTTATAGATTCGAAACGTGCTTGTTTCCTCGAATTGATGTTGCCATGATCTGTTGTGGATCGAATCTTTCTGAATAAAAGAAGCTTGATTTGTTGGTGGGACGAAAAAAAGAAATGGTTCCTACGTTCTACTGGGGTATGACTGTTGGCCGTGAGAAACATACATGACGGTTAGTAGGTGTTCGGACTACTAGTCATGTGAATGAAAAATACCGAAACACGTACAAGATCCAATGAATTTTTGTTGCCTCGAATCAATGTCGCCCTAAATTCAAGAGTTGGTCACTTTTAATAATCTAGAAACTTTCGTGTTGCTTCGGTTGGAAATAAAAGAAGCTTGATTTCTTGATGGAGATGAAAATAAAAAAATGGTTCCTACATTCTACCAGTGTATGACTGGTGGCCATGCGAAAAATACATGACGGTTAGTAGGTGTTCGGACTACTAGTTATGTGAATAAAAAATACTGAAACACGTGACGGTTAGTTGGTGTTTAGACTACTAGTCATGTGAGGAGAATAGTGATTCCACATAGATGTCAAGACTATTGTTCACTAAGTGATAAGAACTCAGAAAGCGTGCATTTGAGGTAACGAAATCGAAAAATACCGAAACACGTACAAGATCCAATGAATTTTTGTTGCCTCGAATCAATGTCGCCCTAAATTCAAGAGTTGGTCACTTTTAATAATCTAGAAACTTTAGTGTTCCTTCGGTTGGAAATAAAAGAAGCCTGATTTCTTGATGGGGTTGAAAATAAAAAAATGGTTCCTACATTCTATTAGTGTATGACTGGTGGCCATAAGAAAAATACATGACGGTTAGTAGGTGTTCGGACTACTAGTTATGTGAATAAAAAATACTGAAACACGTGACGGTTAGTAGGTGTTTAGACTACTAGTCATGTGAAGAGAATAGTGATTCCAAGCAGATATGAAGACTACTGTTGACAAAGTGATAAGAACTCAGAAAGCGTGCATTTGAGGTAACGAAATCGAAAAGAAGTGGTTCCTTTTTGTTTGAGATACGGATTAAAGTGTATGTTATAGATTCGAAACGTGCTTGTTTCCTTGAATCGATGCTGCCTGGATTTGTTGTGGATCAAGTCTTTCTTAATAAAAGAAGCTTTTATTTCTTAATGGGATGGAAAAATAGAAATGGTTCCTCCATTCTACTAGGATATGACTGTTGGCCGTGAGAAACATACATGACGTTTAGTAGGTGTTCGCACTACTAGTCATTTGAATTAAAAATACTGAAACACTTACAAGATCCAATGAATTTTTGTTGCCTCGAGTCAATATCGCCCTAAATTCAAGAGTTGGTCACTTTTAATAATCTAGAAACTTTCGTGTTGCTTCGGTTGGAAATAAAAGAAGCTTGATTTCTTGATGGAGATGAAAATAAAAAAATGGTTCCTACATTCTACAAGTGTATGACTGGTGGCCATGCGAAAAATACATGACGGTTAGTAGGTGTTCGGACTACTAGTTATGTGAATAAAAAATACTGAAACACGTGACGGTTAGTTGGTGTTTAGACTACTTGTCATGTGAGGAGAATAGTGATTCCACATAGATGTCAAGACTATTGTTCACTAAGTGAAAAAAACTCAGAAAGCGTGCATTTGAGGTAATGAAATCGGAAAAAAGTGGTTCCGTTTGGTTTGAGATACGGATTAAAGTGTATGTTATCGATTCGGAACGTGATTGTTTCCTCGATCTGATATTGCCTGAATCTTTTGTGCATCGAATCATTCGTACTAGATCCAACGAATTTTTGTTGTCTCGAATCAATGTCGTCCTAAATTCAAGAGTTGGTCATTTTTATTAATCTTTAATCTTGCATATTGCTTCGGTTGGAAATAAAAGAAGCTTGAGTCCTTGATGGAATGGAAATAAAGAAATGTTTCCTACATTCTACTAGGGTATGACTGTTGACCATGAGAAACATACATGACGGTTTGTGGGTGTTCGGACTACTAGTTATGTCAATAAAAAATACTGGAACACGTGACGGTTAGTAGGTTTTTAGACTACTAGTCACGTGGAAAGAATAGTGATTCCAAGTAGATGTACAGACTACTGATCATTAAGTGATGAGAACTCTTATAGCGTGCATTTTAGGCAAAGAAATCGAAAAAAAGTGGTTCCTTTTTTTTTGAGATACGGATTAAAGTATATGTTGTAGATTCGAAACGTGCTTGTTTGCTCGAATCGATATTTCCATGATGTGTAGTGGATCGAATCTTTCTGAATAAAAAAAGCTTGATTTCTTGATGGGATGGAAATAAAGCAATGGTGCCTACATTCTCCTAGGGTATGTTTGTTGGCGGTGAGAAACATACATGATGGTTAGTAGGAGTTCGGACTACTAATCATGTGAATAAAAAATACTGAAACACGTATAAGATCGAATGAATTTTTGTTGCCTCGAATCAATTTCGCCCTAAATTCAAGAGTTGGTCAATTTTAATATTCTAAAAACTCATGTTGCTTCGGTTGGAAATAAAAGAAGTTTGATTTCCTGATGGGGATGAAAATAAAATAATGGTTCCTACATTCTACTAGTGTATGACTGGTGGCCATGAGAAAAATACCTGACGGATAGTAGGTGTTCGAACTATTAGTTATGTGAATAAAAAATACTGAAAAACTTGACGGTTAGTAGGTGTTTAAACTACTAGTCATGTGAAGAGAATAGTGATTCCAAATAAATGGAAAGACTACTGATCACTAAGTGATAAGAACTCAGAAAACGTGCATTTGACGTAACAAAATCGAAAAAAAGTGGTTCCTTTTGGTTTGAGATACGGATTAAAGTGTATGTCATAGATTCGAAACGTGCCTGTTTCCTCGAATCAATGTTGCTTGGATATGTTGTGGATCGAATCTTTATTAATAAAAGAAGCTTTATTTCTTGATGGGATGGAAAGAACGAAATGGTTCCTACATTCTGCTAGGGTATGACTGTTGGCCGTGAGAAACATACATGACGATTAGTAGGTGTTCGGACTACTGGTCATGTGAATAAAAAATACTGAAACACGTACAAGATCCAATGAATTTTTGTTGCCTCGAATCAATGTCGCGCTAAATTAAAGAGTTGGTCAATTTTAATAATCTAGAAACTTTCGTGTTGCTTCGGTTGGAAATAAAAGAAGCTTGATTTCTTGATGAGGTTGAAATTAAAAAAATGGTTCCTACATTCTACTCGTGTATGACTGGTGGCCATGAGAAAAATACATGACGGTTAGTAGGTGTTCGGACTACTTGTTATGTGAGTAAAAAATACTGAAACACGTGACGGTTAGTAGGTGTTTAGATTACTAGTCATGTGAAGAGAATGGTGATTCCGTGTAGATGTAAAGGCTACTGATCACTAAGTGATTAGAACTCAGAAAGCGTGCATTTGACTTAATGAAATCGAAAAAAAGTGGTTCCATATGGTTTGAGATACGGATTAAAGTGTATGTTATAGATTCGAAACGTGATTGTTTCCTCGAATCGATATTGCCATGATCTGTTGTGGATCGAATCTTTTTGAATAAAAGAAGCTTGATTTCTTGATGGGATGGAAATAAAGAAATGGTGCCTACATTCTACTAGGGTATGTTTGTTGGTCGTGAGAAACATACATGACGGTTAGTAGGTGTTCGGACTATTAATCATGTGATTAAAAAATATTGAAACACATATAAGATCGAATGAATTTTTGTTGCCTCGAATCAATGTCGCCCTAAATTCAATAGTTGGTGAATTTTAATATTCTAAAAACTCTCATGTTGCTTCGATTGGAAATAAAAGAAGTTTGATTACAAGATGGGGATGAAAATAAAATAATGGTTCCTACATTCTACTAGTGTATGACTTGTGGCCATGAGAAAAATACGTGACGGATAATAGGTGTTCAGACTACTAGTTATGTGAAAAAAAAATACTAAAAAACGTGACGGTTAATAGGTGTTTGGACTACTATTCATGTGAAGAGAATAGTGATTTCAAGTAGATGTAAAGACTACGGATCACTAAGTGATAAGAACTCAGAAAGCGTGCATTTGAGGTAACGAAATCGAAAAAAAGTGGTTCTTTTTGGTTTGAGATACGGATTAAAAAATATGTCATAGATTTGAAACATGGCTTTTTCCTAGAATCGATGTTGCCTAGATATGTTGTGGATCGAATCTTTCTTAATAAAAGAAGCTTTATTTCTTGATGGGATGGAAAAAAATAAATGGTTCCTACATTCTACTAGGATATGACTGTTGGCCGTGAGAAACATACATGACGGTTAGTAGGTGTTGGGACTACTAGTCATGTGAATAAAAAATACTGAAACACGTACAAGATCCAATGAATTTTTGTTGCGTCGAATCAATGTTGCCCTAATTTCAAGAGTTGGTCAATTTTAATAACCTAGAAACCTTCGTGTTGCTTCGGTTGGAAATAAAAGAAGCTTGATTTCTAGATGAGGATGAAATTAAAAAATTGGTTCCTACATTCTACTAGTGTATGACTGGTGCCCACGAGAAAAATACATGACGGTTAGTAGGTGTTCGGACTACTAGTTATCTGAATAAAAAATACTGAAACACGTAACGATTAGTAGGTGTTTAGATTACTAGTCATGAGAAGAGAATAGTGATTCCAAGTAGATGTAAAGACTACTGATCACTAAGTTATTAGAATTCAGAAAGCGTGCATTTGACTTAATGAAATCGAAAAAAAGTGGATCCTTTTGGTTTGACATACCGATTAAAGTGTATGTTATAGATTCGAAACGTGATTGTTACCTCGAATCGATATTGCCATGATCTGTTGTGGATCGAATCTTTCTGAATAAAAGAAGCTTGATTTCTTGATGGGATGGAAATAAAGAAATGGTGCCTACATTCTACTAGGGTATGTTTGTTGGCCGTGGGAAACATACATGACGGTTAGTAGGTGTTCGGACTCCTAATCATGTGAATAAAAAATATTGAAACACATATAAGATCGAATGAATTTTTGTTGCCTCGAATCAATGTCGCCCTAAATTCAAGAGTTGGTCAATTTTAATATTCTAAAAACTCTCATGTTGCTTCCGTTGGAAATAAAAGAAGTTTGATTTCCAGATGGGGATGAAAATAAAATAATGGCGCTTACATTCTACTAGTGTATGACTGGTGGCCATGAGAAAAATACATGACGGATAGTAGGTGTTCGGACTACTAGTTATTAAAAAAAAAATACTAAAAAACGTGACGGTTAGTAGGTGTTTAGACTACTAGTCATGTGAAGAGAATAGTGATTCCAAGTAGATGTAAAGACTACTGATCACTAAGTGATAAGAACTCAGAAAGCGTGCATTTGAGGTAACGAAATCGAAAAAAAGTGGTTCCTTTTGGTTTGAGAAACGGATTAAAGTGTATGTCATAGATTTGAAACGTGCCTGTTTCCTCGAATCGATGTTCGCTAGATATGTTGTGGATCGAATCTTTCTTAATAAAAGAAGCTTTATTTCTTGTTGGGATGGAAAAAAAGAAATGGTTCCTAAATTCTACTAGGGTATGACTGTTGGCCGTGAGAAACATACATGACGGTTAGTAGGTGTTGGGACTACTAGTCATGTGAATAAAAAATACTGAAACACCTACAAGATCCAATGAATTTTTGTTGCCTCGAATCAATGTTGCCCTAAATTCAAGAGTTGGTCAATTTTAATAACCTGGAAACCTTCGTGTTGCTTCGGTTGGAAATAAAAGAAGCTTGATTTCTTGATGAGGATAAAATTAAAAAAATGGTTCCTACATTCTACTAGTGTACAACTGGTGCCCATGAGAAAAATACATGACGGTTAGTAGGTGTTCGGACTACTAGTTATGTGAATAAAAAATACTGAAACACGTGACGGTTAGTAGGTGTTTAGATTACTAGTCATGTGAAGAGAATAGTGATTCCAAGTAGATGTAAAGACTACTGATCACTAAGTGATTAGAACTCAGAAAGCGTGCATTTGAGGTAATGAAATCGAAAAAAAGTGGTTCCTTCTGGTTTGAGATACGGATTAAAATGTATGTTATAAATTCGAAATATGATTGTTTCCTCGAATCGATGTTGCCTCTATTTGTTGTGGATCGAATCTTTCTTAATAAAAGAAGCTTTATTTCTTGATGGGACGGAAAAAAGAAATGGTTCCTCCATTCTACTAGGGTATGACTGTTGGCGGTGAGAAACATACATGACGGTTAGTAGGTGTTCGGACTACTTGTCATGTGAATAAAAAATACTGAAACACGTACAAGATCCAATGAATTTTTGTTGCATCGAATCAATGTCGCCCTAAATTAATGAGTTGGTCAATTTTAATAAGCTAGAAACTTTCTTGTTGCTTCGGTTGGAAATAAAAGAAGCTTGATTTCTTGATGGGGATGAAAATAAAAAAATGGTTCCTACATTCTACTAGTGTATGATTGGTGGCCATTAGAAAAATACATGACAGTTAGTAGGTTTTCGGACTACGAGTTATGCGTATAAAAAATACTGAAACACGTGACGATTAGTAGGTGTTTAGACTACAAGTCATGTGAAGAGAGTAGTGATTCTAAGTAGATGCAAACACTACTGATCACTAAGTTATAAAAATTGAGAAAGCGTGCATTTGAGGTAACGAAATCGAAAAAAAGTGGTTCCTTTTGGTTTGAGATACGGATTAAAGTGTATGTCATACATTCGAAACGTACCTGTTTTCTCGAATCGATGTTGCCTGGATATGTTGTGGATCGAATCTTTCTTAATAAAAGAAGCTTTATTTCTTGATGGGATGGAAAAAAAGAAATGGTTCCTACATTCTACTAGGGCATGACTGTTGGCCGTGAGAAATATACAAGACGGTTAGTAGGTGTTGGGACTACTAGTCATGTGAATAAAAAATACTGAAACACGTACAAGATACAATGAATTTTTGTTGTCTCGAATTAATGTCGCCCTAAATTCAAGAGTTGGTCAATTTTATTAATCTAGAAACTTTCTTGTTGCTTCGGTTGGAAATAAAAGAAACTTGATATCTTTATGAGGAAGAAATTAAAAAAATGGTTCCTACATTCTACTAGTGTATGACTGGTGGCCATGAGAAAAATACATGACGGTTAGTAGGTGTTCGGCCTACTAGTTATGAAAAAAAAATACTGAAACACGTGACGGTTAGGAGGTGTTTAGATTACTAGTCATGTGAAGAGAATAGTGATTCCGAGTAGATGTAAAGACTACTAATCACTAAGTGATTAGAACTCAGAAAGCGTGCATTAGAGGTAATGAAATAAAAAAAAAGTGGTTCATTTTGGTTTGAGATACGAATTAAAGTGTATGTTATAGATTCAAAACGTGATTGTTTTCTCGAATCGAAGTTGCCTGGATTTTTTGTGGATCGAATCTTTCTTAATAAAAGAAGCTTTATTTCTTGATGGGATGGAAAAAAAGAAATGGTTTCTACATTCTACTAGGGTATGACTGTTGGCGGTGAGAAACATACATGACGGTTAGTAGGTGTTCGGACTAATAGACATGTGAATAAAAAATACAGAAACATGTACAATATCCAATGAATTTTTTTTGCATCGAATCAATGTCGCCCTAAATACTAGAGTTGGTCAATTTTAATAATCTTGAAACTTTCTTGTTGCTTCGGTTGGAAATAAAAGATGCTTGATTTCTTGATTGGGATGAAAATAAAAAATGGTTCCTACATTCTCCTAGTGTATGACTTGTGGCCATGAGAAAAATACATGACAGTTGGTAGGTGTTCGGACTACTAGTTATGTGTATAAAAAATACTGAAACACGTGACGATTAGTAGGTGTTTAGACTACTAGTCATGTGAAGAGAATAGTGATTCCAAGTAGATGCAAAGACTACTGATCACTATGTGATGAGAACTCAAAAAGCGTGCATTTACGGTAATGAAATCGAAAAAAGTGGTTCCTTTCGGTTTGAGATACGGATTAAAGTGTGTATTATAGATTCGGAACGTGCTTGCTTCCTCAAATTGATGTTGCGTGAATCTTTTGTGGATCGAATCTTTCGTACTAGATCCAACGAGTTTTTGTTGCCACGAATCAATGTCGCCCTAAATTCAAGAGTTGGTTAGTTTTATTAATCTTGAATCTTGCGTGTTGCTTCGGTTGCAAATAATAGAAGCTTGATTTCTTCATTGGGATAAAAATAAAAAAATGGTTCCTATATTCTACAAGTGTATGACTAGTCGCCATGAGAAAAATACATGACGGTTAGTAGGTGTTCGGACTACTAGTTATGTGAATAAAAAATACTGAAACACGTGACGGTTAGTAGGTGTTTAGACTATTAGTCATGTGAAGAAAATAGTGATTCCAAGTAGATGTTAAGACTACTGATCACTAAGTGATAAGAACTCAGAAAGCTTGCATTTGAGGTAACGAAATCGAAAAAAAAGTTGTTCCTTTTGGTTTGAGATACAGATTAAAGTGTATGTTATAGATTTGAAACGTGCTTGTTTCCTCGGATCGATGTTGCCTAGATTTGTTGTGGATCGAATCTTTCTTAATAAAAGAAGCTTTATTTCTTGATGGGACGGAAAAAAAGAAATGGTTCCGACATTTTACTAGGGTATGAGTGTCGGCCGTGACAAACATACATGACGGTTAGTAGGTGTTCGGACTACTAGTCATGTGAATAAAAAATGTTGAAACACGTACAAGATTCAATGATTTTTTGTTGCCTCGAATCAATGTGGCCCTAAATTCATGAGTTGGTTAATTTTAATAATCAAGAAACTCTCGTGTTGCTTCGGTTTAAAATAAAACAAACTTGATTTCTAGATATGGATGAAAATAAAAAAATGGTTCCTATATTCTAGTAGTGTATTACTGGTGGCCATGAGAAAAATACATGACGGTTAATGGGTGTTCGGACTACTAGTTATGTGAATAAAAAATACTGCAACACGTGACGGTTAATAGGTGTTTAGACTACTAGTCTTGTAAAGAGAATAGTGATTCCAAGTAGATGTAAAGACTTCTGATCACTAAGTGATAAGAACTCAGAAAGCGTGCACTTGAAGTAACGAAATCGAAAAAAAGTGGTTCCTTTTGGTTAGAGATACGGATTAAAGTGTATGTTATTGATTTGAAATGTACTTGTTTCCTCGAATCGAAGTTGCCTGGATTTTTTGTGGATCGAATCTTTCTTTTTAAAAGAAGCTTTATTTCTTGATGGGATGGAAAAAAAGAAATGGTTACTACATTTTACTAGGGTATGACTGTTGGCCGTGAGAAACATATATGACGGTTAGTTGGTGTTCGGACTACTTGTCATGTGAATAAAAAATGCTGAAACACGTACAATATTCAATGACTTTTTGTTGCCTCGAATCAATGTCGCACTAAATTCAAGAGTCGGTTAATTTTAATAATCTAGAAACTCTCGTGTTGCTTCGGTTGGAAATAAAACAAGCTCGATTTCTTGATATGGATGAAAACAAAAAAATGGTTCCTACATTCCAGTAGTGTATTACTGGTGGCCATGAGAAAAATACATGACGGTTAGTATGTGTTCGGACTACTAGTTATGTGAATAAAAAATACTGAAACACGTGACGGTTGGTACGTGTTTAGACCACTAGTCGTGTAAAGAGAATAGTGATTCCAAGTAGGTGTAAAGACTTCTGATCACTCAGTGATAAGAAGTCAGAAAGCGTGCATTTGAGGTAACGAAATCGAAAAAAAGTTGTTCCTTTTTGTTTGTGATACGGATTAAAATGCACTTTATAGATTCGAAACGTGCTTGTTTCCACGAATCGATGTTGCCTGGATTTGTTGTGGATCGAATCTTTCTTAATAAAAGATGCTTTTTTTTCTTGATGGGATGGAAAAAAAGAAATGGTTACTACATTCTACTAGGGTATGACTGTTGGCCGTGAGAAACATACATGACGGTTAGTAGGTGTTCGGACTACTAGTCATGTGAATAAAAAATACTGAAACACGTACAAGATCTAATGAATTTTTGTTGCCTCGAATCAATGTCGCCCTAAATTCAAGAGTTGGTCAATTTTAATAATCTAGAAACTTTCGTGTTGTTTCGGTTAGAAATAAAATGAGCTTGATTTCTTGATGGGATGGAAATAAAATAATGGTTCCTACATTCTACTAGTGTATGACAGGTGGCCCTGAGAAAAATACATGACGGTTAGTAGGTGTTCAGACTCCTAGTTATGTGAATAAAAAATACTGAAACACATGACGGTTAGTACGTGTTTAGACTACTAGTCATGTGAAAAGAATAGTGATTCCAAGTAGATGTGCAGACTACTGATTACTAAGTGATGAGAACTCTTAAAGCGTGCATTAGAGGTAACGAAATCGAAAAAAAGTGGTTCCTTTTGGTTTGAGATACGAATTAAATTGTATGTTATAGAATCGAAACGTGCTTGTTTGCTCGAATCGATATTGCCATGATCCGATGTGGATCGAATCTTTCTGAATAAAAGAAGCTTGATTTCTTGATGGGATGGAAATAGAGAAATGGTTCCTACATTCTAATAGGGTATGATTGTTGGCCGTGAGACACATACATGACGGTTAGTAGGTGTTTGGACTACTAGTCATGTGAATAAAAAATACTGAAACACGTACAAGATCCAATGAATTTTTGTTGCCTCGAATCAATGTCGCCTTAAATTCTATAGTTGGTCAATTTTAATAATCAAGAAACTTTCGTGTTGCTTCTAATAGAAATAAAAGAAGCTTGATTTCTGGATGGGATGGAAATAAAATAATGGTTCCTACATTCTACTAGTGTATGACTGGTGGTCATGAGAAAAATACATGACGGTTAGTAGATGTTTGGACTCCTAGTTTTGTGAAAAAAAAAATTGAAACACGTGGCGGTTAGTAGGTGTAGATTACTAGTCATGTGAAGGGAATTGTGATTCCAAGGAGATGTAAAGACTACTGATCACTAAGTGATAAGAACTCAGAAAGCGTGCATTTGAGGTAATGAAATCGAAAAAAAGTGTTTCCTTTTGGTTTGCGATACAGATTAAATTGTAAGTTATAGATTCGGAATGTGCTTGTTTCCTCGAATTGATGTCGCATGAATCTTTTGTGGATCGAATCTTTCATACTAGGTCCAACGAATATTTGTTGTCTCGAATCAATGTCGCCCTAAATTCAAGAGTTGGTCAATTTTAATAATCTAGGAACTTTCGTGTTGCTTCGGTTAGAAATAAAAGAAGCTTGATTTCTTGATGGGATGGAAATAAAATAATGGTTCCTACATTCTACTAGTGTATGACTGGTGGCCATGAGAAAAATACATGACGGTTAGTAGGTGTTTGGACTCCTAGTCATGTGAATAAAAAATACTGAAGCACGTGACGGTTAGTAGGTGTTCGGACTCCTAGTTATGTGAATAAAAAATACTGAAACACGTGACGGTTAGTAGGTGTTTAGAATACTAGTCATTTGAATAGAATAGCGATTCTAAGTGGATGTAAAGACTACTGATCACTAAGTGATGATAACTCTAAAAGTGTGCATTTGAGGTAACGAAATCGAAAAAAAGTGGTTCCTTTTGGTTTGAGATACGAATTAAAGTGTATGTTATAGATTCGAAATGTGTTTGTTTACTCGAATCGGTGTTGTCTGTATTTGTTATGGGTCCAATCTTTCTTAATAAAAGAAACTTTATTTCTTGATGGGATGGAAAAAAAGAAATGGTTCCTACATTCTACTAGGGTATGACTGTTGGCCTTGAGAAATATAAATGACGGTTAGTAGGTGTTCGGACTACGAGTCATGTGAATAAAAAATACTGAAACTTGTACTAGATCCAATGAATTTTTGTTGGCTTGAATCAATGTAGTCCTAAATTCAAGAGTTTTTCAATTTTGACAATCTAGAAACTTTCATGTTGCTTCGGTTGGAAATAAAAGAAGCTTGATTTCTTGATGGGATGGAAATAAAAAAATGGTTCGTACATTCTACAAGTGTTTGACTGGTGGTCATGAGAAAAATACATGACGGTTAGGTGTTCGGACTAGTAGTTATGTGAATAAAAAATACTGAAACACGTAACGGTTTGTATGTCACGCCCTCAATTTTCAACATAAATAAATAATTCATTTTAATAAATGATCCTCGCACAATATATATATTATACCCAAAAGAGAATTTTCATAGGATTATTTACAAACCAAGTTCCCCAAGTTTAAACATTTACAACATTGGCACCATGACCTGAATTCCATAGCTAGTTAAAAGAGTAAAATTTAGAGGTTACATAATATCTGAAATTAAAAGACTTGAAATAAATTGACAATTTCATCTTTCCAAGAAATCATGCAGAAGACGATGAAATCACTTCTCGGCGGCTTTCAAAAGAGATGAGATCCAGCATGCACACCATGCACTTCGTGTCAAGGTCTTTGAGATATACCTGTAAATGATAGGTTGAGCTATACTAGCCCAGTAGAAATTTCTATACTCAAGCTATATGTGAATGCGATGAAACATGCAATAAGAGTGAATGATTTTCAATGAACGATCGAAAGTACAAAAGGCCCAATAAACCGACGGACAACGACTACGGAATTCAATACGTTTATTAGATATGCCTAGCCATTTATACATCAATCTAGAGGTAGCGTTAAACACACATCAATCAAAATGACAACGACAATTTCTCAAACCAATTCAAGTCTCCTCAAATGAATGCCACACTTGACTTTCCCATCCTTTATCATTTACCATCAAGCCTCTTTTCATAGAAGAAAACATTCCTTTTTGATTTTCAAAACAATTTTGAGAAATACTCTCGACCTCTACAGGTCAAACTCCGTTGATTCGAGTTTGAATAGCCGGAGTCCGTTGATTTTGCGCACGAATACCGGAAACCGTTGATTCGCTCAAGAATGGCAGGAGGATTTTAATAAAAATCCTTTTTCAAATAAAGACAAGTTCCTTTCTTTTCAAATCCTTAGTAGAGTCAGTTGTTTATCTCTTTCTTTAACGGTCACCATCTCAAGCAGCAAACAGCTCAAGTAAAAACGTATACTTTTGACATCAACTTCAACATTCTTCATTTTATGAGAAATTCAACTGTTTTACCACCCCATGCGTGACAGTGAACTCTCTTTCTACCCGGGTTTCCGCCTTACCACACCTTGCGTAACGGGCCCTCTAGAGTCTCCGCATTACCACACCTTGCGTTGCAGGACCCTCAATTCAAAATTCACAACTCACATAAACACATAAGCATTAACAATTCGAATACAAGGAGACAACACTTCCCAAGGTCACATGCTTTCATTCATCATCATTCATTATATTATAAACTCATAAACATGTCCTTTTGTACATCATTAAATACCTTAGGTTCACGTTATCCCTCAAGGTCTATCACAATGCCTTATGTCACATATCGAACCCAAAAATGACTCTACAACACATTATCCGCTAGGTTCTAAACGAGAATCTTATAGATTAGGTGCCAAAAGAACCTAGGAAGGCCAATAAAACGAAGCACGAGGATACGAGTTACTCTATTCTCATCTGGACCGCTAGGAAAACCCCCATCGACCAACGATGTACCCTACGATATACTTTATGGCCTACGGTACTCAATAATGCCTCCATAGTATATTTCTCAATTCACCAATCACCACGTCATGCAATAACGCTTATGTAACGCCCCGAATTTTGGGTACGTTAAAAGGACAATTTCATTGAAAACCTCAAAATAGAGTCTGGCTCTTATTACAATACTCTCTCAACAAGAGTTCAATACATACATAAATGAAGGGGAGATTCTAGGGTTCCTAACTACAGCTCCTCCTGCTCCTTCATCCTAGCCAGCTCTTCAGCTCCAGAGGCTTCCACGGCGAACTGTTCGTCTTGAACAACTACAAGGTCTGACACATTATACCGGCGTCACCACCAATATAATATGTCAGGGTCACCAACAGGCAACACCGTGAGCTACAACGCTCAATAAGGAAATCCTTACCCACTAACCCATAACTTACAAATAAGGCTATCATAAAACATCGATTTCCATATGATATGTATAAACACAGCTATCAATGACACATCCACATTCGTTAATCATCTATCGTTGGTGTCCAAGATTTTCGTGTTTCTCCTACGCGACTCATCGTAGACCGTGTCAACATTATCATTTACAAAACAACCTTTGTAAATCATTTGCATTCAAAATCTTTTGCATTGGCTCCGTACCGCGGATAACCAAGCTACACACTTTCAAAATCGTTTTGCATTGGCTCCGTACCGCGGATAACCAAGCACACACCTAATTTTCAAAATCGTTTTGCATTGGCTCCGTACCGCGGATAACCAAGCTACACACCCAACCTCAGTTCCGCCGCGCCGGGTTCCTGAGTATCCTCACAATGGTTCCGCCGCGCCGGGTTCCCATTGGCACACAACTGCATTGGCTCCGTACCGCGGATAACCAAGCATACACACCCAACCTCAGTTCCGCCGCGCCGGGTTCCTGAGTATCCTCACAATGGTTCCGCCGCGCCGGGTTCCCATTGGCACACAACTGCATTGGCTCCGTACCGCGGATAACCAAGCATACACACCCAACCTCGGTTCCGCCGCGCTGGGTTCCCGAGTATCCTCACAATGGTTCCGCCGCGCCGGGTTCCCATTGGCACACAACTGCATTGGCTCCGTACCGCGGATAACCAAGCATACACACCCAACCTCGGTTCCGCCGCGCCGGGTTCCCGAGTATCCTCACAATGGTTCCGCCGCGCCGGGTTCCCATTGGCACACACACACACCACACAATGGGCAAGTCCGGCCACATTGTGGTTTTTCAAATCATTTTACACACGCAAACACACGACTCACATAATGCCACCCAAAACCGGTCATTATGTAGTTTCAAAATATTTTCTTCCTCGAAAACATTTCCCTTTATTAATCACACCCTAGGTGTCATGTTTCTACTTCCTCGATTCTCGTGTCTCGTTATCATACAAAGACTCCGCGGTAGGACAAAAATCATTCTAACAGGATCATCCAATTCTATATTACTTAACACGCTTAATAATCATTTATAGCATAACGCCACATGTACGGACGCCTTTGGAGTGTATCACTTATGCTTTATTCAAAGCACAACGCCACATGTACGGACGTCTTTGGAGTGAAATCACTTATGCTTTATCACATCACAAGTAATGCAAGCAATTCATAAATTCAACTCATAACCATCTTAAATATCAAAATATAATTACTTCTAAACAAACGATAAGTTCTATCTTAGCAATTCAAAAATAACAACGTTAAACTTAAATACGTAAGTAAATACAAAGTAAGTAAGGGGTAAGTAAGGTTTTCCATACAATCCTTCTTGGCGGTAGTCGGCTACGGAAGGTACGTCGGCGGTCGGAAAGTACGTCGGTGGTCGGACGGAGTAACGTCCTACGGTATGCTCCCGGTAGCTTCGAAAGAGAAAGGTCTCTCTCGAAACTCCTACTTGGCTAATACTACTACTACTTTTGGATCGAGGGGTGGTCGAGTGGCGGTCTAGTGGCGGCTTAGGATGAGTTTCTTGAAGAACTCAAGAACTACTCAAGAACATGAAGAACAAAAGAAAGAACAAGAATTCTAGAGAGAAGGAAGAGCAAATGAGAAGGTGTGTGTTCAATGCTTGGAATGAGGTCCTATTTATAGGAAAAATCTTGGCTCCCTCTCCCTCTTCATGGCCGGCCCCCCTCTCTCCCTTTCTTCCTCAATTTTTGACACATGGCAAGCACTCATGGAAGATCAAAGTCTAAAACCCTAGGCATGCATGGCTAGATTGTCCTTTGATGGGATTCTTGGAAGATTTGTTGGCAAGGAGGAGACAAGAGTACAAGATTTAGTCTTGAACAAATCCTAGAAGTACAATGGGGGAGTTATATTTGGTTAGGGAAAAGATTCTCCAAAGGATTGAAAGATCAAAGAAAGATCAATGGAAGGATCATGGAAGGTCAAGAAAGTACAAACCAATCTTCCTCTCTTTTTCCTCCTCTCTCTCTCCTCTCTCTCCCTCCTCTCTCTCGGCTCACTCTCTCTCTCTCTCTCTCGGGTCTCTCTCTCTCTCTCTCTAGTACACATACACACACACATGTATATATAACAAATGCAAGAAAGAATAAAAAGGTACAAAGGTACTAGATTCACAAAATCAAATCCTATTAAAGAAATACAATTAGGCACATGTTTGAGTAAAATAAATAAACTAGGGTACTTTGTAATCTAGGAAAAATCAACTCCCCATAAATTAATCCAATTGGGTACAAAACCCCAATATAAAATAATAACAAAGTACTTAGGAGAATATTAGGCCTTAAAGGCTACTAAGGCTAATAAGTACTTACCAAATAAAATAAGGGTACCTCATCCCATGGGGTTGTTGAAAAAGACTAGTTTATTAAACCCATGTACTTAGTTTGAAAGAATAAGGCTATTACCCAATGGATAATAAAATCCCTAACTTTTATTATCCAATGGATAATAAAGGGTGAGTACTTTAAATAATAAAATATGACTTTTAAAAAGACTACATGTCCTTTGAAAATACACATGTGTATATATATACATGTACTTCACCAAATATAATAAAGGAAGGACTATTGTCCAATGGGTAAAGATTACCCTAACAATCTTTGTCCAATGGACAATAGCTACTAGGAAACTTTTATTTTAAAATAATCGAGGAGTACTTTTTAAAGCATGTGACAAAAGCCCTATATTAAATATAGGTGTGGTACCAAGTACCCCAATTAAATAAAAAGACTAGGATTCTCCCCATTAAAATAATAATAAAGTACAAGTCACATCAACTTTATTTGAAAGGTTTTCTAGTCACATCGGTACTTTATTTGGTTTAAAGAGTTATTACCCAATGGTTACTAACTTCCCTAATGGTTATTACCCAATGGGTAGTAATTCTCCTTGCCTTTAATAACCAATGGACAAAAAGAGTACAAGTACCTTTTATTAAAATAATAATTTAAAAAGACTACATGTACTTTTATAAAAAAGTTTTATTGTCCAATGGGTAAAAATTACCCTAACCATTATGGACCAATGGATAAAAGCAAAGGTTCAAAAGTTTAAAAGGTCCAAAAGGTTCATCGAACAACTGGGTAAGTTGGTTGCTCGGTTCCTCCAACTAGTCGGTTGGAAACTAACCGAATTGGTCACGTCGGGTTTTTAGTCAAGACCAAAATCTAACTTCGACGAAATAAACGAGAATTCATATAGTCACTCAAGAGAAAATAAGTAATTCAAATAAAATTCAAATTTTTAACGAAAATTTTACTGACCAAAATTCAGGGGCGTTACAGCTTAACAAGTCTATATCGATCATTAAGACATACCACCACATCTACTTCAATCAACTAAGAGCGTAAACCAATGTACGAGTATCCTAACCATTTAATTCTATGCTTTTCTAAACTACGACGATGACCTAAAGTGATCGATTGGTCATTCAATCTTCCAGGGTACGAATAATCAAGTTTGGAAGTTATTTGAAGCTATTCAAAAGGTGTTTGAAGTGTCCGGGGTTCAAACGGGGCACGAGAAGGAACAAATGAATCAAATCTGTCCGGAACAAAAGAGGGGTATTGATACCCCTGACCGAGGTATCAATACCTGGCCAGCGTCTGGTCCAGAGAAGAGTGGGGTATTGATACCCCTTTTTAGGGTATCAATACCGCGGAGTTTTTCTGCAGATTTTCAGATTTTCAACAACGAAATTTCAACAACAAACAACGAACCAAGCACGATCAAAGCACATAATCAGCCCATAAACACATAGAGAGAATAAGAAATCCCTATCTCGAAGTCGGAAAGCAAACACGAAGAGAGATCGGGCCACGCAAGCTCTAGAACTCAAATCTCGAAATACGCCAAGCACACTCCTTGCCGAGCCGAACCCAATGAACAACGAGCTTGAGAACACGTGAGGAAGGTAGAATGATGGCTGTTTTTCATGGGTTTTGAGTTTGGGAGTGAGTTTGAGAGTGGAGAAGTGGAGAGAGGGAGGGCCGAAGGAGAGGAGAGGGATCGGGAGAGTGGAGAGAGAGTGAATTGGGGATTTTAATCCCCTACACCCCCACACACACATATATATACTCAAACACATAATAATCACACTTGCACTCCCTCAACTTTCAATCCCTAATTCAAATAGCCACAAAATAAACTATATTCTCCTAATTAGTCAATTAATAAACATTTCAATAAATAAAAAAATAGAAAAATAAAAAATTTCTGGTCTCTACATTGTAGATGTTTAGACTACTAGTCATGGGAAGGGAATAGTGATTCCAAGTGCTGTAAAGACTACTGATCACTAAGTGATCAGAACTCAGAAAGCGTGCACTTGAGGTAAGGAAATCGAAAAAAAGTGGTTCCTTTTGGTTTGAGATACGGATTAAAGTGTATGTTATAGATTCGGAACGTGCTTGTTTCCTCGAATCGATGTTGTCTGGATCTGTTGTGGATCGAATCTATTGTACTAGATCCAACGAATTTTTGTTGCCTCAAATCAATGTCACCCTAATTTGAAGAGTTGGTTAACTTTATTAATCTTGAATCTTGCATGTTGCTTCGGTTGGAAATAAAAGAAGCTTGAGTTCTTGATGGGATGGAAATAAAGAAATGTTTCCTACATTCTACTAGGGTATGGCATTTGACCATGAGAAACATACATGACGGTTAGTAGGTATTCGGACAATTATGTGAATAAAAAATACTGAAACACGTGACGGTTAATAGGTGTTTAGACTACTAGTCATGTGTAGAGAATAGTGATTCCAAGTAGATGTAAAGACTACTGATCACTAAGTGATGAGAACTTTGAAAGCGTGCATTTGAGATAACGAAATCGAAAAAAGTGGTTCCTTTTGGTTTGAGGTACGGATTATAATGTATGTTTTATATTCGAAGCGTGCTTTTTTCCTCGAACCGATGTTGCCTGGATCCGTTGTCGATCGAATCTTTCGTACTAGATGCAACAAATTTTTGTTGCCTCGAATCAATGTTGCCCTATATTCAAGAGTTGGTCAATGTTATTAATATAGAAACTTGCGTGTTGCTTCGGTTTGAAATAAAAGAAACTTGATTTCTTAATGGGATTGAAATACAGAAGTGCTTCCTATATTCTACTAGGGTATGACTGTTGGCCATGAGAAACATACATGACGGTTAGTAGGAGGTCGGACAGTCAAGTGAATAAAAAATATTGAAACACGTGACGGTTAATAGGTGTTTAGACTACTAGTCATGTGATGAGAATAGTGATTCCAATTAGATGTAAAGACTATTGATCACTAAGTGATGAGAACTTAGAAAGCGTGCATTTGAGGTAACGAAATCGAAAAAAAGTGGTTCCTTTTGGTTTGAGATACGGATTAAAGTGTATGTTATAGATTCGAAACGTGCTTGTTTCCTCGAATCGATGTTGCCTGTATCTGTTGTGGATCGAATCTTTCGTACTAGATCCAACGAATTTTTGTTGCCTCGAATCAATGTCACCCTTAATTCAAGAGTTGGTCAATTTTATTAATGTTGAATCTTGCATGTTGCTTCGTTTGGAAATAAAAGAAGCTTGAGTTCTTGATGGGATGGAAATAAAGAAATGTTTCCTACGTTCAACTAGGGTATGGCTGTTGACCATGAGAAACATTCATGACGGTTAGTAGGTGTTCGGATAGTTATGTGAATAAAAAATACTGAAACACGTGACGGTTAGTAGGTGTTTAGACTATTAGTCATGTGTAGAGAATAGTGATTTCAAGTAGATGTAAAGACTGCTGATCACTAAGTGATGAGAACTCTAAAAGCGTGCAATTGAGATAACGAAATTGAAAAAAAGTGGTTCCTTTTGATTTGAGATACAGAGCGTGCTTGTTTCCTCGAATCGATGTTGCCTGGATCTGTTGTCGATCGAATCATTCGTACAAGATGCAACGAATTTTTGTTGGCTCGAATCAATGTTGCCCTAAATTCATGAGGTGGTCAATTTTGTTAATCTAGATTCTTGCGAGTTGCTTCGGTTGGAAATAAAAGATTCTTGATTTCTTGATGGGATTGAAATAATGAAATGGCTTCTACATTCTACTAAGTTATGATTATTTGCCATGAGGAACATATATGACGGTTAGTAGGTGTTCGGACTACTAGTCATGTGTAAAAAATACTGAAACACATGACGGTTAGTAGGTGTTTTGACTACTAGTCGTGTGAAGAGAATAATGATTCCAAGTAGATGTAAAGACTACTGATCACTAAGTGATGAGAACTCAGAAAGAGTGCATTTGAGGTGACGAAATCAAAAAAAAAGTGGTTCCTTTTGGTTTGAGATATGGATTAATGTGTATTTTATAGATTCGGAACGTGCTTGTTTCCCCGAATCGATGTTGCCTGGATCTGTTGTGGATTGAATCTTTCCTACTAGATCCAACGAATTTTTGTTGTCTCAAATCAAAGTCGCCTTAAATTAAAGATTTGGTCTATTTATTTTATCTAGAAACTTGCGTGTTTTGTCGGTTGGAAATAAAAGTAGGATGATATTTTGATGGGATTGAAATAAAGAAATGGGTCCTACATTTTTCTAGTGTATGACTGGTGGCCATGAGAAAAATACATGACGGTTAGTCGGTGTTCGTACTATTAGTCATGTGAATAAAAAATACCGAAACACGTGACGGTTAGTAAGTATTTAGACTACTAGTCATGTGAATAGAATAGTTATTCCAAGTAGATGTAAAGATTACTGATCACTAAGTGATGAGAACTATGAAAGGATGCATTTGAGGTAACTAAATCGAAAAAAAGTAGTTCCTTTTTGTTTGAGATACGGATTAAAGTGTATGTTATAGATTCGGAAAGTGCTTGTTTCCTCGAATCGATGTTGCCTAGATCTGTTGTGGATCGAATCTTTCGTACTAGATGCAACGAATTTTTGTTGCCTCGAATCAATGTTGCCCTAAATGAAAGAGTTGGTCAATGTTATAAATATAGAAACTTGCGTGTTGCTTCGGTTTGAAATAAAAGAAACTTCATTTCTTGATGGGATTGAAATACTGAAGTGCTTCCTATATTCTACTAAGGTATGACTGTTGGCCATGAGAAACATACATGACGGTTAGTAGGTGTTCGGACAGTCAAGTGAATAAAAAATATTGAAACACATGACGGTTAGTAGGTGTTTAGACTACTAGTCATGTAAAGAGAATAGTGATTCCAATTAGATGTAAAGACTATTGATCACAAAGTGATGAGAACTAAAAAACGTGCATTTGAGGTAACGAAATCGAAAAAAAAGTGGTTCCTTTTGGTTTGAGATACGAATTAAAGTGTACGTTATTGATTCAGAATGTGCTTGTTTCCTCAAATCGATGTTGCCTGGATCTGTTGTGGACCGAATCTTTCGTACTAGATCCAATGAATTTTTGTTGCCACGAATCAATGTCGCCCCAAATTCAAGT
Source organism: Rhododendron ovatum (assembly GCA_019656835.1). Lineage (NCBI taxonomy): Eukaryota > Viridiplantae > Streptophyta > Magnoliopsida > Ericales > Ericaceae > Rhododendron > Rhododendron ovatum. The sequence goes on along the minus strand of CM033792.1, from coordinate 24,131,991 downwards.
GTTGGTCAATTTTATTAATCTAGAAACTTACGTGTTGCTTCGATTGGAAATAAAAGAAGCTTGATTTCTTGATGGGATTGAAATAAAGAAGTGGTTCCTACATTCTATTAGGGTATGACTGTTGGCCATGAGAAACATACACGACGGTTAGTAGGTGTTCGGACAGTTATATGAAAAAAAAATACTGAAACACGTGACGGTTAGTAGGTGTTTAGACTACTAGTCATGTGAAGAGAATAGTGATTCCAAGTAGATGTAAAGACTACTGATCACTAAGTGATGAGAACTCTGAAAGCGTGCATTTGAGATAACGAAATCGAAAAAAAGAGATTCCTTTTAGTTTGCGATACGGATTAAAGTGTATGTTATAGATTCGGAACATGCTTGTTTCCTCGAATCGATGTTGCATGAATCTTTTGTGGATCGAATCTTTCGTACTAGATACAACGAATTTTTGTTGCCTCGAATCAATGTTACCCTAAATTCAAGAGTTCGTCAATTTTATTAATCTTGAGTCTGGCGTGTTGCTTCGGTTGGAAATAAAGGAAGCTTGAGTTCTAGATGGAATGGAAATAAAGAATTGTTTCCCACATTCTACTAAGGTATAAATGTTGACCATGAGAAACATACATGACGGTTAGGAGGTGTTCGGACTATTAATTTGTGAATAAAAAAAACTGAAACACGTGACGGTTAGTAGGTGTTTAGAATACTAGCGATGTGAAAAGAATAGTGATTCCAAGTAGATGTAAAGACTACTTATCACTAAGTGATGATAACTCTAAAACCGTGCATTTGAGGTAACGAAATCGAAAAAAAGTGGTTCCTTTTCGTTTGAGATACGGATTAAAGTGTACGTTATAGATTCGGAACGTGCTTGTTTTCTCGAATCGATGTTTCCTGGATCTGTTGTGGATCGAATCTTTCATACTAGATCCAACAGATTTTTGTTGCCTCAAATAAATGTCCCCAAATTCATGAGTTGGTCAATTTTATTAATTTAGAAACTTACGTTTTGCTTCGATTGGAAATAAAAGGAGCTTGATTTCTTGATGGAATTGAAATAAAGAAGTGGTTCCTACATTCTATTAGGGTATGACTGTTGGTCATGAGAATCATACACGACGGCTAGTAGGTGTTTGGACAGTCAGAAGAATAAAAAATACTTATACACGAGACGATTAGTAGGTGTTTAGGCTACTAGTCATGTGAAGAGAATAGTGATTCCAAGTAGATGTAAAAGCTACTAATCACTAAGTTATGAGAACTCAGAAAGCGTGCATTTGAGGTAACGAAATTGAAAAAATATTGTTCCTTTTGGTTTGAGATACGGATTAGAGTGTATGTTATAGAATCAGAACGTGTTTGTTTCCTCAAAAAGATGTTTCCTGGATCTGTTGTGGGTCGAATCTTTCGTACTAGATCCAACTAATTTTTGGGTTCTCGAATAAATGTCGCCCCAAATTCAAGAGTTGGTAAATTTTTTTAATTTAGAAACTTGCGTATTGGTTCGATTGAAAATTAAAGAAGCTTGATTTCTTGATGCGATGGAAATAAAGAAATGGTTCCTACATTCTACTAGGATATGACTGTTGACAATGAGAAATATACATGATGGTTAGTAGTTGTTCGGACTATTAGTCATGTGAATAAAAAAAACTGAAAGACGTGACGGTTAGTAGGTGTTTAGACTACTAGTCATGTGAAAAGAATAGTGATTCCAAGTAGATGTACAGACTACTGATCACTAAGTCATGAGAACCCTGAAAGCGTGCATTTGAGGTAACGAAATCGAAAAAAAGTGGTTATTTTTGGTTTGAGATACGGATTAAAATTTATGTTATATAGATTCGGAACGTTTTTGTTTCCTCGAATCGATGTTGCCTGGGTTTGTTGTGAATCAAATCTTTCATACTAGATCCAACGAATTTTTGTTGCCTCGAATCAATGTCTCCTAAATTCAAGAGTTGGTCAATTTTATTAATCTAGAAACTTGCATGTTGCTTCTATTGGAAATAAAAGAATCTTGATTTCTTGATGGGATGAAAATAAAGAAATGGTTCCTACATTATACTAGTGTATGACTGTTGGCCCTAAGAAACATACATGACGGTTAGTAGGTGTTCGGACTACTAGTCATGTGAATAAAAAATACTGAAACACGTGATGGTTTGTAGGTGTTTAGACTACTAGTCATGTGAAGAGAATAGTGATTCCAAGTAGATGTAAAGGCTACTGATCACTACGTGATGAGAACTCAGTAAGCGCGCATTTTAGGTAACGAGATCGAAAACAAGAGGTTTCTTTGGGATTGAGATAAGGATTAATGTGTATTTTATAGATTCGGAACGTGCTTGTTTCCTCGATTCGATGTTGCCTGGATCTGTTCTGGATCGAATCTTTAGTACTAGATCCAACGATTTTTTGTTGCTTCGAATCATTGTCGCCCTAAAGTCAAGAGTTGGTCAATTTTAATAAACTAGAAACTTGCGTGTTGCTTCGGTTAGAAGTAAAAGTAGCCTTATTTCTTGATGGGATTGAAATAAAAAAATGGTTCCTACATTCTACTAGTGTATGACTGGTGGCCATGAGCAAAATACACGACGGTTAGTAGGTGGTCAGACTACTAGTCATGAGAATAAAAAATATTGAAACACGTGATGGTTAGTAGGTGTTTCGACTACTAGTCATATGAAGAGAATAGTGATTCCAAGTACATTTCAAGACTACTGATCACTAAGTGATGAGTACTCAGAAAGCGTGCATTTGAGGTAACGAAATCTAAAAAAAGTGGTTGTTTTTGGTTTGAGATACGGATTAAAGTGTATGTTATATAGTTTTGAAACGTGTTTGTTTCCTCGAATCGATGCTGCCTGGCTTTGTTGTGGATTGAATCTTTCATACTAGATTCAACGAATTTTTGGTTCCTCGAATCAATGTCGCCCTAAATTCAAGAGGTTGTCAATTTTATTAATCTAGAAACTTGCATGTTGCTTCGATTGGAAATAAAAGAAGCTTGATTTCTTGATGGGATGAAAATAAAGATACGGTTCCTACATTCTACTAGTGTATGACTTTTGGCCATAAGATACATAAATGACGGTTAGTAGGTGTTCGGACTACTAGTCATGTGAATAAAAAATAATGAAAATACGCGACGGTTAGTAGGTGTTTAGACTACTAGTTATGTGAGGAAAATAGTGATTCCAAGTAGATGTAAAGACTTCTGATCACTAAGTGATGAGAACTCAAAAAGCGTACGTTTGAGATAAAGAGATCGAAAAAAAGGGCATCTTTGGGTTTGAGATAAGGATTAATGTGTATTTTATAGATTCGGAGCGTACTTGTTTCCTCGAATCGATGTTTCCTGGATCTGTTCTGGATCGAATCTTTCATAGTAGATCCAACAAATTTTTGTTGCTTCGAATCTATGTCGCCCTAAATTCAAGAGTTGGTCAATTTTATTAATCTAGAAACTTGCGTGTTTTTTCGGTTGGAAGTAAAAGAAGTTTGATTTTTTGATGGGATTGAAATGAAGAAATGGTTCCTACATTCTACTAGTGTTTGACTGGTGGCCATGAGAAAAAAACACGATGGTTAGTAGGTGTTCGGACTACTAGTCATGTAAATAAAAAATACTGAAACACGTGACAGTTAGTAGGTGTTTAGACGACTAGTCATGTGAAGAAAATAGTAATTTCTAGTAGATGTAAAGGCTACTGATCTCTCAGTGATGAGAACTCTGAAAGCGTACATTTGAGGTAACAAGATCGAAAAAAAGTGGTTCATTTTGGTTTCAGATACGGATTAAAGTTTAGGTTATAGATTCGGATCGTGCTTGTTTCCTGGAATCGATGTTGCCTGGATCTGTTGTGGATCGAATCTTTCGTATTAGATGCAACAAATTTTGGTTGCCTCGAATCAATGTCGCCCTAAATTCAAGAGTTTGTCAATTTTATTAATCTAGCAACTTATGTGTTGCTTCGATTTAAAATAAAAGAAGCTTGATTTGTTGATGGGATTGAAATAAAGAAGTGGTTCTTATATTCTACGAGGGTATGACTGTTCACCATGAGAAACATACACGACGGATAGTAGGTGTTCGGAATACTAGTCATGTAAATAAAAAATTCCGAAACACGTGATTGTTAGTAGGTATTTAGACTACTAGTCATGTGAAGAGAATAGTGATTCCATGTAGATGTGAAGGCTGCTGATCACTAAGTGTTGAGAACTTAGAAAGCGTGCATTTGAGGTAACGAAATCGAAAAAAAGTGTTTCCTTTTGGTTTCAGGTACGGATTAAAGTGTACGTTATAGATTCAAAACGTGCTTGTTTCCTCGAATCGATGTTGCCTGGATCTGTTATGGATCAAACCTTGCGTACAAGATCCATCGAATTTTCGTTGCCTCGAATCAATGTCGCCCTAAATTTAAGAGTTGGTCAATTTTATTAATATAGTAACTTGCATGTTGCTTCGGTTTGAAATAAAAGAAGCTTGATTTCTTGATGGGATGGAAATAAAGAAATGGTTCCTACATTGTACTAGTGTATTACTATTGGCCATGAGAAACATACACGACGGCTAGTAGGTGTTCAGACTACTAGTCATGTGAATAAAAAATATTGAAACACATGACGGTTAGTAGGTGTTTAGACTACTAGTCATGTGAAGAGAATAGTGATTCCAAGTAGATGTAAAGACTACTGATCACTAAGTGATGAGAACTCTGAGAGCGTGCATTTGAGGTAACGACATAGAAAAAATGTGGTTCCTTTTGGCTTGAGATACGGATTAAAGTGTATGTTATAGATTCGGAACGTGCTTGTTTCCTCGAATCGATGCTGCCTGGATCTGTTCTGGATCTAATCTTGCGTACTACATCCAACGAATTTCTTTGTGGGAAGGAAATAATGAAATGGTTCCTACATTCTATTAGGGTATGACTGTTAGCCATGAGAAACATACATTATGGTTAGTAGGTGTTCGCACTACTAGACATGTGAAGAAAAAATACTGAAACAAGTGACGGTTAATAGGTGTTTGGACTACTAGTCATGTGAAGAGAATTATGATTCCAAGTAGATGTAAAGAAGTGATAAGAACTCTGGTAGTCCCTTTTGGTTTGAAATACGGATTAAAGTGTATGTTATAGAATTTGAACGTGCTTGTTTCCTGGAATCGATGTTGCCTAGATCTGTTGTGGATCGAATCTTTCGTACTAGATGCAACGAATTTTTGTTACCTCGAATCAATGTCGCCCTAAATTCAAGAGTTGGTCAATTTTATAAATCTAGAAACTTGTGTGTTGCTTCGGTTGGAAATAAAATAAGCTTGACTTCTTGTTGGGATGGAAATAGAGAAATGGTTCCTAAATTCTACTAGTGTATGACTGTTGGCCATGAGAAACATACATGACGGTTAGTAAGTGTTCGGACTAGTAGTCATATGAATAAAAAATACTAAAATACGTGACGGTTAGTAGGTGTTTAGACCAATAGTCACGTGAAGAGAATAGTGATTCCATGTAGATGTAAAGACTACGGATCACTAAGTGATGAGAACTTTGAAAGTGTGCATTTGAGGTAACGAAATCGAAAAAAGTTGTTCCTTTTAGTTTGAGATACTAATTAAAGTGTATGTTATAATTTGAAACGTTCTTGTTTCCTAGGATCGATGATGCCTGGATCTGTTGTGGATCGAATCTTTCATACTTAGATCCAACGAATTTTTGTTGCCTCGAATCAAAGACGCCCTAAATTCAGGAGTTGGTCAATTTTGTAAATCTAGAAAATTGCGTGTTAATTCTGTTGGAAATGAAAGAAACTTGTTTACTTGATGGGTTGGAAATAAAGAAATGGTTCCCACATTTTATTCAAGTATGACTGTTGGCCATTTGAAAAGTATATGACGGTTAGTAGGTGTTCGGACTACTAGTAATGTGAATAAAAAATACTGAAACATGTGATGGTTATTAGGTGTTTGGACTACTAGTCGTGTGAAAAGAGAATAGTGATTCCAAGTAGATGTAACGACTACTGATCACTAAGTGATAAGTACTCTGAAAGTGTCCGTTTGCGGTAACAAAATATAAAAAAAGTTGTTCCTTTTGATTTGAGATACGGATTAAAGTGTATGTTATAGATTCGGAACGTTCTTCTTTCCCCAAATCGATGTTGCCTGCATCTGTTGTGGATCGAATCTTCCGTACTTAGATCCAACGAATTTTTGTTGCCTCGAATCAATGTCGCCCTATATTCAAGAGTTTGGTAATTTCATAAATCTAGAAATTTGTGTTTTACTTCGGATGGAAATGAAATAAGTTTGTTTACTTGAAGGGATGGAAATAAAGAAATGGTTCTTGTGGTGGCCTCGGTTATTGTGTCGGTAACCGAGCCAGATTTACCGAGTATTTGCTCGTTTCATCGGCACCAATGGGCGCCAGGAAGAAATGTACAGAGATCAAACCGCGGCCAAATGATGTTAGATCAACGCGGTCCGAGGCAGTTAGCAGGCCTCCAGGGTCAACCTCTTCGAAGTCCCCGAGGCGACAGTTCTGGAAGACGTCGGCAGGCCAGTCGACGAAAAAGTCGAAGAAGACCTTGTCACCTTCCCGATTATCGAAGACGACTCTCGTTTCTTTCTCATTGGCTCCTCACTTAGCGAAATCGACCGGAACGAGACGTTTGATTTCCTTAAAAGGAAGATCGAAGTATTCGCGTGGACCTCATATGAAATGTCGGGGATCGACCCCTCGTTTATCTGCCATGAGCTCAACATCGACCAGGCTAAACGTCCCGTTGTGCAAAAAGCGCAGTGATCCTCCCCGATCCATTCCGAAGTTGTCATAGAAGAAGTCGACCGGCTCTTAAATGCAAAGGCCATACGAGAAGTGCAATACCCAAAATGGTTGGCCAACACCATAGTGGTTAAAAAGAAGAACGGTAAATGGCGAGTCTGTGTTGACTACTCCATCCTCAATGACGCCTACCCGAAAGATTTTTTCCCCTTTCCTCGGATTGACCAGCTCGTCGACACCACAGCCGGCCAGGCCCGACTTAATTTCTTGGATGCCTATCGTGGCTACCACTAGATTGCCATGAGCGAAGGCGATCTTGAAAATACGGCTTTCATCACGCCCCACGGGATCTTTGGATACCTCATTACCCTTTAGTCTAAAAAATGCCGGAGCGACCTTTCAGTGAATGATAACCAAGATGTTCGAGCGCCTACTCGGTGACACCATGATGGCTTACATTGACGACATGGTAGTCAAAAGTGTGGTCGCCACCGATCACCTAACTCACCTCGTCGAAACCTTCAAAATTCTCTTAGCAACACAAGCTCCGCCTCAATGCCGAAAATTGCGCTTTCGGCGTAAGCTCTAGTAAGTTTCTTGGCCACATCGTCTCCCGACGCGGTATTGAAGCTGACCCCGCTCAGCTACTTGCCATTGAAAGACTCTCGGCCCTTCACAACAAGAAAGATGTTCAATGATTAATAGGCATGGCTGCCACCCAAAATTGATTCATCAGTCGCTCTTTCGACAAATGTTAGCCTTTTTTCGCCCTCTTAAAGGGCAGCCAACGGAGCTTCAATTGGACAGAAGACTGTGATTGAGCCCTCAAGCAATTGAAGACCTACCTGTCTACCGCCCCATTCCTCGTCACACCTCGGGGTCAAGAGAACTTGTTCCTATACCTTGCCGTCTCCCTGCACACTATAAGCTCGGTTCTCGTCCGACAGGAAGGACGGGATCACCAACCAATTTAGTACTCAAGTAAGACGATGACCCCGCCGAGACACGCTACCTACCATTGGAAAAGCTCGTTCTTGCCCTCGTCTCAGCCTCCAGGAAGCTCACCCCTTATTTCCAGTCACATTGCATCACCGTCCTCACCGAGTACCCACTCAAGTCTCTCCTCTGGAAGGCGAATCTTTCTGACCGAATCTCTCAGTGGGCCGTGGAACTTGCCAACTATAAAATCCATTTTCAGCCTCGGATAGCAATAAAAGCTCAAGTGCTCGCCGATTTTATCGCCGAACTTACTCCGCCCAATATTCCCGCTTCGGCTCCCGCTCCAAACACCGAGGCAGTACTCCAGGCTAACCCTACCACAGCCTGGCAACTTTTCACGGAGATGTTTGGAAAATGTATGTCGATGGTGCCTCCAACAGCCAAGGCGCAGGTGCAGGCATCGTCCTCCTCTCCCCTCCCGGTATTCTGCATGAAGGCTCACTCTCCATTAACTTCCCGGCATCTAATAATGAGGCTGAATATGAAGCACTGATCTCAAGACTCCAGATCACCGAAGCTCTAGGTATCGAAGAACTCGTGATCTATAGCGATTCCCAATTAGTGGTCAACCAACTCTCCGAGGAATACGAAGCTCGGGATGATCGTATGCGTGCCTACCTCAACACCGCCATCCAGCTCATCAAAAACTTCAAAGCCATCTGAGTCGAACACATCTCCATGGAACAGAATGCCCACGCCGATGCCTTTGCAAGGCTCACCTCGGCCTACTCATTTGCAAGGCACCGTTTTATTTCTTTCCATTCCATTGACAAGCCCAGTTTTGAGCTCGAAGCATTGGACCAAGAGGTACTCAACATAGAGCTTGGCCCGAGTTGGATGGACGAGGTCATTGGTTACCTACGAGATGACATCCTTCCCACCGACAAGAAGGACACTCACCGACTCCGCAACAAGGCCGCTCTCTTCTGGCTCAATCCGAACCGAAAGCTCTACCGAAGGTCCTTCACCGGCCCATATCTACTAGTTGCACATCCACACCAAGTACAAGGCATCATTGAAAAGCTCCACTCCGGCGATAGCGGCTGTCACTCTGGTGGGCGGTCCTTCACTCACCGAGCCATCTCCTAGGGGTACTGGTGGCCAACAATGAAGAAGGACTCCTAAGAATTTGTCAAGCATTGCAGGAAATGCCAAATGTTCGCCCCCATTATCCACCAGCCGGCTCGGGACCTTTGTCCCCTCACCAGTCCATGGCCCTTCTCCCAATGGGGCATGGATATCGTTGGCAAGCTCCCCGTTGCCCCCGGCGGGTTCAAGTTCCTCATAACTGCAACCGACTATTTCTCCAAATGGGTCGAAGCCGAGCTCATGGTCACTATTGGAGAAACAGACAGCATCTGTTTCGTTTGGCAAAATATTATCTCGCGCTTCGGCATTCCATTTGCGATCATCACCGACAACGGAAGGCAATTTACAGGGCAAAAATATCGGGCCCTGTTGGACGAATATGGCATCAAATGGGACACATCCACTCCGGCTTACCCCCAGGGCAACGGGCAAGCCGAAGCTGCAAACAAGGCAATCTTATCCAGACTCAAGTGCAGACTCTAATCTCGTCAGGGCAGATGGGCCAAGGAGCTACCTAGGGTGCTCTGGGGCTACCATACCACGCCCCGGCGATCCACCGGTTGTACTCCCTTCTCCTTGGCATTTGGAATGGAGGTTGTCAGCCCCATTTAGGTCGGGCTCCCTACCATCCGTACTGAAAACTTCGATGAGTCGGTCAACAAACAATATTGCTTCAGACCTCGACTTGGCCGAAGAGGAGCGTGAAAATGCAAGGATAAAGCTTGCGCCATACCAACAGAAGGTTGCAAAGGGCTACAACCGAAGCGTCCGCCTTCGGTCATTCAAGCTCGACGATCTTGTCTGGAGGAAGGTCATGGAGAAATCAAAGAAGAAGAAGCTAATGCCCAACTGGGAGGGCCCCTACCGGGTTTTCAAGCACCTCGGCTTAGGAAACTACAGATTGGAGAAGATGGATGGTTCTCCCATTGCTAAAACATGGAACGTAAACAACCTGAAGAAGTTCTATGGATAGTACTCGGTTACCGGAGCCCAATTCACTTCTTTAAATATGTTGCATTTCCTTTTAAGTTTCAAAGGCAACCTACTTATGTAATGACAGCACCCCAACAAGTATGAATGAGAATTTTCTTTTCTTAGCACCACTTGTATTCTTTGTTTATGATATTTAATTACTCACACTCGGTTCGTTCTCGCCCGGACCATTTTACATCGACTTTAGGGATATTGTTCTCTTATAGGTGACACCCTTGGACAAAATTCCCATTAAGTCGCCCCGACCTCTTCGGTCGTTTGGACTTCTGGTCACTCGCTTTAAGGATACTCAATTTCCTCCTGAGCCTCTTATACCGACCCACCAATGTCTCTCACTACTTGGACTCGCTGCGTCCCAAACTTGTGGCCGAAGCCATATCCCTTCGCGACTCCAGCCTACGTCCCCTAGTAGTACTGCCGTCTCATGCGTCTACCCCTCGCTAGGCCTATTTTCGTTAGCAAGTTGCCAAGGCGCCCTAAGTCCCACGCAGGGGCATGGATTGTTCAAAATTGTTCCTCACATGCTTCGGACTAGGTCACCAAGCCCTCCCGGGTCTTGCTACTGACCGGGGCTTTGATTTTTGCCCCCCTTTTTTTTGGGTTCAAATTTGCTTCGGATCATGCTTCGGATAACTCTTCGGTAAAATTGCTCCAAAAGCATAACAGAAGCAGGGGCATCAATCCACCCTAGCAACAATCAAAACAAGTATAACGACTCGAAAAAAGGAAGAACATCAATTCGTAACGGAAACAAAGTGAATACACGGTATAAAGTCAAAACCCTTCCAAGGACCTGGCTTAGGCCAATTGTTCGGCACCAGTCATACTCAACTATTACATAAATTTTGGAACGGAAAAATCCAAATGTCTGGAATCGTCCAGACAAAAACAAGCAAATCAAAAATTACAAGTATTTTTGGAGAGGGGAGGGCTTGACCCATCCTACGCGTAGTCGGTTAGAGCAGCTGCATTGAGATTAGCTGCATCCTCAGGGGCTCGCAATTCCTCGGGGTTTGGCACGGTATCCTCTACTTCTTCCGGCAGCACGAGCTTTTCAGGAGGCGGCTGGGGCACGGCTCGAAGGTCTGAATCTTTTGCAAGATTAAGCTTGTTCAACAGGGCCTTATGACCGAATTGTAGCCCATCCAGGAAGCGATCCCTGTATAGCTCGGCTTCGATCTCCTGAACCTGCTTCTTGTATTTCGCGCCGGCCGCGTCCCAGCCCTCGTTGTAGCCTTTGTCTCTCGCCGCCTCGACCTCCTGAGCTCGGGTGACCCTCAGCGTTTCTGCATCCTCTTCCGCCTTCGTGGCTCGGCCCTCCGCAAGCACCCGCTCTCCGTCGCATTTCTGAAAGTCGGCCAGGTAGAGACCACAGGTCTCCTTAGCCACTCTCAGGTCGTCCTCCCTCTTTGCGAGGATCCGCCTAAGCTCCTCCATCTCCTGCTTCTAGGCTCTTTTTTTGTCATTAATGGCCAAAGCCTGAGCGCCAGCCTGCCAACAAGAAAAGGAGCAAAATAAACACAAACCATTGCCGGAATGCAATAAATAGAAGATAAAAGCAATATACCATCAGAAGTGCCTGAGCTATCTCCCCGGTAAGATCCTCGGTACGCCCGCTGATAGTTTTGGCATCTCGGGGAAGGATACAGGACCGCAGCAGCCCGAATGCCGTTCTGATGTTGCTAACGGTGAGGAAGGTCCTTGGGATTCCTGTTCGGTAGCAACTGAACCTCGACGTCGGGGGGGGGGACGCTGTAAATCCTTCTGAATTCGGCATAAGCAGCCGTTGTCTCATTAAAATACTGGTTCAGATAGGGACACGACCTCATCGGTCTCCTTCTTCCCCGAACTTCCTCGGGAGCATTTGCGTAGTGACTTGGGCCTTGGTCCGAGGTGCTGGGGACTTCTGTCATTTTGGGATCAAAAGAAGTCACTTGTCTCGGGGTTCTTGGAGAAATGTGGGGTTCGATGCAGTCAACAAGGGTTCGGAAGAAAGCTCTGATCCGAAGCGCTTGGAGAATGTCCTCGGGAATTTTGACGGGAGAGGATCCTGAACTACTGGAGCTGCACGAGGAGAGTTCGATGACCATTCGCCCTCTACCTAGCAAAGAAGATGTGCAAAAAATCCGTTAGCTATGTGCTCAGGGAAGGGCAAGATGACCTAGCACTCAGGACAGAATGGTCATCGCTCCTCGGAGTCTATTGGCCTCGATTGAGCCCAGGGCATTCCTCTTTGGGAAGGCTCCCCATGGGATTGACAGTATTCCTAGAATCTCGGGATGAAGATAGGCCTCGGGATAAATTTTGGCCTCGGGAAGAATTTGCGCCTCGGGCGAAACGAGGGCAGCGTTGGAGATACCCAGTGCCGCCGCAGACCAGAGGTGGCGAGTGGTGGTTTGATCATAATGCATGCTAAAAATGACGAGAAGCTTGAGAAAAATGATCAAGGCATAAAGATTATACCAGGGAGATCAACGTACCTCAACTTCGTGTACTGATCTGCCTCCAAGAGCGCTCAAAATCTCGATCGAAAGTTGGAAGTGGACGGTGGCTGCGGTTCGTCTTCAAGGCGGAGGAAAAGTAACTGCCCCGTCTCTGTCTCCTATTTATAATGGGAGAGGTGGGGGGCTGCGCGGGAAACAAGGCGTCGCGCGTCGAGCCGTCAGATCTCTAACACGAGTCATCATCGGACGGTCAGTATCGAGGGTTCTGCACCGAGGCCAGGGCACCAGAGAGCCGAGCCATTGGCATAGTGACACGTGTTCCCGAAGCGACATTTCGTACCAATCAGTTGACACGACACGTGCCGAGATAACTTTTACCCTCTGGCATTTCAGTAGCGGTCGACACATGGCTCCTACTATTGGGGGTAGGCGGGATGGAATTTATCGAGGCCTCTCTACTCTTCAGTACCCCCTTCGAAGAATGTTCAAGGCATGATGGCTCGTAAAAAGGAATCAAGACCCTGAAGCAGAAGCGCGGGGCTCCAGGGACTTGAGGGGCTATTGTGGTGGCCTCGGTTATTATGTCAATAACCGGGCCAGATTTACTAACCATTTGCCCCTTGGGGTCCGGCTGGTGAGCTAATGAACGCTGATGGTCCTGGTCTTGTGTTCGATACCTCGCTCAAATACGCGCTTCGGCCTCGATACTCCTGAGAGCATTTGAGTGAGGTAATTATGACAGAAGGGCCCCACGTCAATCCCACGACAGCAACAATCATTTGGATCAAGCCGTGTGCTCCGTAACTGCTTTGCTTCCCCCGTCACGTATGACGTCATCGAGGCGGTTACCCGAGCCTATGCCCCATGCGTTGCCTTGAAGGCCAAGTAACCCTAGTTCTATAAATACAGAGGGATGCTTATTGATAAGAGGTATGTCATTCTTCCCTAACCCTAGATCTACATTCTCCCCTGAGGTCTGACTTGATCCTCGGAGGGTCACTGGACTACTCCAGCCCTAGTGACTTGTTGCAAGTCCAGAAGCAAGAGAACGAACCAGCGGAAGGAGAACCCTAACCTAGGCCAAGGTCCCGTCAAATCGAACCAACACAGTTCCCACATTCTATTAGGGTATGACTGTTGGCCATGACAAAAGTACATGACCGTTAGTAAGTGTTCGAACTACTAGTCATGTGAATAAAAAATACTGAAACATGTCACGATTAGTAGGTGTTTGGAATACTAGTCATGTGAAAAGAGAATAGTGATTCCAAGTAGATGTAAAGACTACTGATCACTAAGTTATAAGGACTCAGAAAATGTACATTTGAGGTAATGAAATATAAAAAAAGTGGTTCCTTTTGGTTTGAGATACGGATTAAAGTGTATGTTATAGATTCGGAACGTGTTTCTTTCCCCGAATCGATGTTGCCTGCATCTATTGTGGATCAAATCTTCCGTACTTAGATCCAACAAATTTTTGTTGCCTCGAATCAATGTCGCCCTAAATTCAAGAGTTCGTCAATTTTATAAATCTAGAAACTTGAGTGTTACTTCGATTGGAAATGAAAGAAAAGCTTGTTTACTTGAAGGGATGGAAATAAAGAAATGGTTCCTACATTCTATTAGGGTATGACTGTTGGCCATGAGAAAAGTACATGACGGATAGTAGGTGTTCGGACTACTAGTCATATGAATAAAAAATACTGAAACATGTGACGGTTATTAGGTGTTTGGACTACTAGTCATGTGAAAAGAGAATAGTGATTCCAAGTTGATGTAAAGACTACTGATCACTAAGTGATAAGAACTTTGAAAGTGTGCATTTAAGGTAGCGAAAAAAAAAAGTGGTTCCTTTTGGTTTGAGATACGGATTAAAATGTATGTTATAGATTCGGAACGTGTTTGTTTCCCCGAATCGATGCTGTCTGGACGATTTATGGATTGAATCTTTCGTATTTTTTGCTTCGAATCAATGTCGCCCTAAATTCAAGCGTTGGTCAATTTTATAAATCTAGAAACTTGCGTGTTGCTTTGGTTGGAAAGAAAACAAACTTGTTTACTTGAAGAGATGTAAATAAAGAAATGGTTCCTACATTCTACTAGGGTATGACTGTTGGCCATAAGAAAAATACATGACGGTTAGTAGGTATTCAGACTACTAGTCATGTGAATAAAAAAAACTGAAACATGTGACGGTTAATAGGTGTTTGGACTACTAGTCACGTGAAAAGAGAATAGCGATTCGAAGTAGATGTAAAGACTACTGATCACTAAGTGATAAGGTCTCTGAAAGTGTGCATTTGAGGTAACGAAATATAAAAAAAGTGGTTCCTTTTGGTTTGAGATACGGATTAAAGTGTATGTTATAGATTTAAAACGTGCTTGTTTTCTCGAATCGATGATGCCAAGAGATGTTGTGGATCGAATCTTTCGTACTAGATCCAACAAATTTTTGTTGCCTAGAATCAATGTCGCCCTAAATTCAAGACTTGGTCAATTATATTAATCTAGAAACTTGTGTTTTGCTTCGGTTGGATATAAAAGAAAATTGATTTCTTTATGAGATGGAAATAAAGAAATAGTTCCTACATTCTACTAGGGTATGACTGTTGTCCATTAGAAAAATACGTGACGGTTAGTAGGTGTTTGGACTACTATTCATTTGAATAAAAAATACTGAAACACGTGACAGTTAGTAGGTGTTTGGACGATTAGTCATGTGAAAAGATAATAGGGATTCCAAGTAGATGTAAAGACTACTGATCACTAAGTGATAAGGACTCTGAAAGTGTGCATTTGAGGTAGCGAAATATAAAAAAAGTGGTTTATTTTGGTTTGAGATACGGATTAAAGTGTATGTTATAGATTCGGAACGTGCTTCTTTCCCCGAATTGATGTTGTTTGGATCTGTTGTGGAACGAATCGTTCGTACTTAGAGCCAACAAATTTTTGTTGCCTCGAATCAATGTCGCCCTAAATTCAAGAGTTGGTCAATTTTATCAATCTAGAAACTTGCGTGTTACTTAGATTGGAAATGAAAGAAGCTTGTTTATTTGAAGGGATGGAAATAAAGAAATGGTTCCCACATTCTATTTGGGTATGATTGTTCGACACGAGAAAACTACATGACGGTTAGTAGGTGTTTGGACCTCAAGCCATGTGAATAAAAAAATACTGAAACATGTGACGGTTATTAGATGTTTGGACTACTAGTCATGTGAAAAGCGAATAGTGATTCCAAGTAGATATAAAGACTACTGATCACTAAATGATAAGAACTTTGAAAGTGTGTATTTGAGGTAGCGAAAAAAAAGTGGTTCCTTTTGGTTTGAGATCCAGATTAAAATGTACGTTATAGATTTGGAATGAGCTTGTTTCTCCGAATTGATGTTGTCTGGATCTTTTATGGATCGAATCTTTCGTATTTTTTGCCTCGAATCAATGTCGTCCTAAATTAAAGAGTTAGTCGATTTTATAAATCTAGAAACTTGCGTGTTGCTTCGGTTGGATATAAAAGAAACTTGTTTACTTGAAGGGATAAAAATAAAGAAATGATTCCAACATTCTACTAGGATATCACTGTTGGCCATGAGAAAAATACATGAAGGTTAGTAGTTGTTGGGACTACTAATCATGTGAATAAAAAATATTGAAATATGTGACGGTTAGTAGGTGTTTAGACTTCTAGTCATGTGAAAAGAGTATAGCGATTGCAAGTAGATGTAAAGACTACTGATCACTAAGTGATAAGACCTCTGAAAATGTGCATTTGAGGTAGCAAAATCGAAAAAAAAGTTGTTTCTTTTGGTTTGAGATACGGATTAAACTGTATGTTATAGATTCGTAACGTGCTTGTTCCCCCGAATTTATGTTGTTTGGATCTTTTATAGATCGAATCTTTCATATTTTTTTGCCTTGAATCAATGTCGCCCTAAATTCAAAAGTTTGTCAATTTTTTTAATCAAGAAACTTGCGTGTTGCTTCGGATGGAAATAAAAGTAGCTTGTTTTCTTGATGGGATGGAAATAAAGAAATGATTCCTACATTCTACTTGGGTATGACTATTGGCCATGAGGAAAATACTTGACGGATAGTACGTGTTCAGACTAGTAGTCATGTGAATAAAAAATTCTGAAACACGTGACGGTTTGTTGGTGTTTAGACTATTTGTCATGTGAAGAGAATAGTGATTCCGAGTACATGTAAAGATTACTGATCACTAAGTGATAAGGAGTGTGAAAGTGTGCATTTGAGGTAGCAAAATATAAAAAAAGTGGTTCCTTTCGGTTTGAGAAAATGATTAAAGTGTATGTTTTAGATTCAAAACGTGCTTCTTTCCTTGAATTGATGTTGCCTGGATCTGTTGTGGATCAAATCTTTCGTACTAAGATCCAATGAATTTCTGGTGCCTCGAATTAATGTCGCCCTACATTCAAGAGTTGGTCAATTTTATAGATTTAGAAAATGGCGTGTTACTTAGGTTGGAAACGAAAGAAGCTTGTTTACTTGAAAGGACGGAAATAAAGAAATGGTTCCTACATTCTATTAGGTTATGACTGTTGGCCATGAGAGAAGTACATGATTGTGAGGAGGTGTTCAGACTACTAGTCATGTGATTAAAAATACTAAAACACGTGACGGTTAGTAGGTATTTGGTCTACTAGTCATGTGAAAAGAGAATAGTGATTCCAAGTAGATGTAAAGACTATTGATCACAGAATAATAAGAGCTCTGAAAGTGTGCATTTGAGATAACGAAATCGAAAAAAATTGATTCCTTTTGGTTTGAGATGCGGATTAAAGTGTATGTTATAGATTAGGAACGTGCTTTTTTTCCCGAATCAATGTGCCAGGATGTGTTGTGCATCGAATCTTTCGTACTAGATCCAACGAATTTTTGTTGACTAGAATCAATGTCGCCATAAATTAAAGACTTGGTCAATTTTATTAATCTAGAAACTTGTGTGTTGCTTCGGTTCAAAATAAAAGAAACTTGATTTCATGATGAGATGGAAATAAAGAAATGGTTCCTACATTCTAATAGGGTATTACTATTGTCCTTTAGAAAAATACGTGACGGTTAGTAGGTGTTCGGACTACTAGTCATTTAAATAAACAATCTTGAAACACGTGACAGTTAGTAGGTGTTTGGAATACTAGTAATGTGAAAAGAGAATAGTGATTCCAAGTAAATGTAAAGACTAAAGATCACTACGTGATAAGAACTCTGAAAGTGTGCATTTGAGGTAGGGAAATAAAAAAAAAAAGTGGTTCCGTTTGGTTTGAGATACGGATTAAAGTGTATGTTATAGATTCGGAACGTGCTTGTTTTCCCGAATCGATGCTGTCAAGATTTTTTATGGATCGAATCTTTCGTATTTTTTGCCTCAAATCAATGTCGTCCTAAATTCAAGAGTTGGTCAATTTAATAAATCTAGAAACTTGCGTCTTACTTCGGTTAGAAATGAAAGAAGCTTATTTACTTGAAGGGATGGAAATAAAGAAATGGTTCCTACATTCTATTAGTGTATGACTGTTGGCCATGAGAAAAGTACATGACGGTTAGTAGGTGTTCGGACTACTAGTCATGTGAATAAAAAATACTGAAACACGTGACGGTTAGTAGGTGTTTGGACTACTAATCATGTAAAAAGAGAATAGCGATTGCAAGTAGATGTAAAGACTACTGATCACTAAGTGATAAGAACTCTGAAAGTGTGCATTTGAGGTAGCGAAATAAAAAAAAAGTGGATCCTTTTGGTTTGAGATACGGATTAAAGTGTGTATTATAAATTCGGAACGTGCTTGTTTCCCCGAACCGATGCTGTCTGAATCTTTTATAGATCGAATCTTTCGTATTTTTTGCCTTGAATCAATGTCACCTAAATTCAAGAGGTTGTCAATTTTATAAATCTAGAAACTTTCGTGTTGCTTTGGTTGGAAATAAAAGGAGCTTGTATACTTGTTGGGATGGAAATAAAGAAATGGTTCCTAAATTCTACAAGGGTATGACTGGTGGCCTTGAGAAAAATACATGACGGTTAGTAGGTGTTCGGACTATTAATCATGTGAATAAAAAAGACTGAAACACGAGACGGCTAGTAGGTGTTTAGACTACTAATCATGTGAAAAGAATATATAGCGATTGCAAGTACATGTAAAGACTACTGATCATTAAGTGATAAGACTTCTGAAAGTGTGCATTTGAGGTAGCGAAATCGAAAAAAAAGTAGATCCTTTTGGTTTGAGATACGGATAAAAGTGTATGTTATAGATTCGTAACGTGCATGTTTCCCTGAATCGATGTTGTCTAGATGTTTTATGGATTGAATCTTTAGTATTTTTTGCCTCGAATCAATGTCGCCCAAAATTCAAGAGTTTGTCAATTTTTTTAATCTAAAACAATTGCGTGTTGCTCCGGTTGGAAATAAAAGGAGCTTGTTTACTTGTTGGGATGGAAATAAAGAAATGGTTCCTACATTCTACAAGGGTATGACTGGTGGCCTTGAGAAAAATACGTGACGATTAGTAGGTGTTCGGACTACTAGTCATGTGAATAAAAAATACTGAAACACGTGACGGTTAGTAAGTGTTTAGACTACTAATCTTGTGAAAAGAATATATAGCAATTGCAAGTAGATGTAAAGACTACTGATCACTAAGTGATAAGACATCTGAAACTGTGCATTTGAGGTAGCGAAATTGGAAAAAAAGGTGGATCCTTTTGGCTTGAGAGACGGATTTAAGTGTATGTTATAGATTCGTAACGTGCCTGTTTTCCAGGATCGATGTTGTCTAGATGTTTTATGGATCGAATCTGTAGTATTTTTTGCCTCGAATCAATGTTGCCCTAAATTCAAAAGTTTGTCAATTTTTTTAATCTAAAAACTTACGTGTTGTTTCGTTTGGAAATAGAAGGAGCTTATTTTCTTGATGGATGAAAATAAAGAAATGGTTCCTACATTGTACTAGGGTATGACTGTTGGCCATGAGAAAAATAGATGACGGTTAGTACGTGTTCAGACTACTAGTCATGTGAATAAAAAATTCTGAAACTCGTGACGGTTTGTAGGTGTTTAGACTTCTAGTCATGTGAAAAGAGAATAGTGATTCCAAGTAGATGTAAAGACTACTGATCACTAAGTGATAAGGACTCTGAAAGTGTGCATTTGCAGTATTAAAACATAAAAAAAGTGGTTCCTTTTGGTTTGAGATACATATTAAAGTGTATGTTATAGATTTGGAATGTGCTTCTTTCCCCGAATCGATGTTGCATGGATCTGTTGTTGAACGAATCTTTCGTACTTAGATTCAACGAATTTTTGTTGCCTCAAATCAATGTTGCCCTAAATTCAAGAGTTTGTCAATTTTTTAAATCTTGGAACTTGCGTATTACTTCAGTTGGAAATGAAAGAAGCTTGTTTACTTGAAGGGATGGAAATAAAGAAATGGTTCCTACATTCTGTAACGCCCCCAATTCTGGGTACGTTAATAAGACATTTTATTGCATTAATAAAGAGAGTTTTGGCTCATTATATCATAATTCTCATAAGAGTACATTTATTCAAGAAGGGAGGGAACTTGGGTTTGTAACTACTGCTCCGCCTACTCTTCCATCCTAGCAAGCTCCTCGGCTCCGAAAGCCTCCAATGTATACAACTCATCCTGTTCATGGATGATGTCTGATACATTATACCGGCGTCACCACGAATATAATATGTCAGGGTCACAAAAAGGTAACACCGTGAGTTACAGAGGCTCAATAGAATAACCCATACCCTCTAACCCTTAACTTACAAACATTAAACCATAAAATTAATGATTTCCACATAGTTCAACATATGTGACAAATAATGACACATCCACATTCATTATCCAAACTAACGTTGGTGTCCATGACTTTTTGAGTTTCTCCTATGCGACTCCTCGTAGACCGTGTCAACATTTTTCACATTTCATAACCATATCACATTTTCAAAATCGTTTTTAACACACCCAACCTCGGTTCTGTCGTTCCGGTCTCCCGAGTATCTTCACAATGGTTCCGCCGTCCCGGGTTTCCATTGGGACACAAAACACACACCACATAATGGGCTACTACGTCCGGCCACATTGCGGTTTCTAAAACACTTCACCTTTTCAAAACATGCCTTTTCATTAACCACACCCTAGGCATCATATTTCTACTTTCTCGATTTTCATGTCTCGTTTTCATGCATCGACTCCGCGGTAGGACTTCATATGTAACCATGAATCATTCATTAAAATCTTTAAACTAACAAGATCATCCAATTCAATATTATACCACAAGTAATGCAAGCAATTCATGTATGTACGCTCATAACCATCCTAAAGATCAAAATACGAATATTTCCAAACAAACGATAAGTTTCTATCTTTCAAAAATTCATTCTTTCCTCTTTATGGAAAATTCAAAACAACATATGTTTATTGAGGTAAAGTTCCTTATTCAACACGTTCATACCATCAATAACGAATTGGTTTACCATCATGCATTCGGAACATAATAAACGATAGATAACCATATCTACTTAAAAAAACTCCAACTTATACTTTGAACTAAAGAGTAAAGACATCCTATTTCTCAACATATGGTTCTACACTATACTTGGGTTTAAGGAATAAGATGATTCTACCTTATTTCTTGGCGGTAGGGCGGCTACGGAAAGTACATCGGTGATTGGGCGGAGTAACTTCCGACGGAATGCTTACGGTAGCTTCGAAAGAGAAAGGTTCTCTCGAAACTAAGTCTTGACTACACTACATAAGCCCTTTTGGATCAAGGGGGTGGTCGAGTGGTGGTTTAGTGGCGGCCTGAAATGAGTTTCTTGAAGAACTTTTAGAACAACTCAAGAACAAAGGAAGAACACAAACTTTTCTAGAGAGAGAAGTTGCTAGGTGAAGGTGTGAGTTGAATGGCATGAGGGAGGTCCTATTTATAGCCAAAGTTGGACTCTCTCTCTCTCTCTCCCCAAGGCTGGCCCTTTCTCTCTCTCTCTATCTCTCTCTATATCTTGGATTTTGTCATGCTTTGATTGAAAGATCAATGGTTTGCTTGCACTTTTCTACCTAGTTCTAGGCTTGCATGGCTAGGTTTGGTACTTTAGATTGGATTATGGAAAAATTAGTGGATGAAAGGAGGATTGTACAAGGCACTTTTCTACCTAGCTTTGATTGCTGTGCATAGTTGATAATCGAGATCGTACTGGCTTAACTCGACGGACCATGTCGAGATCCTTCCCGAGAAGTCTGCCTTTCGAAGCAGTGATTTTAATGGAAACTCAGTATAAACCACAACCTTGTGGCTTTGGAAGTAGTGTGGCAGTTTCCTGGTGGCTGTCCTAAGTGCCAGGACGAGTTTTTCTAAGGGCAGATATCTCGTCTCTGCATCTAGCAATGTTTTACTCTCATAATATATAGGGATTTGTTCGATTCCCAAATCCCTTAACAGGACTGCACTTACTGCATGCTCGGAAACAGCTACGTACAAAATTAAAGACTCACCTGGCTGTGGAGTTGACAAAAGTGGGGGTTCGGCCAGGTACTTCTTCAGGTCCTGAAAAGCTTGCTCACATTTTGCTCCCCATTCAAATCCCTCCCTCTTTTTCAATAACTGAAAAAAGGGTCTGCACTTGTCACTGGACCTGCTGATGAACCTATTAAGTGCTGCAGCCATTCCAGTCAACCTTTGGACTTCCTTAGTGGTTTTGGGACTCTGAAGCCTTTGTAGAGCAGCAATTTGGTCGGGGTTAGCCTCGATCCCTCTCATAGTCACCAAATGGCCCAGGAACTTTCCTGATCCAACTCCAAACGCACATTTCGAGGCGTTGAGTTTCGACTTATATTTCCTCAAGATTTCGAAAACTTCTTTCAAATCAGCTATATGCCCCCGTTTCTCTTGACTTTTTACCACCATATCATCTATGTAGACTTCCATAGTCTTTCCAAGGAGCTTTTTGAACATGATGGTAGCAAGTCTTTGGTACGTTGCCCCAGCATTCTTCAGCCCAAACGGCATAACACTATAGCAGTACAACCCTCGTGGTGTAATAAACGAAGTCTTCTCTTGATCAGGTTCAAACATAGCAATCTGATGGTATCCTCGATATGCATCGAGAAAACTCATTCGCTCGTAACCAGCAGTTGCGTCAATCAATTGGTCAATCCTGGGTAGAGGAAAACTATCCTTAGGGCACGCTTTGTTTAGGTCTGTGAAGTCTACACAGACACGTCACTTCCCATTCTTTTTCTTCACCACAACGGTGTTGGATAACCACTCTGGTAGTAGACTTCTCGTATTGCTTTAGCCTCCAATAAACGATCGACCTCCTCAATTACTGCATCCACATGCTGTACGGCTACCCTCCGTTTTTTCTGAATGATCGGCTTGTGTTGAGGATCAATATTTAAATGGTGACAAATCACATCTGCATCCACCCCAGGCATTTCCTCTGGTACCCATGCAAATACATCAACATATTCCTTCAGAAATCTTATTAATTCAGCCTTTTCTTCCGCTGGTAATGATTCTCCAACTAAGAAATATCTTTTAGGATCAGTCTCGTTGATCTGAATCTTCTCCAAGCCTTCAACCACTTTCTCAGCCGGAGTTCTTCTAACATCCTCGATAGTTGGTTGATCTGGTACCTCTAAAGTATGAACATGGTGGACCTTTGGGGCTATTTTGATGATGGAAATCAAACACTGTTGGGCCACTTTCTGGTTGCCTCTAAGTACCTTAATCCCATTCGATCCTGGGAACTTCACCATCTGGTGATAAGTCGAGGAAACTGCCCTCATCTTGTGCAACCATGTCCTCCCTATAATTGCATTATAGGATGAAGGGACATCGACCACTAGGAAATCTGTCCTCAACACCACTAATCCAGCCCGAACAGGTAACGTTACCTTTCCAAGAGGCCAGACTGCCCCTGCACCGAACCCAATGAGAGGTGTTGTAGACTGCTCTAAGTCTGTTTGGGTCAGTCCCAGTTTTTTGAAGGCATCGTAGTACATCACCTCTGTACAACTCCCCAAATCCACTAGAATTCTCTCAATGTCATATTCCCCAACTCGTAGGGTTACGACCAATGCATCGTTGTGAGGTATTTGGACCTCTCCTAGGTCATCATCAATGAATGTTATGCTCTCGTTGCACACATCATTCTCTCATGCTCTTTTATTTCCCAAACGCATCACATGCTGATCGTGTTTGACTTGCCTTTGCAACAGCCTCACCTCATTCCTCGTATAAGGTGTGGCCAACCCATGTATCATATGGATTACGCCTTTAGGGTTTTGTTCGTAACCCAGCTCCATAGCTTTCCCATTCTCCTTTGGATCCTCCTGGATAAATTCCTTGAGATAGCCCCGAGAGACCAAATCATCAAGGTGCCTCTTGTACATCTCACAATCCTCAATCATATGGCCCCAACTTTATGGTAACTGCATTGCTGATTCGTAGCACGCTTTGCATCTTTGTCTCCGCCTAGACTTGGTGGCCATTTAAAATATGACTGATTCTTTATTCGATAAAGAATCCTATAAATTGGCTCCTTCCAAACTGTAGTGATAGAAAAGAAGGATTTAGGGTCAGGAGCTTGCTTATCCTTGTACGGCTCTTTCTTAGCCTGCCCATACTCCCTTCTCTCTCTATAAGTCTTGGGCTCTGGCTTATCCACTTTTTTGGTAGGTGCCTTCAGCTGTTTGGCAGTAGTCCTGCCATCCTCACGGAGTATGTCATTCTCCATTCTAGCATGTTGCTCTATCCGTTCCATCAACTTGGCCAGTGTGGCTACCGGATGTTTATTCAACGAACGACGCAGCTCTCCCCGAACAGGCAATCCAGTCTTGAAGGTGGCGATTGCATACTCCTCACTGCAGCTTTCAATCTCATTGAAAGTTTCCCAGTACTACTTTGCATAGTCCTTGATCTGTTCGTTTTCCTCTTGTTTCATGGTGGAAAGACTTTCAAAAGTTTTTGGGGCCTTTCTGCTTGTCAAGAACCGAGCAGTGAATTCCTCTGCCAACTGTCTCCATCCTCGTATGGATCGTGGGGCCAGTTTATGAAACCAGGATAAAGCCACCTTGCCAAGGCTGGAGGGGAACATCTTGCATAAGATGGCATCATCCCCTTCATGCATAAACATAGCCTGTTGATAATGCTGTATGTGAGCTACGAGATCCGTATTTGTTTCGTAAAGTACGAACGCACCGTGCTTCACTCTGCTCGGCAACCTAGCCTCTTGTAGCCTCTTTATAAAGGGAGAGGCTGCAATATTACTTAGGGCCTCGCGTGCTGCTTCCCATGCAGTCACTGTCCCATCCTCTTGCTCCTTCGACTTGTGGGCCGTAGCCTTGACCCAATCAACATCAGGTCTCTCGTACCTATCTCGATGATGTTATCTTGTTTCCTGCTCATCTGGGGAGGAACTTCAGTCTCTGCTCCTTCTTTTTCGAGAAGAAGACCTTCTCTCGGGTGTTCGACTTTTACTTCTTCTTCCCCTTTTTCGTGGAGAAGCTTCATAACGCCCTTTGTTAGGACTCCTGCTCCTTCTTCTTCTTGAATGGGTCTGTTTGTGGACTACCATTGTCCGTTCATCCCTCTGGGAATTCCTTCGAGAAAGTCCAGAATCTTCTGGATGGTCTCGTATCCGCTGCAACTCTTGTATCTCGTACTCTCGTTTTTTAATTAAACGAGCATACTCCTCTATTTCCCTTCTCTTTTTATCAAGAACATCGTTATTACTATGAATACTTCTCGAATGGGTAACTGACTCATCTCTTCGATGAGACCTACTCCTTCTTGTGGAGCCTGTAGCAATTTTATCCCCTTTTTCTTTGGAGTTATCTCGGTCATGTCTACCAATGGGCTTTCTCGGAGCACCTGGTGGGGATTTATCTCTTCCCCAACCCAACTGGTCCTTCGGACTAAATGGAGTGACTGGATCTTCTTCCATCATGTTTATTTTTTCAGAGAAATTTGTTCTTTCCCACAGACGGCGCCAATTGTAGAGGGATGAAAACAATTGATACTTCAGTTCAACTGGATTGCAACGGCTTATTCGTGCCTCTTCACCGGAACCCTAATTCGTCGTCTGAACCATAATCTGCAAAATAGACAAGGTGTGAGTGCACCTCTGCCTCTCGTGGCAAAGGCCCTCCGATGCCTTAGTTAGTATCACGTACTAGCAATCAAACCCTAATTACCAGTAGGAAAGTAATAAGAATGCAGTATATTGCGTACCTTTTTCCTCTAGGTTTACCTCATATTTATAGATTTGTGTATGCTTGTTGCCCAAGCATCCCTGTTTCCATAGGACTCCCAACTCGTATAGGAAACCCCGGATATCAAGGATTCTCGTTTTCTTTATCAGTTTAATAGAAAAGAGTCATTTTAGGATTCTTTTCCATTACTGGCCGAACATCCCATTCTCATTGGGTATCTTTCTCAGATCCTATATTCTCGGGATCTTATTCTTTAACGGAATACCACTGTTTCTGTATCTCTCCAGAATGTTCCCTATGCTCTAACAATTGATTTGAGATTCTTTCCTTGTTCGGCCATCTCGTTGCCGAATAGACTGTCTGGACCAATGACTTTACATATAACTTGGTCCAAACGTAATGAGAATGTCTCTATCTGCCGAACAGTTTAGTTTTACACCACTGACTTCTCATGTCATTGGCCTTTAATCAGCCGAACAGACTGCATGGACCAAGGACTTTCCATATCATTGATCCATATCGCTGTTCTCCATACTGCCCGGCGATAAGTCCAGTCGTATTTATCACGTGCTCCCAAACATTACATGTTCGGCAACTAAATGTATCTGTTCGGGAATACCTCCCTACACTCTAAAATATTGCATTTATGATAATAAAATCGAAAAAATAGTGGTTCTGATCGGTTTTGTAACGATTGAAGTGTACGTAATAGATTCGAAATGTGCTTTTTGTCTCAAATTGATGTTGCCTGGTTATTCTATGGATCAAGTCTTATGTACTTTATCATGCCCAAGATTTTCAACATAATTAAATAAACCATTTCGATAAAAGGTCTTCGCATAAGATTATTAATACCCGAAGATGTTTCCTTCTGTTTGATTTACAAATCAAGTCCCCAGGTTTAAGAATTTACAACATAGGGCACACCGGCCAAGAAAAAAAAACTTAAGTAAGAGTACGAATAAATTCTTTGGTTACAAACCATTTAGTCAAAAGGGAAATCAAGGGTAATTAGTTACAAAACCATCTTTAACAATAGGGAAGTCAATTACAAAGATATTTGAGTAACTAAACATAATTAGCTTCCAAAAATGTCTTCGCATCTCAACACACAAGCATGTAAGTTATGATCCAGCATTTGAACCTGAAAAGAAAGATTAGGTTCAGTTACACGAGCCTAGTAGGAAAATCTCTACTAAATCTATATGCGAATGAGATGATGGAAATGGACACAGTGAATCAAGCTAAATAGTAAACTTGACAACACGCATTTCAACACCATTTACTAGTATCAAACATCCACATATATGTATATACGCACACACATTCCTTCAATCAAATTTCCACCCTTTGCGATATTGTGTTTCCACCCTTTGCGACACATTAACCTCACACCTTGCGAATTTGTGTTTCCACCTCTTGCGTCACAATAAACTCCACAGTTCACTTCACAACTATAACCACATTATTATCACTATCAAATACCGACACCATATATAGCCATCAAACACTAATATCACACGAAATCACCACATAATATGTAGAGAAAGAGAAAAATCCCTACCAAAGTGGGTTTTAAGCAAAACCCTAGGTCCACCAAGATGAATAAACCTAAATCTTCCAAGAACAAGCTACGCCAAAGCTTGGATACAAGATCTAGAGAGAATAGTACCCAAAAACATGATAAACAAGCAAAGATCAACAAGTGATTGAGAGAAGAGAAAAAAAATGTGATTGAGAGCCAAAAAGTTATAGTAAGAATACAAAACTTACCCCTTATCTACCAAATATGAGATTCAAGTGAATTTGAGGAAGAAAACACTTGGATCTTGAAGGTTTGAGGTAGAAATCAAGAGATTTGAGTGAGATTGGTGTGGGGTAGGTGAGAGAGGGTGTTTCGAGATCTGTTTCGTGGGTTTTGGGTGTGAAAAATAGTAAAGGGGGTATTTGTAGTGGTCCAAAAAGCGTGCAGAAATTTCTAAAAAACGACAGCAGATACCGGTACTGGGCAATTCCCAGTACTGGTACTAGAACCCCTAAATGCTAGGAAAAGACAAGTTCTGGACACTAGGTACTGATACTGGGCAAGAGGCAGTATTGGTACAAGCTGGACAAAAAATGAAATTTCACCAACGGTCACCAAATCAAACCCCAATCGCTACCAACACTTCCAAACATCATTACAGCCTCAAAACTTACATTTTACTATTCTCCGAGTGTCCAACACACTACAGTAATCATGTATCCGTACACCCCCACAAACTAACGTACAACTTTATTAATAATACGATTCTTTCAAGCATTAAAGATTACCGAAATTACAATAATTTATGGGTCTCTACATTCTATCCTCCCTAAAGAAATTTCATCCCGAAATTTACAATTCAAACCAACTAAGCTCATGCATCAAGTAAACATGCTCATGCGACAACATGTATTATCAAACAATGAGCTAACAATTATAAAGTCAAAATTTGAGACTCACATTGATTCAATTCAGAAATAATTGCGAATACTTCTCTCCAACCTCGTCTTCCCTTTCTCACGTTGATTCTTCTTTTTCGAGATTACTCCATAGAACTCGCACTAACGGAATAGTCTTACCCCTTAAAACTTGGTCACGCGAATCTAGAATACGAATCGGCTCCTCCCCATAAGACGCATCGGCTTCCAACTCTAGTTCGGACCACTCTAAAATGTGTGATGGATCCGGTTCGTACTTCTGCAACATTAATACATGGAATACATTATGAATGCCTGATAATCTCGATGGCAATGCTAATCGATATGCCACTTCTCTGATTTTCTCGATAATATCAAATGGCCTGATAAAATGCGGTGAAAGCTTACCCTTTTGCCCAATGAGACAATCCCCAACGCGGTGACACCTTAAGGAATACATGATCCCCCATTTCAAACGATAACGGCCGGTAACGACAATCGACATAACTCTTCCATCTGCTTTGCACGGTTAACAATCGTTGACAAATTTCTTTGACTTGCTCGGTGGTTCTCTTTTGTGCTTCAAGAATGCGTTAACGGATCGCTCTCATACTCTCGGACGTTTCTTTGATCAAATCTAGCCCAACCAACATAGCCTCGCCCAACTCGGTGCAACAAACGGGCAATCGACACGATCTCCCATACAAAGCTTCATACGGTGCCATCTCGATGCTAGATTGGTAGCTATTACTGTAGGCGAATTTGACTAACGGTAGATGATCTTCCTAACTATTCCAAAAATCCATAACACAAGCCCGAAGCATATCTTCTAGGATTTGGATCGTTCTCTCGGATTGCCTATCCGTTTGAGGATGATACGTTGTGCTAAATAAGAGATTGGTGTCAAGAGCGGCCTGTAGACTTTGCCAAAAACGCGCAGTAAACCTCGGATCTCGATCGAACACAATAGAAACAGGAATCCCATCAAGACAGATAATCTCGCGAATATATAGTCGACTAAGCGTATCAATTGAATCCGTAACCTTAATAGGCAAGAAATGCGCTGACTTGGTCAATTGATCAACTATCACCCAAATGGCATCGTGCCCCCTCGGCGATCTCGGTAAATCGGTAACGGAATCCATAGTTACGTTCTTCCACTTCCACTCGACCACAAGTAATGGTTGTAACTCTCCTGCGGGTCGTTGATGTTCGGCCTTCACTTGTTGGCATGTAAGACACTTGGACACAAAAAAAACGTCTCTTTTCATTGCCGGCCACCAAAACTGTCTACGCAAATCATGATACATCTTCGTTCCCCCAGATGGACGGCTAACTGTGAATGGTGAAATTCTCTCAAAATTTCCTCCCGACACGAAATGGGTACGAACAATTTTCCTTGGTATTGCAAACTTTTGATCGGCATGAATCATCCACCCTTCTCAAGCATTTCCACTAAGTAACTTGGTGCAAAATTCCACCGCTTCTTCATCTTGTTGTTGAGCCTTAACTACTCAAGTAGACAAAGTTGATTGAACGGTCAAGTTACACAAGGTGACTCCATCTCGAATCTCTTCAAAATGCAATGCATACGAGCCTAAGTCGTTCATCGTCTTCCACTCATGGATGGCTAAACTTGCAAGGTGTGTCAATTTTCTACTTAACGCATCCGCTTCCATGTTTGCCTTTTCCGGGTGATATTGTAACTCAAAATCGTAGTCTTCTAGATGCTCCATCCATTGGCATTGTCGCAAATGAAGCTCCTTTTGAGAAAACAAGTACTTTAGACTCTTGTGATCGGAAAAGACTTCAAATCTCTCACCGTAAAGGTAATGACGCCAACTCTTCAAAGCAACGATGACGGCCGCAAGTTCCAAGTCATGGGTAGGGTAATTTCGCTTGTGAGTCTTCGATTGTCGCGATCCATACTGTAACGCCCCGAATTTTGGGTACGTTAAAAGGACAATTTTATTGAAAACCTCAAAATAGAGTCTGGCTCTTATTACAACAATCTCTCAACAAGAGTTCAATATTTACACAAATGAAGGGGATTCTAGGGTTCCTAACTACAGCTCCTCCTGCTTCTTCATCCTAGCCAGCTCTTCAGCTCCAGAGGCTTCCACGGCGAACTGTTCGTCTTGAACATCTACAAGGTCTGACACATTATACCGGCGTCACCACCAATATAATATGTCAGGGTCACCAACAGGCAACACCGTGAGCTACAACGCTCAATAGGGAAATCCTTACCCTCTAACCCATAACTTACAAACAACAGTTATAATAAACATCAATTTCCACACGATAGGTATATACACAGTTTAACAATGACACATCCACATTCGATCTATCGTTGGTGTCCAAGATTTTCGGGTTTCTCCTACGCGACTCATCGTAGACCGTGTCAACATTATCATTTACAAAACAACCTTTGTAAATCATTTGAATTCAAAATCATTTGCATTGGCTCCGTACCACGGATAACCAAGCTACACACTTTCAAAATCATTTGCATTGGCTCCGTACCGCGGATAACCAAGCTATACACCCAACTTTCAAAATCGTTTTGCATTGGCTCCGTACCGCGGATAACCAAGCACACACCCAACCTCAGTTCCGCCGCGTTGGGTTCCTGAGTATCCTCACAATGGTTCCGCCGCGCCGGGTTCCCATTGGCACACAATTGCATTGGCTCCGTACCGCGGATAACCAAGCACACACCCTACCTCGGTTCTGCCGCGCCGGGTTCCCGAGTATCCTCACAATGGTTCCGCCGCGCCGAGTTCCCATTGGCACACAATTGCATTGGCTCCGTACCGCGGATAACCAAGCACACACCCAACCTCAGTTCCGCCGCGCCGGGTTCCTGAGTATCCTCACAATGGTTCCGCCGCGCCAGGTTCCCATTGGCACACAATTGCATTGGCTCCGTACCGCGGATAACCAAGCACACACCCAACCTTGGTTCCGCCGCGCCGGGTTCCCAAGTATCCTCACAATGGTTCCGCCGCGCCGGGTTCCCATTGGCACACACACAAAACACACACCACACAATGGGCTACCATGTCCGGCCACATTGCGGTTTTCCAAATCATTTCACCCTTTTCAAAATACGCACACACAACTCACATAATGCCACCCAAAACCGGTCATTATGTAGTTTCAAAAATATTTTCTTCCTCGAAAACATTTCCTTTCATTAACCACACCCTAGGTGTCATGTTTCTACTTTCTCGATTCTCGTGTCTCGTTATCATGCAAAGACTCCGCGGTAAGCGTGAAACATACTAACAAGATCATCCAATTCTATACTACTTATCATGCTAAATAAACACGTATAGCATAACGCCACATGTACGGACGCCTTTGGAGTGTATCACTTATGCTTTATTCAAAGCACAACGCCACATGTACGGACGTCTTTGGAGTGAAATCACTTATGCTTTATCACACCACAAGTAATACAAGCAATTCATATATTCATACTCAAAATCATCAAAATACAATTACTTCTAATCAAACAATAGTTCTATCTTAGCAATTCAAAATAACAACGTTAAACTTAAATACGTAAGTAAATACGTAGTGAATACGGGTAAGTAAGGAGTAAGTAAAATTTTCCTTACGATATACTTGGGTAAGTAAGTAAATACGAATTAAGTAAGGGTTTCCTTACGATATACTTGGGTAAGTATGTAAATACGAATTAAGTAAGGGTTTCCTTACGATATACTTGGGTAAGTAAGTAAATACGAATTAAGTAAGGGTTTCCTTACAATCCTTCTTGGCGGTAGTCGGCTACGGAAGGTACGTCGGTGGTCGGAAAGTACGTCGGTGGTCGGACGGAGTAACGTCCTACGGTATGCCTCCGGTAGCTTCGAAAGAGAAAGGTTTCTCTCGAAAACTTCTACTTGACTAATACTACTACTACTTTTGGATCGAGGGGTGGTCGAGTGGCGGTTTAGTGGCGGCTTAGGTTGAGTTTCTTGAAGAACTCAAGAACTACTCAAGAACAAGGAAGAACAAAGAAAGAACAAGAAATTCTAGAGAGAAGGAAGAGCAAATGAGAAGGTGTGAGTTCAATGCTTGGAATGAGGTCCTATTTATAGGAAAAATCTTGGCTCCCTCTCCCTCTTCATGGCCGGCCCCCCTCTCTCTCTCTCTCTACCTCAAATTTTGACACATGGCAAGCACTCATGGAAGATCAAAGTCTAAAACCCTAGGCATGCATGGCTAGATTGTCCTTTGATGGGATTATGGGAGATTTGTTAGAAGATTTGGGGACAAGGGTACAAGATTTGGCTTGAACAAATCCTAGAGTACAATGGAGGAGTTAAGTTTGGTTAGGAGAAAGATTCTCCAAGGATGAAGAAAGATCAATGGAAGGATCATGGAAGGTCATGAAAGTACAAACCAAACTTCCTCTCTTTTTCCTCCTCTCTCTCTCTCTCTCCCTCTCCCTCTCCCTCACTCTCTCGGGTCTCTCTCTCTCTCTCCCTCTCGGCATTCTCTCTCTCTCTCTCTCTCAAGTACACACACACACAAGTATATATATATATATACAAAAGCAAGAAAGAATAAGAAAGGTACAAAGGTACAAGATTTCCAAAAAACAAATCCTATTAAAGAAATACAACTTGGCACATGTTGATTAAAATAAATAAACTAGGGTACAAAGTACTCTAGGAAGATCACACCCCCAATAAATAAATCCAATTGGGTACAAAACCCCAATATAAAATAATAACAAAGTACTTAGGAAATCTTAGGTTTTAAGGCTACTAAGTACTTACCAAATAAAATATGGGTACTTCGTCACATGGGAATTTAGGGAAAAAGACTAGTTTAATGGACCCATGTACTAGTTAAAAGAGAAATCCTTTTACCCAATGGTTAATAAATACCCTAACTTTTATTATCCAATGGATAATAAAGGGTGAGTACTTTAAATAATAAAATACGTCTTTTTTAAAAAAGACTACATGTCCTTTTGAAATGAGATATATATATACATGTGTATATATACACATGTCCTTCACCAAATATAATAAAGGAAAGGCTATTGTCCAATGGGTAAAGATTACCCTAACAATCTTTGTCCAATGGACAATAGTTACTAGGGAACTTTTATATTAAAATAATCAAAAAGTACTTTAAAGAAATTTTATAATAGTACTTTGATCAAAATTTTTTAATATAAAGAATTGGGTTTCTATTATCCAATGGATAATAGTTCCCCTAACTTTTATTGTCCAAAGGACAAAGAATAAAACCAAAATAATAAAAGGAAATAAATAAGTAATTTCTAGGGTTTGAAAAGGTTGACTAGTCAAATCAACTTTATTGGAAGGTTCCCTAGTCACATCGGTACTTTATTTGGTTAAAAGAGTTATTACCCAAGGGTTACTAACTTCCCTAATGGTTATTACCCAATGGATAATAATTCTTCTTGCCTTTAATAACCAATGGACAAAAAGAGTACAAGTACCTTTTTATTAAAATAATATTTAAAAAAAAAAAAAACTACATGTACTTTTATAATAAAAAGATTTATTATCCAATGGACAAAAATTACCCTAACCATTATGAACCAATGGATAAAAGCAAAGGTTCAAAAGTTCAAAAGGTCCAAAAGGTTCATCGAGTAACTGGGTAAGTTGGTTGCTCGGTTCCTCCAACTAGTCGGTTGGAAACTAACCAATTGGTCACGTCGGGTTTCTAGTCGAGAGTTTAATCAACGACCAAAATCTAACAACGACGAGAATTAATAAGAAATCATATAGCACTCAAGAGAAATAAGTAATTTAAATAAAATTCAAATTTTTAACGAAATTTTTATTGACCAAAATTCAGGGGCGTTACACATACACCACCACTCGCCCCAATTGCATCAATACGCACCCGAACCCCTATTTCGAAGCATCACAATACATGGAGTGACCGACTCCCCGTTCAGGCACAATCAAAACCAGCGTGGTAGTCAACCTTTTCTTCAATTCTTCAAAGGCCATCTCACACGCGTCATTCCAAACAAAGCGAGTCCCTTTACGAGTCAATCTAGTCATCAAAGCCGCCAAACGAGAGAAATCAAGGACAAAACAACAATAGTAACCGGCCAAACCCAAGAAACTACGAATCTTAAATATACTCTTCGGTCGTTGCCAATTCATTACGGACTCTATCTTCCCCAGATCCACAGACACCCTATCCTTCGATACAACGTGACCCAAAAAATTGACTTCGGATAACCAAAATTCATACTTACTATAAACTTAGCATACAAATGGTGTTCCCTCAAGAGTTCAAGAATGATAGAACGGTTAGATTGGTGCTCCTCCTCCGAAGGTGAATAGATAAGGATATCGTCAACGAAAACGACCACAAAACGGTCAAGATAGGCACAAAAGATGCGATTCATTATATTATGAATTCATAGTGGCCATAAACGAGTACAAAAAGCAATTTTTGGAATGTCCTCCCTCCGAACCCTCAATCGATGGTAACCAGACCTCAAATCGATCTTAGAGAAACAAGTTGCACCTCGAAGTTGATCAAACAAATCGTCGATTCTAGGCATTGGGCACTTATTCTTAATGGTGACACGGTTCAACTTACGATAATCGATACACAAACGAAGCGACCCATCTTTCTTATGAGCAAACAAGGCTAGTACTCCCCACGGCGACGTACTTGGACGAATAAACCCCAAACTCTCCAATTCTTGCAACTGAGTCTTCAATTCCCTCAACTCAGCAAGCGCGAAATGATAAGGAGGTACGAAAATAGGTGCGATGCAAGGAAGCAAATCGATAGTGAATTCAATTTCTCTCTCGGGTAGTAAACCGGGTAACTCCTTCGGAAGCACGTCCGGAAAGTCGCAAATGGTAAGAGGTTACTCCCTACCCGTAGATACATCCTCATCGAAGGCCAAACTCGCTAACTAGGCATACACCGACTCTTGCTCCCAAGACCCACACAAATACGGCTCCAATGGTTCCCGACGCTCCCCAAAGAACTCAAAACAAGCACCCCCATGTGTACAAATGCGGACTCAATGCTTGAAGCAATCTATGGTAGCGTGAAACGTAGACAACCAATCCATTCCCAAAATAAGGTCGAACCCCGACATATTCAACACGATGAAGTCAAAGGTAAAACGACGATCTCGAATGACAAACTCGCAATCCCAGCATATACGACCTAACGGCGATCTTTATCGGCGATCTACCCCCTATGGGTGTCTCAACGAACAACGGAGGGTTAATACTTTCAATTTCCAACTCCAATGCATAAGCAAAAGATGCAGCAATGAATGAATGCGATGCTTCAGAATCAAAGAGTACTCTAGCAAAGGAGTTAAACAATAGAAATGTACCACTCACAACTGAAGTCTTTGGGGTTTGAGAAGTGAAAGGAGGTGGTGGAGGTGGGATAGCAGAAGTGATAGCAAAAACTCTTCCCTAAGTCATCTGACTCTGAACATGTCCACCCCGCTGACCTGAACCTTGCATAAGCGTCGAACAACTCGCTCCTCTCTCAACCTAAGATCCCTGAGCTGACGTGGTCTGACAAAAGTGAGGCTGTTGCTGCCTCTGAGTACCCCAAAATGATTGCCACCCAAAACTTTGACCACCCCTCGGCTGCTGCACCGAACCAGACTCGCTTCATGCCCCTTCCCCCTGTGAACAATTTCTAGCAAAATAACCGACCTTCCTACAAGTGAAACACGTACCCAAAAGTCACGAACACTGAGCGCGAATGTGCCCTGCTTGACCACACTCATGACACAATTGGAGGCCTATTCGAATTTCTTCGAGCCCTAAAAGAAGAAGACGATGGAGGCCTAAAGTTCGACGGACCCTGAGAAGCTGAAAATTGATCTCGCTGCCTCTTCCTACCTTGACTCCCAAAACTCCCCGAAGAAGAGCTCACACTTCCTATCGGTTGCCTCGGTTCCCAAGCCTTAGGATTTCATGGTGCCTCCTTGTGTATCTCGATGCTCCTCGCACACTCGACGACATTAGCAAACCTCCCCTTGCATTGTGCCATCACCATTCTCTTTATGTGTCATCCAACCCCTTTTCAAACCACCTACATTTTCTTTCCCCGGTAGCCACTAACTCTAGCGCGAAACGAGATAAGGATTGGAACTTCAAAGCGTACTCCGACACAGTCATATTCCCTTGCTCTAGCTTCTCAAACTCTTCTCTCAACAGGTGACGACTCATTTTCGGAAAATATTGCTCCTTGAAAAGAACTTCAAATTTAGCCCGAGTTAAATTCTCCACATCTGGCTCATTGCTTGAGCTGCGGTCCTTACCGCCCTTCTCGCATCCTTTCTCGATTCCAAGACCGACTCCCACCACTCATTAGCTTCCCCGGTAAGCTAAACAACCACAATGTTAACTCGCAAGTCATCCTCCATGATCCCAAGAGCCCTAAAAAGTTTTCAGATTTGAGCTATCCAATGATCGCCTACAAGAGGGTCACTGCTCGACCCATTGAACGTCGATGGATTCCTACGGCTGAACACCCTCATAGCTGATAACGCACGATTATCCTCACTTTCCCTAGTAGTTGGGTTTAGAAGGTTCGCAGCCACGAGAGTCGCAACGAAATCTCTAGCAAAATGATTCTGAACGACCGGTACTTCTTCTCCCTGACCGTGCTCGGCCCCTTCCCTCGGATTTCCATTAGGATTCTCCCCATTAAAGCTAATCTCATCCTCAACCGGTGCCCTTTGGGCACGACCACGACCACCCTGACTATCTGCCTCACCGGCTCTAGCACGCGTTCTCAGGGGCATCTTACTACAAGTTATAAGAAAAGGAAGGTTCATCAAAATACAACATTATTTCATGAGGTTCAAGCCTCCAACTGTCCCAACATGGGTCAAAACAACTTTACACCACTCTACTATATTGAAATGCAATGCTACGTGAGCCAAGTAATATCAATTCACACAAGCATACATATGACATGCAAGATGTGACATTTTGAACCCATGAGACTTGAAGTCTCCCCACGGTCTCAAAGTATTAAAACCTAGACGCTCTGATACCAATTTGTCGTGCCCTCGATTTTAACATAATTAAATAAACCATTTCGATAAAAGGTCCTCGCATAAGATTATTAATACCCAAAGAAGTTCCCACCTGTTTAATTTACAAATCAAGTCGCCAGGTTTAAGAATTTACAACATAGGCACACCGGCCCAAAAAAAAAAAGCTTAAGTAAGAGTACGAATAAATACTTTGGTTACAAACCATTTAGTCAAAAGGGAAATCAAGGGTAATTAGTTACAAAACCATCTTTAACAAAAGGAAGTCAATTACAAAGATGTTTGAGTAACTAAACATAATTAGCTTCCAAAAATGTCTTCGCATCTCGACACACAAGCATGTAAGCTATGATCCAGCATTTGAACCTAAAAAAAAGATTAGGTTGAGCTACACGAGTCCGTAGGAAAATCTCTACTAAATCTATATGCAAATGAGATGATGGACATGGACACAGTGAATTAAGCTAAATGGTAAACTCGACAACACGCATTTCAACACCATTTACTAGTATCAAACACCCACACACATGCACACACATTCCTTCCATCAAATTTCCACCCCTTGCGTCGCATTAAACCCACCCCTTGCGAATTTGTGTTTGTACCCCTTGCGTCACAATAAACTCCACATTCCACTTCACAACTACAACCACATTATTATCACTATCAAATACCAACACCATATATAGCAATCAAACACTAATATCACACAAAATCACCACATAACATGTAGAGAAAGAGAGAAATCCCTACCAAAGTGGGTTTTGAGCAAAACCCTAGGTCTACCAAGAGGAATAAGCCCAAATCTTCCAAGAACAAGCTACTCCCAAGCTTGGATACAAGATCTAGAGAGGATATTACCCAAAAACATGATAAAGAAGCAAAGATCAACAAGTGATTGAGAGGAGAGAGAAAAAAATGTGATTGAAAGTCGAAAAGTTAGAGTAAGAACACAAAACTTACCCCTTGTCAACCAAATGTGAGATTCAAGTGAATTAGAGAAAGAAAACATTTGGATCTTGAAGATTTGAGGTAGAAATCAAAATATTTGAGTGAGATTGAAGTGGGGTAGGTGAGAGGAGGTGTTTCCAGATCTATTTCGTGGGTTTTGGGTGTGAAAATGGTAAAGGGGGGTATTTATAGTGGTCCAAAAAGCGTGCAGAAATTTCTGAAAAACGACATTGGGTACCGGTACTGCGCCAGTACTGATACTGGAACCCTTAAATGCTAGGAAAACACAACTTCTGGACACTAGGTACGGTACTGGGCAAGAGGCAGTACCGATAAAAGCTGGATAGAAAATGAAATTTCACCAACGGTCACTAAATCAAACCCCAATCTCTACCAACACTTCCAAACATCATTACAACCTCAAAACTTACAATTTACTATTCTCCGAGTGTCCGGCACACTACAGTAAACATATATACGTAAACCCCCTCAAACTAACGTACAACATTATTAATAATATAATTCTTTCAAGCATTAAAGATTACCAAAATTACAATAATTTACGGGTCTCTACACACTTAATCCAATAAATATTTGTCGTCTAAAATCAATGTCGCCTTAAATTCAAGAGTTGGTCAATTTTATAAATCTAGAAAGTTGCCTGTTGCTTCGGTTGCAAATAAAAGAAGCTTGTTTTCTTGATGGGATGGAAATAAAAAAATGGTTCTTATATCCTACTAGGGTATGACTGCTGGCCCTGAGAAAAATACATGAAGGTTAGTAGGTGAT
This sequence comes from Rhododendron ovatum, assembly GCA_019656835.1. NCBI lineage: Eukaryota > Viridiplantae > Streptophyta > Magnoliopsida > Ericales > Ericaceae > Rhododendron > Rhododendron ovatum. The sequence continues at coordinate 24,093,176 of CM033792.1, read as the reverse complement.
TAGACCACTAATCATGTGAAGAAAAAAATACTGAAACATGTGACGATTAGTAGGAGTTTAGACTACCAGCCATGTGAAAGAGAATAATATTTCCTAAAGATGTAAATACTATTGATCACTAAGTGATAAGAACTCTGAAAATGTGCATTTGAGGTAACTAAATAGAAAAAAAAAGTGGTTCCTTTTGGTTTGATACGGATTAAAGTGTATGTCATAGATTCGGAACGTGCTTGTTGCCTCGTATCGATGTTGCTTGGGTGTACTATGGATCAAAACTTACATACTTGATCCAATAAATATTTATTGTCTTGAATCAATGTCACACTAAATCCAAGAGATAGTCAATCTTATAAATCTAGAAACTTGCGTGTTGCTTGGGTTGGAAATAAAAGAAACTTGTTTTCTTGATGGGATAAAATAAAGAAATGGTTCATAATCCTACTAGGGTATTACTGTTTGCTTTGAGAAAAACACATGATGGTTAGTAGATGTTTAGACTATTAGTCATGTGAATAAAAAAATAAAATACGTGACGGTTAGTAGGATTTTAGACTACTAGTCATGTGAAAAGAGAATAGAGATTCCTAGTAGATGTAACGACTGCTAGTCACTGAGTGATAAGAACAAGTGGTAAGAACTCCGAAAGTCTGCATTTATGATAATGAAATTGAAAAAATAGTGGTTCTTATGAGTTTTGTAACGATTGAAGTGTATGTAATAGATTCGAAACATGTTTTTTGCCTCGAATCGATGTTGTCTGGTTCTGCTATGGATCATGTCTTACATACTTAATCCAATAAATATCTGTTGCCTCGAATCAATGTCGCCATAAATTTCAGAGTTGGTCAATTTTACAAATCTAGAAAGTTGCTTGATTCTTCGGTTGTAAAGAAAACAAGCTTGTTTTCTTGATGGGATGGAAATAAAAAAAAATGGTTCCTATATCCTACTAGGGTATGACTGCTGACCCTGAGAAAAAAACATGACAGTTAGTAGATGATTAGTCTACTAGCCATGTGAAGAAAAAAATACTGAAATACTTGACGGTTAGTAGGTGTTTAGACTACTAGTCATGTGAAAAGAGAATAATGATTACTGGTAGATGTATGGACTATTGATCACTAAGTGATAAGAACTCCAAAAGTGTGCATTTGCGGTAACTAAATCGAAGAAAAAAATGGTTCCTTTTGGTTTGATACGGATGAAAGTGTATGTAATAGATTTGGAACATGCTTATTTCCTCGAATCGATTTTGCCTGGATCGCTATGGATCAAATCTTTTGTACTAGATCCAACGAATTTTAGTTGCCTTGTATAAATGTCGCCCTAAATTCAAAAGGTTGTCAATTTTATAAATTTAGAAACTTGCGTGTTGCTTCAGATGGAAATAAAAAGAAGTTTGTTTTCTTGATGGGATGGAAATAAAAAAACGGTTCCTACATTCTACTAGGGTATGGCTGTTGAGAAAATCACATGACAGTTAGTAGGTGTTTGAACTACTAGTATTGTGAATAAATAATACTGAAACACGTGACGGTTTGTATGTGTTTAAACTACTAGTCATGTGAAAAAAGAGTATAGTGATTCCAAGGAGATGTAAAGACTATTGATCCCTAAGTGATAAGAACAAGTGGTAAGAACTCTGAAAGTGTGCATTTGAGGTAACGGAATAGAAAAGAAGTGTTTCCTTTCGGTTTCATAAGGATTAAAGTGTATGTAATAGATTCGGAACATGCTTGTTGCCTCGAATCGATGTTGCTTGGGTATGCTATGGATCAAAACTTATGTACTAGATCCAATAAATATTTGTTGTCTCAGATCAATGTCGCACTAAATTCAAGAGATGGTCAGTTTTATAAATCTAGAAACTTGCGTGTTGCTTCAGTTGGAAATAAAAGAAACTTGTTTTCTTTATCTGATGAAAATAAAGAAATGGTTCATAAATCCTACTAGGGTGTTACTGTTTGCTATGAGAAAAATACATGACGGTTAGTATGTGTTTAGACTACTAGTCATGTGAATAAAAAAATGAAACACTTGATGGTTAGTAGGGTTTTAGAGTACTAGTCATGTGAATAGAGAATAGAGATTCCTAGTAGATGTAAAAACCGTTGATCACTAAGTGATAAGAAAAAATGGTAAGAACTCGGAAAGTTTGCATTTATGATAGTGAAATTGACAAAACAGTCGTTCCTATCGGTTTAATATGGGTTGAAGTGTACGTAATAGATCAGAAACGTGCTTTTTGCCTCGAATTGATATTGCCTGGGTTTGCTGTGGATCAATTCTTCCGTACTAGATCTAATAAATATTTTTTGCCTCAAATTAATGTCGCACTCACTTCAAGAGTTGGTCTATTTTATAAATCTAGAAACCTGCATTTTGTATCGGTTTGAAATAAAGGAAGCTTGTTTTCTTGATGGAATGGAAAAACAAAAATGGTTTCTACATCCTACTAGGGTATGACTGCTGGCTCCAAGAAACATACACGACGGTTAGTAGTCCATGTGAAAAAAAATACTTAAACACGTGACGGTTAGTTGGTATTTAGACTACCAGTTATGTGAAAGAGAATAGTGATTCCCAGTAGATGTAAAAACTACTGATCACTAAGTGATAAGAAAAAGTGGTAAAAACCCTAAAAGTTTGCATTTATGATAATGAAATCGAAAATATAGTGGTTCTTATCGATTTTGAAACGATTAAAGTGTACGTAACATATTCGAAACGTGTTTTCTACCTCGAACCCATGTTGCATGGGTCTGCTATGGATCAAGTCTTACATACTTGATCCAATAAATATTCGTCACTTCAAATCAGTGTCGCCCACACTTTAAGAGTTGGTCAATTTTATAAATCTACAAATGTGTGTGTTGCTTCAGTTGGAAATAAAATAAGCTATTTTTCTTGATGGGATGGAAATAAAGAAATGGTTCCTACGTCCTACTTGGGTTTGACTGCTGGCCCCAGGAAAAATACATGACAGTTAGTACTCTATGTGAAAAAAAAATATTGAAACACGTGACGATTAATAGGTATTTAAACTGCTAGCATGTGAAAAGAGAATAGTGATTTTCAGTAGATGTAAATACTACTACTCACTAAGTGATAAGAACCCAGAAAGTTTGCATTTATGATAATGAAATCGAAAAAGTAGGGGTTCTTTTAGGTTTTGTAACGAATTGCAGTGTATGTAAAAGATTCGAAACGTGCTTTTTGCCTCGAATCGATGTTGCATGGGTCTGCTATGGATCAAGTCTTACGTACTTGATCCAATAAATATTTATTGCTTCAAATTAATGTCGCATTCACTTTAAGAGTTGGTCAATTTTATAAATCTACAAACTTGTGCATTGCTTCGATTGGAAATAAAAGAAGCTTGTTTTCTTGACGGGATGAAAATGAAGAAATGGTTCCTACATTCTACTAGGGTATGACTATTAGCCATGAGAAAAATACATGACGGTTAGTAGGTGTTTGGACTACTAGTCATGTGAATAAAAAATACTGAACCACGTGATGGTTAGTAGTTATTTAGACTAATAGTCATATGAAAAGTGTATAGTGATTCCAAGTAGACGTAAAGACTAATGATTATTATGTGATATGAACAAGTGATAAAAACTGTCACGCTCTCGACTTTCAACATAAATAAAGAATACTCTTTTGATAAATAAAGTCATCGCAATAGTACAATTAATACCCAAAAGATCTTCCTTTCTCTTGTTCTCAAATAAGATTCAGATATTACATTTTTTTTTTTTTGCTCGATGGCCCCAAGTTATCGAAATGCCAATGACCGAAGAAAATAATATTACAGTTGTAACAAATGTCGTTCCAAAATACTTCTTTCAAATCAAATGCAAATAATCGCATCTTTTATAACTTTGAAAGTCATGATCAACAAGCACGATATGCACGCCATGCCAACTTTCTTGTTTTTTTGCACCTGAAAATGATAGAGTTGAGCATACACGCGCCCAGTAGAGAAATCTATACGCAAGTTAAAGAAAAATATGATGAGTTATGCATCTAGAGTGAGAGAGTAACGACAGATAAGCCCAAGTACACAAGACTGTCAACAGTAGCACACTATGATCAGGGATTCTAGGCAGCCTATATGAAGGATCTATCTCTGCTCATATGTCAAACAAGGACCATCAATATTCCTACATCATTCTAAGTAAATAAACAACAGCTTTAGTACAGTTCATTACATCTCGTACAATTTCACAATCTTTCACATAATTACCATTATATCCTTTCACGAACACGCCACACCGTAAATCCATCCTGTCTATCTCGACAAGTCAATACGATTGCAAAAGAAAAAATACGGTCTAAAAAATATGGGTCTCTACATCCTACCCTCCTTAAAGAAATTTCGTCCTCGAAATTTGCTCATCCAAGTCCAACCAAGTCACAAACCACAACACCAAACCTCATACTGCCATCTCATAATAATCACATCATCCTCTCTTTTCTATGTAGACCCTTTTTTTTTTTTCATTCCTGATTACTTCACAAAATCCTCACTATTATTATGGTTCTACCACTCAACACTCAATCGCAAACGACTATCATTTGATCAAATCCTCAAGTCTGCATGTGGAGGCTTCGGTTATCACCTCGGAAAATAGACTTCCGGTAACTGAGGACTTAGGGTCCGAACGATCTCTAGTCCTATATAATCAAGTCTTTAAAGGCGCACTTACTTCCCCCGGACCGTAATGGGTCCTCCTGTTATCACTTCGGTCCGTAACCGAGATTTGCTTTCTGTTGAGATCTCTTAAAAGAATGTAACCTAGCAGGAGGGGACCAAGAGCGCCACGTGGCAGACAGGACCACCATGGCCATGTGCTTCGTAACCGCCTGATCCAGTGCGTCACTTATGACGTCACCGAGGGCGGTTACCTAAGCGTGACTCCCACGCGCTTCCTTGGAAGCCAAGTAAACATAGGTCTATAAATACGAAGGGATTCTAACCTAAAGAGGTACGCCACTCTACCCTAACCCTAGACCTAAACTTCTCTCCTTACATCTAACTTGATCGTCGGAGGGTCACTGGGCTTTCCAAGCCCTAGTGACTGGTTGCAGGTTCCCAGGCGAACGGGCGGAGCAACGGAAGAGGAGTATTGTACCAGGCAAAGGTCCCTCCAAATCTGAACCCCGACAATTGGCGACTCTGCTGGGGATCTAGCCATCAATCCAACATCCTCACTCTTCCTTCTGCTTCATTCGACGATTCCTGGTTCAAATATGGTCGAAATCGATGACGCTCACCACGGAGGAACCACCCACGGGCTCGGCTCCCTCGTGGATCACAGCCCGGCCTCCGGCGGAGCAGCCGCCCTGGGAAAAACTCACGTATCAATAGGAATCGGCGCCGGAGGACCAGAAGCAGGCCCATCTTCCGAGCACCATTCCTACGTCCGCCATCTCGAGCGGAAGATCGATGACCTCACAACTGCCATGGAGCGCGACCGTCACGTGAGGGATGAATTGGCAGAGATTAAACATCTCCTCCAAATCTCTCCATCTCATTCTTCCGGAAGCCGCGGCGGAAGAAAGGACCGTCGCACATCCCCTCGCAGTCATGAAGTCGGCCACCTGCTAGAACATAGGTCTCGCCCTTCCGCCAAAGATCGTCTCGAGTCACCCAGAGCAGCGGACACTCGAGCCCCAATAGACGCATCGCACAGAGACCGTTCCCGCTCCCCCGTGCAACTTCGAAGGAAACCATCGGCCTTCGAAAGGCTCGGTGCTGGGAGCGTCTCTGCCTCCTCCACTCACTCGGTCCAGGTGGGCAAGGCAGGCCGGGAATTTACCCCTAGCCTCACAAGGGCACCCAGGGGAGATGACGGCCTTGTAGAGATCCAGACCAAGGGATACCGTGAACGCCTAAAGGGCCCCGGAACCAGAAGACCTATCATCACAAACCCTGCTGGGGCACACAGCAGCAGCCCAATCACCGAGCGCCTCGAGCCCTCTGCTCGAGATAGCTACCGCCACCACCGCCAGGACCGCTTTCCCAGGAAATCGGTTAGTACTGCCCCTGATAAAAAGGAATATGAACGATTAGACAAGCTTGTCCCCAAGAAGCGTACTGCGACTGAGCGTCCAGACGGCCCCGACCGTTCGATCCGACCTCATCGCGATGCACGACTTGCACGACTCACGACCTCTCCCTTTACGAGAGAGATCGACTCGGTTACCCCACCCAAAGGATTCACCCAGCCCAAGTTTGCCAAGTACGACGGGAAGACCGAGGCGTACACCCACCTGGTTCAATATAAACTCGTCATGTCTCTGTTTCTTCGGAATGAACCCTCGGACGACGCCTTCTTATGCAAAGTGTTTCCTGCGAGTCTCGGTAACCTAGGTCTCACCTGGTTCAATCAACTCCCAGCTCGGTCAATCTCCTCATTTGATTCCCTCTGCGACGCCTTCATGGCTCGATTTGTAACAAGCAACAAACATGAGAAGGAGATCGACTCCCTCTTAGCCCTCCGCAAGAGAAACGATGAAACGCTTCGGCAATACGCCGGTCGTTACTGGGAGCTGTTCAATGAAATAGAGCGCTGCGACGGCGTCATCTCTGCCCGAGGATTCAAGCTCGGTCTTACCTCCCAAGATGAACAAGTCTATGACGACCTCGCTCGCCATAAGCCAAACTCAATGAAGGACCTTATGACTCGTATCGAAGGTTGGTGCCAGCTCATCGAATCGAAGGCAGAGAGAGGCATCGAGAAGCCGACAAGTTCAAAAGCTACAAACGCCTCGGCCTCCACACCGGTTCCCCCGCCTGTCTCAACTCTAAAGAAGCAGGTAAACACCATCAAGCAGTCACCAAGAAGAGGACCGAAGCCCAGCGACTTCAACGCTGAGAAAACCGTCTTCACCATACCAATCTACCGAATCATTGACCAAGTGAAGGATCAGCCCTTTTTCTCCTTCCCAAATCAGAAGATGGGAACCGAAAACGGCAAAATCAAGAATCCCATTGTGCGATGCAGTTACCACAGCGAACAAGGTCATTTCACCACAGCATGCAAGCCCTTTAAAGCATACTTGGAGCAACTTGTTGCTGCTGGCCACCTCGGCAACTTCATCGATCAGGAAAAGACAGCAGCTCGGGCACAAAGGACCGAAGCAAATACCGAGGAAGAAATTCGGACAATCCATGTCATACACGGCCCCCTAAACCCCGAAGCCGCCCGCATCCTCCGAGCTGACCTAAACGAAGCTTCCTCCTCCAAGCAGGTCATGTTGGTCGGTCCCGAACCAAAGCGCCCAAGAACCGATGACGGTTCCAAATGGACGATAACGTTTACCGAGAAGGATCTCGACCGCATCCAGCTCCCCCACAACGACGCCCTCGTGGTCACGCTACGCATCGGAACTTTCAATGTCCGACGCGTCCTCGTAGACCAGGGCAGCTCGGCTGAAGTAATGTACTACTCCCTATTCAAGGAGCTGAAGATACCCGACACCGACCTCCATCCCTCCGAAGTTCCTCTTATCGGCTTCAACGGAGCTCCTGTCTGGCCCATCGGTACGATTACTCTTCCTGTTCGTGCCGGCTCGGTAACTCTGGAAATGGAATTTGTAGTAGTTGACGTTCCTAGCCCATACAACGCCATTGTCGGTCGCACCTGGTTGCATAGGCTCAAGGCAATTGCCTCCACCTATCACCAAGTGGTCCGTTTCATTGGCATTCATGGGCAACAGGAAGACTTGTACGGAGATCAAACAGCGGCCAAGAAATGCTACATCAACGCCGTCCGAAGTAACAAACAGACCTCTCGGATTAACCTCATTGAAGTCCCCGAGGCCCCAATCTTGGAAGATGTCGGTAGACCCCCCGACGACAAAACTATAGAGGACGTGGCCACCATCCCAATAACCGAAGACGGTTCCCGTTTTTTCCTTGTCAGTTCCTCACTTAGTGACACTGAGCGGAATGAAACGGTAAGCTTTCTCAAACGTAACATCGAAGTATTCGCTTGGACCCCATATGAGATGCCTGGAATCGACCCCTCCTTCATTTGCCACGAGCTCAACATCGACCGAGCCAAACGCCCGGTCTTGCAGAAGGCACGACGGTCCTCCCCTCATCATTCCGAAGCAGTTATTGAAGAAGTAAACCGACTCCTGAACGCAGGGGCAATCAGGGAAGTTCAGTACCCTAAGTGGTTGGCCAACACCGTCGTAGTTAAGAAAAAGAACGGTAAATGGCGAGTCTGCGTTGATCACTCAAACCTCAACGACGCCTGCCCAAAGGATTTCTTTCCACTCCCCCGTATCGACCAGCTTGTCGACGCCACCTCCGGTCACGAGCGTCTTAGCTTCTTGGATGCCTACCGGGGCTACCACCAGATTGCCATGAGTGAAGGCGATGTTGAGAACACGGCTTTCATTACCCCCCATGGCATCTTCGGGTACCTAGTTATGCCCTTCGGCCTAAAGAACGCCGGGGCCACTTTTCAAAGAATGATTACCAAGATGTTCGAAGCACTACTAGGCGACACTATGCTGGCCTACATCGACGACATGGTGGTCAAAAGTTTGCGCGCCAGTGATCATCTTACCCACCTCGCCGAGGTCTTTGAGATACTCAAAAAACACAAGCTCCGCCTCAATGCCGAGAAGTGCGTCTTCGGTGTTAGCTCCGGCAAATTCCTTGGTCACCTCGTCTCCCAACGCGGTATTGAGGCCGACCCTTCCCAGATCCTTGCTATTACTCAGCTCTTGGTCCCCCACAACAAAAAAGATGTTCAGCATTTGACCGGCATGGCCGCAGCCTTAAACAGATTTATAAGCCGCTCCTCGGATAAATGCCAGCCATTTTTCACACTTTTGAAAGGCAGCCGACGGAGCTTCAATTGGACAGAAGACTGCGACCGAGCCCTACAACAACTCAAGGAGTACATTTCCAAAGCTCCCCTCCTCGTCACTCCTCGGGACCAAGAGGACCTGTTCCTCTACCTAGCTGTCTCTCAGCACGCTGTCAGCTCGGTCCTCGTTCGCCAGGAGAATCGGGATCATCAACCAATCTACTATTCCAGCAAGACAATGACTCCAGCCGAGACGCGTTATCTACCATTAGAAAAGCTCGTTCTTGCCCTCGTCTCAACATCCAGGAAGCTTGCTCCGTACTTTCAGTCTCACCGTATCATCGTCCTTACTGAATTCCCTCTCAAGTCTCTCCTACGGAAGGCCGACCTTTCCAACCGTATCTCACAATGGGCCGTCGAGCTTGCAAATTTTGAAATCCACTTCCAGCCTCGGACAGCTATCAAAGCTCAGGTGCTTGCCGACTTCATCGCCGAGCTCACACCGATCAACGCAAACGCTTCGGTTCCCACCCCAAGCACCGAGGCATTACTTCAGGCTAACCCTAGCACAGCATGGCAGCTCTTCCATGGAGATGTTTGGAAAATGTACGTCGATGGCGCTTCCAACAGCCAAGGCGCCGGCGCTGGCATCGTCCTCCTCTCACCCTCCGGTGTTCTGCACGAAAGCTCAATCTCTATTAACTTCTCGGCCTCCAACAACAAGGCCGAATATGAAGCATTAATCTCCGGACTCAAAACTGCCGAAGCCATTGGCATCGAAGAACTCGTGGTTTATAGTGATTCCCAATTGGTGGTCAACCAGCTCTCCGAAGAATACGAAGCTCGGGACGATCGCATGCGCACCTACCTCAGCGCCGCAGTCCAGCTCATTCAACGCTTCAAAGCAATCAGAGTCGAGCACATCTCCCGGGAACAGAACGCCCACGCCGACGCCCTTGCAGGACTCGCTTCGGCATGCTCATCCTCCGAGCACCGTTCTATTTCTTTTGATTCCATTGACAAGCCTAGCTTCGAGCTTGAACAACTAAACAAGGAGATACTCAACATAGAGCTCGGCCCAAGCTGGATGGACGAAATTGTCCTTTACCTAAGAGATGACTCTCTCCCAGCTGACAAAAAGGAAGCTCACCGACTCCGAAACAAAGCCGCTCTCTTCTGGCTCAATCCTGTAGGGAGGTATTCCCGAGCAGATGCATTTAGTTGCCGAACACGTGATGTTCGGGAACACGTGATGAATACAACAGGACTTATCACCGGGCAGTACGCCGAACAAGGATATGGATCAGTGATGTGGGAAGTCAATGATCTATAAAGTCTGTTCGGCTAGTAAAAGGCCAATGACATGTGAAGTCAGTGGTGCGAAACTAACTGTTCGGCAGATAAAGACATTATCATTACGTTTGGACCAAATTACATGTGAAGTCATTTGGTCCAGACAGTCTGTTCGGCAACAAGATGGCCGAACAGAGAAAGAGTTCCAAATCAATTGTTGGAGTTTGGGGAACGTTCTGGAAGAATCCAGAATGTTGGTATTCCATTAAGAAATAGGATCCCGAGAATATGGGATCTGGGAAAGATACCCAATGAGAATGGGATGATCGGCCAGTAAAGGAAAAGAATCCTAACGAGGACTCTTTTCCATTAAACTGATAAAGGAAACGAGAATCCTTGATATCCTTGGTTTCCTATACGAGTTGGGAGTCCTATGGAAACAGGGATGCTTGGGCAGCAAGCATCCATAAATCTATAAATAGGAGGTAAACTTAGAGGAAAACGGTACGCAATATACTGCATTATTATTGCTTTCCTACTGATAATTAGGGTTTTGTTCTTGGTACGTGATACTAACAAAGGCATCGGAGGGCCTTTGCCACGAGAGTCAAAGGTGCACTCACCCCCTGTCTATTTTGCAGATTAGGGTTCAGACGTCGAGCTAGGGTTCCGGTGAAGAGGCACGAATAAGCCGTTGCAATCCAGTTGAACCGAAGCATCAATTGTTTTCATCCCCCTACAATTGGCGCCGTCTGTGGGAAAGAACAGACTTTTCGAAGAAAGTAATCATGACGGAAGAAAATCCAGTCACACCGTTTAGTCCAAAGGACCAGTTGGGTGGAGGAAGAGATAAATCTCCACCAGGCGCTCCGAGAAAGCCCACTGGTAGACACGACAAAGAAAACTCCAAAGAAAAAGGGGACAAGACTGCTACTGGTTCCACGAGAAGGAGTAAGTCCCATCGAGTAGAAGAGTCTGTTACTCGTTCAAGGAGTATTCATAATGATGATGATGTCCTTTATAAAAAAAGAAGAGAAATCGAGGAGTACGCTCGTTTAATTAAAAAACGAGAGTATGAGATACGGGAGCTGCAGAGGATACGAGAGCACCCTGAGGATTCTGGACTCTCTCGAAGGAATTCCCAAAGGGACGGACGGGCTCTGGTAATTCATGAACAGACTCATTCACGCAGAAGGGGGAGTAGAAGTCCTGTTATAGGGCGTCATAAGGCTTCTCCACGAAAAAGGGGAAGAAGAAGTAGAAGCCGAACACCAGAGAGAAGGACTTCTTCACGAAAAAGAAGGAGCAGAGACCGAAGTTCTACCCCTGAAGAAGAGGATATGAGGAAACATCATCGAGATAGGTACGAGAGACCAGATGCTGACTGGGTCAAGACTTTGGCCCACAAATTAAAGGAACAAGAGGATGGGATAGTGACTGCACGAGAAGCAGCACGAAAGGCCCTGAGTAATATTGCAGCCTCCCCCTTTACAAAGAGGTTACAAGAAGCGAGATTGCCGAGCAGAGTGAAACACGGAGCGTTTGTACTTTACGAGACAAATACAGACCCCGTGGCTCACATACAGCATTATCAACAGGCCATGTTTATGCATGAGGGGGATGATTCCATCTTGTGCAAGATGTTTCCCTCTAGTCTTGGCAAAGTGGCTTTGTCCTGGTTTCATAAACTGGCCCCACGATCCATACGAGGATGGAGGCAGTTGGCAGAGGAATTCACTGCTCGGTTCTTGACAAGCAGAAAAGCCCCGAAGACTTTTGAAAGTCTTTCCACCATGAAGCAGGAGGAGAACGAACAGATCAGGGATTATGCAAAGAAGTACTGGGAGACTTTCAACGAGATTGAAAGTTGTAGTGAGGAGTACGCAATTGCTACATTCAAAACTGGTTTACCTGTTCGGGGAGAGCTGCGCCGTTCATTGAATAAACATCCGGTAGCCACCCTGGCTAAATTGATGGAACGGATAGAACAACACGCCAGAATGGAGGATGACATACTCCGTGAGGACGGCAGAATAATTGCCGAACAGCCAAAGGCACCTGCTAAAAAGGTGGAGAAGCCAGAACCCAAGACTTACAGAGATAGAAAGGAGTACGGGCAGGCTAAGAAAGAGTCATACAAAGACAAGCAAGCTCCAGACCCTAAATCCTTCTTTTCTATCACTACAGTTTGGAAGGAGCCAATTTACAGGATTCTTTATCGAATAAAGAATCAACCATATTTCAAATGGCCTCCGAGTCTAGGAGGAGACAAAGATGCAAAACGTGCTACGAATCAGCACTGCAGTTATCATAAGGATTGGGGCCATATGACTGAGGACTGTGAGACATACAAAAGGCACCTTGATGATTTAGTCTCTCGGGGCTATCTTAAGGAATTTATCCAGGAGGACCCTAAAGAGAAAGGGAAGGCTATGGAGGTGGGTTACGAACAAAACCCTAAAGGCGTCATCCATATGATACATGGATTGGCCACACCTTACACGAGAAGTGAGGTTAGGCTATTTCAAAGGCAAGTTAAGCATGATCAGCATGAGATGCGGTTGGGAAACAAGAGGGGGCGAGAAACTGATGTATGCAAAGAGAGCATGGCATTCAGTGATGAGGATTTGGGGGAGGTCCAAATACCCCTCAATGATGCATTGGTCGTAACCCTACGAGTTGGGGAATACGACATCGAAAGAATTCTAGTGGACTCGGGGAGCTGTACAGAGGTATTGTACTATGATGCATTCAAGAAGATGGGGCTGGCACAATCAGACTTAGAACAGTCTACAACGCCTCTTATTGGGTTCGGTGTAGGAGCAGTTTGGCCCCTTGGAAAAGTGACATTACCTGTTCGGGCCGGATCAGTGGTGTTGAGAACGGACTTTTTAGTGGTTGATGTCCCTTCTTCCTATAACGCGATTATAGGGAGGACATGGTTGCATAAGATGAGAGCAGTCTCCTCGACTTATCATCAGATGGTGAAATTCCCAGGATCAAATGGGATTGAAGTTCTTAAAGGCAACCAGAAGGTGGAGCAACAATGCTTGATTTCCATCATCAAAACAGCCCCAAAAGTCCACCATGTTCATACACTGGAAGTACCAGATCAACCAACCATCGAAGATGTTGGAAGAAGCCCGGCTGAAAAAGTGGTTGAGGGCTTGGAGAAGATTCAGATCAACGAGATTGATCCTGAACGATATTTTTTAGTTGGGGAATCACTGCCAGCAGATGAAAAGGCCGAATCGATAAAGTTCCTAAAAGAGCATATTGATGTTTTTGCATGGGTGCCTGAGGAAATGCCTGGGGTGGATGCAGATGTGATCTGTCACCATCTAAACATTGACCCTCAGCACAAGCCGATCATTCAGAAGAAACGAAGGGCAGCCGTGCAGCATGTAGATGCAGTGATTGAGGAGGTCGATCGTTTGTTGGAAGCCAAAGCAATACGAGAAGTCTATTACCCCGAATGGTTATCCAACACTGTTGTAGTAAAGAAGAAGAATGGAAAGTGGCGAGTCTGTGTGGACTTCATAGACCTAAACAAAGCGTGCCCTAAGGATAGTTTTCCTTTGCCCAGGATTGACCAATTGGTTGATGCAACCTCTGGCTACGAACGAATGAGTTTTCTCGATGCATATCGAGGATATCATCAGATTGCTATGTTTGAACCTGATCAAGAGAAGACTTCCTTCATCACACCTCGAGGATTATACTGCTACAGTGTCATGCCGTTTGGGCTGAAGAATGCTGGGGCCACATACCAAAGACTAGCGACCATCATGTTCAAAAATCTCATTGGGAAAACTTTAGAAGTTTACATTGACGATATGGTGGTAAAAAGTCGAGAAAAAGGAGGGCATATTACTGATTTAAAAGAAGTCTTTGAAATCTTGAGGAAATACAAGTTGAAACTCAACGCCTCGAAGTGTGCGTTTGGAGTTGGTTCAGGAAAGTTCCTGGGCCATTTGGTAACCATGAGGGGGATAGAGGCAAATCCCGAGCAAATCAATGCTTTGCAGAAATTACAAAGTCCCAAAACTACCAAGGAAGTCCAGAGGCTGACTGGTATGGCGGCAGCACTAAACAGATTCATCAGCAGGTCGAGTGACAAGTGCAGACCCTTTTTTCAGCTACTGAAAAAGAGGGAAGGATTTGAATGGGGAGCAGAATGTGAGCAGGCTTTTCAAGACCTGAAGAAATACTTGGCCGAACCCCCGTTGTTGTCAACTCCACAACCAGGTGAGTCCTTAATTCTGTATTTAGCTGTTTCCGAGCACGCAGTTAGTGCAGTCTTGTTGAGGGATTTGGGGATCGAGCAAATCCCCATTTATTATGTTAGCAAGACATTGTTGGATGCAGAGACGAGATATCTGCCATTAGAAAAACTTGTCCTGGCACTTAGGACAGCAACCAGGAAATTGCCACACTACTTCCAAAGCCATAAGGTTGTGGTTTATACTGAGTATCCATTAAAATCATTGCTTCGAAAGGCAGATTTCTCGGGTAGGATCTCGACGTGGTCCGTGGAGTTAAGTCAGTATGATCTCGAATATCAGCCACGCACAGCAATTAAAGGCCAAGTGTTGGCTGATTTTGTAGCAGAGTTTTCCCCCACTGTTGCTCCCTTGCCTCCTACGAGAAAGGAACAAGCGGCTAAGATATCATCTTTCATGGATCAACCCGTCGCCGAACAGGATCCCAAAGAATGGAAGCTATTCGTTGATGGATCGGCATGCAATACCGGCTCTGGAATTGGAGTTGTCCTCTTTCCTCCTGAAGGAGTTCTAATTGAACTCTCTGTTCGGCTTGGATTCAGTGCATCGAATAATGTGGCTGAATATGAAGCACTCTTGGCAGGATTGAGAAGTGCGAAGACCCTTAAGGCAGAACGGGTCAGGGTGTATTGTGATTCCCAGCTTGTTGTGAATCAGCTGTCCGGCGAGTACGAAACTCGGAACGAAAAGATGGTGGCCTACGTGCAGGCAGCCAAAGACTTGCTTGATACCTTCGAGCGAGCGTATATTGAGCAGATAAGTTCTGGACAGAATGCTCATGCAGATTCCTTAGCCTGGTTGGCTGCAGCAGTACCAACAGAGTTTAAAAGAAGGGTGGCAGTAGAATACTTAAATGAGCCAAGCATTGGGAAGAATGTAGACTTGGTCTTGGACGTGAACCAAGGACCAAGTTGGATGGGCCCAATAATGGAGTTCTTACGAGACGAGATACTCCCTTCTGATAAAAAGGAGGCCCATAAGATAAGAGTCAAATCTGCTAGGTTTTGGCTGTCCCCAGAGGGTAAGTTGTACAGGAAATCCTTTACAGGTCCTTATTTGCTATGCGTACATCCTGAGATGGTACAGAAGTTCCTTCATGAGATCCATGAGGGAACATGTGGGAGCCATGCTGGAGGGAGATCCATTGCTCACCGAGCAATTACTCAAGGCTACTGGTGGCCACACATGCAAGAAGATGCAAAGGTTTATGTAAAGATTTGTGAGAAGTGTCAGAAATTCTCACCAATGATTCGAACACCTGCCGAGGATCTGGTGCCTTTGACGAGTCCCTGGCCTTTTGCCCAATGGGGAATGGATATCGTGGGGCCATTGCACAAAGCAACTGGGAATCGAAAATTCCTGCTTGTAGCAACTGATTATTTTACGAAGTGGATTGAGGCAGAACCATTGGCCAAAATCACTGAACCTACGATAGAAAGGTTCGTGTGGAAAAGCATCATCACTCGCTTTGGGGTCCCTTATTCATTGATTACAGATAATGGATCCCAATTTCAGAAGAAATTCAAAACTTTTTGTGCCCAGTATGGAATACGAAACTATTACTCCACTCCGGCCTACCCTCAGAGTAATGGGCAAGCAGAGGCTTCTAACAAAACTATCCTTGATGGGATCAAGAAAAGGCTGGACAAAGCCAAGGGGAAGTGGCCTGATGAGTTGCCATTGGTTTTATGGGCTCACCGAACAACGCTTAGGAGGTCTACAGGAGAGACCCCCTATTCGTTGGCATTTGGAACAGAGGCTGTCATACCTCTGGAAGTGGGTCTGCCGACCAACAGAACAGCTTTGGTTGAAAGTGGGGGCAATGACAGGGCCCTTGAAATCGAGCTTGATCTTGCCGAGGAGAAGAGAGAAAAGGCCTTGGTACATCTTGCTTCTTACCAAGAACAGCTGATGAAAAGCTACAACAAACATGTTCATCCTAGAGAATTTGGTGTTGGGGACCTTGTGCTACGAAAAGTGCTCGGCAACACCAAAGTGGCAAACGAAGGCAAGCTGGGGGCCAATTGGGAAGGCCCGTATAGAGTAACTGAGGTTGTGGGCATAGGAGCCTATAGATTGGTAGATCTGGATGGTGATCCAATTCCAAGACCTTGGAATGTTCATAATTTACGAAATTTTTTTGTTTAGAAGTATTAAAATCTGTTTTGGATTTGCACTACGTGATTGTGTAGGAATTACGAATATAATTCCTCTAATTCTAGTTTTTATTGATTCCTGGGGTACGAATAAACGCCCTCTTACGTTTTTACAGATCATGAATAAAATCACTTCTTTCGAATAACTGTTGTGGTATTTAAATACGACCTACGAGTTTGGTTCCTCTTATTCGTATTGGGGAGCAGGATGGATATACCTTTTGAGTACGTGAAACTTAAAGGATTTTTTAGTGCGTGAAACTTAATAAATACAAGTACGAAACACTTGTATAGAAATCAAAAGTATGTGAAACTTGGGTATACACCTGAAACACAAGTATGAAACACTTGTGTGCTTGTCAAACTTTTTAAGTACGTGAAACTTAAACGTGGTGCAAGTATGAAAACACTTGTATATTATTTAAAAAAAATACAAAGTACGAAATACTTGTATAAACGTTCAAAGTACGAGATACTTATATAGTATTTTAAGTACGTGAAACTTATGTTCCTAAGTATGTGAAACTTGAGGAAATCCTTTATGATCAAGTGTCTGTAAGACAACACTTGAAAGACTTGTAAAAAGCAATTGGCTTGGCTTACAAACATAACGAGTATATGTTCAAGTACGTGAAACTTATAAATATTTGTTCTTAAGTACGTGAGACTTAAGGAACAAATTGTATGTTTGTTCTGGTTCTTAAAATATGTGAAATTTGCATAAGACAATCAATAGTACGAAATACTTGAGATTAAAACAGTGCATCCGAACAGATGCAATAAACAGAAGAGAGCCGAGCAAATGCCACAGGGGGCCAAATACCTGTTTAGACAAAGTATTAAAAGTATGGGAGCCACACAGGGCCAAATTCTTATGGTCACGCAGGACCAGCAACCAACGTCAACATAGTTCAAACAAACTTACCAAAATTAATCCACATTCTGGACTTCCGGAACATTAGTATTAACCTGGGGACCTGCCTCATCATCTACTGGATTCTCCTCCAACACTATGGGTTCATTGACTGCATCATGAGCTGGGGACTGGACAGCCTGAGAGCCAGATGGGATGTCTTCTTCTGCTCCTGTGAAATCTTCGATTTGCTGCTCAACATCATCTTCCAGAGGAACATCTTGCTCTTGGGAAGCTGCAGTCCGGCTGCTCGGTAGTTCATTATCAGTCCACAATGGAGAGTCCTCTGCAATGCCAACCTTTGTTAAATAGGTTTCCCAGCAGGCAATCCAAATTTGATCTTGAAGAGCAGGAATCTGTTGAACATAGTTAGCAGTTGTGGTGTCGAATCCTTTCTGGTACCCATCCTCATATGCAGCTTTTTTGGCAATATCAATCTCTGATAAAGCCTGATTGAGGCTCTCTTCGGCAACTTCAAGTTTTTCTTTAGTTTGGTTGAAGTCAGATTTGGCCTTGTCTCTTTCTCTTTCCAACCTGGTAACTGTTCGGAGCAGTCTGGTATTGTCATTCATCAGCCTCACCCTTTCAGCATCTGCTTCTTGGTACTTTTTACCTAAAGTGACCATCTTTTGGATAAACTGGCACAAAAAACAACTAGTTAGAGACAAGTATAGCAAATGGTATATGATATATACATAAAAGACCTTATAAAGACAAATCAAGTAACAAATACCTTGATACCGCTGACAAGTCCGGTAGAAACAAGCCGATCAGGAGTGGATGCATTTTCCTTTTGCACATCCACTGGGAGGAGCAATCCTTGAGCTAGGGCAAGTGTGGTTTCAGATGAACCAGCACTATCCCCGACGTGAACGGGACGATCTCCCCTAGTGAAAGAAGGAGTCCAAGTCTGAGGAAGGACTTCAGTGGTTGGAGAGATGGGATGATGAGTTTCGGTAACTGCTCGGGAAGCAGTACCATCTTGATCGTCAACTCTTGGGCGTTTATCTCGATGGAGGTCAGTGGCCTCTGTAGCGGTATCAACTTCCCGAGGAGAAGATGATGACCGTGCAGATCCCCCCCTATTACGACGAGATCGTGGGGGAGGGGCGCCAGTTGAGGCCACCCGGCCAGTACCGCGTCCCCGAGAAGAAACGGTAAGGAGGGAACTGAGATTAAGAGGTTCACGAGCCATTGTCTCTAAGATAGGGGGAGATGGAGTATAACCTGATGAGGATGATTGGCTGGTTAAACGATTTGAGGAAGGCTGTTCGGGCTGTTGAGAGACTGTTTGACTCTGGATGGTCCTACGAAGTCTTAAACGTGGCAATGGAACTCCTTCTGAAATGGGAATTTCTCCCAGTTGACCGGCAATGGTAACACCGGATTGACGTCTTGAGGTACGTGGTTGGGGAGCAGCTGATGTAGAGGTAGAAGCAGCACTGGTGCTTGGATGTGCGAGCCTCCTGTCTATAACGCCTCTGTACGACGGGTCGTATCCTAGCAGTACCTCAGCGTTACGACCCCGACCAGCTGTTGGAGTACCAGGTTCGCCTTTATATTTAAGGATTTTGTTGATATCCTCTGTTCGGACGTAGCTAGGCTCTCGTCTTGGACGTTTGTTGACGTTTTCAGCTGCACAATCAGAGTTATCAAATCAAAAAATTAGATGCAATAGAAAGCTACGAGAAAGCAGCAAACAAACAAATAGCAAAGATAAAAAATAAGAAGCATACGTGGGTATCCCCATATATGGGGGCAGTGGAGACCCACCACTTGACCGTCCTCTCCTAGTGGCTCAAAGGCTCCAGTGACGTAAAGGAAATCGATTTCATGATCCCGAGCAGAGTCTGGCAGGTTTAGCACGAGACGCTTGTCGGCCCTTCTAACTTTGAAGTAATAGGTGTTGTAATCAGGGTTCAGTACAATACTGTACCACCACTGAATATCCCAAATTCCTAACTGGGTCCCCAGAATCCTATTCAAAGCTATTACTCCCATTATCAACCTAAAGACGTTTGTTGATACTTGCATGGGGGTGAGACGATACTAGTTTAGGATCTGGCGAAGTAATGGATGAAGGGGAAATCGAACTCCGCCTTCGACGATAGCAACAATGGGAATACACATTCGATCCCAGGAACCTCCGTCTCTATCTGCGCCCAGGGGGGCGAGTTCGAGACCAACGTTCTCTGGAACGTTATACTCCCTCCTAAATGCCGCCATGGCAGAAGGGGTTTCACATAGTTTCCTAAATTTGCTGGGTCTCAGGGGATTCTCACCATCGTCAGCCATGGGTATATTCAGGAACGAAGAAAGACTGAAAAAAGGAGCAACTGAAACCCTAGAAAACTACTCACGAAATCGAGAATGGAGATCTCAGATAAAGAATCTAAACAGAAGGAAAGAAGTAAGAACGAGGATCTTACAAGAATATGTTGACGATCCCCTGGAAATGCAATCGAGTTTTGCAGACGACGGCAATGGCAAAAAGTTTAGAGAGAGAAAGAGTTTTGAAGTTTTGGGTGGGGAAATCCAAAATAAGCCCTTTCTGGGGTTTAGATGCCAAAGACGGAGACGAAACGTCTCGTCTCACACCGTTACCTTTTAAAGTAACGGGATAAAGAGATCAAGCTAACGACGTAATGACGTCGTTAAGATAAAACATCAGTTCACATTTAATGTAAAAGCGTACGATAAGCGCCACGTGGAGACATTACCTCGAGATGGTATAATGACGGAGGCGCCAAAAGGCATCAATGAGATATTGAAATTATGGCTGCATGGGATCAGAAGAGTCTGGTCGTAGTAAAAATTCTGTTTCTAAGCATCATATATTGCCCCCGAACAGTGGTAAATACATGAAGCTGGGGAGCAATTGTAGGGAGGTATTCCCGAGCAGATGCATTTAGTTGCCGAACACGTGATGTTCGGGAACACGTGATGAATACAACAGGACTTATCACTGGGCAGTACGCCGAACAAGGATATGGATCAGTGATGTGGGAAGTCAATGATCTATAAAGTCTGTTCGGCTAGTAAAAGGCCAATGACATGTGAAGTCAGTGGTGCGAAACTAACTGTTCGGCAGATAAAGACATTATCATTACGTTTGGACCAAATTACATGTGAAGTCATTTGGTCCAGACAGTCTGTTCGGCAACAAGATGGCCGAACAGAGAAAGAGTTCCAAATCAATTGTTGGAGTTTGGGGAACGTTCTGGAAGAATCCAGAATGTTGGTATTCCATTAAGAAATAGGATCCCGAGAATATGGGATCTGGGAAAGATACCCAATGAGAATGGGATGATCGGCCAGTAAAGGAAAAGAATCCTAACGAGGACTCTTTTCCATTAAACTGATAAAGGAAACGAGAATCCTTGATATCCTTGGTTTCCTATACAAGTTGGGAGTCCTATGGAAACAGGGATGCTTGGGCAGCAAGCATCCATAAATCTATAAATAGGAGGTAAACTTAGAGGAAAACGGTACGCAATATACTGCATTATTATTGCTTTCCTACTGATAATTAGGGTTTTGTTCTTGGTACGTGATACTAACAAAGGCATCGGAGGGCCTTTGCCACGAGAGGCAAAGGTGCACTCACCCCCTGTCTATTTTGCAGATTAGGGTTCAGACGTCGAGCTAGGGTTCCGGTGAAGAGGCACGAATAAGCCGTTGCAATCCAGTTGAACCGAAGCATCAATTGTTTTCATCCCCCTACAAATCCCAACGGCAAGCTTTACCGAAGATCATTCACCGGACCATACTTATTGGTTGCACACCCCCATCAAGTCCCGGGGATCATTGAAGAGCTTCATGCTGGCGACAGCGGCTGCCACTCCGGTGGACGATCCCTGGCCCACCGAGCCCTCACTCAGGGGTATTGGTGGCCAACAATGAAGAAGGATTCAGAAGAGTTTGTCAAGCGTTGCAAAAAGTGCCAGATGTTCGCTCCCATTATCTATCAACCGGCCCGGGACCTCAGCCCCCTCACCAACCCCTGGCCCTTTTCCCAATGGGGAATGGACATCGTCGGAAAGCTCCCAGTCGCTCCGGGTGGATTCAAATTCCTCCTAACCGCAACTGATTATTTCTCAAAATGGGTCGAAGCCGAGCCCCTCGTCACCATCGAAGAAACAGACGTCATCCGCTTTGTATGGCGAAACATCATCTCTCGTTTCGGCGTCCTGTTCGCCATAATTACAGACAATGGCAGGCAGTTTACAGGACAGAAGTACCGGGCTTTGCTTGACGAATACGGTATTAAATGGGACACTTCCACCCCGGCTTACCCCCAAGGTAACGGTCAGGCCGAGGCTGCAAACAAAGCTATTTCATCTGGACTCAAGCGACGACTCGAGTCACGACGGGGAAAATGGGCCGAAGAGCTACCTAGGGTCCTCTGGGGCTACCGTACTACTCCTCGGCGCTCCACTGGTCGCACCCCCTTTTCTTTAGCATTTGGCATGGAAGCGGTCATTCCTCTTCAAGTCGAACTCCCAACAATGCGCACTGAAAATTTCGAAGAATCGGTCAATAATAGCAGCATTGCCTCGGACCTTGATCTAGCCGAAGAAGAGCGGGAAAATGCAAGAATCAAGCTCGCTTCCTACCAACAGGAGGTCGCAAAGGGTTACAACCGAAGCGTCCGCCTCAGGTCATTTAAGCCCGACGACCTTGTCTGGAAAAAGGTGGTGGAGAAATCCAAGAAGAGAAAACTAATGCCCAATTGGGAGGGCCCCTACCGAGTCCTCAAACACCTCAGATCCGGAAACTACAAGTTAGAAAAGTTGGATGGTTCCCCCATTGCCAAAACCTGGAATGCTAACAACTTGAAGAAGTTTTACGGATAAAGCTCGGTTACCGAAGCCCTCTCAGTCTTTCCTATGTTGCGTTTTCTTTTAACAAGTATGGGAGGCAATTTGCTTATGTATTAGCAGCACTTCATTTATTGAATGAAAGTTCCTTTCTGTTGGCACTACTAAAATTTGAATTTGGTTGTTTACATTACTGACTCGGTCCGTTCTTGTCCGGACCGTTTTATACCGACTTCAGGGATATTGCTCTACCATAGGTATTACCCTCGGGCATAATTCCCACCAAGTCATCCTGGCCTCTTCGGTCATCTGGATTTCTGACCACTCGCTTTAAGGATACTCGGCTTTTACCCCGAGCCCCTTAAACCGACCCGCCAGAAGATTCCCACTGCTCGGACTTGCTGTGCTACGAACCTATGGCGCAAGCCATACCCCCTCGTACTCCCGGCCTACGTCCCCTAGCAGTTGCACGATCTCGCATTCGCTCGCTAGGTCCATCCGTTGAACGGGCGTTCAAACCTACAATTTATTAAACTGCTCCTGATTTGGTACCTACCGACCCTACCTAAAGCAGGGGCTCCGGATCCGAGCACCCTTGTTCACTAACATCTGCTTTGATGATTGACAACTATCTTCGGTTAATGCTTCGGTCACACTTGTTTTTAAAAACTAATCAAGTTTCACCAAAGCAGGGGCATCATAACCCAAAGAGCAAACCAATCATTCAAGCATGTTAAAGATGAATTTCAAGAAAACAAAAACATTCATTCACAAAACACTACTGCATCGGTATCAAATCATATACAAACTCTGGAACAGCAAACTCCTATTGTCTGGAGCTGTCCAGTCAAAAGTTGCAGAAACATAAAAGAAAAAGAAGAAACTATCCTAAGAGCGAGGTTGGTGGTTGAATTGGTCCTCGGGCGCAGGGGCATTCGGATCAGCTTGGTTCCCAAGGCCTTGGTCCTCGGACGCCGGCTCCGCCACCTCCTCCTCCTCTTCTGGAAGGACAAGCTCCTCGGGAGGCGCCTCGGGGAGGGTTCGAAGGTCGGAGTCCTCTGGGAGATTGAGCTTCCTCAACAAGGCTTCATGGCCGTACCGAAGGCCATCCAAGAAACGGTCTCGGTGCAGCTCGGCCTCAATCTCCCGAACCTGCTTTTTGTACTCTACTCCGGCAGCATCCCAGCCTTCATCGTAGCCCCTCTTCCTTGCGAAGTCGACCTCTGTGGCCCGGGTGACTCGCAGCGTGTTGGCATCCTCCTCGGCCTTGGCGGCTCTGGCTTCTGCCTCCACTCTCTCCCTGTCGCACCTTTGAAAGTCCGCCAGGTAAAGATTGCATGTCTCCCGAGCCAGCTTGAGATCTTCTTCCTTCTGAGCCAGCTCCCGAGTAAGCTTGTCGCCCCTCTCCTCCTGCTCTTTGCATCGGTCATTGATAGCCAATGCCCGAGCTCCAGCCTGCAAACAAAGAATATGAGATTCAACTAAGTGCAAACCTCTTAAGACTGAAGAAAATGGAACGCAAACGGTCAACTTACAGTGAAGAGGGCCTGAGCTATCTCGGCCGTTATGTCCTCGGTCAAGCCGGTGACAGCCCGGGCATCCCTAGGAAGAATACTTCCTTGGAGCATCCCGAAGGCCACACCGAGGTTCTTGACGCTATCAGCGTGATGGATCGGCCGGCCAGCAAAGTGCTTGAACTCGGGAGCCCAGGGGAGTTCCCTTGGATTGACCCAAGTTCCTTCTTCCGCCCCACCGGTTCCCCCCCGGGGCTCCCCCTGTTCTTCTTCAATCAGGATTGTCTCCTGACCTTCTCTGGCTCCCTCCTCCCGCCGGGGCCTCTTCTCTGGGGGCTCCTGTGGTGAGACAGGAGGCGCTCTTAAAGTCCCGGCACCAGGTGTACCGGGGACTGTCCCCCTGCCTCGGCCAGCAGGCCTTCGGCGTCTTAAGTTCAGCACTTCTCGGGTACCGGGGCCCGCCATTTCTGCGCTCAGTCCTGTCCTCTCCGGCGTTTCCCGGTTAATTTCCTCCCTAATAACACCCCGAGGCGCCGACGTACTCCTTTCGGCTTCGTCCTCTCCTGTCCGTCCCCCTCTCCCAGCTCCTCTCCTGGCTCTTCCTCCTCGGCCTCGTCCTCGGCCGGCCCGTGGGACCCCCTGTTGCCTTGGTTTCTTCTTTAAAAAGCTGGTATAAGTCGGGACGTACCCAAGCAGCTCGGGAGCATACCGACTAGCGATTGGGATAGAGTAGGGCGCTGAAATCCTGGCCCGGTCAGCTCTTTCCCGGAGTTGTTGGACGATTCCCTCGGCTGCAAGGCAAAAACCAAAACAAAGGATCAATACAAAATACGCAAAGAATAGCAAAAAGCTTAAGTATTTGCAGAAGAAAGATTTCTACCGACCAGGCGCCCCGGTCCCGTATTGCACCCTCGTGGTGGTGTCAGCGTTTTCTCCGGGCCCAAACATAAAGTTGCCGGTCACCGAGACGTAAATGTTTGCCCACTCTTCGGAGTCCGGGAGTCGGTCGACGAGGAATGTGTCGTACCCCATCCTGCAGGAGAGGTAATACCGATTGCTCTCCCGGTTGACTCCCAAGAGGTATACCCCGAAGAGCTCCTCAACGCCGAAGGTCAGATTGAATTGCCTCCTCAGCTCGATTATGCTTGTAATGATATGGTACGAATTCACCGTAAGCTGGGAGGTAGTGAGAGAGAGGGTTCGGAGAACTCGTCGGACAAACTGGTGAAGAGGGAATCTGATCCCTCCCTCGGTGATCGCCATCAAGGGAAAAATCAACTCCCCTGGTCGGTGAGGAAGGGTCTTGGGGTTGTTGTCTTGAAGAAGCCGGATCTCGACGTCCGGAGGGATGCTATAAACCCTTCTGAACTCGGCTAAGGCAGCCGGCGTCCCATTGAAATATTGACTCAGGTAAGGACATGGCCTCATTGGCCTCCTTCTTCCCCAAACCACCTCTGGGGCATCAGCGAATGGGCCCGGTCCTTGGTCTGAGGTACTAGGGACTTCCATTTCCAAGGGGACAAAGGCTATAATTGGGCGTAAGGGTCTGGAAGGGTCCGAAGGTTCGATGACGTCTAAAGGGAGTCGGTAAACGGCTTGGGCGCGACACTCCGCAAAGAACTCTTCAAGCTCGGCAGAAGTGTTGCTACTGGCACTGTCCGAAGAGACTTCAATGACCATTCGCCCCTACCTAGCAAAAGATGTGCAAAAACCCGTTAGCTATGTGCCCAGGGAAAAATAGCACGACCTAGTAATAAAGGGGGCGGAATGGTCATCACTCTTCGGTATATTTCAGGGGATCTCTCCCCGGGGGAGGACTCCGAGGCCAATGATCGTTTCTATGGTCTCGGGTTGAAGATTGGCCTCGGGAAGAACATAGGCCTCGGGTCGAATTTAGACCTCGGTAAAACCACGAACAACACAAAAATGCCCAGCGCCGCCGTGGGACGAATAACGGCGAGCGGCGGAACGGTTTTAACGAATGGGAAATGAGGATTACATCGAAGAAAACTGGAGGAAAAGCAATCAAAATATCGAAAAGGACGATCGAAGATCACCATACCTGAATTTCGAAGCAAGATTCACGCCCAAAACGCTCGAAAATCTCGACTGAAAGCTGGGATTGAACGGCGGCGGCGGTTCGACTTCAGAAGCAGGGAGAAGATGGCCGTCTGTCCTCTGACCCATCTATTTATAATTGAGGAGAAGGGAATCTGCGCGGGAAACGAAGCGCCGTGTACCGAGCCGTCAGATCTCTGACACGTGTAACCATCGAACGATCAGAATTGAGGGGTCAGTACCGAGGACAGGCGCCGAACAAACTAACCATTGGTATAATGACGCGTGTCACCGAAGCAACGTTTCGTACTAATCAACTGACAGGGCACGTGCCGAGACAGCTTTTCCATCCTGAGACCTCGGCGATTGCTGACACGTGGCACTCCTTACCGACGTAGGATGAGTGGAATTTACCGAGGATAACACTCTCACCAAGGTCTGATATTTCCTAGACAGGATCAAGACTCTGAAGCAGGGATGCAAAGCTCCAGGGACTTGAGGGGCTATTGTGGAGGCTTCGGTTATCACCTCGGTAAATAGACTTTCGGTAACTGAGGACTTAGGGTTCGAACGATCTCTAGTCCTATATAATCAAGTCTTTAAAGGCGCACTTACTTCCCCCGGACCGTAATGGGTCCTCCTGTTATCACTTCGGTCCGTAACCGAGATTTGCTTTCTGTTGAGATCTCTTAAAAGAATGTAACCTAGCAGGAGGGGACCAAGAGCGCCACGTGGCAGACAGGACCACCATGGCCATGTGCTTCGTAACCGCCTTATCCAGTGCGTCACTTATGACGTCACCGAGGGCGGTTACCTAAGCGTGACTCCCACGCGCTTCCTTGGAAGCCAAGTAAACATAGGTCTATAAATACGAAGGGATTCTAACCTAAAGAGGTACGCCACTCTACCCGACCTAAACTTCTCTCCTTACATCTAACTTGATCGTCGGAGGGTCACTGGGCTTTCCAAGCCCTAGTGACTGGTTGCAGGTTCCCAGGCGAACGGGCGGAGCAACAGAAGAGGAGTATTGTACCAGGCAAAGGTCCCTCCAAATCTGAACCCCGACACTGCACATCTGTACAAAAGTCTTAGACTCCACTTACCAACATGACAATCACATCAAAATCCAACAAACAGTCTCCTTACGTTCTCTAAGTATTTCTCGAAATTTCTAGAAGGACAAATTAAGCTACTCAGAAAAACTCGAATTCTAAACTCCAAGTTTCATCTTCCCAACACCAATCGATAGACCAATCCATCAATAATTTTTTTGAATACCCAAATACTCTCCCCTGTAACAAAACCAAGAAACCCAAAACCCAACAATTTGACTACATAACAATCATTACCATTTGCTCAATTTTAACACCAACTCACCCTATTTAAATGTTTCACATCTCAAAGCTATTAATAACTCTTCGTCTCCAAAAATAAATAAATAAATAAACACACCTCACAACTGATTCAATTCTACCAATACCACAAATAATAGGAAGCTACACCATTCCCTTTAACAATCTCAAATTATTTCACACACCACACTACTCACTTCCCTCTCTTAAATACATGGTTCACCTCCCTTGGTATGACGAAACACATCTAACACAAAATCATTAAGCTTTATCTCTAATTCACACTTCTGTTTACCCACACAACTCTTATATCAACTCTGCACAAATCTTAAACACTTTTTCGTCCATTTAACATTCAAACACAATTAAGAATCCAACACTACTTCACATTCCCTAGCCCACTCTGAATCATTACCGGTTTCTATTTTCGAAAATCCAAACTCACTTCTATTGTAACGCGTCCCTTCTACATAACTCTTCACAACACACATTAAAACCGTTCTGGTAAAATATCAATTCACTATTTTCCTTAAACCCAGTTCTCTAAACATCGTCTACTCACGAAAGGCATACACTCGTAGTAACTACTCGATAAGCGTCACTGTTTATTCTACATCGTATACTAAAATCAAATTTCACGCATTGAGATTACATAATAAATCAAACATGTAGGTTAAAGCTAAACAACAACACATTTCATTCACGAAATATTTCAACAAACCCATGGTACAATTTAATAGCTTACATAATACCAGACACATCCTCGCATTAACAGACTCACTCAATATCCAGCAGGCTCACCAACTCATAAAGTATCCAACACTTCACATTTCATGGCTCTAGAAAGCCCAATGGTAATCTCATTTTTTTAACCATCATAGTACCTTTTACATTTTCTGTTCACCCATCAATCTCGAATACTCTTGTCAATTAGTCTACTCAAGTCACATGTTTCCTATTTTCACAATCTCAAATATCACATAACAAATACACAGCATCAATATTAATCATTTTTCTATCAACTTTACAATCATACGGCATTTCATCACCCAAATACCTACACAATGTGTGCAATGGTTGCACTAACGAACTTCCACTATTATTGATTATCTCGATACTAAAATTTAAACACCAATACAAGTACAAACAAATTGATAGACTCCTTCCTAAATACCAACAAGACTCGGGGTTGCAAACATGTCCATACTTCTCATCACATTCTAAGATTCGACCTACTTCATCACATTCTAAGATTCGACCTACTTCATCTTCTGACAGTTCCGCTCACCATAAGTTTCACAACTCACAAATTTCTTCTCTCAACTAAGTAGTCATAACGACATCAATTTTCCCTAAAGATATTTACCACAATTGCACTCAACCTCAATAATATCAACCACACTATTCTCATCACCATCACTGCTATCACTACCACTATTTAAACATTAGTCCCTCTCAAATCTATCACCTCAACAATGAAGACTACGACACCATAACACTTTCATTTTCTACGAAATTTCTAAGTAGAGCCATCTATCTCAAGCTTAGAGATCTAACCCCTATACACAATTTTAGTGTCCAATTGACTTTCCGAGACTTCCATCTAGAAGGAGCGGTGATCAAGCGCCTCTTCCAACTGGATATCATCGGTAGTCGCCTAGGTGTCCAGAAGACACATACCGTATCCTGACACCCTACCTATAACCTTCTTTTCCTAAGTCAACCTTAATTACATATAAATTACTATGTAGGTTTAGCTTGCCCTACCTATGCTTACAATCATAACCTCAACACACTTTTTAGCTCATCTCCTAACATATACGTTAATCTCCTCGTAGTTATACTTAACACAACTCATATCTCACAGGATTTACTCCATGCACATAATACTTTAGTACGTAATCTACACAGTTCAAATAGATACACATCAAACATTCATCTCGTGAGTCATATCAATAGTCTATCTTTTTCATCGCATGTCATCGTATATTCTGTTTCACATGTCGTCATTGACACGGCCACAATCATAACAATGAGGTAAAAACCTCCAACTTCGCAACACGGGTCAACAATTCTATGTCACTCCCCCATAATATCAAATGCAACACCTCTATAACGTACTGACTCGCTCATGCAAGCACATGTGTGTTTTGTCAAAAATATGTAGCAGATTTTGAACCCATGAGATTAAAAGCCTCCCCACGGTCTTCAGGTATTCTAGACATATGCTCTGATACCAAGTTGTCATGCCCTCGATTTTCAACATAAATAAAGAATACTCTTTAGATAAATAAAGTCATCGCAATAGTACAATTAATACCCAAAAGATCTTCCTTTCTCCTGTTCTCAAATAAGATTTAGATATTACATTTTTTTTTTTTTGCTCGATGGCCCCAAGTTATCGAAATGCCAATGACCGAAGAAAATAATATTACAGTTGTAACAAATGTCGTTCCAAAATACTTCTTTCAAATCAAATGCAAATAATCGCATCTTTTATAACTTTGAAAGTCATGATCAACAAGCACGATATGCATGCCATGCCAACTTTCTTGTTTTTTTGCACCTGAAAATGATAGAGTTGAGCATACACGTGCCCAGTAGAGAAATCTATACGCAAGTTAAAGAAAAATATGATGAGTTATGCATCTAGAGTGAGAGAGTAACGACAGATAAGCCCAAGTACACAAGACTGTCAACAGTAGCACACTATGATCAGGGATTCTAGGCAGCCTATATGAAGGATCCATCTCTGCTCATATGTCAAACAAGGACCATCAATATTCCTACATCATTCTAAGTAAATAAACAACAGCTTTAGTACAGTTCATTACATCTCGTACAATTTCACAATCTTTCACATAATTACCATTATATCCTTTCACGAACACACCACACCGTAAATCCATACCGTCTATCTCGACAAGTCAATACGATTGCAAAAGAAAAAATACGGTCTAAAAAATACGATCTACCTCTAGGGTATTACTGTTTGCTATGAGAAAACTACATGACGGTTAGTAGGTGATTACACTACTAGTGATGTGAGTAAAAAAAATGAAACACATGACAGTTAGTCGGGTTTTAGACTACTAGTAATGTTAAAAGAGAATAATGATTCCTTGTAGATGTAAAGACTGCTGATCACTAAGTGATAAGAAAAAGTGGTAAGAACACTGAAAGTCTGCATTTATGATAATGAAATCGAAAAAATAGTCGTTCCTATCGGTTTAATAAAGGTTGAAGTGTGCGTAATATATCCGAAACATTCCTTTTGCATCAATTTGATATTGCCTGGGTTTGCTATGAATCAATTCTTATGTACTAGATCTAATAAATATTTGTTGCCTCGAATTAATGTCGCGCTCCCTTCAAGAGTTGGTCAACTTTACAAATTTAGAAACTTGCGGTTGCTTCGGTTAGAAATAAAAGAAGCTTGTTTTCTTGATGGAATGGAAAAAAAAGAAATTGTTCCTACATCCTACTAGGGTATGACTGCTGGCCCCAGAAAAAATACATGACGGTTAATAATCTACGTGAAGAAAAAATACTGAAAAACGTGACGGTTAGTCGGTGTTTAAACAACTAGTCATGCAAAAAGAGAATAGTGATTCCCAGTTGATGTAAAGACTACTCTATCACTAAGTGATAAGAAAAAGTAGTAAGAACCCCGAAAGTTCGCATTTATGAAAATGAAATTGAAAAAGAAGTGGTTTTTATCGGCTCTGTTACGATTGAAGTGTACATAATAGATTCGAAACGTGCTTTTTGCCTTGAATCGATGTGGCCTATATATACTATGGATCGAGTATTACGTACTTGATCCAATAAATATTTGTTGCTTCGAATCAATGTCGCCCTCACTGTAACGCCCCTGAATTTTGGTCTCTGAAAATTTCGTTAAGTATTTGAATTTTATTTGAATTACTTATTTCCTCTTGAGTGACTATATGATTTCTCGTTTATTTCGTCGTAGTTAGATTTTGGTCGTTGATTAAACTCTCGACTAGAAAACCTACGTGACCAATTCGGTTAGTTTCCAACCGACTAGTTGGAGGAACCGAGCAACCAACTTGCCTAGTTACTAGATGAACCTTTTGGACCTTTTGAACTTTTGAACCTTTTGCTTTTATCCATTGGTCCATAATGGTTAGGGTAATTTTTGTCCATTGGATAATAAAACTTTTTTTATAAAAGTACATGTAGTTTTTTTTTAAATTATTATTTTAATAAAAAGGTACTTGTACTCTTTTTGTCCATTGGTTATTAAAGGCAAGGAGAATTATTATCCATTGGGTAATAACCATTAGGGAAGTTAGTAACCCTTGGGTAATAACTCTTTTAACCAAATAAAGTACCGATGTGACTAGGGAACCTTCCAAATAAAGTTGATTTGACTTGTACTTTATTATTATTTTAATGGGGAGAATCCTAGTCTTTTTATTTAATTGGGGTACTTGGTACCACACCTATATTTAATATAGGGCTTTTGTCACATGCTTTAAAGGACCTTGATTATTTTAAAATAAAAGTTTCCTAGTAGCTATTGACCATTGGACAAAGATTGTTAGGGTAATCTTTACCCATTGGACAATAGTCCTTCCTTTATTATATTTGATTAAGTACACGTATATATATACACATGTGTATTCTCAAAGGACATGTAGTCTTTTTAAAGACATATTTTATTATTTAAAGTACTCACCCTTATTATCCATTGGATAATAAAAGTTAGGGATTTTATTATCCATTGGGTAATAGCCTTATTCTTTCAAACCAAGTACATGGGTTTAATAAACTAGTCTTTTTCAAAAACCCCATGGGATGAAATACCCATATTTTATTTGGTAAGTACTTATTAGCCTTGTAGCCTTTAAAGCCTAAAGATTTTCCTAAGTACTCTTTTATTATTTTGTATTGGGGTTTGGTACCCAATTGAATTAATTTATGGGGAGTTGATTCTTCCTAGATTACAAAGTACCCTAGTTTATTTATTTTAACCAACATGTGCCAATTTATTTATTGAGCAAATCTTAGTCTTTGATTCAAAGTACTTTTTGTTTATTGTTTTCTTGTACCTTGTATACATATATATATATATGTGTGTGTACTAGGGAGAGGGAGAGAGACCCGAGAGAGAGAGAGAGAGAGATGGGCCGAGAGAGAGAGAGAGAGAGAGAGAGAGAGAGAGAGAGAGGAGGAGGAAGGAAGAAAGAAGTAGACTTGTACCTTGCTTGACCTACCTTGATCTTTCTTTGATCTTTCAATCCTTGGAGAATATTTTCCCTAACCAAACATAACTCCTCCATTGTACTCTAGGATTTGTTCAAGCCAAAATCTTGTACCTTTGTCTCCAAATCTTCCAACATATCTTCCATAATCCCATCCTTGGTACATCTTAGCCATGCATGCCTAGGGTTGTAGACTTTGGCCTTCCATGAGTGCTTGACATTTGTCAAAATTTGAGGAAGAGAGAGAGAGAGGGGGCCGGCCATGAGAGGGAGGGAGAGCCCAAGAATTTGCCTATAAATAGCATCCCATACTTCTCATTCAACTCACACCTTCTCCTAGCAACTTCTCTCTCTAGAAAAATTGTGTTCTTTCTTTGTTCTTTCTTTTGTTCTTCATGTTCTTGAGTGTTCTTGAGTTCTTCAAGAAACTCAACCTAAGCCGCCACTAAACCGCCACTCGACCACCCTTCGATCCAAAAATAGTAGTAGTATTAGTCAAGAAGGAGTTTCGAGAGAAACCTTACTCTTTCGAAGCTACCGGAGGCCTACCGTAGGACGTTACTCCGTCCGACCACCGACGTACTTTCCGACCGCCGACTAACCTTCCGTAGCCGACTACCGCCAAGAAGGATTGTAAGGAATACCTTACTCACTTCCTATTTACTTACGTATTCAAGTATTACGTTGTTATTGCTAAACGGTAGATTCTCCTAATTATACGTAAGGAATACCTTACTCACTTCCTATTTACTTACATATTCAAGTATTACGTAAGGAATACCTTACTTACTCCGTATTTATTACGTATTTACTTACTTACTTAAGTATAGCGTTGTTGTTTTGAATTGCTAAGATAGATCTTATCGTTTAATTAGAAGTAATTGTATTTTGATCTTTGAGATGCTTATGATTATGCATTTATGAATTGCTTGTATTAATTGTGGTGTGATAAAGCATAAGTGATTTCACTCCAAAGACGTCCGTACATGTGGCGTTGTGCTTTGAATAAAGCATAAGTGATACACTCCAAAGGCGTCCGTACATGTGGCGTTATGCTATACGTGATTATTTAGCTTGATAAATAGTATAGAATTGGATGATCTTGTTAGTGTGTTTAATGCCTACCGCGGAGTCTTTGCATGTAAACGAGACACAAGAACTGAGAAAGTAGAAACATGACACCTAGGGTGTGGTTAATAAAGGGAAATGTTTTCGAGGAAGAAAATATTTTGAAACTACATAATGACCGGTTTTGGGTGGCATTATGTGAGTCGTGTGTGTAAAAGAAATGTTTTGAAAACCGCAATGTGGCCGGTCTTGCCCATTGTGTGGTATGTGTTTTGTGTGTGTGCCAATGGGAACCCGGCGCGGCGGAACCATTGTGAGGATACTCAGGAACCCGGCGCGGCGGAACTGAGGTTGGGTGTGTATGCTTGGTTATCCGCGGTACGGAGCCAATGCAGTTGTGTGCCAATGGGAACCCGGCGCGGCGGAACCATTGTGAGGATACTTGGGAACCCGGCGCGGCGGAACCAAGGTTGGGTGTGTGCTTGGTTATCCGCGGTACGGAGCCAATGCAGTTGTGTGCCAATGGGAACCCGGCGCGGCGGAACCATTGTGAGGATACTCAGGAACCCGGCGCGGCGGAACTGAGGTTGGGTGTGTATGCTTGGTTATCCGCGGTACGGAGCCAATGCAGTTGTGTGCCAATGGGAACCCGGCGCGGCGGAACCATTGTGAGGATACTTGGGAACCCGGCGCGGCGGAACCAAGGTTGGGTGTGTGCTTGGTTATCCGCGGTACGGAGCCAATGCAAAACGATTTTGAAAGTTGCGTGTGTGCTTGGTTATCCGCGGTACGGAGCCAATGCAAAACGATTTTGAAAGTTGCGTGTGTGCTTGGTTATCCGCGGTACGGAGCCAATGCAAAACGATTTTGAAAGTTGCGTGTGTGCTTGGTTATCCGCGGTACGGAGCCAATGCAAATGATTTTAAAAGTGTGTAGCTTGGTTATCCACGGTACGGAGCCAATGCAAATGATTTCAAATGATTTACAAAGGTTGTTTTGTAAATGAAAATGTTGACACGGTCTACGATGAGTCGCGTAGGAGAAACCCGGAAATCTTGGACACCTACGATAGATGATTATTGAATGTGGATGTGTCATTGTTAAACTGTGTATATACCTATCATGTGGAAATCGATGTGTTATTTATAGCCTTGTTTGTAAGTTAAGGTTGGTGGGTTAGGATTTCCTTATTGAGCGTTGTAGCTCACGGTGTTGCCTGTTGGTGACCCTGACATATTATATTGGTGGTGACGCCGGTATAATGTGTCAGACCTTGTAGATGTTCAAGACGAACAGTTCACCGTGGAAGCCTCTGGAGCTGAAGAGCTGGCTAGGATGGAGGAGCAGGAGAAGCGGTAGTTAGGAACCCTAGAATTCCCCTTCATTTGTGTAAATATTGAACTCTTATTAAGAGATTGTTGTAATAAGAGCCAGACTCTATTTTGAGGTTTTCAATGAAATTGTCCTTTTTAACGTACCCAAAATTCGGGGCGTTACACTCACTTTAAGAGTATGCCAATTTTATAAATCTAGAAACTTGCGGGTTGCTTCGATTGGAAATAAAAGAAGCTTATTTTCTTGATGGGATAAAAATAAAGAAATAGTTCCTACATCCTACTAGGGTATGACTGCTGGGCACGAGAAAAATTCATGACGGTTAGTATGTATTTAGACTTCTACTCATGTGAAGAAAAACATACTGAAACTCGTGACAGTTAGTAGGTCTTTAGATTACTAGTCATGTGAAAAGAGAATAGTGATTCCTAGTACATGTAAAGACTACTAATGACTAATTGATAAGAAGAAGTGGTAAAAACCTTGAAAGTTTGCATTTATGATAATGAAATCAAAAAAATAGTGGTTCTTATCGGTTTAGTAACGATTGAAGTGTACGTAATAGATTCATAACGTGCTTTTTGCCTCGAATCGATATTGCCGAGTTCTACTATGGATCAAGTCTTACGTACTTAATCCAATAAATATTTGTCACCTTCAATAAATGTCGCCCTAAATTAAAGAGTTTGTCAATTTGATAAATATAGAAGTAGCGTGTTGCTTCTGTTGAAAATAAAAGAAGCTTGTTTTCTAGGTGGGATGAAAATAAAGAAATGGTTCCTACATTCTACTAGGGTATGACTGTTGGCGATGAGAAAAATTCATGACAGTGAGTCGGTGTTTGGACTACTAGTCGTGTGAATAAAAAATACTAAAACATGTGAAGGTTACTAGTTGTTTAGACTAATAGTCATATGAAAACAGTATAGTAATTCCAAGTAGATGTAAAGACGATAGATTACTAAGTGGTAAAAACTCTGAAAGTGTGCATTTAAGGAAAAAAAGTGTTTCCTTTAGGTTTGATACGGATTAAAGAATATGTAATAGATTCTGTAGACACTCCATTCTGGACTGTCCAGATAACGTTATTTGTCGATCTTTTACTTCCCCAATGATGATTATAGTCGAAAACAGATCGAGGACAAGGGTGTGTGTGAGCCTTGAGCATCCCAAACCCCTTTCAAACCCAGTTCCAAACCCTTCAAACCAGAGCCAAACGGCCCCAGCAAAACCCAACTGGCTTGCGCCAGTACCTTGGTGACGTACGCCAGTAAGCTGCCACGTGTCAGTCATCGGCCATGGGCCTAGCTTTCACTGGCGCACGCCATTTACAAAGTGGCGCACGCCAGTCAAACCCAGTCAAATCAACTTTATTCAGCCACTTGGGCGGGACTTTTGTGCCACCCTGACGTCGGCTACAGTGTGCCTGATGAGTGCTTTCGGCAGAGGCGTCCCCTCTCTCTCCTACACCCCCCATCAAGCCTAGTCCCATGCATTTAATGCATGGAAGGCTCACTTCCTCTTCCAACCAGCCAAACAAGGCCTTCCCTTGACTGATCTCAGTCCTCTCCCCCTCTATAAATACCTCCCTTGCATTCATTTGCAAGGGGTTAGCCACATTAAAGAAGTGCCATCTCTCTTCTTCTCCTTTCTTCAAGTCCTCCATCTCCTTTCATCCATTGAAAGACAAGAGAGGGTCATACACTCCCACATCCCCTGCTGGAACCCAGTCACCATATAAGCCACCATCTTCAACCCTCAAGTTCAAAAACAACCACAAAACCATAACAAGAAGAGGTATACCACCTTTGTGTTCTCTTCTGTTTTCATCTCCTGAGGGGGGTCAGTAAGGCCCAGGCTAGTAGATGATACTAGTCCTGGCCTTAAACTGATAAAATACAGCTATCGTAAGCGATGAAACATGGCGCACGCCAGTTCACAAGGGCCGTACGCCAGTCTTGGTTGTACGAGCACAACTGGCGTGGGGATCATGGATCGTCGTTCCTTTTGTTTTATCTTTCAGTCAGTCACCT
Source organism: Rhododendron ovatum (assembly GCA_019656835.1). NCBI lineage: Eukaryota > Viridiplantae > Streptophyta > Magnoliopsida > Ericales > Ericaceae > Rhododendron > Rhododendron ovatum. Next base: position 24,056,283 of record CM033792.1, on the reverse strand, counting down.
TTGCCTGCTAAATAACCAGTTTATTGCTTTCCATATTTAGAACTGTTTAGTGGTGGCATCCTATCATGTTCATTTATGTCGTATAAAAGGCCTCTGGGATCCTTCTGGTCATGTTCCAGAACCCAGATGATGCAAAGCCAAAACACTGGAATCAAAGGAAAACTGGCGTACGGTAGTAATGTACTGGCGTACGGCGGTGTTCTTCTGGGTTCAGTGGCTGGCCCTTGCATTTGAGTCCAATCTAGGCCTATCTTTCGTCCCCACACTGTTTTGGGGTGTTCTGCTTTCTTTTATGGCCTAAAGCCATTCATTCTGCCTGTGGTTATGTATATTCTGCCATATTAAACTGCGTGGTTTGCCCTGGGTGTGCGCTGGTCCTCTTCCAGAGCCCAGAGGGTTGCAAACAAGGACTGAGGAATCAAGAAAGTGGAGTACGCCAGTGTATATGTGGCGTGCGCAGGTTGTATCACCATGCAGTGGCTCGACCAGTGCATGCTGGTAGAATCTGCTCACGTCACCATGTGACAGCGTACTGCAGTTTGCTCGGGATGATCAGTGCTTGTTCTCAATCTATACTTAGCATTGCAATCAAATCATTCATAAATATTTTGTCACATAAACTGCAATTTGTTACCGCTTTCATCCCCATTAATTGTTCCCCCGCCCTAACTGGCTAAAAAAATGATAAAATGAGAGAAAGATGCAAAGGTTTTCATAAAATGCCCGAGTAGAGACCGATCTCCGGATTGGGCGAGAGGGGGTGCCATAAAACCCTTCCCCTCTCGTAACCTGGCTCCCGAACCTCAGATATCGAAGGTAACGACGGACTGGTCTACGCCTTTTCAAAATCAAACAAACGTGGCAAACGTTTTCGAGTTCGGTTCCTTGGGTATTCCTCCGCTAAAACCCGAGTGGCGACTCTGAATCGAGGCGTTTCGCCGCGCGTTTTCAAAAGAGGGCCGCGCCCAGTCTTACAAAGGGGAACCCAAAATCGAGCGATTTTCAGGGCGCGTGCCCACAGTGGCGACTCTGCTGGGGAGCAATTGCGTTAGTTGGTACTTGGCGATTAATACATGATTGAACAAATTTCAAAAGCTTGTCAAAACAGTATGCTCCGCGCTGCTGAAGAACGGAATGGTAACGTAACAGGATCTCAGTATCCGACCACTCCGAACTGGGGCTTTTACCTTTGTTCATTTGTGCATTTCTTTCCAAGTATTAATTAACAAAAGTGGGCCAAACTTCAAAAGGCGTTGTGTTTCAAGACCATTGCATTTCTCTCTCGTCAAACCATTTTTCGGCAATTCTCCGTTTGTATTCGATGGTATCTCAGCCCCGTTGAGGTGTTTTGGGTAACCGGCACAATTTATTGGAGCCCGGGGTCCTCGAACGCCCAACAACCTTGGACGATGATGAGTCGTACTACCGTTCGACCATTGCTTTGCTCCACGCATCGCAGTGGGAGGTATATCGCGGCTCTAGTCGGAGGAGCCCCTTTAGCCAAAACCGGCCTCTACAGCGCTTACAAAGCACTAGCACCTTTCAACATAAGACAGGAACCCGCAGGGTAGGATTACTTGTTTCTAACCCCATATACTGTCTATGTGTTACAGCTTTCCATATTGCATGCGTGTACATACATTCATGACCGTTATTGCGTAGGAGCATGCTAGGGCGGCTTTTAGGTGGTCTTTCGTCGAGTCTGTCTCGCGCCCGTTCGGCATTGCCTTGGACCGATGACGAGTCGTGCATCCCGATGTTGCACGTTATCAAAAATTTCCAAGTCCTTAATCAATGAGACTTCGGGAAACCAATACTTTCTAAGTCTTTGTCTAGCGCCCGATCAAGGTTTCAAACCGAAAATCTAGGAACAACGGAGAGAATGTCGTGATGCTAACACCTCTCAGGTTAAAAGTGCTAATCACTTACACCGCTCAGGCTCCGGCACAGTGCTGCTTACGCCACTTCGGTTACGGTATCACGCCATCTACACCGAGTTGTTCCGAAATCAAAACCTTGAAACCTCGATAAAGGTGAAAGTCAAAGGCGTAGGCTGTTTTGGCATCCCTTAGTAACATTCGATTCAATCAAGGATACACCGTCGAAAAGAAAATCCGAGGATTCTATGGCAATTGTCCGAGCTCCGTAAGGCAGACTCCCTCTAGTTCTAGAGTCTAGGAGGACACCGACGACGTTGACATGCTCATTTTCCATTACTTGTCGATTTCTTTCGAATAAAATGACTGCAGGCTATCATTGAGCTATTGTACTTTGCTGTCTAGCCATGCCGGTTTCAAAGCAGAATTCCGCAGTCAAGAGCCAAACCTACTTGGGGCCGTCCGTCGAGTCCGTTTGAGGGTTTGATTTGGGGTTTGTTTCTCGGTCGACCGCAACGGAAGCTCTGGCCTGCACTGAGTCACGGGAGGATTCGCCGCCGACTACTCCGCACGAATCTCCTCTGTCTTCTCCGTCTCCACCAGCCTCTCCAAAGCGTGTTAAGATAGAAGTGCTGACCATGGCAGATGTCCCGCCTCCGGATCTTGCAACTCTGTTGGCCGATCTGCAGCACAACCTGGCCATCATGCAGCAAAGGGCCGACCAGGCCGACGCCTCTGTGGCTAATCTTCGAACCCTCATCGAGGAACGACTTCCCATTGTGGCAGGAGGGGAAGGCGACGGAAGGCGTGAGCAAGGAGCCGGTTTCGAAGAGGAACCGCTAGTGGAAAATCCCGCTCCAAGCCCGGAAATGGCTGCTCTGGTCGCCAAGATGGCCAAGTTGGAGGAAGCCGTTGCCAAATCCGAAAGAAAAGGGTCGGGAGTACTAGACATGGACCGCCTCTGCCCGTTCCCGAACGCCAGGCTCCCCGATCGTTTCAAAATGCCCGACTTTGCAAAGTTTGATGGTACCGGAGATCCGAAAACTCACTTGTTGGCCTATCACGGTGCAATGAAGCTGCATGGTGTTGGGGAGGACGCCATGGCTCAGCTGTTTCCACAAACTCTTGCCGGTCCTGCCTTCCAGTGGTTCTTATCACTTGACATCTCCAAGAGACGGACGTGGGAGGATATCGGCACGGCTTTCAATGCTCAGTATAGCTACAATGCCCAGCTCAAAATGACCACTCGGGAGTTGGAATCCACTAAGATGACTGCAAAGGAGTCCTTTGCGGACTTTATCCAGCGATGGAGAGCTAAGGCCGCTCTCATGCCCGATCGCCCGAGCGAGAAGGATCAAATCCGCATCATCTCCCGCAATCTGCAGCCGGACTTCGCCAAAAACCTCGTCTTGGTTCAAGGGGCAAACTTTGAAACCTTCTACGACTCAGGGCTGGCTATCGAGGAAGCTCTCCAAACTGGTGTTCTGCCCAGGAGTGACATCTCCTCCTCTACCTCAGCCTCAAAATCCAAACCCCGTGCATACACCGGGAACAGCACCGCTCTATTCGGTGGCAACAGCTATGCCACCGCCAACTCTGCCAACAACCCCTCAACCCAAAGCTCTAACCACATTGCCGACATCAACCAAGTTCAAACCCCTCAAAGACCCCGAAACCGCAACCAACCCCGTAACTTTGCCAATTTCGAGGCACCACTTTCCTCGGTGTTAGAGAAGTTAATCAAAACCGGGCATCTCAGGCCCTTAGCCCCAACTCCACTTCCTCAAAATCCACCCCCTAGCCATAACCCCAACGCTTTTTGTGCGTATCACCAAATGCCCGGCCATTACACCGACTCTTGCTATCGCCTCCGTCACGCGATACAAGATTTGGTGGATAATGGTACCCTCCCAACTCCACCTACAAAACCCAATGTCATCTCCAATTCCCTGCCTAAGCATGACCTTAACCCTCAAGTGAACCAGATAAACCTCAGCTCCACTATATTCAACCCCACCGACCATATTGCCTCAACCGACAACCCTAAGCCGATCGTACCTTTCCCTTCTGAGCCAAGCATTAACATGATGGCAGCCGGCTGGGCTATGGAGGACAAGGCCAAAGAGTGGGAAGAGCTCTGCAACGATTGGACCGAGCAGTACAACATGGGGTTCCCTGTTCACCCCCAAGTCAATCAGATGTGGCTAGCTCAGTGGGAGGAAGAAGCAGCACAGGATCCGACTTTCTGGGAAGGATTGGTAATGGAGGACTTGGACTGGGAAAATGCTCTGGGGTCCGACTCGTCCGCAACGGTGGCAGCAACAGACAAAGGAAAGCGCAAGTTGGAGGAAGTGCCCGCCGACCTGTGGGATTCCATTGACTCGTCATCTTGGTGGGACGTGGCCAACGTCACTAGGAGTGGCCGAGTGTTTCAGCCAGCCAACCTGCAGGCTGGAAGCTCGTCCAATCCGCCCGCTTTGAAAACCACCGCTCCCACTGCTCAAAGGGCCGACCCGCTCTTTCCAAATGGAGTCCCCGAAGAAGATGCCATTCTGAAGCAGCTTGAAAGGATCCCGGCCGCTGTGTCTATTTGGGGTCTGATATCGTCATCAAAGGAGCATCGTGAGAAGCTGTCCTCTGCTTTGGCCCGGCTCACAGTACCGATTGACATCACCCCCGAGGCCATGATTGCCTTGGTGCTGCCACTCCTCTCCAAGCACTCTGTCACGTTCACCGAGAAGGATCTGCCTGTCGAGGGAACCGCTCACAACCGCCCGCTCCACATCACCGTCAAGTGCCGAGGACATTGGGTGCCAACCGTGCTAATCGACAATGGCTCTGCTATCAATGTCTGCCCGATGAGGGTTGCCTATCGCTTGGGGCTCGCCAAGAGTGACCTAACACCTTCCAATCTGGCCGTCAAGGCATACGACAGCACTCGTCGTACAGTGGAGGGAACTTTAATGCTGAAACTTGATGCTGAGGGCTTTGAGATGGATGTCGAATTTCATGTGGTCGATGTCCCTGCTACTTTCAACCTGCTGCTGGGCAGGCCATGGCTTCATAGGGCCGACATCATGGCGGTGCCTTCAACTCTACATCAAAAGGTCATGCTGGGGCTGCCTACCGGTACTTTGACAATTTGCGGGGATTCTGGAATCCGCCCGCTCACAGATGATGGGACGCCTGTCTTGGGCATCATGCACGGGGAAGAAGACTCGGACTTTGGAGGTTTCTCTTTCGATACATCGGGCTCAGTCCTCGCCATTGCCATGGATGACGATTTCACCATAAGCTCAACCGTCCTTGAAATGATGAGGAAAATGTCATTCATGCCTGGCCTAGGACTCGGGATCAACCAACAAGGGATTGCTGAATTCCCTGTCTTTCCTTCCACCGAAGGCCGCTTTGGCCTAGGTTACACTCCGCCAGCCAAAGATGCCAAAAAGAGGAAAGACACGGGAAAGCCTCGAACCCTTTTTGGTAGCCCCGATAGCTACTTTGTGCGAGAAGGAGGAGGCTCTGCTTACTCGGGACAGATAGAGCCGTTTTGGGATCCGGAGACTTCTACCTGGCTGCCGGGATTCGAGATCTTCGCTGCGGACACCTGGTCCAACGGTGAAGAAGAGACAGCTGAAGAGAAGTTTGCTCGACAGGAGTTTGAGAAACAGCTGGGTCGGACCAAGGAAGAGTTTGACTGGCTCAAGACTTTTGATCAAGGGGGTTTGGAGATGCTGTTCTCCCAAGTAGGTTTGGTTGGCAAGGGCGAAGAAGCTGAAGTGCTGATGCTTGGGCCCGACTCATCAAATGCTCCCGAGGATCCCACCTCTCTCATAGTCAAGGCACAGGGAAGTATCAATAACTGCATTTTCACTCCGCGTCTAACATGCATTGACGACAAGTCTGAATCTGACACAGAGTCTGTCGAGTCTAAGTCTAGCTCAGAGTCGGAGTTTGTGCCTCTCGGCCCTCCACGTCATAGCTTCTATTTCGAGTTCGAGTCTGTTGTACTTGGCAACCCTGTTGGGTTTTATGAAATGCATGATCCTACTTCCGACTACTTTGCTAGCTTCTATATAAACTGTGTCGACCCTGACGATGAAGGAACGGACTTCGACGGGGACATCCCGGCTGAGTTGCGTTCCCTCATCGAAAAGGAAGACGAAAGGCGTGCTCAGCCTCTAAAAGAAGAAGTAATTTCTGTAAATCTGAAAGACGAGGATGACCCCCGCATGATGCAAATCGGTACAAATCTGTCTCCGGAAAACCACACTGGGACCATTGAGCTTCTCAAAGAATTTCCCGAGGTTTTTGCATGGTCTCACAAGGATATGCCCGGCATCGATCCTGAAATAGTACAGCACCGAATCCCGTTGGAGCCCGGGGCTGTCCCCGTCAAACAGAAACTCCGCAGGATGAGGCCGGATTGGGTTCAAAAGATCAAGGAGGAGGTTACGAAGCAGATTGACGCCGGATTCATCAGGGTTGCAGAATACCCCAAATGGGTGGCTAACATTGTGCCTGTTCCCAAGAAAGATGGAAAGATCCGAGTTTGCGTCGACTTTAGGGACTTAAACAAAGCAAGCCCCAAAGACAGTTTTCCCTTGCCTCACATTGATGTGCTTGTGGACAACACGGCGGGGCATGCCTTGCTCTCTTTTGTCGACGGATTCTCTGGATACAACCAGATCTCTGTGGCACCCGAGGACCAAGAGAAAACGACGTTCGTCACGGAATGGGGTACTTACTGCTATGTGAAGATGCCGTTTGGGTTGAAGAACGCCGGGTGCACTTTCCAACGGGCTCAAACGACTTTGTTTCATGATTTTATCCACAAAACCGTTGAGATCTACGTCGATGACATGATTGTGAAGGCAAAGGAAGAAAAGGACTATCTCCCTTCGCTCAGGCAGTTTCTTGAAAGACTTCGCAAGTACAACGTACGCCTGAATCCGCAGAAGTGCACATTCGGGGTCACGTCAGGCAAAATGTTGGGATTTCTAATCACCGCAAGGGGAATCGAAGTGGATCCTTCCAAAATCAAAGCAATCCTCGAGATGGAGCCGCCAAAGTCTGAAAAGGGCGTGCGAAGTTTTCTAGGGAAGGTCCAGTTCATCAGCAGATTCATCGCCAAGCTAACTCTCACCTGCGAACCGTTATTCCGTCTACTCAAAAAGGGGGTCCCGTTCGAATGGACAGATAAGTGCCAAGCCGCCTTCGAGTCTATTCAGGGGTACTTGCAGAACCCGCCGGTACTGATGCCGCCTACGCCGGGTCGACCTTTGATTCTCTATCTGTCCGTTTCTTCAACAGCCATGGGATGCTTGCTAGCACAGGAAGGAAGCAATGGGGTCGAGAAAGCCGTTTATTATCTGAGCAAGAAGATGGTGGGGTCCGAGGAGCGTTATACTCCCCTCGAGAAGACATGTTGGGCGCTAGTTTGGGCTACCAGAAAGCTTAGACACTACATGCTAGCCTATTCGGTGAGACTGATTTCTCGGATGGATCCTATCAAGTACCTATTCGAGAAGCCTGCGCTCACCCATAAGCTAGCACGTTGGTTGCTTCTGCTAGCTGAGTTCGAACTCCAACATGTCACGAGGAAGTCTGTAAAGGGACGAGCCGTGGCCGAATTTCTGGCCGATCACCCGATCGACGGCCCGGAAGATGTGGATTTCACTTTCCCCGACGAGGAGGTTCTAACAGTGGTCGAGGAAGTATGGACGCTCTATTTTGATGGGGCTGCTAACCAGAAGGGATTTGGGATCGGAGTGTTGCTAATCACGCCCGCCGGCGCTCACATTCCGCTCGCTTTCAAGTTGAATTTCGATGTCACCAACAACCAAGCTGAGTACGAAGCCTGCATCGTCGGAATGGAAGCTGCTATTGCCTTGGGCGTCGAGAAGTTAGAAGTAATTGGGGATTCGAACTTGGTAGTTTCTCAGGCCAATGGAGATTGGAAGGTTCGAGAGGAAAAGCTGAAGCCTTATCACCAAGATTTGGAAGAACTGATTCCTCGCTTCAATAAGGTGACTTTCACCCATGTCCCACGCTTGAAGAATCAGTTCGCCGATGCCTTGGCGACTTTGGCTTCAATGATCGAACTTCCAATAGGTGTCAAGCTGCGGCCGATTGTGATTGAACAGAGGGACTTGCCCGCTTACGAGTATATCAACGCCATTGATGATGTCGATGATGGCCTACCATGGTACCATGACATTTGGAACTTTGTGGAGCGCGGGGAGTTTCCTACCGAGGCCACGAAGAAGGATCGGATTGCTTTACAAAGGTTAGCTTCTCAGTACATCATCTGCGGGGGGAAGCTGTATCGTAGGTCTCACTGTGGGATGCACAAGCTCTGCGTCAGCGGCGTCGAGGCAACAAGGGTCATGGAGGAGATTCACGAAGGAGTCTGTGGGCCTCACATGAGCGGCGTCATGCTTGCTAGAAAGATCCTCAGGCAGGGTTACTTTTGGTCTACAATGGAATCACAATGCATCGACTACGTACGGCGCTGCTACAAGTGTCAAGTCCATGCGAACCTACAGCATGTCCCTCCATCCAAACTGTATGGCATGACCTCGCCATGGCCTTTCTCCGTGTGGGGCATCGATGTTATTGGGATGATCAGGCCCTCTGCTTCGAATGGTCACAAGTTCATACTGGTGGCGATAGACTACTTCACTAAATGGGTCGAAGCCGAATCTTACAAGACACTGACGACGGTCCAGGTTGCTCAGTTCATTCGAAAGAACATCATCTATCGGTACGGAGTTCCTCAGGCGTTCGTGTCAGATAACGGTAGTCATTTCAAAGGAAGGGTTCTGGAGCTTTTCGAGGAATTCGGCATCGAGATCCACCACTCAACGACCTATCGCCCGCAAACGAATGGGGCGGTCGAAGCTGCGAACAAGAATGTCGAGATGATCATCAAGAAGACCGCTGAGTCTGCAAAGGATTGGCATGAGCAGCTGCCTCTCGCCCTTTGGGGGTACCGAACGTCAATTCGCACTTCAACGGGTGCAACTCCTTTCTCCCTAGTCTACGGGATGGAGGCAGTACTTCCCATCGAGCTTGAGGTACCGTCGCTGAGGATCATGGTCGAAAGCGGTATCGAAGAATCTGAATGGCTGAGTGGAAGGTTTGTCGAGCTAATGTTGTTTGATGAAAGACGGCTCCGGGCCTTGTATCATGTTCAGGGGTATCAGCGTCGAATTGCCCGGGCGTTCAACAAGAAGGTGAAGTCCCGGGGCTTGGTCGAAGGAGACATGGTTACAAAGGAGATCCGGGCTCCGGTGTTTGATCCTCGCGGGAAATTCAGGCCGAAGCGATCCGGGCCTTACATCATCAAGACTATCCTATCCGGGGGCGCCGCTAAGCTCATAGACCTCGATGGCAACGAATTCAGCACCCTGGTCAACCTGGATCAACTCAAGCGTTACTATCCCTGAGAGATGCTCGTTGGGTCGAAAACCACAAGGGTGGGCGATTCCAAGCAAAAGTTAGAGCAGCCTGCTAGACCGAAAACCCAAGGGGGCGGTTCTAGGCAAAAATAAATAGGCACAAGTCGAAAGCTCGCTAGGCCGAAAACCTGAAAAGGCGGCACTAGGCAAAAGTTAGAGCGTAAAAGGAGAGGTAAAATACACGAGAGAACCTTAGCCTGAACTACGTTCTGACCTGATTCCTTGAAAAGGGATACGTAGGCAATCTCACCTCGAGATTCGGTCACATTCCGTCAAAAGTTCGATCCAGGTTGGACTTTCTGGGCACATGTCACAGTTTGAGAAGGTCGAGCTCGAGTCAAGGATGTATTGAAGTGAATCAGAAGGGGGAAACCCATCGTCTTTCAACTTTATTGCAAATTACTACTTCTAATACATAAGCTGAGCATAAAAGCCTTAAAAACAGTTGAAGCATGAAAAACAGAACAAAATGCTTGAGAAGCCTAACGGCTCGCAATTTATTCTAAGCATAGCAAAGTGGCCCGGAGTCAGTTAATATTTTCTCTTGCATTCACCTCTGCTCTCAGCCACTGTCTGTAGCGGCTCCTTAGCCCTGTGGTAAACTCTGGCATCTCAGCCTGAAGGGCTCTAAGGCCCCAGCGCCTCTGGTAACCGTTGAGCGTTTGAGCATTGAAATTCGGGACACGGAAATCCCCAATGCTGACACGGTGATTTTCTTGAGAGGCACCCAGCTGTCGAAGGACGCGGCCGGGAATGTAGAAAGTGAAGCTCGACAGCCCAGCAATCACCATCCTGTCGAATCCATCGGAGGAAACAGCCATATCCGGAAGGTCCAGCCAGGGGCACCTCCAAGCAATCTCATCAGGCTGCATTTGCTGCATGAACTCGTACCAGCCTTCTATGTCCATGTCCGGATACCGCATCTCCCTTTGATGGATCCTCTTCAGAAAAAGATTCCAACCCGCTACCGGAGGGTGCAAGAGATTCAGCTTGTCTGACAGCCACAACTGCACGAGCGAAAAGACAAGTAAGAAACCAGATAAAGCCTGAGGGAAAAGACAAGTGAGGAGCTAGGAAGCAGCCTAAGCCGAGAGTCGAGGTAAAATGAGAACGTGCGAATAGCCAGCAAAAGGTGAGCTGAGTGAGATTACCTGAAGCAAAAGCGGGCTGCCGCTGAAAACGGCCGACTGGCCCGTATATACCAAGTCCAAGCCCAAGAGTGTCTCCGCCAGGACCAAAGGGATCACATTTCTCCGGGCCCCCATCTGGGCAGCAACGCTCACAAGCGACGGGTTAACCTGCCCATGAGCCGGCACGAGCAGGAAAGCGGCGAGCAAACAGATTACCAAGGCAAAGCGGCGACGCGCCTGCGCTTCGTTGTTGTCCAGGTCGCCGTCCGGGCTGTACAGTTCGATCAGGCGCATGGCATTCAGTTGGCCACCCTCAAGGATAGCGCTCGCCAAGCCCCGAGAGATGTCGAGCGAGCTGGCCAGCAATTTGGGCATACTTGCCTGGTAAGGCGGGACAACGAGGGTAGAGGACGAGTAGGTCCGGAGATACGCCTGGAATTCCTCGACTGTCGGACACAACTCGTCATCACCGAAACGGAAGACATGAACGTCAGGATCCCAGAATCTGAGAGCAGCCCGCAAGAGCGCCGGGCGAAGTGGCACGTGTCGAAGGAAGCGGAACGAGGCGAGTCCGTGGTATTGGAAATTGAGCCAGTCGACGCTTAGAAATTGCGCCAACCATGGCCTGAGCAGAGTTGGCAGAGGGTTATCCATGGAAGATATAGCAATATACTGATGAAATAGGGAACAAGGCAGTCCTGGAGAACCATGGCAAGGCCCCTGCTTTATAGGCCATGGCCCTTTGAAAGATTTTCCACCAAAGAGGCATCCAAAGCCTCATGCTAAACTCCAAACCAAGCTCCTGCAAAGGACACTGTCCCCTGGGAGCCCAGAAACCGTGTGCAAACCGTGTGGGAGTAAAAACAAAGTGGCCCCCGAAAAAGGACAGTCGGTCAGTCAAGTGGATATGGCACTCAGGAGCCTGGCGTACGCCAGTTATTTACTGGCGTGTCCGTGTCCCCACCTACTGGCGTACTGCCCTCAACTTCTGGCGTACGCCAGTAGGCTTCACCAGAAACCAGTTTGCAGCAGCTACTGCCTCCGTGTGGTCGTTTTCAATTCCGGGGCTGGTTTTGGCCGTTTGTTGGTTCCTACAAGTCACAAATGTTATCTAAGACTATGGCCAAGCATCGGATTCCAAAAGCCACGCTCGATAAAGATTTTGGACCCTCGGTGGCCCGTGTCGAGCTAAAATTGAGGATAAGGGAGGTCAAATCTCGTTTCAATGGTATTTGCCAAGTTTTGTCATGCCATACAAGTCACATAGGACTCATGCGACTGTGTGGGGGTGTCGGTTTCAGTCCGGGACTATATCGAGTCATTTTTGGCGTCTTAAGCCGTTTTTATGGCATTTTTAGCATTTTCTTGGCTTTTCCCTTGTACCGGGACTTTTCTATCGGTTTTTGAAGTTCGTGCAAGTCATTATGCACCTATGTCACCTTTCAAAAGGGTCAGTTTCCTTCCCCGGGGTAAATGACGGATTTTGGCTTGCTAACGCCTAAAATGCCCGTATCCCCCGCGTGTCTGGGATACGTGTCGTATCCTAGGACATTTCTATCCATCTTTTCTTCGAGCTAATGTGTTTTTGTACGTATGTAAGTGTTTGTCGTCGATTCAGGCCGTTTGTCAATGCATGTTAGATATTAGCAGAGAAGTGATCCTTTTCTTTTGTTGAAACTCATCAAAGCAAAAGCAAAGCGATAAACAGGAAATGCATATATTATGTACTACTGTGTCAAAAGCCTAAACGGTGGGAATGTATCAAGTATCAAACGGCACAACGGCCCGGGCAGAACTAAGTGTAGCAGGGCACACTCGCCCAAAGGTCAAAGAGGCACGCAGGCCCCATCCAAAAACATCAAAGTATCAAGTATCAGAATCAAAGTACCAAGTGTCGGGGTATCGGTGTCAAAGTATCAAAGTGCTAGCAGCAAAATAGACTAAGGCTTGGTGATAGCCCTCAGTCATCAAAAAGGTCCTCCTCGTCGTCGTCCTCCTCGCTGTCCTCTATCTCTCGGGGGTCAATGCGGAACCTGGGGTCGCTCGCTGAGTCGGAGCCGCTGCTGAGGGACGTACTCTCCTCTTCTTCTTCTTCCTCTGCTTCTTCTTCCTCTTCTCTTCTCTTCTTCTGCGAGGGTCCCTCGGCAGGCTTCTTCTCGGCAGGCCTCTTCCTCAGCTCTCGACGGAACTGGAGCCCCTCGCTGGCCGGAGTGGTCTGTGCAACCCGTTCCACCACGGCTGCCGGCTGTGAGGAGCTCGAAGCTGTCTTCTTTGCTGGAGGAGGCCGCACGCTCTTCCTCCTAGGAGCCGCCCTAGCCTGTCCCTGCATGGTCATTCAAATCATTTAGCATACATTGTGCATATTGTATATATTGAAATGAAAAGTGCAGGAAAGTTCAAAAGCGACAGTATTCAAAAGCAAAACAAAGGGTTATACCTGAGGCTGCTCAGCGGGAGCCGGAGCTGGAGGTGGGTACTGCAACTGCAAAGAGGCGCCGCCAGCTATCTTGTGGAACTCCTTCTCCATGGCCTTTATCAGCCGAGCTGCCTCCCGCACCCATTCCATCGGGGCCTGCAATTCAATTATCGGGCAAAGTCAGAATCAAATGCCAAGTATACATGCTAAAAGTAAAGAACAGAAACTGCAAAAGGGGGATAAGAATTCTTTTACCGGCCCTACTATCTCTGCCGGGTCCGTCCTGGCAGGCTCGAACTGAACAATGGCCTCCTCTCCTTGGGCGTCCCGCACTGCTAGAGTCCAAGAAAGCCGAGGTAGCCCGGTCGCCGTGGCATGGTCGCTCCTCTCTCTCGGGCGGGCTGCCCTGCTCTCCCTGCTCCGCCTCTCCTCGCCAGCCTCAAGCGCCTCGCTCTGCACGGCGACATGTTCCAACACGCCGAGCGGCCTCGCCAAGTGCTGCCTCCGGTAGACAGCGTAGTCACGCTCAGGCCTCAGAAAGGCAGCCAGCCCGGTCGGAACGGTGAAGCGCCTCAGCTCAGCCAGGGTGTACTTGTCCGTGTGGGAAGCGTGAGGAGGCAGCGGCCCGGGCACCTGAAAGTCAAGAGCGCCTAGTGACTGCCGTGTCACCCGGTCGCCCAGGTACCACCGCCACCCGAAGGCCGACTCCAACAGCACCCGGCTCGCAGTCACCACCCTGCTCTCCGCCAGGTACTCAGGCTCAGGCTCAGTGCCGCTCCAGGGATTCCAATCCACCTGCAAGGCAATGGCACGGTTTGTAAAGTATCAGCGACAGCATTAAAGCAATTCTACGGGCAGAATGATCAAAATTAACATGTTGTATACCTGAGTGCCGGACAGCTCGTCGAGGTAAGTCCGAAAAGCTAGGAGGCTCCCTCGGGACTTCTTCTTCCCGCTGTACATAGGACCCCAAATCATGGCACGGGGGAGCATCCTCGGGTTCGGGCACTTATTCTCCGGAGGGTACATCTTTAGCACCTCGTAGGCCCATAGCTGCAAATGGCCAAACAATCAAAGCGTCAGAATACAGGTCATATGCAAATCAAAGTACAAGTGCAAGAAATGGAAAAGCGGTAAGTAAGTGACAGGCATTGTTTCTTACCTCCCACACCCTTCAGTAGCCGGCAGCCGCTTTCTTCCCGCGCGAGAAGGCCCCCATGAAACCATAGCAGGTACCCAGAGCTGCTCCTCCCCAGTCGAACCTCGAGGCTGTGCTCAAGTCGTGAAGAGCCGGCAAGTAGGACAAGTGCACCGTGGATCGCTTGTTTGGGTACAGTGTAGCCCCAAACAAGTACAGCAAGTAGGCCCTCGCCATCTGCTCCGCCTCCAAGTCCGACTCAGGCTCCCTCCCGTGCAAGTACCGCTTGAACTGGTCATAGTGGACAGTCTCTGCCTCACCTGCCGGCGCCTGCCCCAGAAACCACGCCAGAGCCTCAGGATCCCGGTACATCTCCGAGTCAAACGGAATGGGCTCCCCTCCTACCCTCAGACCGGTGAGCGCTGCAAAGTCTGACGGAGTCACCGTCATCTCTCCAATCGGCAAGTGGAAGGTATTCGAAGAATCCCACCACCTCTCGGCCAGCGCCGTCAACAGAGCGTGGTCGCTTCTCACGGGCGTCAAGGTGAGGATAAAGGGCCGGAATCCTGCCACGTCCACCAAAGCCCTGACTTGCTCGGGCAAACTCCTGTACAGCTCGAGCGAGCTCGCCGGACCTCCATGGCCCCGGGTGCTGGCTGCTCCCCTCTGCACAACAAGGACAGACAACAGAAAGAATTTCATCAGTAATGGCAATCCAGACTGTTAGTCGAATTCAGAATCTCAAAAGGTAACTCTACAGTCGAAATGAGCATCATAAAGGTCGAGCAAAGCTACCGGGTACTCATGCTATACCATTCAGTTCCGTTATCAGTCGAGTCAATTCAAGGGTATTTTTCAGTCAAGTTCCGAGCTACAGGGCCTCTTTTCTCTCAGGACGCATCTCTCAGGCGATTTCACAGGTTTTCAGCTTATCCGTATGGTCGAATCAAATTACAGGGCACGCCATCCGGGCGTTCAACGTGTCATGGCAATTTACCTAGTCGAGTATCACGTTCTAGTCGGGTGTCACGTTCAAAGGACAGCCTTACCAAGTCGAGGCCGCTTAATGACAATTCGAGTTTGGCACTAACCATTTTTCAAAATCATGGGCATTCTACAAGTCGATTCAACTACTTCAAGTGTTCTATCAGTCAAGTCAAGTTTCTACGTCGAGGCATACTGTTCAAGGTTTCACTTTCACAGCCAGGTTACAGTCGAGATTCCAATCTACATGCATTATGAGCTAATCTACCACAGTTCTAATTGCATATCATAAAAGCGACAAAGCATGAAATGTTAAGTCAAATTTAAAAAGTACCTGTGCCCAGTCCACTGACAGGTGCCTCTGAGGGTCCCTCAGTATCAGCTCAGCGTCATAACTCCCCCTCAAAGGCGCGAGGCTCTCGACCCCGGACGGTATGAACAGGTGTGGCTCGGGCGGAGCATACGTGGCCGCGTCGAACTGACGGCGGGGTGCCAGCCGGGCGGACTCTGCAAGCGTCGTCGCCCGCTCGAAGGACCACACCTCCCCCTACGCCTCCTCTGCAGCCCCGGCCTCGCTCTCAAAGGCCTCCTCCTCGGCCCTGGCCCTCTCGGCCTCTTCTCTCAGGCGCTCCTCCTCCTGCGCCCGCTCAACCTGCCGGGCCCGGTCCTCTCGAGCAGCCAATACTGCAGCAACCACCTCCGGGTTCTCCCGGAGCAGCCGGCCGAGTTCCTCCTCGGACACAAACTCCGCAAAGTCGCCCCGAGTAATGGGGACATGCGCCGAAGAGCCCACTGCTGGCCGGAACGCCACCTCTTCCGCGGGTACCTCTCCGGGTGCACCTTCCTCAACTGCAGGAGCCTTGCCCCTTGCCCCTTGCCGGATCTCTCGGTGGCGTCCCCGGTCGATCACCACCATCACCACCGCCCTCACCAACGTCACTACTGCCGCCACCACTACTGCCGGCCACAACCGGGCCTAGCCCCGTGATCACCACCCCTTCTACACCACTCCGGGCGTCCAAACGACGAACCCGTGGGCCCACTGACCCTGTGGCACCTGGCGTACGCCCCTCTGATCCTGGCGTACGCCGCCCTTCGCCACCGCTAGCCTCCACTGCATGGCCACCACTGCCATCGCCGCCGCCTATACCGCCAGCGCCGGCGCTCGACGACACCCCCACGGTCGTTTGATCGTCGATTTGTGGCCTTGGGGCCTCGATTTCACCCCCTGGCCGGTTTCTCTCCTCACCGGCAGCGCCATTGCCGCCACTACCACCAGTTTCTGCCATGGATGAGTTGGGTAGCGTGGATTTTGGAAGGAAATCAAAGTTTGAGTAAGAGATGGAAGATTTGGGAGAGATTTCGGAAGTGTTGAGAGTTCAAAAACCGAAGAAGAGCGGTTTCTGCACTGGTTCGGAAGTGTATACGTCGTATGGGACGTTTGGGCCGGGTCTGGGCTCGGATCTGGGCTCGGATCTTGGCACATTCTGGCGTACGCCAGTTATGTCGCTCCGTACGCCAGTAGTCTGTGGGCCTCAGGCCCAATGCGTGGCCCACGCCAAAATTTATTCTCCAAAGAGGAAGCCCGACTATTCTGAGAAGTTTTGGGCCCATCCCCAAGCAGAGGCTCGTCCAATTTCAATTCAACGACGATCTATCCGTCCAAATTCAATTCAACGACGATCCACTCGTCCAATTTCAAATCAACGACGATCCATCCGTCCAATTTCAATTCAACGACGATCCACTCGTCCAATTTCAATTCAACGACGATCTATCCGTCCAAATTCAATTCAACGACGATCTATCCGTCCAAATTCAATTCAACGACGATTCACTCGTCCAATTTCAAATCAACGACGATCCATCCGTCCAATTTCAATTCAACGACGATCCACTCGTCCAATTTCAATTCAACGACGATCTATCCGTCCAATTTCAATTCAACGACGATCCACTCGTCCAATTTCAATTCAACGACGATCTATCCGTCCAAATTCAATTCAACGACGATTCACTCGTCCAATTTCAAATCAACGACGATCCACTCGTCCAATTTCAAATCAACGACGATCCACTCGTCCAAATTCAAATCAACGACGACCCACTCGTCAAGTTTCAAATCAACGACGATCTATCCGTCCAAATTCAATTCAACGACGATCTATCCGTCCAAATTCAATTCAACGACGATCCACTCGTCCAAATTTCAAGTCAACGACGATCTATCCGTCCAAATTCAATTCAACGACGATTCACTCGTCCAATTTCAAATCAACGACGATCTATCCATCCAATCTCGATTCAACGACGATCCACTCGTCCAAATTTCAATTCAACGGCGATCCGCTCGTCCAATTTCGAAAGCAAACAGGTTCTTCAAATTCCATGTATTCTGGATAGCCTCGAAGAGGGTGTCTAGAAAACCTTTGACGTTACTTGTCTCCAGTCAATGGTGCTTCAAGTGCCGTCAAAGGGGGGCTTCTGTAGACACCCCATTCTGGACTGTCCAGATAACGTTATTTGTCGATCTTTTACTTCCCCAATGATGATTATAGTCGAAAACAGATCGAGGACAAGGGTGTGTGTGAGCCTTGAGCATCCCAAACCCCTTTCAAACCCAGTTCCAAACCCTTCAAACCAGAGCCAAACGGCCCCAGCAAAACCCAACTGGCTTGCGCCAGTACCTTGGTGACGTACGCCAGTAAGCTGCCACGTGTCAGTCATCGGCCATGGGCCTAGCTTTCACTGGCGCACGCCATTTACAAAGTGGCGCACGCCAGTCAAACCCAGTCAAATCAACTTTATTCAGCCACTTGGGCGGGACTTTTGTGCCACCCTGACGTCGGCTACAGTGTGCCTGATGAGTGCTTTTGGCAGAGGCGTCCCCTCTCTCTCCTACACCCCCCATCAAGCCTAGTCCCATGCATTTAATGCATGGAAGGCTCACTTCCTCTTCCAACCAGCCAAACAAGGCCTTCCCTTGACTGATCTCAGTCCTCTCCCCCTCTATAAATACCCCCCTTGCATTCATTTGCAAGGGGTTAGCCACATTAAAGAAGTGCCATCTCTCTTCTTCTCCTTTCTTCAAGTCCTCCATCTCCTTTCATCCATTGAAAGACAAGAGAGGGTCATACACTCCCACATCCCCTGCTGGAACCCAGTCACCATATAAGCCACCATCTTCAACCCTCAAGTTCAAAAACAACCACAAAACCATAACAAGAAGAGGTATACCACCTTTGTGTTCTCTTCTGTTTTCATCTCCTGAGGGGGGTCAGTAAGGCCCAGGCTAGTAGATGATACTAGTCCTGGCCTTAAACTGATAAAATACAGCTATCGTAAGCGATGAAACATGGCGCACGCCAGTTCACAAGGGCCGTACGCCAGTCTTGGTTGTACGAGCACAACTGGCGTGGGGATCATGGATCGTCGTTCCTTTTGTTTTATCTTTCAGTCAGTCACCTTTGCCTGCTAAATAACCAGTTTATTGCTTTCCATATTTAGAACTGTTTAGTGGTGGCATCCTATCATGTTCATTTATGTCGTATAAAAGGCCTCTGGGATCCTTCTGGTCATGTTCCAGAACCCAGATGATGCAAAGCCAAAACACTGGAATCAAAGGAAAACTGGCGTACGGTAGTAATGTACTGGCGTACGGCGGTGTTCTTCTGGGTTCAGTGGCTGGCCCTTGCATTTGAGTCCAATCTAGGCCTATCTTTCGTCCCCACACTGTTTTGGGGTGTTCTGCTTTCTTTTATGGCCTAAAGCCATTCATTCTGCCTGTGGTTATGTATATTCTGCCATATTAAACTGCGTGGTTTGCCCTGGGTGTGCGCTGGTCCTCTTCCAGAGCCCAGAGGGTTGCAAACAAGGACTGAGGAATCAAGAAAGTGGAGTACGCCAGTGTATATGTGGCGTGCGCAAGTTGTATCACCATGCAGTGGCTCGACCAGTGCATGCTGGTAGAATCTGCTCACGTCACCATGTGACAGCGTACTGCAGTTTGCTCGGGATGATCAGTGCTTGTTCTCAATCTATACTTAGCATTGCAATCAAATCATTCATAAATATTTTGTCACATAAACTGCAATTTGTTACCGCTTTCATCCCCATTAATTGTTCCCCCGCCCTAACTGGCTAAAAAAATGATAAAATGAGAGAAAGATGCAAAGGTTTTCATAAAATGCCCGAGTAGAGACCGATCTCCGGATTGGGCGAGAGGGGGTGCCATAAAACCCTTCCCCTCTCGTAACCTGGCTCCCGAACCTCAGATATCGAAGGTAACGACGGACTGGTCTACGCCTTTTCAAAATCAAACAAACGTGGCAAACGTTTTCGAGTTCGGTTCCTTGGGTATTCCTCCGCTAAAACCCGAGTGGCGACTCTGAATCGAGGCGTTTCGCCGCGCGTTTTCAAAAGAGGGCCGCGCCCAGTCTTACAAAGGGGAACCCAAAATCGAGCGATTTTCGGGGCGCGTGCCCACAGATTCGGAACGTGTTTGTTGCCTCGAATCGATGTTGCTTGGGTCTGCTATGATCAAAACTTACATACTAGATCCAACGAATATTTGTTGTCTTGAATAAATGTGGCACTAAGTTCAAGAGATAGTCAATTTTATAAATCACGAAACTTGCGTGTTGTATCGGTTGAAAATAAAAGAAACTTGTTTTCTTGATGGGATGAAAATAAAGAAATGGTTCACACATCCTTCTAGGGTATTAGTGTTTGCTATGAGAAAAATACATGACAGTTTGTAGGTGTTTAGACTACTGGTCATGTGAATAAAAAAAATGAAACACATGACAGTTAGTAGGGTTTTAGACTACTAGTCATGTGACAAGAGATTGGAGATTCCTATTAAATGTAACGACTACTGATCACTAAGTGATAAGAAAAATTGGTAACAACACTGAAAGTCTGCATTTATGATAATGAAATCGTAAAAACAATCGTTCCTATCGGTTTAATAATGGTTGAAGTGTACGTAATAGATCCGAAACATGCCTTTTGCCTCGATTGGATATTGCCTGGGTCTGCTATGAATAAATTCTTACGTACTAGATGTAATAAATATTTGTTGCCTCAAATCAATGTCTGATTCACTTCAAGAGTTGGTTAATTATATAATCTAGAAACTTGCGTGTTGTTTCGGTTGGAAAAAAAAGAAGCTCATTTTCTTGATGGAATGGAAAAAAGAAATGGTTCCTACATCCTACTAGGGTATGACTGCTGGCCTCGAGAAAAATACATGACGATTAGTAGTCTATGTGAAGAAAAAAAACTGAAACACGTAACGGTTAGTCGGTGTTTAGACAACTAGTCATTCGAAAAAAGAATAGTGATTCCCAGTTGATGTAAAGACTACTAATCACTACGTGATGAGAGAAAGTGCTAAGAACTCCAAAAGTTTGCATTGATGAAAATGAAATCAAAAAAATAGTGGTTCTTATCGATTTTGTTACGATTGAAGTGTACGTAATAGATTCGAAACGTGCTTTTTGCCTTGAATCGATGTTGTATGGGTCTGCTATGGATCGAGTCTTACGTACTTGATCCAATAAATATTTGTTGCTTCGAATCAATGTCACCCTTACTTTAAGAGTAGGTCAATTTTTTAAATCTAGAAACTTTCGTGTTGCTTCAGTTGGAAATAAAATAAGCTTGTTTTCTTGATGGGATGAAAATAAAGAAAAGGTGCCTACGTCCTACTAAGGTATGATTGCTGGCCATGAGAAAAATACATGACGGTTATTAAGTGATTAAACTACCATTCATGTGAAGAAAAAATACTGAAACACGTGACGGTTAGTAAGTGTTTAAACTACTAGTCATATGAAAAGATAATAGGGATTCCTAATAGATGTAAAGACTACTAATCACTAAGTGATAAGAAAAAGTGGTAAGAACCCAGAATGTTTGCATTTATGATAATGAAATCGAAAAAATAGTGGTTCTTATCGGTTTTGTAACGATTGAAGTGTACGTAATAGATTCGAAACGTGTTTTTTGCCATGAATTGATGTTGCCTGGATCTGCTATGGATCAAGTCTTACGTACTTAATCTAATAAATATTTGTTGCCTTGAATCAATGTCTCCCTCAATTCAAGAGGTGGTCAAATTTATAAATCTAGACAGTTGTGTGTTGCTTCGGTGGGAAATTAAAGAAGCTTGTTTTCTTGATGGGAAGGAAATAAAAAAATGGTTCCTATATCCTACTAGGGTATGACTGCCGGTCCCAAGTAAAATACATGACGGTTAGTGGGTGATTAGACTACTAGTCACGTGAAGAAAAAATACAGAAACATGTGATGGTTAGTAGGTGTTTAGACTACTAGTCATGTGAAATGAAAATAATGATTCCTAGTAGTTGTATAGACTATTGATCACTAGGTGATAAAAACAAGTAATAAGAACTCTGAAAGTGTGCATTCGAGGTAACGAAATCAAAAAAAAAGTGGTTCCTTTTGCTTTGATACGGATTAAAGTGTAAGTAATAGATTCGGAATGTGCTTTTTTCCATGAATCGATGTTGCCTGGATCTGCTAAGGATCAAATCTTTCGTACTAGATCAAAGAAATTTTTGTTGCCTCGAATCACTGTCGCCCTAAATTCTAGAGTTGGTCAATTTTATAAATCTAGAAACTCTCGTGTTGATTCGGTTGGATATAAAAGAAGTTTGTTTTCTTGATGGGATGGAAATAAACAAATGGTTCATACATCTTACTAGGGTATTACTATTTGCTATGAAAAAAATACATGATGGTCAGTAGGTGTTTAGACTACTACTCATGTGAATAAAAAAAATGAAACACGTGACGGTTGGCAGGGTTTTGGACTACTAGTCATGTGAAAAGAGAATAGAGATGCTTAGTAGATGTAAAGACTGCTGATCACTAAGTGATAAGAAAAAGTTGTAGGAACTTTGAAAATCTACTTTTATGATAATGAAATCGAAAAAACAGTCGTTCATATCAGTTTAATAACGGTTGAAGTGTACGTAATAGATCCGAAATGTGTTTTTTTGCCTCGAATTGATATTTCCTGGGTCTGTTATGGATCAATTCTTACGTACTAGATCTAATAAATATTTGTTGCCTCGAATCAATGTCGCGCTCACTTCATGAGTTGATCAATTTTATAAATCTAGAAATTTGCATGTTGTTTCTGTTGGAAATAGAAGAAGCTTGTTTTCTTGATGGAATGGAAAAAAAGAAATGGTTCCTACATCTTACTAGGGTATGACTGCTGGCCCTGAGAAAAATACATGATAGTTAGTAGTCTATGTCATGCCTTCAATTTTCAACATAAACAAATAGTCATTTCATTGAAAGATCCTCGCTTAATGTCACACTCTTGATTTTCAACATAATTATAAATGATTTTCATAATAAGAATACTCACATTAACCCGTACAATACCCCAAAGAACTCAACATTTCAATTTCCATAATTGCATTTCAAGGTCCAACTATGCCCAAATTATTACATCATTTGCTCAACTGCCCCAAATTGACATAAGTTTCAAGAGTCAGGAGAGTTAAGTGTTTACAAATATTTCTTAGTCAAAAGAATTACAGCTTAGGTTACAAGTATATCTTTCAAAATAAATTTTACAAAGATAAATAAGTAACTCCTTTGGTTAGCTTTCAAAAGTAATGACCACACTCCAAGCACTCCAGTCATGCAAGCTATGGTTCCGGATTAGCACCTGAAAATAATATAAGGCTTGAGCTACACTAGCGCAGTAGAAAAGTCGACGCAAACTCTATATGCAAATGAGATGAGAGATGCCGATGAGATACAAACTTTTGAATGACGAAGGAGCATAAATAAGACACAAGCACTATGTCAGATGTGATGAACTCAATAAACGCTTTACTCTTGTCAAGTGATCTATTATTGTCTTTCAAATCCCTTCTTACACAAGTCACAATTTGCACATATCCACTACACGTGATTTACATCCCAACAACTTAGTATCCCATGTATTTCCCATAGGTCTTAGGTAAGCACACAAGGAACTCTTCTCAAACGTCACACCACAAGATATGTCACACCCTCGATTTTAAACATAATGATAAAGGATTTTCATAAATAAAACCTCATAATTAGCCTTATGATATCCCAAAAAGGATTTAACAAGTCCATTTCCATAAATTACACTTTAAAGTTCAAATGTTTACAAAAAGTACATCATTGGCTCAATGGCTCCGAAACCAACAAAAGTATCAAATGGAGTTACAGATACATCTTCCAAAAAGTGATTTACAAAGATGGCTAAGTAACTTCTTCAATGTTAGCTTTCAAAAGAATGTCCACGCTCAAGCACTCCAAGCATGCAACTACTGCCCAAGGTTAGTACCTGAAATATAATGTAAGGTTTGAGCTACACTAGCCCAGTAAAAAGTTCTAATCTAACAATGTATGCAGATGAAATGCAAGAACAATCATAGGATGAACAATGGTTACGATATCCAATGGGAGAACAATAATAACAATTCAACATCAACCTTTCGTTTCCAAAACCAATCATGTGTCTTACAGAACAAACTTTGAAAACACCAGATGTCAAATGTGTCTCGTACATGTGTCATGAGCTGAAGCCTTTATTGGGCCAATTAAAGGACCCCAATGTCCTCTGCCAGGCTCGTTACCCAATTGGGATGTCCTGAAGTATCAATTATGAGCGTATAGCTCGTACCGGGCCAATTAAAGGACCCGATGTCCTCTGCCAGCCTCTTTACCCATTCGGGATGTCCTGAATGTTCTCATCGTGTCCGTAAGTTTCAAAATCCTTTTATCAACACGTTCGTATCGTTCAAATCCAACTTTGATTTATAAAATGATTTTCGTGAAATCAAGTTCAAATGAGCATTAAGGTCATAGATATGTTCAACGAAGTCATTAGGTACGAGTAATCAAGTTAAGGGATCGTTCGGAAAGTATTAGAATAGGTTGAAAGTGATTGGAATCCAAAACGGTGAAGTACGAAGCAAAACAGAAAATGCTGGAGAAAAGCAACAGGTATCGATACCAAGGGAAATGGTATCGATACCATTTGGTCCAGAATCATTCCAGACGCAAGGGTATCGATGACATGGGCCAAAGGTATCGATAACAATAGATTTTGTGGGTTTTGGAGTTCAAAGGTATCAATACCTATGAAAATGGTATCGATAACAACGGGTTTTCTGGGCTTGGTAACGTAAAGGTATCGATAACGATTACAAAAGGTATCGATAACGTAGCTGTTCGAGCTGATTTTCTGCAGATTTCAATGGGTTTCTCAACAACAATATCAACAACAATCAATGGCAAGAATCAAGCTACAAGAAACAAGTAATAAGCTTATATCGAAAGTTAGAACTCCCTACCTCAAGAATCAAAAGCAAAACCAAGGAATCCTCCAAGCCCTAGCCCCAAATCTTGCAATCGAACGGAATACACCTCCACCGAGCCCAAATCAACGCAACATGGGCTGCAATATGCGAAGGAGCGAAGAATTGAAGGCTATTTTGAGTGGGCTTAGAGGTGGTTTGGTGGAAAAATGGGTGATAGTAAGAAAGAGAGGGAGAGACCGAAAGATAGAGAGATGGCCGGGAGAGAGGGAGTGAGGGGTGTGAGTGTGTTTCTCACACTCCTCCCTTATATACTGACAAAAATGCATATTATCCATTCACCCAAATCTTTAAAACTCTTACACATTGAACCCTTCAAACAATTATCCAAATAATATTCGCAATCATCATTTACGAAACAATTTAACTTTATTAAACAAAATTGCGGGTCTTTACATTTCCCTAACATTTATCGTCCAATGGGTAAACGGTTAAAAGGTAACTAAATGGATGGGTAGTTCGGTTCCTCCAACTAATTAGTTAGAAGCTAACTATATTTGTCAAGTAGAATCTCTAGCCAAGAAATATAATTTTATGAGTCTCAAATCTAGTTATGACGGATTATTAAAGTTAAAAAGGAATTTTTTGGAAGCAATTCCAAGTATTAAAATAAAATTCAAATTTTTAACAAAATTTTTACTTACTAAAAATTAGAATTGTTACACAAATAAAGAATTCACACCTTAAAAAAGACAGAATTCACATCTCATCTATACTTTTCACATTCCCAATTTAAGAATTCACACATATAATTCACAATCAAAATAGCCCAGTCTACAAATTCACACTTTTGCAAAATTCACACCCCCAAAATTCATACCTTTTCAGAATTCACATCCCATAATTTACACCATTTTGTAGATTTTGTCTTTTTAATTAACAGCGTACAAAATTTGTAATTCAAGAAAAACATAAAACTAAAATTAAAAAACAAAATTGACTTTGAAAAAGAAACAAAAGGAATTTACGAGAATTCACATGAGTGTGAATTCTTTTTTCATCAAATTGTACCCAAGGCCTTCCGCTTGCCAAATTCCAAACAGATTCCTTTGTCTTCTTCTGCGTCTTCTTCTGCAAATCGATTGGAGACAAGGCCGAAGAACTTCCAGATATGGCCGTGGGCATTTCGTCATAATCCTATCTTCCATAGAGCCATGGCGAGCCATGGTTGTGAAAGGGCTTGTGAGAAGGAAGAAGTCACTTGTGCAGAAAGAATGGAATAAAAAAGGAACGAACATTGATACAACGATCTCCTCTATCGGTAACGCCTTGGTAGATGAGTTGAAGAAGCTCCGAGTCGTTTGCCCAGGTGAAGCAGCATGACATCTCGATCGAGTAAAATTTATTCGAATTAATAGAATAATTCGAGATCGTGAGCTTTTTTGTTGAGATATGAGGTTGTGATGTATAGGTTGTTGGAATTGAAGGTGAAAAGATGGAAGAAGAATGCGAATAGAGAATAGAAGATGCGTATGAGCAACGAAGAGACGGGGTTACTTTCGGTAGTTTACTTAAAACAGGGCTTATGCGGAATGTGCTTGATAAGCGGTGGGCTTAGACAGGAACCCATTAACAAAACGGGGCCGACCAGTCAGAACCCCTTCTTTTTTTTTCCTGTGGGCCGCTGTTCATAGCCCCTTTATTCTCTCTGCATAACTCCTTAAGTTTTTCCAACTAATTGCAGTTGAACTTCCAATGCAAAAGGACCTAATTGCCCTTCTAACTTTTTAGACACAACACATCTTCTTCTTCTTCCTCCCTTCCCCCATATTACATTCAAACAATGAACGAACTCCTTTCCTCCTCCCTCGGACAGTTGATGCCTCCTCCATCTTTATAGCTTGTCATAGCCACCATCTCCATAGCCACCACCACCACCAAATCAAAAACAACGTCGCAGCACACACTCTGTGTGTGTGTGTGTGTATAGTCACCATTGAATCACCACATTGCAGTCATTTTGAAAACATATATGTGTGTGTGTGCGCGCGCGCGCGTGTGTTGGTAACTAATTGTCGAAAATATATATATTTCGATAACTAACTGTTGAAAATAAATATACAATTTGGTACCTCCTCCATCCCATAAAGTTTTGCATTTTCACTATTCCAGCCCTATGAAAAAATTAACTATATCTTTTAATCCGTAATGTTTTTTATAAGCAATATGGATCTCGTTTAATAGATTTTAATTTGTTCTATTAAACAAAGTTTAAAAAATTGCCAAAAACATTATGGATGAAAAGATATATGCAATTTAAAAATGACACACATTCTTGAAAATACCAAACTTTGTGGGATAGAGTGAGTAATTAATTGCCGACTTATAGTATATACTTCGGTATTATGTTATCGAAAATTAATTTGACAATATTATATTACTGAAGATAGAAAAGTCCTTTATATGACTGCCGAAAACATATATACATTTCGATAACTAACTGTCAAAATTATTTAAATATTATAGTATTCAAACATCAAAAAAGTTATATTTTTTCGGACCTGAAAACGCCGAAAAATTTGGTTCAAAAAAAAGAAAATTCTGGGTTGAAAAAAACACAGTGCTCGATCGGCTCCCAAGTGGGTTTCGTTTTGAATTTTTGGGTTTCCATTTTTTGGTTTTGATTTTTTTAGGTTTCAATTTTTAAAACTTTTTAGCGTTTTTTGGGTTTCGATTTTTGATTTTGAGAGAGAGAGAGAGAACAAGAGAAAACACATTTGGCGACCAACTTTCTGTGACTAATCACATTTTGTCGCCGATTGACAACTTTTGGCGAAAAAATATTTTTTGTCGCCGATTGTAGACATTTGGCTACTAAATTCTTTTTTGTCGCTGATTGTGGGGCTTTTTGGCGACTAAACCATACTTTGTTGGCGAAAGGCTATCATTTGGCTACCAAAAGTTATTTGGTCGCCGAAAACAAACAATTGGCAACTAAATTAATAGTCGGCAAAGAGAACATTAGGCAACAAATGTTTTAGTCGGAGAAATCTACCTTAGGTTATTTGGTCGCCAAAAACGAACAATTGGGAACCAAAAAATTAGTTGGCAATGAAAAAATTTATATATTATATCATAATAAACTTATGTAATTTATATCATCATATATCTTATTTTTCGTCCGATTATTTGGCTGCCAACATGCAATGAACTTGATGTTTTGTAGGGATCATCTAATCAATAACATCTACAAAAGAGACAGATCAGATGAAAATAACATATTGTTTATGGGCCCATAATCAGAGTATATCAAAGTGTATTGCCTTTATTGTATATACGATCATGCAACTATAGCTATCTAATCAACTCCAATATTTTCCATGACTAGTATGCTCGGCAGACACTATAAATTCAAGGGTCCGATGATAGATTTTTTTTTTTTTTATGATTATATAGGTACAATACCATTCACTTGTAGCAAACATATATAAACTAAATTTGTATTGTTATTGTAAGTGAATGTATGGTAGCTATATAATCATAACATAAACTACATGATCGGAATCGTTCGGTTAGTATCCACCGAGCATATTAGTCATGTAAAATATGGAGTTGATAAGATAGCTATAGATGCATGATCGTCAATCAGTAAATGTACTTCACTTTGATACACCTCTGGTTATGGGGCTCATAAACGACATGTTATTTTCACCCAATCCATGCATTTTGCATGTAGATGTTATATATTATTAAACGAAAATCATTAAATTTTCTTGGCACATGTCCTAAAGATTCATGCTCTGTCATTCTATATATAGCTAGTGGGTTAGTGGGACATGGCACTCCCCACCAATTTTAGTGGGATTGAAATATATTCTTATATATGTATATACACATATACATACACTTCAATAAAAAACTGCTCAAATCAAACTATCCCCTGTCATTTTTTTGATGATTTCTTGCAGGTAACCTTAAAATCACGTTCTGCACACTTTGAGCGGCTCGGATCATCAAAATTTGCTTGGGAAAGGGGAGGTCCGCACGATAGACTGGTAAGAGATCCCTCACTGGATAATTTGTGTGTATGTGTGTGTGTATTCTTTTACACGGTTTATATATTTAAAAAATATAGTTAAAATATAAGTGTTTAAATTTTCAATCCATTTGAAGCAGTGGGAATATCGTATTTTTTAAATTATTTTATCATAAATGGTTATAATTAATTTTTAGCTATAAGACTCTTAGATGAGAGCCCTAAAATAAAATAAAGAGCAAATATTTAATTATAAGAGTCCTAAGGATAAATATTAATTATTACATTTTAGGATAAATGACCAGAAAAATAAGATATTTGTAACGGTTCAAACAAATTGAGAATTGGAGCACTTAATTTTTTAAACTGTTTATATATTAAAAATATGAGTTTTTCCGGTGTTGGTAATGAAATGCATCAATTACCCAAAAAAAAATGTAACTATTTTATTTTATATATTTATAATTTTTTGTAAATAATAATAAATATTAATATTATTTTTCATGCATAATATATATAGTTTTAAGAAATTTATTACAAGTTGTCGCGTAGCCCAGTTGTTGTGCGTCCCCCCAAGGAGTTGGAGGTTGGGGGTTCTATTCCTAGGAAATGCATTTGTGGGGATTATTAGATGCAAGCCATGTGGCACATGAGTGGCCCACGTGGAGGCACTAGGATGGTGCCACGTGGCATTTAATTTTTTAATATTATTTATTTGGCAAATGTAACAGCCCTAATTTTTGGAAGATAAAAATTTCGTTAAATATTTGAATTTTATTTGAATTACTTATTTTTTACTTTCAGTAATCTGTCGTAATTAGATTATAGTCCTTCGGGGCCAGGCCAATCGAATTAGATTCCAACCGACTACTTGGAGGAACCGAGCAACCAAACTCACCTAGTTACTAGATAAACCTTTTAAACCTTTTGCCTTTACCCATTGGTCAATAGAACTTAGGGTAATCTTTGTTCATTGGATAATAAGCCTCTCATTAAAATATTTTGATAAGTACAAAGATATAGTATTATATATGTTTTAAACACATGTGCAAAGTACATATATGCATTGTTTATTGAGGATTCTCCCACCCTTCTATTATTCATTGGTTATTAACCACAAGGGGAATTATTACCCATTGGGTAATAGCCTTAATCTTCCAACAAAGTACAATGCTTTGATTTAATAATCAAGATTTGGATTCTCATGTACTTTTATGCATTAAAATATTGGGGTATATCTAAACCCTAGATTTTCAAATACTTTATTGAATAAAATAGTACTTATACTTTATTATTATTTTAATAGAGAGAATCCTAGCCTATTATTTAATTGGGGTACTTGGTACCACTTCTATATTTAAATATTGGGCATTTGTACATGTTTATCAATACCATAGATTTGCAAAAAGTACAATATCTATTAGTTTAATCAAACATGTGCCTAATTAGATTTCTTTAATGGGGTATTTGGATTTGAAAATCTAGTACTTTTGTACTTTTATGTTATTATGTGTATATATATATATAGTGTACTTGAGAGAGAGAGAGAGAAATGCCGAGAGAGAGAGAGAGAGGGAAGCCGAGAGAGAGAGAGAGGGAAGCCGAGAGAGAGAGAGAGAGAGAGAGAGAGAGAGAGGAAGATTGGTTGTACCTTCCATGATCTTCTTCATCCTTTCAAATTCATGGGAAAATATTCTTCCTAGCCTAAATCTACCTCCCAATTGTCATTCTATTATTGTTTAAAATCAAATCTTGTACAATTTATCCTTTCTCTCCATCAAATCTTTCAAAATCTTCCATAATCAAATCTTTGGTACAAATCTTAGCCATGCAAGCCTAGGGTTAGGCCTTAATCTTCCAAGATTGCATGACAAGTGTCAAAATTTGAGGTATGGAGAGAGAAGGGGGGGCCGGCCTTGAGAGAGGAGAGAGAGCCAAAGTTTTTTCTATAAATAGAGCCATTCCCATGCCATTTCAACTCACACCTTCCATTCTTCAACTTCTCTCTCTAGAAATCCTTTGTTCTTGCTTTGTTCTTCTTGTTCTTGAGTTCTTCTTGTGTTCTTCAAGAAACTCATCCAAAACCGCCACTAGACCGCCACTCAACCACCCTCTCGATCCAAAAGTAGTAGTAGTAATAGCCAAGGTCAAGTTTCGAGAGAAACCTTGCTCTTTCGAAGCTACCGGAAGCTCCTGTAGGAAGTTACTCCGTCCGACCATTGATTACCATCCGTAAGCTGTTACTACCGCCTAGAAGAACGGTAAGAAAATCCTTACTTACTTCCTACTTACTTACTTACTTACTCAAGTATAACGTTGTTATTTTGAATTTCTAAGAAAGAACGGTTTTTGAAAGTTAAAACGATACCATGTGGATCGAAGTATTCGTATTTTGATATTTCAAGGAGTATGAGTTTGTATACGTGAATCGATTGTGTTACTTGTGGTATATTTTAGAATTGGATGATCTTGTTAGAATGTCTCATGCTTACTTTTGTCTTACCACGGAGTCTTTGCATGTAAACGAGACACGAGAACTGAGAAAGTAGAAATATGGCACCTAGGGTGTGATTAATGAAAGGAAATGTTTTTCGAGAAAGGAAATATTTTGAAACTACATTATGGCCGGTTTTGGTTGCATAATGTGAGTTGTGTGTGTGCGTGTGTAAAAGAAAGATTTGTGAAAAAAAACCCAATGAGAACCCAGAGCGGCGGAATCATTGTGGGGATACTCAGGAACTCGGAGCAGCAGAACCGAGGGATGAATTTTTGAAAACCCAAATGGGAACCCGGATCGGCGGAACCATTGGGGGATACTCGAAAACCCGGAGCAGCGGAACCAAGGGTTTTGAATTGTGGCTTGGTTATCTGCGGAGAGGAGCCAATGCAATTGTGTGCCAATGGGAACCCGGTGCGGCAGAACCATTGTGAGGATACTTGGGAACCCGGCGCGGCGGAACCGAGGTTGGGTGTGTTAAACAAATGATTTTGGGAAATGTTGATTTGTATATGAAAATGGAGACACGGTCTACGATGAATTGCGTAGGAGAAACTCGGAGAATCTTGGACACCAACGATAGTTATATAGCGATTGCGGATGTGTTATTGATATTGTCTTTTGTAACTGTGTATATACGTATCATATGGAAATTGATGTTTTATTATAATCTATTGTTTGTAAGTTAAAATAGGTGGGTACGGAACGGATTTTTTTTTATTGAGCTTTCGTAGCTCATGGTGTTATCTTTGGTGACCCTGACATATTTATCGGTGGTGACACTGGTATAATGTGTCAGACTTTGTAGTTGATCAAGGTGAGCAGTACACCTTGGAGGTCTTTTGAGCTGAAGAGCTGGCTCAGATGGAGGAGCAGGCGGAGCTGTAGTTAGAAACCTTAGTTCCCTTCCCTTGTGTAATAAAAGTACTCTCATGAGAGTTATGATGTAAGAATGAGCCAGACTCTCTTTATTATGTAATAAATGCCTCTTTAACGTAGCTAAAATTCGGGGCGTTACAGCAAATGTATGTATTCGGCAACCAAAATTAGGTAATACCTTTTTGCGACAAAATTATTTAGTCGGCATAACTTTCTGCGACAAACTAGTTTGGTCGGCAAAATACTTTTCGCGACAAATTGTTTTGTCGGGAAAAATAGTCTTTGGTGACAAAAATAATTTTAGTCGGCAAAAACTTTCCCAAACCAAGTGTTGCTGACCAAACTGGTAACCAAAATTTTTAGTTGCGGAAACCTTTTGGCAACTAAAAACAACCATTTGGCGACTATTATTTTTGTCAGCAAAAGCGTTTTTTCTTGTAGAGAGAGAACTAATAACCTTGAAGAGAGAAGGGGAGATTGAGTGAATTTAATGGGTTGTTTGGAGAAAATTATATTTTAAAATATTAGAGGTGGGTTATAGGAAGAAAGTAGGCTAGAAATTTTAATGTTTCTAGAGAATCTAGACTACAAGCAACAAACATTTAATTTAAGGCCAAAAACTATATGGTCTCTCCACTTGAGCAGTTTTGAAGGGTAAAAATAAAAGACAACTCTTGATTGATTTAATCCCTTACAAAGATAGAGAAGAATGTCAAACTTTTAGAGCCATATCAAGTAAAATCATAATGGATGTCTAAACTACCTATTTTTTAAGCAAGAATAGGACAACTTATAAGTAATAATCATGAAAAGGGACAACCTCTACCTTGACCATCTAGCTTTATCTTCAATCATTTTCCCGAACTTGCTTCTTCCGTCTTCCACAAAACAACGACAAAGTAGCTTTACATTTGTCAAATATCCAAAACAAGTTCTCTCATATACTAACAATCAAGGCAACGGAAGGGACGATCTACTCTTTCCCTACAAACTAGAAACACAATTTATCAGTGATAACAATGATCAACACCCATTAAAATTAGTAAACAACAGAATTGATTAATCATTCTCGCAAAGAATGGAACCTATAGGAGGGGGACTATTATTGTTTGACAAGTATTGAAAGAAAAGAGGCGAAGGAGGTGGTAAATCATCATTTTAAAGGTAAATCATCACACAATAGAAGATTCTTATTCTTTGTTTCTCGCTAACTAAAATATAACAATGATTTACATAAACAAGGAAAGATAGAAGCCTATCAAAAAAAAAAAAAACAAGAAAAGATAGAAGACTAGGCAAACAAAATACTATAGGTACACACATGAATAATGAATATGATATACAAGGACCTTCAAATTAAATAGAATCTTAGTTCTTTATAATTGATTAATCTACAAGGAAATATAGAAAGATAAGACTCATTATAAACCTGATAACTTGGACTTGAGTTTTAATAATGAAAGTATCAGCATCAATAAACGCATCCAACACTTTAGATAGCTCCACAAACTTTTTCAAGCTCCAATCATGCTCTTTCTTCAAGAATTGATGCAATGTATCTCCAGAAACTCCATTACAACAGCTGAAATTTCTATTTTGCTACCAACCCAATAGTCAAGCAATAATAGGAATGAAGAACAAACAATGAACACCGGACATACGTGGAAAATTCCAAAAACGGGTAAAAACCACGTGAATGAATCAAATACTCTATTTAACTTCTGCGGTTACAAGTAATCTTACCTTACGATTCTGAATCCTCACAAATTGCCCTAAGAACTACTTGTTGACTCCTCATTCACCACACCCAGTATTTGATTGCCGCTACCTTGACTGCTCAAGCCTTCCACAATCCTTCAGAAATCCACCGAAGAACAACTCGAAGTTTGTAGAAACAAGGTTGTGAATACTTCTTGAAGTTTGACTTTGGCAATTGAATAGAAATCTCAAGAATCTGTTGTGCCAAACGAATCAAGGGTAGAAATACCCTTTCTCACGTATTAAAAAACAGGGCAGTTCCAGAGACACCTATAAAAACATCTAAAGATTATCTCATAGTTTTTGATCATATTTTATGATTCGAACCGTTCAATGTATGCAGAATGTGATTTTAAGGGTGCCCGCGAGAAATTAGTAAAAAATATAACCGAAAAGTGCTTGTTTTGAGCAGTTTTTAATTGAACCATTCAATGAAAACTATTCAAATCAAGCTTTTTCCGGTCTTTTTTTTTTTTTGCTGATTTCTCACAGTTATCCTTAAAGTCACGTTTTGATCACATTGAGCTGCTCGAATAATTAAAATTTGATCGAAAACTATGAGATGTTTTTATAGGTATTCCTAGAACCGCCCCGATTAAACAAAGAACCCACGTCCTTTTTCTTATAGCTGCTCCAGTGTTTTTCTCGTTACCCTAGCAGAAAAGAAAAGGCCCCTTTTTATAGTAATTGCATTCCAATTGATACATTGATCGATCCATCACTCAATCTACTTCAATTCCAAACGGCTGCCACGATTGATCAGCTGGTTCTGATTGATGTTAGTTTGATGACCCGATCAATCTGCTCCAATAGCGCTCAAAAAACACTCTCTTAATTATAAATTTATGATTTCTTCCACTTTAATCCTATACAGACTCACTACACTTAGAAAAGATAAAAAGGCATTACAACTCGATAAAGAATGGAATACAAAAGAAAATATGTTTTGTCAATGAAATTGCCAACCAAAAAATAGCACCACTTTTTTGAGCTAACAATCTCCCCTTTAGCACTTCCTTGACAAAAAAAATTACAAAAATACTACCATATCCCTAATTCGTTAATCTCCCTACAACCAAAACTCAAATAAAATAAGAGATTAGATAACCAGAATTCTTTCTTCCCCCTTTTTGTCTTGGAAGGACAAGGAGGTTCAGAATATAGGCAATGATAAGAAGGCAATTTCCGTTTGATCGGAAAAAAAAAATGATAAGAAGGCAGGATGAGTAGAAGAACAGCCATAAGCTCTGCACATGATTAGCTTAGCCTAGAACAATAGCCAAGATGCATAAATTACTATGCATAAGACATATCGATCAGAAGCATGTCATCTTAGAACAACTAATATTCAGAACTCATAAAACATAGTGTAGTGGGCTAAAATATCTGAAGGCTCAAAGAGTTCGAAAGGGTCACAAGGGGAACCCACTGTTCAGTTGTCTTTGTTCGTCTGTAAGTTGGATTCTGCTCCGGTGATAGCCTCCACGGGTTAACCAAGCGTCAGCTGAGCCTCTAGTTCTTGGCCGAGCCTCAACTACCTTTTTGAACGATGGACGTGCATGGGACTCGGTCAGTCTCCGTCGTTTGGAAGAGTATAGCGGCGCTTGGAGAAGTATAGTCGCGTGTCATAACCTCGCTTCGTTCGGGAAACACTTCCTACATTCGGGTGGGTCGGCGTCCTTTCGGCAATGTGTCTTCTCGTGAATGGTACGTGGATATAGTTGTTGTGAAACCTTTTGGAAGCTTCCATTGATAGGCGGGTTTCCTTATCTGATAACCGAAGCGATGTTTCTACCCGAAATGACACCCCTAACATTGACTATTGCGGCTCTGCACACTCTGGGAAGCAGCACTCATTGAATGACTCTGACACATGACATCATTCGAGCATAGCAACGCACGTGAAAGGCATTGCTGACTTGTTCAACATTCCAAATCTTTGCCTATAAAAAAAGGACCCCTTCTAGGGCAAGGGTCTGAAAAATTCACTACTAGTCTTTTCTCTCTCCTAGCATACATTCTTACTAAACTTCTCCTCCCTCCTCCACTTATTGACTTGATCATCGGAGCTTCTTCCTGGAGGAACACCCCCCTCTGGTTTGCAGGTCAAGAGACACCACGCCATCCCACCGTGGTTCATCAATAAGAAGAAAGGGTCTAGAAGGTTCAAGGTTGATTCAGCCCTCACAATTGGCAACTCTACTGGGGAACACATATTCTTCCCTAACACCCTGTGGACCTGAAAACAACCCCCTTCCCCTTATCTTATCCTCTTCTCTTCCTCACCAGAATATATGACTCAAAGGTTGCCTTTTCGGAGCCGGAGAACTTTACCCTTGGTTTGGTCGGGTATGGCTCTATCAACCCCAAACCCAATCAAGCCGGGAGGACCATTCTTCCAGTCTCTCGTCAACTCACCTTCCCTCCCACCGAACTTGACATCGCCTTGGCGGGACAGAAGCATGAAGCGGCAGTGATTACCCTACTTCAACAATGGCTCGAAGACCGAGACCGTGGCATGGTCATTACTCCTCATAACGGCCATCCCGCGGAACCAAGCCATCTGAAAAAGGCTCACAAGAAAAGTAGGAAATCAAGCCCCACTCCAACTACCGAACCAATGGCGTCCGAGCGTCAAACGATTTTCGAGCGGCTTGAACATGCACCGAGAGTCCAACCTACAACTTCTTGGCCACGGTTGGTGAGCGTCATTCGAGCGGAGAGCTCAACGAGGTCCTCCATGACGAGCTCTACGGCTGGCACGAACAGGACGGGTGCCTCTAGATGTACACATCACGTCACTCTACGGCAAGTGGGACCAACAGAAGGAAAGCGGCCCATGGATCTAAATAATCCCCCGCAACACATGAGCATGAGTGGATATCCCAAAATTTTGGGGCAATCAAAGTTGGTCTAAGAGCATCCACGTGAAGGAAGACACTCAAAAGGATCACGTGGCCACCACCGAATGTCAAGCAAAGAGGGATACATGGAACGTGATAACACAATCATCTTGTATGACCCAGAACCATCGGGAGGAGGCAATTAGCAGCATAGGGAACGGATTGAATGACCACAGCGTCACCACTGAGAGCTAAGGGTAGTTCCCGAGCCTCAATTGGATGTTCCGGCATTGGGCGCTCAAAAAGGCCAAAGCTTCACCATTTACAGATGCCATTTAGCAAGAACGACCGCTGGAACAGTTTGTCATTGTAGACACCCTATTCTGGACTGTCTAGATTAGTTTACTTACGGTCTTTGATTCCCTGATGATGAGTAAAGATCAAGAACACCCCGAGAATGTTAGTGTGTTTGAGATTTGAGCGTTCCAAAACTCTTTCAAACCCTTTCAAAAACCCTTCAAACCAGAACCAAAAGGCCTTAGCAAAACCCTACAGGCACACGCTGGTTCCAAACCAATGTGCGTTGGTCATCTGCCACATGTCAATTATCGGTCAGCTTTGACCTTTGACCAGGCAGGGATTCGCGCATGCAGGTCCAAAACATGTGTACCCCGTATATCCAATTCATGTTCCAGGTGCTTGAGACCCCGTATATCTGATTCTCATATTTGACTTCCGACTTTAGGTTAAACCCATACCTCACGCATCAACTACGGGCCCACTATGATTTTCAACTCATTTTAGTCAGTAAGGTGTCACATTGTATCTATAGTCTACTCACATCATTCCGTTGATTCAAGTTTTCCCAACAATTAACTCAACGAGCTCATTTAAGTCCATCGGATACTACTCTTGAGTGAAACAAGTAATGCTCTTTAAAACACGTGAAAGGATGCATAAACAAACCCATTAAACTCGACGAGAAACTTCAAAATGCGAGTTGAAAAATATAGGAAAGCAGCTGAAAGACACTGCAGCAACTCAATCTCCTACCGGTAGAAACTGCAAACAGAAGAGCCAACCTTGTGAATGAAACAACTTTGAGCTTGACCTATCGGTAGGTAAACAAAACCTACCTGTAGGTGGCTGAATACGTTTAAGCAGCTTTTGAGTTTCACCTACTAGTAGGTGAGAAGTACCTACCGGTAGAAGTTAGATACATTGAGCAACTTTTGAGCTGTTGCTGTACGTTTGAGCTGGTTATGAAGAATTTCTCACTCATCCTACCGGTAGGGGAAGTATGATTTAGGTGATTTTGATAGAATTTACAGATTTCGATTCCAAGCTCAATAACAACATTCAAGCATGATTTCAGGCATCAAATCACTTATAAAACATATAAAGAGAGGTAGAAATCCCTACCTCAATTACCCAAACCGAACCCAAAGAGATCGAACAAGCCCTAGAACTTCAAACTCCGAACCAAGCCAACTACGGGTCACCGAGCTCCTACCAATGCAATTCAAGCTCCAATACGCGTAGAGGTGAAGAATTTGAGGTTGATTGATGAAGGGTTGAAGTTGATTTGTTGGGTTTTTGAGTGAGAGTGAGAGAAAGATGAAGAGGGTGCCGAGAGAGAATGAGAGAGAAAGAGATCGGGAGAGAGAGTGGGAGACCAAGAGATGGAGAGGGGAAATAAATCCCCTGCCACACACACACATATATACACCAAATTACACTAACACCCACATCTCCCAAATCCTTGCACATGAACCCACAACCATTATTTTCACATTAAACCATCATTTATCCACTTATAAAGCATTAAGATTATTAAAGAAATTTACGGGTCTCTACACTTAATATAAATTAATACCCAAAAGAATTATTAACTGTTTAACTTTACAAATAAGTCCCCAAGTTTATATGATTACAACCTTGGCACCACGGCCCAAATCAACTTATATACAAGTACGTCTGATAGAATATTCCAAACGCTTTAGTCAAAAAAGAATTTAAGAATAATTAGTTACAAACTCATCTTTGCCAAAATAAAGTCATTACAAGATGTTTAAGTAACTAAAGTGAAATCAGCATCCAAAAAATCTTCATGTCCCAGCACACGATTGTCCGGTATTTTGTCCTGAAAAGAAAGATTAGGTTGAACTACACTATCCCAGTTGGAAAATCTTTACCCATTCTACGTGCAAATGTGATAATAAGTGCAAAAGAATGAGACATGAAGGTATAAGTCAACCGATGGATTGCAATCAACTCATTTTGATCATTCAAACACATGCCTTTAACATAATTGGCCACATTGTTTGTAAGACTCAAGCAACATTATGTTTTCGACGCGGCTCACTATCCCTAATCTCCACTCTCTATATTTTCACCCCTTGCGTTACAACATAATACCACGAGGGTTACCATATTGCCACCCCTTGTGTTACGAAGAACCCTAACCACTTGGATCACCGTATTACCACCCCTTGCGCTACGAGACCCACTTAAGTCTCCGTATTACCACCCCTTGCGTTACGAGAATCCAACTTCCGACCCAAACAACTACTTTCTTACTCAATATGCAAACTACGTCCTTCTCATGACAACATTCATCCAAGAAACATCATACGTTATGCCAACAATATTACCACTATGCCACAAACACTCTCAAGTAATAAATCAATCAATAAGTTACATTTTAAATCAATTTTAATCAAGTGAATTCCTATTCACTTCTTACTACCAGAATGCCAACGGACCAAGGATAGCTTCAAAGAACCAAAGGAAGTCAATTGAACATGCTTTGAATAGATTAGGAGGTGTCAAAATGGGTTTAGAAGTGATCGGTACTCAAAACAGTCGAATCGGAGCAACCTGTGAAAAACTGCATAGAAAGCCATGGAGTATTGATACAAAAATAATTGTATCGATACGGGAGAGTTTGGAGTATCGATACAAAAATAATTGTTTCAATTAGACTACTTGTCATGTGAAAAGAGAATAATGATTCCTAGTAGATGCATAGATTATTGATCACTAGGTGATAAGAACTCTGAAAGTGTGCATTTGGGGTAACAAAATCGAAAAAAAAGTGGTTGCTTTTGGTTTGGTACGGATTAAATTGTATGTTATAGATTCGGAACGTGTTTGTTTCCTCAAATCGATGTTGCCTGGATCTGTATAGATTAAATCTTTCGTACTAGATCCAACGAATTTTTGTTGCCTCGAATCAATATCACCATAAATTCAAGAGTTTGTCAATTTTATAAATCTAGAAACTTGCGTGTTGCTTCGGTTGGAAATAAAAGAAACTTATTTTCTTCATGGGAT
Organism: Rhododendron ovatum; assembly: GCA_019656835.1. Taxonomy (NCBI): domain Eukaryota; kingdom Viridiplantae; phylum Streptophyta; class Magnoliopsida; order Ericales; family Ericaceae; genus Rhododendron; species Rhododendron ovatum. The sequence continues at coordinate 24,016,585 of CM033792.1, read as the reverse complement.
GGAAATAAAGAAATGGTTCCAACATACTACTAGGGTATGACTGTTGGCCATGAGAAAAATATATGATGGTTAGTAGGTGTTAGGACTACTAGTCATGCGAATAAAAAATACTGAAATACATGACGGTTAGTATGTGTTTAGACTACTAGTCATGTGAAAAGAGTATAGGGATTCCAAGTAGATGTAAAGACTAATGATCACTAAGTGATAAGAACTCTTAAACTGTGCATTTGAGGTAAAAAAAGAAAAGAAGTGTTTCCTTTTGGTTTGATATGGATTAAAGTGTATGTAATAGATTCGAAACGTGCTTGTTGCCTCGATTTGATGTTGTTTGGGTTTGTTATGGATCAAAACTTATGTATTAGATCAAATAAATATTTGTTGTCTCGAATCAACGGCGCACTAAATTCAAGAGAGGGTCAATTTTATAAATCTAGAATCTTGAGTGTTGCTTCGGTTGGAAATAAAATAAACTTGTTTTCTTGAAGGGATGAAAATAAAGAAATGGTTCATACATCTTACTAGGGTATTACTGTTTGCAATGAGAAAAATACATGACAGTTAGTAGACTACTAGTCATGTGAATAAAAAAATTGAAACATGTAACGGTTTGTAGGGTTTTAGACTACTAGTCATGTGAAAATAGAATAAAGATTCCTGGTATATGTAAAGACTGCTAATCACTACATGATAAGATAAAGTGGTAAGAAATCTGAAAGTCTGCATTTATGATAATGAAATCGAAAAAACAGTCGTTCCTATCTGTTAAGTAACGGTTGAAGTGTACGTAATAGATCTGAAACGTGCTTTTTGCCTCAAATTGATATTGGCTGGGTCTGCTATAGATCAATTCTTAGGTACTAGATTTAATAAATATTTGTTGCCTCGAATCAATATTGTGCTCACTTCAAGAGTTGCTCAATTTTATAAATCTAGAAATTTGCGTGTTCCTTCGATTGGAAATAAAATAAGCTTGCTTTCTTGATGTAAAGGAAAAAAGAAATGGTCCCCACATCCTACTAGGGTATGACTGCTAGTCCTGAGAAAAATACATTACGGTTAGTAGTTTATGTGGAGAAAAAATACTGAAACACGTGACGGTCAGTAGATGTTTAGACTACTAGTCATGTGAAAAGAGAATTATGATTCTTAGTAGATGTAAAGACTACTGATCACTAAGTGATAACAAAAAGTGGTAAGAACCTTGGAAGTTTGGATTTATGATAATGAAATCGAAAAAATAGTGGTTCTTATAGGTTTTGAAATGATTAAAGTGTACGTAATAGATTCAAAACGAGTTTTTTGCCTCAAATCGATGTTGTCTGGTTCTGCTATGGATCCAGTCTTACGTGCTTAATCCAATAAATATTTGTCCTCTCGAATCAATGTCGCCTTAAATTCAAGAGTTGGTCAATTTTATAAATCTACAAAGTTGCGTGTTGCTTCGGTTGGAAATAAAAGAAGCTCTTTTTCTGGATGGGATGGAAATAAAAAAATGGTTCCTATATCCCACTACGGTATGACTGCTTGCCCTAAGAAAAATACATGACGGTTAGTAGGTGATTAGACTACTAGTCATGTGAAGAAAAAAAATACTGAAACACGTGACGGTTAGTAGGTGTTTAGACTGCTAGTCATGTGAAAAGAGAATAGAGATTCCCTGTAGATGTAAAGACTGCTGATCACTAAATGATAAGAAAAAGTGGTAAGAACTCTAAAAGTCTGCATTTATGATAATTAAATCGAAAAACCAGTCGTTCCTATCAGTTAACGGTTGAAGTGTACGTAATAGATCCGAAACTTGCTTTTTGCCTCGAATTGTTATTGCCTGGGACTGCTACGGATCAATTCTTACATACTAGATCTAATAAATATTTGTTCCCTCGAATCAATGTCGCGCTCACATCAAGAGTTAGTCAATTTTATAAATCTAGAAATTTGTGTGTTGCTTCAGCTTGAAATAAAAGAAGCTTGTTTTCTTGATGGAATGGAAAAAAAGAAATGGTTCCTACATCCTACTAGGGTATGACTGTTGGCCCCGAGAAAAATACATGGCGGTTAGTAGTCTATGTCACGCCTTCGATTTTCAACATAGACAAATAGTTATTTCATTGAAAGATCCTTGCTTAACACAAATTAATACCCAAAAGAATTCTTAACTGTTTAACTTTACAAATAAGTTCCCAAGTTTATATGATTACAACCTAGGCACCACGGCCCAAATCAACTTATATACAAGTACGTCAGTTAGAATATTCCAAACTTTTTAGTCAAAAAAGAATTTAAGAATAATTAGTTACAAACTCATCTTTGCCAAAATAAAGTCATTACAAGATGTTCAAGTAACTAAAGCGAAATCAGCTTCCAAAAAATCTTCATGTTCAAGCACACGAATGAAAGCAATCTATTGTCCGGTATTTTGTCCTGAGAAGAAAGATTAGGTTGAGCTACACTAGCCCAATAGGAAAATCTTTATCAATTCTATGTGCAAATGTGATGATAAGTGCAAAAGAATGAGACATGAAGGAATAACTCAACCGATGGATAGCAATCAACTCATTTTAATCTTTCCAACACATGCCTTTAACACAATTAGCCACATTGTTCGTAAGACTCAAGCAATATTATGTTTTCGACGCGACCCACTATCCCTAATCTCCACTGCCTGTATTTCCACCTCTTGTGTTACAGCATAATACCACGAGGGTTACCGTATTGCCACCCCTTGCGTTATGAAGAACCCTAACCACTTGGATCACCGTATTACCACCCCTTGCGTTATGAGAATCCAACTTCCGACCAAGGATAAATTCATTTTTTACTAACGGAATGCCAACGGACCAAGTAATAAATCAATCAACAAGTTACATTTTAACACAGTTTTAATCAAGTGAATTCCTATTCATTTTTTACTAACGGAATGCCAACGGACCAAGGATAAATTCAATGAGCCAAAAGAGGTCAATTGAACATGCTTGGAATAGATTAGGAGGTGTTAAAAAGAGTTTAGAAGTGATCGGGACTCAAAACAGTCGAATCGGGGCAACGTGGCAAAACTGCCCAAAAAGCCATGGAGTATTGATACAAAAATAATTGTATCGATACGGGAGAGTTTGGAGTATTTCTATCGATACGGGAACGTTACGACAAATTCTAAAGCTACTGGAATGCAGATTCCTTCAGCGTATCGATACACCAACACTTGTATCGATAAGGGGACGTTACGAACTGTGATTTTATGCAAAAAACTCAAAAGCAAATACATCAAAACAACATACGATCCAAGGTACAATTTCTACACTTCATCAACGTATAACACACGTAAAAATGGTAAAGAAATCCCTACCTCAAGTCAATGAGCAAAACCCAAGAGATTCCAACGAGCCCTAGGTCCAAACTTTTGAAATCATCCGAGATCTTCTTACTGAGCATTACCCAACGCGATACGAGCCCAAAATCGCATAAATGAGGTGAAATAAGGGTGGATCCTTGAGGTTTTAGAGAGAGAGAGATAGAGCCGAGAGAGAGAGAGAGAGAGAGAGAGAGTTTGGAGATGAAATTATGTAACAACTCCGATTTTCATCAAATAAAAATCTCGTTGTTATTTAAAATTACTTATTTTCTCTTAAGTGGCTATATGATTTCTTGTTTATTTTCGTCATAGTTAGATTTTGGTCATTTGTTAACTCTCGACTAGAAACCCTACTTGACCAATTTAGTTAGTTTCTAACCAACTAGTTGATGGAACCAAACTAACCTAGTTACTAGATGAATCTTTTGAACCTCTTGAACCATTTTACCATTACCCATTGGTCAATAGAAGTTAGAATAATCTTTGTCCATTGGACAATAGGCCTCCTATTAAAATATGTGGATTAGTACATAAATATAATATTATATATGTTTTAAACACATGTGCAAGTACATTTATTCTTTGTTTATTGGGTATTCTCTCACCCCTTTATTATCCTTTGGTTATTAACCACTAGGGAAACTATTACCCATTGGGTAATAGCACTAATCTTCCAACAAGGTACAAGGTTTTATTTAAATAATCAAGATTTGGATTCCCATGTACTTTTATGTATTAAAATATTGGGTATATCTAAACCCTAGATTTCTAAAGTATTTTATTGATTAAACTAGTACTTGTACTCTATTATTATTTAATGTGGAGAATTCTAGCCTTTTTATTTAATTGGGATACTTGGTACCACACCTATATTTAAATATAGGGCATTTGTTCACATGCTTTGAAGGACATTTTGGTTATTTTAATATAAAACTTTCCTTATTACTTTTGGCCATTGGACAATAAATACTAGGGGTTTTATTATCCATTGGGTAATAGGGTTATTCTTTCAACTAGTACTAGGGTTTAATAAACTAGTCATTTTTCCTAATTGCCATGTGACATGGTACCTATATTATATTATGCAGGTACTTTTGGATTTCAAAGCCTAAGATTCCCTAGGTACCTTGGTATTTTTTTTTATATTTGGGTTTTGTACCCAATTGGATTAATTTAATAGGGAGATGATCTCCCTAGATTACATAAGTACCTATGTATATATAATATGTGTACTTGGATGACTAAGTAATGACTTAGTACACATGTGCTTATTTATTTGTTTAATGAGAAAATCTTGGCTTTAAAATCTCTATGATTCAAAGTACCAAACGTACAAAATATTTTTTTTTGTCTTTCTTGTACATAATAGTATATATATATGTGTGTGTGTGTGTGTGTGTGTACTTGTGCAAGAGAGAAAAGGAAGGAGAGAGAGAGGAGAGGCTGAGAGAGAGAGAGGGGAGAGAGAGAGAGTTGGCACAGAGAGAGAGGAGGGAGAGAGAAGAGAAAGAGGAGATTTGGGTTGTACCACCATGATCTTCTTACATCTTTCAAATCCTTGGCCATATATTCTTCCTAGCCAAGATCTATCCTTTCATTGTCCTTCTATAATTATTTAACCTAGCCTTCCCTCCATCAAATCTTCCAAATCTTCCAAGATCAAATCCAAGGTACAAATCCTAGCCATGCAAGCCTAGGGTTGGCCTTTGATCTTTCAAAGATTGCATGACAAGTGTCAAAAATTGAGGTATGGAAAGAGAGGGGGTGCCGGCCTTGGAAAGAGAGGGGGAGCTCAAGTTTTGGCTATAAATAGAGTCATTCCCATGCCATTCAACTCACACCTTTCCATTCTTCAACTTCTCTCTCTAGAAATCCTTTATTCTTTCTTTGTTCTTCTTGTTCTTGAGTTTTTCTTGTGTTCTTCAAGAAACTCATCCAAAGCCGCCACTAAGCCGCCACTCGACCACCCTTCGATCCAAAAAGTTTAAGTAGTTTAGTCAAGATCAAGTTTTGAGAGAAACCTTCTCTTTCGAAGCTACCGGAAGACCACCGTAGGAAGTTACTCTGTCCGACCACCGATTGCCGTCCGTAAGCCGTTATTATCGCCAAGAAGTAAGGTTGGATCTCCTTATCTTCCATCCCAAGTAGGAAGTAGGTTATCTTTATTTACTTTCCATCTCAAGTATAACGTATGTTGTTTTGATCTCCAAGAAAGAACGATTTTTCAAAAGTGAAAACTTTACTATTTGAATCGAAGTATTCGTATTTTGATATTTCGAGGAGTTTGAATTAGTATACATGAATTGATTGTAATACTTGTGGTATATTATGGAGTTGGATGATCTTGTTAGATTACAATGAATGATTCATGCTTACTTTTGTCCTACCACGGAGTCTTTGCATGTAAACGAGACACAAGAACCGAGAAAGTAGAAACATGACACCTAGGATATGGTTGACAAGGAAAATATGTTTCCCCGGGAGTGGAAATATTTTTGAAACGACATAATGACCAGTTTTGGTGGCATTATGTGATATGTGTGTGTGTATGTGTGCCAATGGAAACCTGGCGCGGCGGAACCATTGTGAGGATACTCGGGAGACCGGCGCGGCAGAACCGAGGTTGGGTGTGTGGCTTAGTTATCCGCAGTACGGAGCCAATGCAATTGTGTGCCAATGGGAACCTGGCGCGGCGGAACCATTATGAGGATACTCGGGAACCCGACGCGGCGGAACCGAGGTTGGGTGTGTTAAACAAATGATTTTGAGAAATGTTGATTTGTATATGAAAATGGAGACACGGTCTACGATGAGTTGCGTAGGAGAAAATCGGAGAATCTTAGAGAATCTTGGACCCCAACGATAGTTATATAGCGATTGCGGATGTGTTATTGATATTGTCTTTTGTAGCTGTGTATACACGTATCATGTGGAAATCGATGTTTTATTATAACCTATTGTTTGTAAGTTAAGATAGGTGGGTAAGGATTTTTCTATTGAGCTTTCATAGCTCATGGTGTCACTTTTGGTGACCCTGACATAGTTTATAGGTGGCGACGCCGGTATAATGTGTCAGACCTCATAGATGAACAGGGTAAGATGTACACCTTGGAGGCCTTCGGTGCCAAGGAGCTTGCCAGAATGGAGGAGCAAGCGGAGCAGTAGTTAGGAGCCCTAGTTCCTCCCTTGTTGAATAAATGTACCATTTAATGTATTTATGATGTAATAATGAGCCAGACTCTCTTTATTATGTAATAAATGCCTCATTAACGTACCCAAAATTCGGGGCGTTAAAAATTATCTCCTACACTCTCACACACACTATATATACTCACATACAAAGCAAATCACACATTTACTCCCTCTAGTTTCCATTCTTCCACTTCAAACACAATTCAATTAACCACGAATTAAACCATACTTTCTCAATTAAGCATTTAATAAATATTTCAATAACTAAAATTATTCGGGTCTTTACAATCTATCCTCCTTAAAGAAATTTAGTCCCGAAATTTACAACTCAAGCCAATCAAGATCATGCATCAAGTAAACGTGCTCACGTCATAACACATACTACCAAACAACAAGTTAACATTCATAAGATTGAAATTTCTAGACTTATGTGATTAGTTCAGAAACAAATGCGGGTATTTCTCTCTTACTTCATCTTCCCTTTCCCACGTTGACTCTTCTTTTCGAGCGTACTCCAAAGACTCATACTAACGGTATGGTCTTACCCCTTAAAACTTGCTCGCGCGAATCTAGGATGCGTATCGGCTCATCCCCGCAAGATGCATCGGCTTCCAACTTTAGTTCAGACCACTCTAGAACGTGTGACGGATCCGGCTCATACTTTCGTAACATTGACACATGGAACACATCATGAACGTTCGATAGTCTTGGTGGTAACGCCAATCGATACGCGACTTCCCCAATCGTTTCAATAATATCAAACAGTCTGATATAACGCAGTGAAAGCTTGCCCCTTTGCCCAAAATGAGATAATCCCTAACGCAGCGATACCTTAAGAAACACGTAATCCCCCACTTCAAACGATAACGGTCGGCAACGATGATCGGCATAACTCTTTTGCCTACTTTGCGCGATTAACAACCGTTGATGAATCACTTTGACTTGCTCGGTGATTCTCCTTTGCACTTCAAGAAGACGTTGACGAATGGCTTTCATTCTCTTGGAAGTTTCTTGGATCAATTCCGGCCCTACTAACATAACCTCGCCCAACTCGATCCAACAAATGGGCGATCAACACAGTCTCCCATACAAAGCTTCATACGGCGCCATCTCGATACTAGATTGGTAGCTATTGTTGTACGCAAATTCGACTAACGGTAGGTGATCCTCCCAATTACCCCAAAAATCCATAACACAAGCCCGAAGCATAACTTCTAGGATTTGGATCGTTCTCTCAGATTACCCGTCTGTTTGAGGATGATACGCGGTACTGAACAAAAGATTGGTGCCAAAAGTGACTTGCATGCTTTGCCAAAAGCGTGGGGTAAATCTTTGATCTCGATCCGACATGATAGAAACAAGAATTCCATGAAGACGAATAATCTCGCGAATGTACAAACGACTAAGTGTATCTATCGTAACTGTAACCTGAATAGGTAAGAAATGCGTTGACTTGGTCAATCGTTCGATATCACCCAAATGGCATCATGCCCCCTCGGCAATCTCAGTAAACCGGTAACGAAATCCATTGTCACGTTCTCCCACTTCCATTCGCCACTGGTAACGGCTGTAACTCCCCCGCGGGTCATTGGTGTTCGGCTTTCATTTGTTGGCACGTAAGACACTTAGAGACGAAAATAACGACGTCTCTCTTCATTCTCGGCCACCAAAATGGTCTACGCAAGTCATGATACATTTTCGTTCCCCCGGATGTACGGCTAAAGGTGAATGGTGAAATTCTCTCAAAATTTGCTCTCGACACGAAATGGGTACGAATAGTTTTCCTTGGTATCGCAAACTTTGATCGGCATGAATCATCCACCCTTCTCGAGCATTTCAACTAAGGAACTTGGTGCGAAATTCCCCCGTTTCTTCATCTTGTTGTTGAGCCTCAATCACTCGAGTTGACAAGGTTGATTGAACGGTCAAGTTGCACAAAATGACTCCCTCTCGAACCTCTTCAAAATGCAACGCATAGGAGCCTAAGTCGTTCATCGTTTTCCACTCGTGGATGGCTAAACTCGCAAGGTGTGTCAATTTTCTACTCAACGCGTCCGCTACCATGTTCGCCTTGCCCGGGTGATATTGCAACTCAAAATCATAGTCTTCACAATGTTCCATCCAACGACGTTGTCGTAAATTTAGCTCCTTTTGAGAGAACAAGTACTTTAGACTCTTGTGATCGCAAAAGACTTCGAACCTCTCACCGTACAGATAATGACACCAACTCTTCAAAGCAAAGACGATGGCCACAAGTTCTAAGTCATGGGTAGGGTAATTCCGCTCGTGAGTTTTCAATTTTCGCGATCCAGACGCCACCACTCGTCCCAATTGCATCAATACGCACCCTAACCCCTCTTTCGAAGCATCATAATACACTGAGTAACCAACTCCCTTTTTAGGCACAATCAAAACCAACGCAGTAGTCAACTTTTTCTTCAATTCCTAAAAAGCCACCTCACATGCATCACTCCAAACAAAACAAGTTCCCTTATGAGTCAATTTAGTCATTGGAGCTGCTAAGCGAGAGAAATCAAGGACAAAACGACAGTAGTACCCGGCCAAGCCCAAGAAACTACGAATCTCGAATACATTTTTCGGTCGCTGCCAATTCATTACAGACTCTATCTTTCCTGGATCAACGGACACCCCATCCTTCGATACAATGTGACCGAAAAACTTGACCTCAGACAACCAAAATTCGCATTTACTAAGCTTGGCATACAAACGGTGCTCTCTCAAGAGTTCAAGAACGATAGAAAGATGAGTTTGGTGCTCTTCCTCTGAAGGTAAGTAGAAAAGGACATCGTCCACAAAAACAACTACGAAACGATCAAGATAGGCACGAAAGATACGGTTCATTAGATCCATGAAAGTCGCCAATGCATTCGTCAATCCAAAGGGCATAACAACAAATTCGTAGTGGCTGTAACGAGTACGAAAAGCGATTTTAGGAATGTCTTCCCTCTTAACTCTCAACTGATGGTAACCGGACCTCAAGTTAATCTTAGAAAAACAAGTTGCACCTCGAAGTTGGTCAAACAAATCGTCGATTCTAGGCATTGGGTATTTATTCTTAGTGGTGACATGGTTTAACTTACGATAGTCGATACATAGGCGAAACGATCCATCTTTCTTCTGAGCGAATAATGTCGGTGCTCCCCACGGCGACGTACTTGGACGGATATATCCCAAACTCTCCAATTCTTGCAACTGAGTCTTCAATTCTCTCAACTCAGTAGGCGCAATGTAACAACTCCGATTTTCATCGAATAAAAATCTCGTTGTTATTCAAATTACTTATTTTCTCTTGAGTGGCTATATGATTTCTTGTTAATTTCCGTCATAGTTAGATTTTGGGTCATTGGTTAACTCTCGACTAGAAACCCTACTTGACCAATTTAGTTAGTTTCTAATCAACTAGTTGGCGGAACCAGACTAACCTAGTTACTAGATGAACCTCGTGAACCATTTTGCCTTTACCCATTGGCCTATAGATGTTAGGGTAATATTTGTCTATTTAACAATAGGCCTCCCATTAAAATATGTGGATTAGTACATGAATATAGTATTATATATGTTTTAAACACGTGTGCAAGTACATTTATTCTTTTTTTATTGGGTATTCTCCCACCCCTCTATTATCCTTTGGTTATTAACCGCTAGGGAAACTATTACCCATTGGGTAATAGCTCCTATTCTTCTAACAAGGTACAAGGTTTTATTAAATAATCAAGATTTGGATTCCCATGTGATTTTATGCATTAAAATATTGGGGTATATCTAAACCCTAGATTTCTAAAATACTTTATTGAATAAAATAGTACTTGTACTTTATTATTATTTTAATGGAAAGAATCCTAGCCTTTTATTTAATTGGGGTACTTGGTACCACATCTATTTTTAAATTTTGGGCATTTGTACATGTGTATCAAAACCCTAGATTTGTCAGTACAAAATCTATTAGTTTAATCCAACATGTGCCTAATTGGGATTTCTCTAATAAGATATTAGATTTTGGGAAATCTAGTACTTGTACCCTTATTATATTATATGTGGTTGAATATTATTGGTGTACTATCCATAAGTGGTTGTATTGATATAATAGTACGAAAGGAGAAAAGGTAGGTTATCAGAAGTTATGTTATAGGTGTGTAGGTGTGTGACTTATTTGTATGAATGACCTAAGCGATGATGTAAGCGAGGGACCCTTTTATGCCTATAAAAGGGAAGCTGGGGGGCTGCTGTCCCCAAGGGGACAGCAGCGTGCTGCTGCCCTGATTTTGGGGCCCACCCCGCTCTCGCTCCGATGATCAAAATCGTTCACTTTGTAAAGCTCGTCGAGTAGAACAACTCTGTAAAAAATCAGCTTAATTGGATATCATTAAGTGCCTGATCGGAGCCCATATAACTCTCCGTCCATGGGCTACAATGGATTTAATCCAGTGTTTCGGATCCATTCTTTTCAAGATAAAAAGGTTTCGATCAGGCATTTAATGATATCCAATTAAGTTGATTTTTTGCATAGTTGTTCTACTCGACGAGCTTTACAAAGTGAACGATTCTGATCATCGGAGCGAGAGCGAGGTGAGCCCCAAAATCCGGGGCAGCAGCACGCTGCTGTCCCCTTGGGGACAGCAGCCCCCCCGCTTCCCTATAAAAGGGGGACTCTCCCCGTTGTAAAAGTAAGTAATCAAGTCAGTGTTTCATAATAATATCCTGTGTCTTATGTTCTCTCTTTGATCCTAACCTAGTTTGTGTACTAGAGAGAGAGAGATTTGCTGAGAGAGTGGGCCGAGAGGGGGAGAGAAAGAGAGAGGAAGAAGAGAGAAGGAGATTTGGTTGTACCTTCCATGATCCTTTCAAATCCTTGGCCATGTATTCTTCCAAGCAAAGATTTACTTTGCTTTGTCCTTTTATGTTTGTTTAAACACCAAATCTTGTACAAACTCTCCTTCCATCCATCAAATCTTCCATAATCCAATCCTTGGTACAAATCCTAGCCATGCAAGCCTAGGGTTGGCCTTTGATCTTTCAAGATTTCATGACGAATGTCAAAGATTGACGAATGTCAAAGATTGAGATATGGAGAAGGAGGGGGGGCCGGCCTTGAGAGAGGAGGGAGGGCCAAAGTTTTGGGTATAAATAGAGCCACCTCCATTCCATTCAACTCACACATTTCCATTCTTCAACTTCTCTCTCTAGAAATCCTTTGTTCTTCTTGTTCTTCTTGTGTTCTTCAAGAAACTCATCCAAAGCCGCCACTAAACCTCCACCCGACCACCCTTCGATCCATAAAGTAGAGTAGTGTTAGTCAAGAAGAAGTTTTGAGAGAAACCATACTCTTTCGAAACTCCCGAAGGCATACAATAGGAAGTTACTCCGTCCGACCACCGACTAACCTTTCGTAGCTGACTACCACCAAGAAGTAAGGTATGTAACGCCCCGATTTTCTAAGGAATTTCAGAAGCATTAATATATTATACTTAGCATAAGTAATATCCTTTTATTACAAATCACGGAACAGTATCTCCTTATTACAACTTAAGGTCGACATTAATATGCTCTACCCTACATGTACGGAGGCCTTTGGGTGACATGACGTCACAGAGCAATAACTCAGAGCGACTCTAGTTCTGATATGGATTCCAAGCATAATCTTGCTCAGTCTCTGCCCCTGGTATCTCTCCTGAATAGTACGGATCTGACTCGCAAGGCTGATCTTCTATGCCATCGCTACCTGCAGCTTCTGGTAAATTGATCGCCGAAGCAACCGATTTACCAGGATACAAATGTATCCGTGAGTGATAAATCACCCAGTAGATACCTTTAAACCCATTAACCCATAACATACAAGCAATAATATAATAATGAGCATGAAGAATAAAGTTACAACAATTAGGAGCATATTATGAATTATCTTGTCTTTAGGTGATTTCTAGATTTCTCGACCATGAGAAATAATCCTCCCAAATAACCTCTGAACTATGGCGACTCTGCTGATTTACCCTCCCCTTGCTTGCCCAGCCTGGGGTCCCAGACGAATAAGACCAAACTACATGTCGGGTGGAACTCGACTGTACCATCGCAAGGAGCGAATGATAACCATCCAACCGCGAGAAATGATACCCATACTCTGGTTTCATCCAATAAATCCACCCCCGGAAAATCCGGAAGATAAATCCAACAGTGCCATATTCAGGGTTCGTAAGATGATAATCCACCGGTCTTAAACCACAATTGCCGATACCGACGACCATTCTTTCAGGAAACCCACGGTCCTCGGCCACTCTGGTTATCTCCTGACCGTAACATCACAACTGTGACTATAAACAATAATTTCACTTTCCCTAGGGATTTAACGTCTAATCAATTTATTCCAACGTACAAATACCACCCGGAGTACCTATTGTCCAATTTCTACATTTTCGTAGCAACATTAAGGCAATAACAACTTTATTGAAATTCATGAAATTCGCTTCCACAATTTTATTATCTATAATTACAAATTAATAATTATTACTATTTTAATCTTTAATAACAAATTAATAACTATTACGATTTTATAAAATAATCCACATATTACTAAATAGTTTAAAATAAATTTATATATATATATATATATATATATATTAAAAAAAATTCGCAAGGATAGTTATTACTTCTAATAATATTAAGCTAATATTATAAATACTTTTTATCTATTAATTTCCTTTCTAAAATTACTAAATAAAAGTATTATTAATTTAAATATATATTTTTTTTAATCTCAACATATTATTTGTATTTATCAATTAGTAAGAGGAATTTGAGCATATATATAATCTAAACCCCTTTTTTTTACAAAAATATTACTAATTATCCACTTAATCTACCAGATAAATTAAACTGATATAACTATCACGTTTTATACTAAACTGATATTATACCGTCAGTAAATAATATCAAGTCAGTAGTTTTTAATAATAATAATACCATAGAGATTGTAAAATAAATGTCATATGAGTCATCTTCTACGTAAGTAATATCAAATAGATAGTCGGGCCCAGAAATAATATCAAAATGGTGAATCTGGCAGAAACCTAACAGTAAGCTATATTTTTCGTTCGGGCTCATTTCAAGCCCTTATAACTCATCAAAACCACTCTATTATACTTGGGGAGAGTGGGAGAAGAGGTCCATACATTCGGTTTTGATCAAAACAAGCTTTAAACGAGTTTTTGAAATTTTTGGTTCGCTAGAGAAAACGACCGGAGCACGGCCGATCGGCTTGGTTCTGGGGTATTGGAGGAGGGTTCTGAGTTGCTTGAGGTGGTTATGGATGTTTGGAAGTGGTAATTCGGATTAAGAGGTGGTGCAAGTGGAAAACCCACTTTTCTCTCGGTTTCTCTCTCCAAACGGCCATGGCCGGAACTCAGTCTCTCTTCCAACTTCTCTACTGGTTTATGGACAAACAAAAGGGTGAGAGAGGGTTGAGTTTGCTGTGGTTCGGATGGAGAGGGGAAGGGTGGTATTCAGTGGCGGAATCAGGATTTGATCTCAGTGGGGTCAAGTTGTCAAGCATAGACAACACATAATTTTGCACTTGTACACAATGACCTGAAAGATAACAAAAACAATAGAACAATAACCAAAAAGAGATACCGACTTCTAATATATAAGCAAAAAAGCATATCCGTCCAAAATTAATCTAAGAGAATCAGAGACCCACAAAACATTCACAGATTCACTAGTATATAAAATGCTTTCCTTTCCCTTGGGCCTCGCCTACGTTCTTGTTCCATAACCATAAACAGTGAGTTTCAAAAAACTGTAAAAACAGCCACAAACACTGATTTTCATCTCCATATCCATTATCCACGTATAGAGAAAAAGTATTTAGAGAGATTGAGTATTTGTGGTTCAAATTCACTTTGTACAAAAGAAAATTGGGATCTAAGACTATGCTACTCGCCTGAAACGGGTCTGATGAGTGATGACTTTGAAAAAAAGCTCCAGCTCGTCGGCGGTGGTGATCAAGATCGAGGGTTTCAAAAAAAAATTTCCTTCAAAGTGACTGTGAGTTCTCCATTCTCCTTTGTTTTTCCGAAGAGAGACAGAGAGAGGGGAAAAAGTGGCTGGAAAAGGGGAAAGTGAAAAGGGCAAGACTTGTAATTTGATTGGAGTATAAGGACAAAATATTTGGAGGACATATCTTATGGGGCAAGTTTACAAAAATACCCCCAAAATTACATTACTCCCCACATAAAATTTTCATTGAGTGGGGTCAATGGACCCCTATTGCCCAAGTGTAAGTCCGCCCCTGGTGGTATTTATAGAGGTTGGAGAGGAAAGGGGAGAAGGGAGATGGCCGGAAGTGGTGGTGGACGGCTGGAGTTGGGCTAGAGCTGGGCTGGAGCTGGCTGGTGGCAGCTGGAGATAGCTGTTACCAGCTGGTCACAGCTGGATTTTTGCAGGGCAAGTGGCCGGGAAGGAGAAGAAGAGAGAGAGAGGTGTGCTCGGGTGAGAGAGAGAGAGAGAGAGATGGCAGAGAGGGGAGAGGGAGAGTGTACTGTGATGATGCAAGCGGGAAATTAGTACAGATATACGCAAAAACACGCCTCGCAATGTTTGATCGTCCGGTTTTCGATTTCAAAAAATTCTAAGAATTTAATCGTAACGTCACAAAATCATTTCGACGCTAACCATGGTCTTTCTTAGTGAAAAGTAATCTCGATTATCAAAGAAAATATTTTGTAAATTTTGAAAACTTGATTTGATTTTTAAACGGTCGTTAACTAATAAATCGGAATTTAATAAATTAAGACAAGAATTTAAAGAAAACCTAATATTACGGAATTTTTATTTTATTAAAAATTACGGAATATTACAAGGTAGGAATTCCTTATCTCTATTTCTAAGTATAATGTAGGTACCCATACTTACTCGATGAATACGTAGGTTATTTACCATATGAATCCAAGTATTCGTATTTTGATATTTAAAGGAGTTATGAACGTGCTTACTTAAATTGCTAGCATTACTTGTGGTGTAAAATAGAGTTGGTTTACGATGAATGATTCATACTTACTTTTGTCCTACCACAGAGCCTATGCATGAAGATGAGACACGAGAACCACGAAAGTAGAAACATGACACCTAGGATGTGGTTAATAAAAGGGAATGTATTCCGAGGAAGAAAATATTTTGAAACTACATAATGACCGATTTTTTGTGGCATTATGTGAGTTGTGTGTGTGTGTGCCAATTGAAACCCGGTGTGGCAGAACCATTGTGAGGATGCTCGAAAACCCGAAACAGCAGAACCGAGGTTGGGTGTGTGGCTTGGTCATCGGCGGAGAGGAGCCAAAGCAATTGTGTGCCAATGGGAACCCGGTGCGGCGAAACCATTGTGAGGATACTCGGGAACCCGGAACGGCGGAACCGAAGTTGGGTGTGTTGAACAAAAGATTTTTGAAAGGTTGAACGGTATATGAAAAGGATGACATGGTCTACGACGAGTCGCGTATGAGAAATACGTAAAGACATGGACACCAACGCTAATCAATGAATGTGGATGTGTTATTATTATTTGTTGACATTCATCTTATGTATTATGTTGAATCGTCTGTAAGTTTAAGGTTGGTGGGTAAGGTTTATCCTATTGAGCGTTGTAGCTTACGGTGTTACCTTTTTGGTAACCCTGACATATTATATTGGTGGTGACGCCGGTATAATGTGTCAAACCTCATAGACGAACAGGGTGAGCTGTACACTCTGGAGGCTTTCCGAGCAGAGGAGCTTGCTAGGATGGAGGAGCAAGCGGAGCAGTAGTTAGGAGCCCTAGTTCCTCTCTTGTTGAATAAATGTACCCTTTGATGTATTTATGATGTAATAATGAGCAAGACTCTCTTTATTATGTAATAAATGCCTCATTAACGTACCCAAAATTCAGGGCGTTACACACAAAGTGATAAGGATGTACGAAAATAGGAGTGGTACTAAGAACTAAATCAATAGAAAATTTGATCTCTCTCGGGTGGTAAACCGGGTAACTCCTTCGAAAACACGTCCAGAAAGTCGCAAACGAGAAGAGGTAATTCCCCACGCATGGATACATCTTCATCTAAAGCCAAACTTGCTAATAAAGCATACATCGATTCTCATTCCCGAGACTCACACAGATACGGTTCTATTGGTTCCCGACGCTCCCCGAAGAACTCAAAACAAGCACCCCCAGGAGGATAAATACGAACCCGACGCTTGAAGCAATCTATGGTGGCATGAAATGTTGACAACCAATCCATCCCCAATATAAGATCGAACCCTGACATGTTCAACACGATGAAATCAAAGATAAAACGACGATCTCGAATGATAAGTTCACAATCCCAACAAATACAATCCAACGGCGACCTACCTCTTATAGATGTCTCAACGAACAAATGAGAACTAATATTCTCAATTTCTAATTCCAAAGCATAAGCAAAAGATGCAGCAATGAATGAATGGGATGCTCCATAATCAAATAGTACTCTAGCAAAAGAGTTGAACAATAGAAATGTACCCATCACAACCGAAGTTTTCGGGGCCTAAGAGGTAACAGGAGGTGGTGGAGGTGAAATGGTTGAAGTAATGGCAAAAGCTCTCCCCTGCATAGCCTAGCTTTGAACGTGTCCACCCCGATGACCGGAACCCTGGGTAGGCGTCGAAGAACTCGCTCCTCTCTCAACCTGAGATCCTTGAGCTGGTGTGGTCTAACGAAAGTGAGGCTGCTGCTACCTCTGAGGACCCCGAAACGATAGCCGACTAGAACTGTAACCACCCCTCGGCTGCTGCACCGAACCAGACTCGCTACGTGCCCCATCCCCACTTGGGCAATTCCTTGCAAACTGACCGATTTTCCCACAAGTGAAGCATGTTCCCAAAAGCTATGAACACTGGGCACAAATGTGCCCCACTTGACCACGTTCATGGCATACAATTGGAGGTCTATTGGAGATTCCCCGAGTCCCGAACGAAGATGATGGTGGAGGCCTGAAGTTTGACGGACCCTGCGAAGTTGACATTTGATCTCGTTGTCTCTTCCTCCCTTAACTACCGAAACTTCCTGACAAAGAACTCATACCCCCCCACTGGTTGTCTTAGTTCCCAAACCTTAGGATTTTTGGGTGCCTCCTTTGGTGTCTCGATGCTCCTCGCACACTCTACGACTTCGAAAAACCTCCCTTTGCGTTGTGCCATAACAAACTTTTTCACGTTGTCATGAAAGCCCTTCTCAAACTGCCTACATTTCCTTTCCTCAGAAGCCACCAATTCCGGCGCAAAATAGGACAAAGATTAAAATTTTAACGCATACTCTGACACTGTCATATCCCCTTGCTCCAACTTCTCAAACATCCCTCAATTGATCACGGCTCATCTCCGGAAAATATTGCTCCTCAAAGAACATCTCAAATTCGGCCCAAGTTATGTTCTCAACATCTGGCTCATTTGCTTGAGCATCGGTCCTTGCCGCTCTCCTTGCATCTTTTCATGATTCTAGCACCGACTCCCACCACTCATTCGCTTCCCCAGTTAGTTGAACGGCCACAATATTGACTCACAAGTCATCCTCTGTGATTTAAGGGCTCTGAAGAGTTTTCGAATTTGGGCTAGCCAATGATCGGCCACGAGAGGGTCACTGCTCGACCCGTCGAACGTAGGTGGATTTCTATGGCTGAACTCCCTCATCGCTGACATAGCACGACTATCCGCACTCTCCCTAGGAGCTGGGTTTAGAAGGTTTGCAGCCGTAAGGGCCGCAACGAAATCCCTAGCGAAAGGATTTTGAATGATTGGGACCTCCTCTCTTTGACCACGTCCGGCCCCTTGCCCCGGGTTCCCATTCGGATTTTCCCCATGGTAGGTAACTTCATCCTCAATGGATGCCCCCCAGGCCCCCTAGGCACAGCCTCGGCCACGGCCACGACCACCCCGATTTTCAGTCTCACCTGCTCTAGCACGCATTCTCGGAGGCATCTTACTACAAATTATAAGAAAGAGAAGGTTCATCAATAATAGCATCATTTCAAGAGGTCAAAGCCCTGAACTATCCCAACACGTGACAATTCTACGCCACTCTACTATATTGAAACATAATGCCATATAAGCCAAGTGATGTCAATGCACACAAACACACATATGTTATGCAAAAGGTGTGACGTTTTGAACCTATGAGACTAGAAGTCTCCCCACAGTCTCAAAGTATTCAAACCTAGATGCTCTAAGACCAATTTGTCATGCCCTCGATTTTCAACATAAATAAATAGTCATTTCATTGAAAGATCCTCACTTAACATAAATGAATACCCAAAAGAATTCTTAACTGTTTAACTTTACAAATAAGTTCCCAAGTTTATATGATTACAACCTTGGCACCACGGCCCAAATCAACTTATATACATGTACGTCAGTTAGAATATTCCAAACTTTTTAGTCAAAAAAGAATTTAAGAATAATTAGTTACAAACTAATCTTTGCCAAAATAAAGTCATTACAAAATGTTCAAGTAACTAAAACGAAATCAGCTTCCAAAAAATCTTCATGTCCAAGCACACGAATGAAAGCAATCTATTGTCCGGTATTTTGTTCTGAAAAGAAAGATTAGGTTGAGCTACACTAGCCCAATAGGAAAATCTTTATCAATTCTATGTGCAAATGTGATGATAAGTGCAAAAGAATGAGACATGAAAGAATAACTCAACCGATGGATAGCAATCAACTCATTTTGATCATTCCAACACATGCCTTTAACACAATTAGCCACATTGTTCATAAGACTCAAGCGATATTATGTTTTCGACGCGACCCACTATCCCTAATATCCACTGTCTGTATTTCCACCTCTTGTGTTATAGCATAATACCACGAGGGTTACCGTATTGCCACCCCTTGCGTTATGAAGAACCCTAACCACTTGAATCACTGTATTACTACCCCTTGCGCTACGAGACCCACTTGAGTCTCTGTATTACCACCCCTTGCGTTACGAGACTCCCTAATCTAACTTCCGACCCAAACAACTACTTTCTTACTCAATATGCAAACTACGTCTTTCTCATGATCACATTCATGCAAGGAACATCATACGTTATGCCAACAATATTATCACTATGCCACAAACACTCTCAAGTAATAAATCAATCAACAAGTTACATTTTAACACAGTTTTAATCAAGTGAATTTCTATTCATTTCTTACTAACGGAATGCCAACGGACCAAGGATAACTTCAATGAGCCAAAAGAGGTCAATTGAACGTGCTTGGAATAGATTAAGAGGCATCAAAAAGGGTTTAGAAGTGATCGGGACTCAAAACAATCGAATTGGAGTAATGTAGCAAAACTGCCTAGAAAGCCATGGAGTATCGATACAAAAATAATTGTATCGATACGGGAGAGTTTGGAGTATCGATACGGGAACGTCACTACAAATTCTGAAGCTACTGGAATGCAGATTCCTTCAGCATATCGATACACCAACACTTGTATCGATACGGGGACGTTACGAACCGCGATTTTGTGCAGAAAACTCAAAAGCAAATACATCGAAACAACCAACGATCCAAGGTACAATTTCTACACTTAATCAACATATAAATACGTAAAAGAGGTAAAGAAATCCCTACCTCAAGTCAATGAGCAAAACCAAAGAGATTCGAACAAGCCCCAGGTCCAAACTTTTGAAATCAACTGAGATCTTCTTACCGAGCCTTACCCAACGCGATACGAGCCCAAAATCGTACAGAGGAGGTGAAATGAGGGTGGATCCTTGAGGTTTTGAAGAGATTGAGCAAGGCTTTGTGAGTGAGAGGAGAAAAGAGAGATAGAGCCGAGAGAGAGATAGGACGATAGAGAGAGAGAGAGAGAGAGAGAGAGAGAGAGAGAGAGAGTTTGGAGATGAAATTATCTCATTCACTCTCACACACACTATATATACTCACATACAAGGCAAATCACACATTTACTCCATCTAGTTCCCATTCTTCCACTTCAAACCACAATTCAATTAACCACCAATTAAACCATACTTTCTCAATTAAGCATTTAATAAATATTTTAATAACTAAAATTATTCGGGTCTCTACAGTCTATGTGAAGAAAAAATAAAGAAACACATGATGATTAGTAGGTGTTTAGACTACTAGTCATGTGAAAAGAGAATAGTGATTCCCAGTAGATGTAAAAACTACTGATCACTAAGTGATAAGAAAAAGTGGTAAGAACCCTGAAAGTTTGCATTTATGATAATGAAATCGAAAAAAAGTCGTTCGTATCGATTTTGTAACGAATGAAGTGTACGTAACAGATTCGAAACGTGTTTTTCGCCTCGAACCGACGTTGCCTGGTTCTGCTATGGATCAAGTGTTATGTACTTAATCCAATAAATATTTGTTACCTCGAATCAATGTCACCCTAAATTCAAGAGTTGGTCAATTTTATAAATTTAGAAAGTTGCTTGTTGCTTCGGTTGGAAATAAAAGAAGTTTGTTTTCGTGATGGGATGGAAATAAAAAAATGGCTCCTATATCCTACTAGAGTATGACTGCTGGCCCCGAGAAAAATACATGACGGTTAATAGGTGATTCGACTGCTAGTCATGTGGAAAAAAAATACTGAAACACCTGACGGTTAGTAAGTGTTTAGACTACTAGTCATGTGAAAAGAGAATAATGATTCCTAGTAGATGTATAGACTATTGATCACTAAGTGATAAGAACTCTGAAAGTGTGCATTTGAGATAACGAAATAGAAAAAAAAGTTGTTCCTTTTGGTTTTATACGGATTAAGGTGTATGTTATAGATTCGAAAAGATTCTGAACGTGCTTATTTCCTTGAATCGATGTTGCCTGGATCTGTTATGGATCAAATCTTTCGTACTAGATCCAATAAATTTTTGTTGCCTTAAATCAATGTCGCCCTAAATTCAAGAGTTGGTCAATTTTATAAATATAGAAACTTGCGTGTTGATTCGGTTGATATAAAAGAAGCTTGTTTTCTTGATGAGATGGAAATTAAGAAATGGTTCTTACAGTCTACTAGGGTACGACTGTTGGCCATGAGAAAAATACATGACGGTTATTAGGTGTTTGGACTATTAGTCATGTGAATAAAAAATACCGAAACACATGATGGTTAGTAGGTGTTTAGACTACTAGTCATCTGAAAAGAGAATAATGATTCCTAGTAGATATATAGACTATTGATCACTAACTGATAAGAACTCTGAAAGTGTGCAATTGAGGTAACGAAATAGAAAAGAAGTGTTTTCTTTTGGTTTGATACGGATAACAGTGTATGTAATTGATTCGGAACGTGCTCGCTGCCTCAAATCAATGTTGCTTGGGTCTGCTATGGATCAAAACTTACATACAAGATTAGATAATTATTTTTTGTCTCGAATCAATGTCGCACTAAATTCAAGAGATAATGAATTTTATAAATTTAGAAACTTGCATGTTGCTTCGGTTGGAAATAAAAGAAACTTGTTTTCTTGATAGGATGAAAATGAAGAATTGGTTCATACGTATTACTAGGGTATTACTATTTGTTATGAGAAAAATACATGGCGGTTAGGAGGTGTTTAGACTACTAGTCATGTAAATCAGAAAAATGAAACACGTGACAGTTAGTAGGGTTTTAGACTACTAGTCATGTGAAAACAGAATAGAGATTCCTAGTAGATGTAAAAACTGCTGATCACTAAGTGATAAGAAAAAATGATAAGAACTCTGAAAGTCTGCATTTATGATAATGAAATTGAAAAAATAGTCGTTCCTGTCGGTTTATAACTATTGAAGTGTATGTAATAGATCCGAAACTTGCTTTTTGCCTCGAATTGATATTGCCTAGGTCTACTATGGATCAATTCTTACGTACAAGATCTAAAAAATATTTGTTGTCTCGAATCAATGTCGCGCTCATTTCAAGAGTTGGTCAATATTAAAAATCTAGAAATTTGCGTGTTGCTTCGGTTGGAAATAAAAGAACCTTGTTTTCCTGATGGAATGGAAAAAAAAAAAAGAAATGGTTCCTACATCCTACTATGGTAAGACTACTAGCCCCGAGAAAAATACGTGGCGGTTAGTAGTTTATGTGAAGAAAAGATACTGAAACACGTGTCGGTTAATAGGTGTTTAGACTATTAGTCAAGTGAAAAGAGAATAGTGATTCCTAGTAGATGTAAAGACTACTAATCACGAAGTGATAAGAAAAAGTGGTAGGAACCCTGAAAGTTTGCATTTATGGTAATAAAATCGAAAAAATAGTTGTTCTGATCGGTTTTGTAACGATCGAAGTGTACGTGATAGATTTGAAACGTGTTTTTTGCCTCGAATCGATGTTGCCTGGTTCTACTATGGATGAAGTCTTACATGCTTAATCAAATAAATATTTGTTGCCTCAAATCACTGTCGCCCTAAATTAAAAAGTTCGTCAATTTTATAAATTTAGAAAGTTGGGTGTGGCTTCGGTTTGAAATAAAAGAAGCTTGTTTTCTTGATGGGATAGAAATAAAGAAATAGTTCCTACATCCTACTAGGGTATTACTGTTGGCCATGAGAAAAATACGTGATGGTTAGTCGGTACTTAGACTACTAGTCATGTGAATAATATTTACTGAAAGACGTGACGGTTAATAAGTGTTTAGACTACTAATCATGTGAAAAGAGATTAATGATTACTAGTAGATGTATACACTATTGATCACTAAGTGATAAGAACTTTGAAAGTGTGCAATTGAGATCACGAAATCGAAAAAAAGTGGTTCCTTATGGTTTGATAAGGATTAAAGTTTATGTAATAGATTTGGAACGTGCTTGTTTCCTCGAATTGATATTGCTAGGATCTGCCATAGATCAAATCTTTCGTACTACATCCAACAAATTTTTGATGTCTTGAATCAATGTCGCCCTAAATTCAAGAGTTGGTAAATTTAATAAATCTAGAAACTTGCGTGTTGCTTCGGTTGAAAATAAAAGAAGCTTATTTTCTTGATGGGATGGAAATAAAGAAATAGTTCCGACATTCTACTAGGGTATGACTATTGTCCATGAGAAAAATATATGACAGTTAGTTGGTGTTTGAACTACTAGTCATGTGAATAAAAAATACTGAAACATGTGACGGTTAGTAGATGTTTGGACTATTAGTCATGTAAATAAAAGAAAATGAAACATGTGACGGTTAGTGAGGTTTTAGACTACTAGTCATGAGAAAAGAGAATAGAGATTCCTAGTGGATGTAAAGACTTCTGATCACTAAGTGATAAGAACTCTGAAAGTCTGCATTTATGATAATGAAATCAAAAAAAATGTCGTTCCTATCGGTTTAATCACGGTTGAAGTGTACGTAATAGGTCTGAAACATGCTTTTTCCCTCAAATTGATATTGTCTGCGCCTGCTAGGGATCAATTCTTACATACTAGATCTAATAAATATTTGTTACGTCAATTCAATGTCGTGCTCACTTCAAGAGTTGGTCAATTTTAAAAATCTAAGAACTTGCGTGTTGCTTCGGTGGGAAATAAAAGAAGCTTGTTTTCTCGATGGAATGGAAAAAAAGAAATGGTTCTTACATCCTACTAAGGTATGATTGCTGGCCCCGAAAAAAAATGCATGACGGTTAGTAGTCTACGTGAAGAAAAAATACTGAAACACGTGACGGTTAGTAGGTGTTTAGACTACAAGTCATGTGAAAAGAGAATAGTGATTCTTAGTAGATGTAAAGACTACTGATCAGTAAATGATAAAAACAAATGGCAAGAACCCTGAAAGTTAGCATTTATGGTAATGAAATAATAAAAATAGTGGTTCTTATCGATTTTGTAACGATTGATGTGTACATAATAGATTCGAAACGTGCTTTTTGCCTCGAATCGATGTTGCCTGGTTCTACTATGGATGAAGTCTTACGTACTTAATCCAATAAATATTTGTTGCCTCGATTCAATGTCGCCCTAAATTCAAGAGTTGGTTAGTTTTATAAATCTAGAAAGTTGGGTGTTGCTCCGGTTGGAAATAAAAGAAGCTTGTTTTCTTGATGAGATAGAAATAAAAAATTGGTTTTTATATCCAACTAGGGTATGACTACTTGCCCCGAGAAAAATACATGACGGTTAGTAGGTGATTAGACTACAAGTTATATGAAGAAAAAAATACTAAAACACGTGAAGGTTAGTAGGTGTTTAGACTATTACTCATGTGAAAAGGAAATAGTGAACCCTAGATGTAAAGACTACTGATCACTAAGTGATAAGAAAAAGTGGTAAGAACTCTGAAAATGTGCATTTATGATAATGAAATTGAAAAATAATCCTTCCTATCGGTATAATTGTAACGCCCCGATTTTTCGGTACGTTAATGAGGCATTTATTACATAATAAAGAGAGTCTGGCTCATGATTACATCATAAATACATCATAAGTAAAGGGTACATTTATTTAACAAGGAAGGAAACTATGGTTCCTAATACTACTCTGCCTGCTCTTCCATCCTAGCAAGCTCCTCTGCTCCAAAAGCTTCCACGGTGAACTGTTCGTCTTGATCATCTACAAGGTCTGACACATTATACCAGCGTCGTCACCGATATAATATGTCAGAGTCACTAAAGATAACACCATGAGCTAAAAAAAGCTCAACAGAACAATTCCATACCCGCTAACCCATAACTTACAAAGAACAGGTCATACAATCATCGATTTCCACATGATACATGTATACACAGCTAACAACGACACATCCATATTCGTTAATCAACTATCGTTGGTGTCCAAGATTTTTTGAGTTTCTCCTACGCGACTCATCGTAGACCATGTCAACATTTTCACATACAAATCAACCTTTCAAAATCATTTGTTTAACTCATCCAACCTCGGTTCCGCCGTTCCGGATTCCCGAGTATCCTCACAATGGTTCCGACGCACCAGGTTTCCATTGGCACACAATTGCATTGGCCCCGTACCGCGGATAACCAAGCCACACACCCAACCTCGGTACCACCACGCCGGTCTCCCGAGTATCCTCATAATGGTTCCACCGCGCCGGGTTTCCATTTGCACACATACACACACATATCACATAATGCCACCAAAACTGGTCATTATGTCATTTCAAAAATATTTCCACTCCCGGGGAAACATATTTTCCTTGTCAACCACACCCTAGGTGTCATGTTTCTACTTTCTCAGTTCTTGTGTCTCGTTTACATGCAAAGACTCCGCAGTAGGACGAAAGTAAGCATGAATCATTCATTGTAATCTAACAAGATCATCCAACTCCATAATATACCACAAGTATTACAATCAATTCATGTATACTAATTCAAACTCCTTGAAATATTAAAATACGAATACTTCGATTCAAATAGTAAAGTTTTAACTTTCGAAAAACCGTTCTTTCTTAGAGATCAAAACAACATACTTGAGATGGAATGTAAATAAAGATAACCTACTTTCTACTTGGGATGGAAGATAAGGAGATCCTACCTTACTTCTTGGCGGTAGTAATGGCTTACGGAAGGTACGTCGGGGATTGGGCGGAGTAACTTCCTACGGTAGGCTTCCGGTAGCTTCGAAGGAGAAGGTTTCTCTCAAAACTTGTTCTTGGCTAATACTACTACTACTTTTTGGATCGAAGGGTGGTCGAGTGGCGGCTTTGGATAAGTTTCTTGAAGAACACAAGAAGAACTCAAGAACAAAGAGAACAAAGCAAAAACAAAGGAATTCTAGAGAGAGAAGTTGAAGAATGGAAAGGTGTGAGTTGAATGGCATGGAGGTGGCTCTATTTATAGCCAAAACTTTGGCCCTCCCTCCTCTCTCAAGGCCGCCCCCCCCCCCCTCCCTCTCCATATCTCAATCTTTGACACTTGTCATGAAATCTTGAAAGATCAAAGGCCAACCCTAGGCTTGCATGACTAGGATTTGTACCAAGGATTGGATTATGAAAGATTATTGGAAGATTTGATGGATGGAAGGAGAGTTTGTACAAGATTTGGTGTTTAAACAAACATAAAAAGACAAAGCAAGGTAAATCTTTGCTTGGAAGAATACATGGCCAAAGATTTGAAAGGATCATGGAAGATCATGGAAGGTACAACCAAATCTCCTTCTCTCTTCTTCCTCTCTCTTTCTCCCTCTCTCTCTCCCTCTCTCGGTAAATCTCTCTCTCTCTCTCTCTCTCTCTCTCTCTCAAGTACACATATAATATAATAAGGGTAAAAGTACTAGATTTCCCAAAATCTAATATCTTATTAGAGAAATCCCAATTAGGCACATGTTGGATTAAACTAATAGATTTTATACTAACAAATCTAAGGTTTTGATACACATGTACAAATGTCCAATATTTAAAAATAGATGTGGTACCAAGTACCCTAATTAAATAAAAGGCTAGGATTCTCTCTATTAAAATAATAATAAAGTACAAGTACTATTTTATTCAATAAAGTACTTTAAAAATCTAGGGTTTAGATATACCCTAATATTCTAATCCATAAAATCACATGGGAATCCAAATCTTGATTATTTAATAAAACCTTGTACCTTGTTGGAAGAGTAGGAGCTATTACCCAATGGGTAATAGTTTCCCTAACGGTTAATAACCAAAGGATAATAGAGGGGTGGGAGAATACCCAATAAACAAAGAATAAATGTACTGGCACATGTGTTTAAAACATATATAATACTATATTCACGTACTAATCCACATATTTTAATGGGAGGCCTATTGTCCAATGGACAAAGATTACCCAACATCTATAGACCAATGGGTAAAGGCAGAACGGTTCAAGAGGTTCAAAAGGTTCATCTAGTAACTAGGTTAGTCTGGTTCCGCCAACTAGTTGGTTAGAAACTAACTAAATTGGTCAAGTAGGGTTTCTAGTCGAGAGTTAACCAATGACCCAAAATCTAACTA
The DNA here is from genome assembly GCA_019656835.1 of Rhododendron ovatum. Taxonomy (NCBI): domain Eukaryota; kingdom Viridiplantae; phylum Streptophyta; class Magnoliopsida; order Ericales; family Ericaceae; genus Rhododendron; species Rhododendron ovatum. Next base: position 23,989,109 of record CM033792.1, on the reverse strand, counting down.
TGACGGAAATTAACAAGAAATCATATAGCCACTCAAGAGAAAATAAGTAATTTGAATAACAACGAGATTTTTATTCGATGAAAATCGGAGTTGTTACAATAATAACGGTTGAAGTGTACGTAATATATCCGAAACGTGCTTTTTGCCTCGAATCAATGTTTTCTAGATCTGCTATGGATCAAATCTTACGTATTATATCTAGTAAATATTTGTTGCCTCGTATCAATGTCGCGATCACTTCAATAGTTGGTCAATTTTATAAATTTAGAAACTTACTTGTTACTTTGGTTGGAAATAAAATAAGCTTATTTTTTTGATGGGATGGAAAAAAAGAAACGTTTCCTACATCCTACTAGGGTATGACTGCTGGCCCCAATAAAAATGCATGACGGTTAGTAGTATATGTGAAGAAAAAATACTTAATGTGAAAAGAGAATAGGGATACGGAGTAGATGTAAGTAATACTGATCACTAAGTGATAAAAACTCTAAAAGTGTGCATTTGAGGTAACGAAATAATCAAAAAGTGGTTCCTTTTGATTTGATACGGATTAAAGTGTATGTAATAGATTCGGAATGTGGTTGTTGCCTCGAATCGATGTTGGCTGGGTTGCTATGGATTAGATCATACATACTAGATCCAATAAATATTTGTTGTCTCAAATTACTGTCGTCCTAAACTCAAGAGTTGGTCAATTTTATAAATTTAGAAACTTGCGTATTGCTTCAGTTGGAAATAAAATAAGCTTGTTTTTTTGATAGGATAGAAATAAAGAAATGGTTGCTACATTCTTCTGCGGTTATGACAGTTGGCCATAAGAAAGATAAATGACGGCTAATAGGTGTTTAGACAACTAAACATGTGAATAAAAAATACTGAAACATGTGGCAATTAGTAGGTGTTTAGACTACTAGTCATGTAAAAAGAGAATAGTGATTCCAAGTAGATTGATCACTAAGTGAAAAGAAAAAATAGTAAGAACTCTAAAAGTGTGCATTTATGATTATGAAATCGAAAAAACAGTCGTTCCTATCGGTATAACTACTGTTGAAGTGTACGTAATAGATGCGAAATGTGCTTTTTACCTCGAATCGATGTTTCCTGGGTCTGCTATAGATCAAATCTTACATAGTAAATCTATTAAATATTTGTTGCCTCAAATCAATGTCGTGCTCACTTAAAGAGTTTGTCAATTTTATAAATCTAGAAACTTGTGTTTTACTTTGGTTGGAAATAAAAGAAACTTGTTTTCTTGATGGGAAGGAAAAAAAGAAATGGTTCCTACATCCTACTATGGTATGAATGCTGGCCCCGAGAAAAATACATGACGGTTAGTAGTCTATGAAGAAAAAATACTGAAAGCGAAAAGAGAATAGTGATTCCTACTAGATGTAAAGAATACTGATCCCTAAATGGTAAGAACAAGTGATAAGAACTCCGAAAGTATGCATTTGAGATAACGAAATCGAAAAAAAGTGGTTCATTTTGGTTTGATACGGATTAAAGTGTATGTAATAATTTCGGAACGTGGTTGTTGCCTCGAATCGATGTTGGCTGGTTCTGCTATGGATCAAATCTTACAAACTAGATCAAATGAATATTTGTTGCCTCGAATCAATGTCACCCTAAATTTAAGAGTTGGTCAATTTTATAAATTTAGAAACTTGCCTATTGCTTCGATTAGAAATAAAAGAAGCTTGTTTTCATGATGAGATAGAAATAAGGAAATGATTCCTACATCCTACTAGGGTATGGCTGTTGGCCACGTGAAAAATACATGACGGTTAGTAGGTGCTTAGACTACTAGTCATGTGGAAGGAAAAAATTCTGAAACACGTGACGATTAGTAGGTGTTTAGAATATTAGTCATATGAAAAGAGAAATTGTGATTCCTAGTATATGAAAAGACTACCGATCACTAAGTGACAAGAAAACGTGGTAAGAACTCTGAAATGTGCATTTATGATAATGAAATCAAAAAATAGTGGTTCCTATCGGTTTAAATAATGATGGAAGTGTACGTAAGAGATCTGAAACGTGCTTTTTGTCTCGAATCAATGTCCCACTAAGTTTAAGAGTTGGTTAATTTTATAAATCTAGAAACTTTCGTGTTAATTCGGTTGGAAATAAAAGAACCTTGTTTTCTTGATATGATGGAAATAAAGAAATGGATCCTACATCTTACTTACGTACGACTTCTAGGCACGAGAAAAATTCATGGTAGTTAGTAGGTGTTTAGACTACTAGTCACGTGAAGAAAAAATGCTAAAACCCATGACGGTTAGTAGATGTTTAAACTACTAGTCATGTGAAGAGAGAATAGTAATTCCTTGTAGATGTAATGATTACTGATCACTAAGTAATGAGAACAAGTGATAAAAACTCTGAAAATGTAGATTTGAGGTAACGAAATTGAAAAAAAAAGTGGTTCATTTTGGTTTGATACGGATTAAAGTGTATGTAATAGATTCGAAACGTACTTGTTGTCACGAATCGATGTTGTCTGGGTCTTCTATGGATCAAATCTTATATACTATATACAATAAATATTTGTTGCCTCAAATCAATGTCGCACTAAATTCAAGAGTTTGTTAATTTTATAAATCTAAAAACTTGCGAATTGCTTCGGTTGGAAATAAAAGAAGGTTGTTTTCATGATTGGATGGAAATAAAGAAATGGTTCATACATCCTACTAGGGTATTACTGTTGGCCATTGGAAAAATACTTAATGGTTAATATGTGCTTAGACTAATAGTCATGTGAATAAAAATACTAAAACACATGATTGTTAGTAGGTTTTTAGACTACAAGTATTGTGAAAAGAGAATACTGATTCCTAGTAGATATAAAGAATACTAATCACTAGGTGATAAGAAAAAATGGTAAGAACTCTGAAAGTGTAAATTTATAATGATGAAATTGAAAAAACAGTGGTTTCTATCGGTTTAATTACGGTTGAAGTGTACGTAATAGATTTGAAACGTGTTTTTTTGCCTTGAATTGATGTTGCTTGGGTCTTCTGTGAATCAAGTATTACGTACTAGATCCAATAAATATTTGTTGCCTCAAATCAATGTCGTGCTCACGTTAAGAGTTGGTCAATTTTATAAATCTAGAAACTTGCGTGTTGTTTCGGTTGGAAATAAAAAAGCTTATATTCTTGATGGGATGGAAATAAAGAAATGGTTCCTACATCCAACTATGCTATCATTGTTGGCCACGAGAAAAATACATGACGGTTAGTAGATGTTTAGACTATTAGTCATCTGAAGAAAAAATGTTGAAACACATGATGGTTAGTATGTGTTTAGACTATTAGTCATGTGAAAAGAGAATAGTGATTACTAGTAGATGTAAAGACTACCGATCACTAAGTGATATGAACTCTGAAAGTGTGCATTTGAGGTAACAAAATCGAAAAAAAAATGGTTTCTTTTGGTTTGCTACAGATTAAAGTGTATGTAATAAATTCGGAACGTGCTTATTGCCTCGGATCGATGTTGCCTGGGTCTTCTATGGATCAAATCTTATGTACTAGATCCAATAAATATTTGTTGCCTCGAATTAATGTCGCACTAAATTTAAGAGTTGGTCGATTTTTTAAATCTAAAAACTTGTGTGTTGTTTCGGTTGGAAATAAAAGAACCTTGCCTTCTTGATGCGATGGAAATAAATAAATAGTTCCTACATCCTACTAGGATATTACTGTTGGCCATGAGAAAAATACGTGACGGTTAGTAGGTGCTTAGACTACTAGTCATGTGAATAAAAAATATTGCAACACATGACAGTTAGTAGGTTTTTAGACTACTAGTCATGTGAAAAGAGAATATTGATTCCTAATAGATGTAAGGACGATTGATCAGTAAGTGATAAGAAAAGGTGGTAAGAATTTTGAAAGTGTGCATTTATGATAATGAAATCGAAAAAACAGTGGTTCCTATCTGTTTTATAACGGTTGAAGTGTACATAATAGATCCAAAAAATGTTTTTTGTCTCAATTGATGTTGCCTGGGACTATTATGGATCAAATCTTACGTACTAGATCAAATAAATATTTGTTGCCTTGAATCAATGTGCCATAAAATCAAGAGTTGGTCAGTTTTATAAATCTAGAAACTTGCGTGTTGTTTTGGTTGGAAATAAAATAAGCTTGTTTTCTTGATGGGATGGAAATAAAGAAATGGTTCCTACATTCTACTAGCGTATGACTGTTGGCTGATGAGATGGAAATAAAGAAATGGTTCCTACATTCTACTAGCGTATGACTGTTGGCTGATGAGATGGAAATAAAGAAATGGTTCCTACATTCTACTAGCATATGACTGTTGGCCACGAGAAAAATATATGACGGTTAGTAGGTGTTTAGACTACTAGTCATGTGAATAACAAATACAGAAACACGTGACGGTTAGTAGGGGTTTAAACTACTAGTCATGTGAAATGAGAATAGTGATTCATAGTAGATGTAAAGACTACTGATCAATAAGTGATAAGAAAAAGTGGTAAAAACTCTGAAAATGTGCATTTATGATAATGAAATCAAAAAAACAGTTGTTCCTATCAATTTAATAACGGTCCTATTTTGTAATCGTGTCATATTGCGTGCCCGTGCCTATTTCTAGTCGGTTTTATAAACATAAACAAAATTGTGTATATTTATTTTCTGGGAAATGAAACAAAAAATTGTCAAATAGCGATTTCTAAAATAAAACAAAATAATATGAAACAAAAATTTTCTTACTTATGTCATCATGGTTTGCACTTTTAATTTTATCATATTGAGAATCCATATTGCATCTTATACTTTTAAAATAATATAGAAAGATGTAAAATAATCAATGCTTTGAAACTACACAAGTTATTCAATTGATTCTACAAAGAAAATATATCTTATTTTTATGTATGCTTATCTACTTTTTTGATCCCTACAAAATATGCTCGGTTTCAATTTCGTCTTTACAAAAAAATTTGTTCCAATTTTTCCCTTATATTATCTAACGTATTTCAATGTTACCCTTCCGTGATGAAATGTTGGCAAACGGCTTGGTGATCCGGCAAAATGGGACCAGCTTTTCACCCCTTAAAATACTAAATCCCTCTAAAATTTCAAAAATTGTTTCCTTCTCAAAATTCTCAAATCCGAATACCCACATCTTAATTTCTCTCATTTCCTTCTCAAACTTCACAACCACCGTTAAATCACAAACATCTTTTGTATTAGCCCGTGGCCACCGACGCAAGCGGCCGAAAATGAGATCCAGATGCCAAATTCCTCACTTCATCAAAAAACTCAAAATGCCAACCACAACCCAATCACAAGACCCTTCCCTTCCCTCCATAATCCCATACATGACAGTAACCCCTCTTTTTACAGCAATTTCAATCCCTCTGATTTCTATTTATCGGTTGAATCCAACGGTTTCACCCTTTTGAAAAATTTCAGTACTTCAATCACAACCAACACTCGATAGCATTTGTCAATGGCATTGAGGTCATTTCAATGCCAAAAATTTCCCAATCGGCGAATATTTCATAAGACAATGATACAAGTTTGAGCCAGATCTGATGACTCCCCATATTTATACGGTGCAGCTTTTGGGATTACTTCTGAGGAAAACAAAAAAACGTGTCCATTGATTACCCGTCAAATTTAACAGAATAAATTGGTCCAGGTGATGTGTATAAAATAGCAAGAACAATCCCCATCCAAAAGTCAATATCAAGTTCAATCTGACATGGGTTTTTTCAGTAGATGGACATTTCACATACATTGGGGATTTAGGATTTTTACAGGCGTGGAAGAAGTATAAAAAGGGTCCTACAATCCAAATCACTTTGCTGTTGTCCACTTAGGCATTTATCATCCAAGTTTTGGCGGAAGGGTAACATTGAAATCGGTTTGACAATAAAAGGGCAAAATTGAAATACAAAATTTTGTGAGGACGAAAATGAAACTGATCTATTTTGTAGGGACCAAAAAAAGTAGATAAGCCTTTATGTAATCAAATTTAAATGGGTTAATCTCATTTAAACATAAATAGATACTCCCTTCGTTCCCAAATTAGAGTCCTTTTTGGACATACGTGCCGCTTACAAAATCGCCTATATCTCACTTTTTATTATGATGTTTTAAATTATTTTAATTTTTGTCTTATAGAACTAATTGAGATCTAGCAAATAAGATCCATATTGTATATATAAAATATTATAAATTGAAAAATATAGACATTTTTTTGAGAGGTCTGTAATAGTGAAAATGGACTCTCTTATTTGTCGTTCAAAAAAAGAGAAAGAAAGTGGACTCTCATTTAGAAATGGAGAAAGTATGATACATCTGTGATCGTTTTTTACCATGCCCATGTGTCTATGTTGTGTGCCCAAAAATGACAACCCAACTTGGGCCACTTTGGTATTCGTGTTGTGCCATGCCTACTTTTAAACGTGTCGTGTTTGTGTCAGCTTGGCCTAGTTTACAACCTTATAGTTATGGAGAGATTTATGATATTGAAATGGCAAAAAAAAAAAAAACAAAGAAATATAACTTGAACATTTTAATGCACCAAATACATAAATCTACATAACCAATTTTTCATCTATCTATACTATATATTAAATCAATTAGTGAAAAGGCCTCACGTCACGACAAGTGGTTATGCTTTTTTGGGTGCACTATAATTCTAAGAAGAAATATACACCAACCAATTAAAAATCTTAATCTCCTAAATTAATGGGAGATCACATCCGAAAATTCTTCTTCTTTTTTCCTGAAATAGTGAAATTCTCTAAAATTGCTTATATTTTTTTTATTTCCATTTTTTTTTAAGCTCTTTAAAATTGCTTACATATTTTCATTTCCATGATTTTTGCTTCCAAAACCAGTTTAATGATTTTTTTTCATTTCCATTATTTTCGTTTACGTGATATATGTTTTATGAAAGGAAACATCTTATAATTTTTAGACGGCATAATTACCCCGTGATTTTTTTCTTCTAAAACTCTCCAAAATTGCTTAAATATTTTTGTTTCCATGATTTTTGCTCCTAAAACCAATTCGTTTCCATAATTTTCGTTTCAGATCACATCCAAAATTGCCTAAAAATTTAAAAATACTAATCCTCCCATACTCTATCCCGTGTAACACCATAAATTTTTGAAACGCCAAGATTAGAACATAAGAATATGAAACAAATTTAAGAGTACTAGTTGTCCCAAACTCTATCCCACGTTCCCTCTCAAATTAACTCTTATCTATAAGAATAGAAACAAAGATTTCCCTCCCATATCAAACACTCATCCCATGTTCCATCGCCACACCCCTGCAAACTTCTCTCTCTCTTTCTCTCTCTCTCTCTCTCTCTCTCTCTGCGGTGCTCAACAGATCAAAAGGTTAGACCATTCTCCATTTTAGATCATTTATTTTTAAATTGCTAAATAAATTTGTGAATGAACAGAGTGTTGTTTTTTATTTATTCAGGTCTTTAAATCTATCCCGTGCATAGCACGGGCTCTATGCTAGTCTTTAAGTAAAAAAAATGAAAGGAAATTGATTGTTTACGCTCTCATATACAACCAATTAAGACAATGAGTAATTTGCGTTGATTGCATTCGAGAGAACAATGTGGAGAAAACTTACATGCAAATACTCCATTACTTTACTCCCAACAGCTCATTATAATTGGTTGCACACGAGGCTGCAAAACTTGAGAAAAGTTAAAAGAATTATTCTCTTTTTTTATATACATATATACATATATGTTTTAATTATTTCATGATTGTGTGGAGAAAATTACTGAATAAGGCATCCTTATAAAAATATTTTATACTTTTTATGCTTCTAATTTGCTCATGCAGCAACAATACAGAGCGCATCATTTTTTTTGAAAAAAAAAACTCATTACATTGCTGCTATTAGAAGCGTGTTGTTTTTTCAAGAATGTCTTCTACAGTATTTTTTCTCCTTACAATCTTGAAAGAGTGAAAATTTTAAACAACAAAGATTGATCCCCATCTCTCTTTGAAAATGTTTCATAGCTTTAATTGGGTCTTTTTCTATGCAATACACTTTTTGATTTTTTATGAAGATGGCAATGAATAAAAATTCGTGCTTTTGAGCGATCCTTCGGCATGAGTCATTTTCATATTTTATCATATCAACAAGCTCTATGCTGTCCAAATGGATCTCTAAATCAAGTATCCAAGTCAATAATTATTCCCGAAATATTAAGGACAACAAATTTCAAATTATGAGAGATTTGACAATATCTAGAAAATAACACAGTATTGAAGAACTTTCGAGAAAGTAACAATAACATGAAAATCAAAATAGTAAAAAGAAATAAGTTATTTACGAGCTTTATGTTGATTATTTAGGAATAATTGATCTTCGGGATCATTAAATATTTGTTCTTCAAAAACTTATATAGAATAAGTCTTTTGAACTACCTAATAATATGTACTCCTACATGTCTTGAATCTATTTTGTGATTTTTTGGATCAATTAAAATGGATGCAATAAATCTATTAGTTTAAATTTTGATCGTCAGGATCAATTGAATTACATAATAAATCCAAAGGATTTATTATTGTAATGACGCTTAAACACGTGGCTCAAAGCTTTGGATAATTTCTTATATATTACTATATAACTTAAGTGTCCTCGTTGCATTGGCCCAGTGACTAGGGTTGTGCTATTATACTAACTGTAATGACTCGCACTAGCTGACCTGCTAACTCTTAGCCTAAACACGTGACTCAAAAAATTAATCTCAAATTATACAATAGTTGCTTAGGTTTTCTTATATATTATATAACTTTCTTCCGAAGTCCCAATGTGGGATATCACAATTATAAATATGGTACAAGTTTGTTGGAGTTATATTGTGTTGCTATAAGCAGATAAATATCATATGATAATATACTTATGATAGAGCTTGGGTTTTCTTCCCAATTCGGCAGAGTCTTGTATTTTTACTCTATATTATAAATCTATATTATAAAACAAAGCGGTTTCTGTTGAAAATGTCGAGATATATAACAAGAGGAACCACTACAACTGTTAGATCATTTCCTATTAAATTTTTAGCTATCAGATCATTCTCATAATAAATCTTTCCCTATCTATTCTCACTTTTTAGTCAAAGTATCTATATATAAATGTTGCCTTTTTATCATCAAATAGGAAAATATCTGTCACACCCCATCCCGAGCCAACACTCAAATGAGCCCAACCGACATGAGGGTGCAACATCAACCACCAACATATTCCTATAACTCAAGTTCAAGCGATTAAGTTAACTAACAATCACTTTATTAATAACGCAAAACATATCGTTCTTACAAACATAGCAGAAGTTTCAAGATAACATTAAACTATACGATGAACTAAATATCAACATAGGCTGCAACTAGATCCCTATCTACAGTGTCTAGCCAAAACTCGCCAAGTCTCTTTGTCACGCTAACCTAAGCGAGGGTGCGACCACAAGATGATTAGCAATGGATATCTACAATGCCTGCAAAACTGGATTCTAAAACGGAATCCGGGAGTGTTTATGAGACATGGATGCAATTCCATATTAAAGGTACAATTAAAAGATAATCTCAACTTGTAACAGTTTATCGAGAAATTAAAAAAATAACACGGGGCACACAACCAATAATTTAAGGCATAAAGCCAATCATCGAGCACACAACCAATAACTTAAGACATAAGAGCCTTTTGGCCTAAAATCAATCACCGGACACTAAGCCAACATTTAAGTTCAATTCAATATAGAACAACATCTATGAATCAAACACTTATCTCGTACTCCAAAAGAAAGTACAACTATGGTTTCGGTGCTCCTTGATTCATCGACTCGTCACCTATCCACAAGCCAAACATTTTAGTATAGAAATACTTGAAAGACTTAACAAATGTAAAACATAAGTAAGTTCACCAATTCGCATCCCAAACCAAGAATCACACACACACACACGTAGTCTAACTGAACCACTGATAGAATTCTGACTATAGTATTCTATAGGTTTAGAGCTAGATTCTGAGACTACAACCATTAGAAAGTAAACTCTCAAAACATCAATCTCGATATAAAATTTGCCCTAATCAGAGTCCGAATGATGAAGATACACTCAACTAAAGTTACACATCTAAAGCAGAACTTATAGTTTTCAGCAGAACGGTTTGTGTTCAAAAGCTTATTAAAAATCACCTACTCAATATTTACCATTGGTTCCAACACCCAAATATCACCAATTGATCAAGGTTTAAGACCCATGAGAACCCATAGTCAGTAACACATTCAACTATGATAAAATTGATGAAGAACATAGCTCTAAAAGCTGCCCAGATTTCCAAAATTACCAAACCATTAACTTCAGAACAAAAACTGATTTTGCCTAGAAGGAACTAAGGCACAAATCTTACATATTTAGAAGGTATGTACGTCTAGTTTTAGAATCAAGAAACGGTGCATAAAACTGATACCCGAGCTAGGAGATGTGTTCATTTCTTCAAGATGTGTCAGTACTGTCAGCACATACATGAATCTAACAGCAGTTTGGTGCGTGATTTTTATATTTTCCCCACTTTATATAAAATTGTAAAATTTTTACAGCATAAGCTACACACATAGAGGCATCCATAGTAAAAATACCAGAAATTTACAAGGTTGGTACGTTTACGTGAAAAATCCATCAAACGCAAGACAGATTCAACTTATTCAAAACACAGTTAAGCATATTCATAATATATACGAATTTTCTAAGATAAAAATCCAATTCCAACTTCTAAAACCCTCTCCCATGGATTCAATTCAGTGCTATCTACATGCCAAGTATGGAATTGAATAATAAAATCATATATTCAAGTATAGAAGAGTATGAATTACCATACAAAGTCTTTTATTCAACCTTACCTTAATTTCTCCTTTCTTTCTTCTTCTTCTTCTCCACGACTGCGCTCTCTCTCTCTCTCTCTCTCTCTCTCTCTCTCTCAAATGGTGACGATAAGAACAAAAAAAAAAACAAACGTTGAAGGTAAAAGCGTTTCCTATGAAATTATCCAGTGTGGACATCCCACATAACCCTCTCTTTTGTTTTATCAAGCCACAAAAGAATTAATAGAGTGCATGCATTCTCACGCTCCATCTCATCTCCACTAGTCACGTTAACAACTAAATCACGATCGGACATGTCAATTATGTTTAAGCACATAACTCAATTAAAAATATAAATTATGCTAATTACTCGAGGCAGGTGTTACCACCCTCCCCCTCTTAGGAAATTTCGTCCCCGAAATTACTTACCAAGTTCAAACAAATGCGGATAGCTCTTCCGCATAGACTCCTCCATCTCCCACATAGCTTCTCTTTTCGAATGATTACGCCATTGAACCTTTACCAATGGTATTACTTTTGAACGACGGACACACATAGGTCAAGTTCTCCTTTAGTTTCCATTGGTTCCGTATTATTTAGTACGTGTGTTGAATCCGGCACATATTTCCTCAACATTGAAACACGGAATACATCATGCAACCATGCCAATTCCGTCCGCAAAGCCGACCAATAAGCTGTTGCCCCTACTCTTCCGGTTATCCCATACGGCCCAATGTACCTCAGTGCCAATTTCTTCTTTCCTTTGAAGCGAACAACCCCTTTCGAAGGCGATACACAAATGAACACACGGTCACCCACTTCAAATTCCAAATCTCTCCTTCTTTTGTCAATATAGCTCTTTTGACGATCTTACGCAATTTTTAAACGCTCCCTTATAATTTGAACTCCATCAACGGTTTGTTTAACCATTTCAGGACCTAGCATTCCATCCTCGCCCGATTGCTCCATTTGCCGAGCCAACATTTGTCTCTCACCAACATCGTTCCAACAAATTGGTGTACTGCACCTCCTGCCATATAAAGCCTCATACGGTGGTATGCCAATGCTGCTGTGATAACTATTATTGTAGGCAAACTCAATCAACAGCAAACATTTATTCCAGCTATCCTTAAAATCAAGAACACATGCCCTCAGCATATCCTCCAAAGTCTGAATTGTCCGTTCAGATAGCCCATCGATTTGAGGATGAAAAGCTATACTAAATTTCAGTGAAGTACCCATAGCTCACTGCAAACTCATCCAAAATCTAGAAGTAAACTTCGGATCTCTATCACTAACAATAGTCAAAAGCACTCCATGCAATCTAACAATCCTACTAACATAAATTTGAGCATACTTATTTGTAGAGTACGTGGTCTTGACAGGTAGGAAATGAGCTGTTTTTGTTAATCGATCCACAATAACCCAAATCGAATCATAACCTCCTTTAGAACGCGGTAGCCCTGTCACAAAATCCATTGTTATATGTTCCCATTTCCACTCCGGTATAGGAAGATTTTGCAATAGAAAAGCCGGTCTTTGATGCTCAACTTTCGCTCGCTGACATGTCAAGCAACTAGCCACAAATTCTGCAATCTCTCTTTTCATGCCTGTCACGCCCTCAATTTTCAACTAAAACAATAACATATTTTCTACAAACAAAAATCTTTCTCTCAACTATATTTACCCTTAAATGTCATGTCAATCCAAACAAAGAATCAAGGTCTCTTTTGATCTTCTCTCTAATTTTTTTTTTTTACATAAAGTCTCTCAAACGTCTTCCATTAAAAAGGGCTTCACAATAATCAAGGAGACGAGTTTGTACCTGCTTTACATATGATCGAACCAAAAGATACAACCTTCAATTGCGAGTGAAGTACACAACATAAATTAGACTAGATGATAAACACCTCCTTAATGTTTCCAATGAAGCTCTTAAGAGACGTCTCAATGTGCACTCCATGCAATCCAAGCTAAGTGCCATGGTGAGTACCCGAAAGGGTAAGGTGAGCTACACTAGCTCGTAGAGATATCCATACATAAATTATATGCAGAAGTGAAGACAAATCGCAAGGAAAAACATTTTCCAAAAGCATACTTATTTTGTCAAACAGTGGAACTCAAAATACCATACTCACACTGGAAAATACTTAACTCCATTTCTCAAGCACTGACACACTCTCACACACACACACACACACACACCTATATTCTTAAAATCTCAGCTTACCGTTACGGCGTTACCCAAATCAATCCTTGCTTTTTCATTTCCATTTCAATGACCTAAAGATTAATCTGAGTTCTTTAATAAAATGCTTTCTTTCTCTTTGCTTAAACAACTAACCAAGCTCTCACCAAAAATATACACACTACGCATGTAGAGTTAGAATATAAGGTAGATAATAACACCTCGAACAATACGGCACCTCGACAACATGGGAACTCACCCGTCATCCCCAAATCAAACTTCAAATCTCAACATCTAGCTCAACCAATCAACAATGCGTGATATATGATGCAAGGCAATGCACCGGGCAATGTTGGGCCCCGTAACCCTCGCCAAGGTCCCACCAAGAAGGTGAACCGGGCTCCGTCCATATTGACGTGAATTTCGGGCGGTGTTGGGTCCCATAACCCTCATCGACATCCCACAAAATGGATGTGACTCCACATTCCGGGCAGTGTTAGGCCCCGTAACCCTCGCCATGGTCCCACCAAGAAGGTGAACCGGGCTCCATCCATATTGACGTAAATTTCGGGCGGTGTTGGGACCCGTAACCCTCATCGACATCCCACAAAGTGGATGTGACTCCACATTCCGAGCAGTGTTAGGCCCCGTAACCCTCGCCATGGTCCCACCAAAAAGGTGAACCGAGCTCCGTCCATATTGACGTGAATTCCGGGCGGTGTTGGGACCCATAACCCTCATCGACATCCCACAAAGTGGATGCGACTCCACATTCCGGGCAGTGTTAGGCCCCGTAACCCTCGCCATGGTCCCACCAAGAAGGTGAACCGGGCTCCGTCCATATTGACGTGAATTCCGGGCGGTGTTGGATCCTGTAACCCTCATCGACATCCCACAAAGTGGATGTGACTCCACATTCTGGGCAGTGTTAGGCCCCGTAACCCTCGCCATGGTCCCACCAAGAAGGTGAACCGGGCTCCGTCCATATTGACATGAATTCCGGGCGATGTTGGGTCCCGTAACCCTCATCGACATCCCACAAAGTGGATGCGACTCCACATTCTAGGCAGTGTTAGGCCCCGTAACCTTCGTCGACATCCGAAATTGGATACGACTCCATCTATTGTCCATATGCTATGACATGTCACACCACGATACATACAAAGTTCGATATCACACGTAGCCATGACACTCGAATCATATGTCCATAAACATCCTTCATTATGCACAATCCATCATGCACAATCCATCATGCACAATCCATCAGTAATCAATCTCACATGCATTATCGAGTTAAAACGATTATACAACATCATTAAACAACATTCGATATCCAATCTACGTTTTCAGGTTCGTTAACGTTCATTTCACTTTTGTTTTTTTTTAGGTTCAAGGGTCAAGAACAAGGAATTCATAACTCGAGTCGAATAGATTTCTCGATGAACGTTATCAAGGAAGTCAATCAACGATGCCACGCACGAGAAATGATGTAAAGGATGGCCAAAAACCAACCCGAGACCTCAAGGAAACAAGAAATCAAAACTGGGCCAGATCATGGTGTTAATCATTCACACTTTAGGTTTTGACCATATCCGATCAAATAACATAAATTTAAGAACGACATTCAAACCATTGAAAAGTAGACTTCTTCTTCTTCTTCTTCGAAACAAAGGTCATACATCAAAAAGAAACGGAGTTCGGGTAACCTTACTACGGCCTTGCGATTATTTCTCAACGTAACCATGAAACTGGTGTGAAGGCAGAATTTGGTTCAGTTTTGGATGCAAATCTGTTATCACTCGGAAATACCCATGATGCATGGAATGTATCGTTGGAAAGCTTTATGTGTCTAGTTTCTAACAAAACAAATGGTGCATCATTTCAAGTCCCGAGCTAGAAGTTATGGCCATTTTACCAAGGTCCACAGGTGCTGTCAGATTCTACGCGGGAATAAGTAAAATTGATTGAAAAATCATAACTCTTTCATCTTAAATCCAAAAATATTGAAACCAATGCCAAAAGTTGCACCACTACAATCCCTACACTCAGTAAAAATCCCAGGTTCAAAAACAAGAGGAGATTAACCCAAGAATCAAAAGAAAAACAGATTCGCAACCCTTTTCGCACCAGTCAACCAACCCTGCTTTAGAAATTCACCAAAAATTGTATACTTAACCAAATTACTTGATTCCAACGCCAATCTCTTCTTAACTTAAATATGCAGCTCCTGTAAAAGACCCAAAGCCACCCAAAATGTCCATCATGCCCAGAAAGTTAAAAGAAGACAACCACGCACGGAATCGCACATCCAGCAAACAGCCAGTATTCAAAAATTCATAACTAATTGTGTGATTGTCGGTTTTGCATGATCTTGGTACCGAAATCTTCGTATTGAAATGTACTTTTACAGTTATGAAGACACCAAAAATTGATTCCTAGCAGAAGGGCTTCCAAAAGACAGATTACCAAAACCCACAAAATTTTCAGCATACACTAGATTTGTTCAAGACTCAAAATATATGAACAAACTTGATTCTTGTACATCAAACTAACACTTAAACATGTAAAGAAGGCAGGAGATCCCTACGTCGAAGAATGAAATTTAAAACCCCAAGAATCTCCGGGCAAAACCTCTCCCAAAAACACCTCCTCCAAGCTAGAGCAAGCAATATCCAAGACCTAGAACGTGAATATATGTTGAAAAAATGGCTAAACCCTTGTGGGCTTGACTGATTATGAGAGACATAGATGAGAGAGAGTGCGAGGCTGAGAGAGAGGAGAGAACGGGAGAAAGAGAGGCGTACAGAGGAAGAAAATAATCTTCCCTGATATTTTGATCCTTATATAGGCCAATTCACACACCTACCCTTCAAGTATATAACTACATCACCAACTCCCACAACTTTATATTCTTATACTTTAATCCCACATACATATTATCTACATCAAATATCTTAAACACATTTTAAAATCATAAAGTAAAAGAAAATTATTCCGGGTCTCTACAATGCCAACCCACCAATAAAACTCTCTCAAGTCACGGTACAACTTTGTACTTCCTGGATGCATAGCATAAGCTAATTGTGCGCCTCATCCAAGATTTTCCTTTTTAGAGTTGCATCATCTGGAACACACATTCTATGTCCATACAAAAGCATGCCATCATCTCGAATATTGAATTCAAAAGTCTTACCTTTAACTACCTTCTTTCTAATGTCTTCCATTTGTGGATCATCACGTTGTCCATCTTGAATACGATCCACAAATAAAGGCCGAACACTGAATCGCGCCAACAAAACATCATTACTATTCAAAGAGAACCCCATACCCACTTGCATCAGCTCAGTAAAATTTACAACCCTCGAACAATGGATACAAGCCATTCTCGCTGCTGTTTTCCGATTCAAAGCATCAACAACCACATTCACTTTCCCCGGATGATAATGAATAGAGCAATCATAATCTTTAATTAGTTTCATCCACCTTCTCTGCCTCAAATTCAACTCCTTCTACGTAAACAAATACTTAAGGCTTTAATGATCAGAATAGATTTCACAAGTCACTCCATACAAGTAATACCTCCACAATTTAAGTGCAAAAACGATAACCACTAGCTCCAAATCGTGCATAGGGTAATTATGTTCATGATTTTTCAACTGCCTCAAAGTAAAAGCTGTCACGCCCTCGATTTTCAACATAAATAAATAAATCATTTCGATAAAAGATCCTCGCATAGGACAAATAATACCCAAAATGGTTTCCCACCTATTTAATTACAAACGAAGTCCCCAAGTTTAAAAAAAATAAAAAATACATCCTTGGCACCGTGGCCCAAATTAAGTTAAATACATGTGCAAAGTATTTAGAATATTATAATCTTATGTCAAAAGATCAAACAAAGTAAATTAGTTACAATACCATCTCTATCTAAAAGTAGACTAATACAAAGATGGATGAGTAACTAAGTCATGTTAGCTTCCAAAAGTCTTCGTTTCCAAATACACCATGTCATGCAACCTATTGCCATGCGTTCGAACCTGAAAAGAAGGATTTTGCTGAACTACACTAGCCCAGTAGGAAATTCTCTATAAAATCGACATGCAATGAGATGATAAGCATAAACAAATCAAATTAAACGACAAATCCAAATAATGCACATCAACACCTATTTGCAAATGTCATAACAATTCCCAATCATAAACCCATACGTACACGCACACACACTTCTTTCAACAAAATTCCACCCTTTGCGAGGTTGTGTTTCCACCCCTTGCGTCACAATAGACTCCACCCCTTGCGAACCGTGTGTTCCACCCCTTGCGTCACACTAAATCCCCCATTCACTTCACAACAACAACAACAACCATACTATCGTCACAATTGATACCAATGCCATAAACTCATTCCACACACACTGACATTATCTAATACGACACATATAGCTCATGGACCATGGCACTCGTTACCACAATACCACTATCAAAGAAAATGCAATCCTCAAGCCATAAAATATTCTATTCAACCATATATAGCAAATAAACACCTAAATCACACATAGTCACCCCAAAACATGTAGAGGAAGAGAGAAATCCCTACCTAGATGGGTTTTAAGCAAAACCCTAAGTCTACTAAGAGTAATAAGCTTGAATCCTTCAAAGACAAGCTTCACCCAAGCTTAGATACAAGATCTAGAGCAAATAAAGCTCAAAAACATAAATAACAAGCAAAGATCAACAAATAATCGAGAGGAGAGAGAAAAAAAAACATGGTAGAGCTTCAAGGAATGAGAATAAGAACACAAAACTCACCCTTGGTTTACCAAATGCAAGAATCTTGTGATTTTAAGGAAGAAAACCATTGGATCTTGAAGATTTGATGTTGAAATCAAGAGTTTTGGGTGACATTGGAGTTGGGTAGGTGAGAGGGGGTGTTTCCAGGTCTGATTCGAGGGATTTGGGTGTGAAAAATGGTAAAGGGGGGTATTTATAGTGAGTTGTCATGCGTGCTGAAAAATCAAAAATTTTGCACAATGTATCGGTACCGTGGAATGACAGTACCGGTATAGGTACCCAGAAATTTTAGCATTTCACAGTTTCTGGTCGCGATGTACCTATACTGGAAAAAGCTATACCTGTACATTAAACACAAATTCGAAATTTTTTGCCAACGTTCATCAAATCAAACCCCGATTGCTACCAACACTTTCACACATCATTTCAACACCGAAACTCAAAATCCAACTATTCTCTAAATGTTCGATACACAACGGTAGACGTATATCCATACACCCCCACAAACAAACGTACAACTTTATTAATAATACAATTCTTTCACGCATTAAACGATTTCTGAAATTATAATAATTTACGGGTCTCCACAAAAGCAATAACATTACCTCGTTGCATAAGAACACAACCCAAACCTTGTTGAGAAGCATTAATGTAAATCACCATGTCCTCGGTACCCATCGGAATAGTCAAGACCGGCGTAGACACCAACCGAGTCTTCAATTCCTAAAAACTGTCTTCACATTCATTAGACCACACAAACTTTACATCTTTTCTAGGCAATTTAGTCATAGGCAAGGCAATAGAAGAAAAACCCTGAATAAATCTCCGATAATATCCTGCTAAACCAAGAAAACTTCGGATTTTAGAAATATTAGTCGGCCTTTCCCAATTCACTACTGCCTCCACCTTCTTTGGATCCACACAAATGCCATCTCTAGAGATCATATGACCCAGAAACGCAACACTCTCAAGCCAGAATTCACATTTGCTCAATTTACTATACAATCGCTTATCTCGTAAAGTCTGCAATATAATTCTCAAATGTTGCTCATGATCTTCCTTAGTTCGAGAATAGATCAGAATACCATCAATAAACACAATGACGAACAAATCCAGATACAGCTCAAACACTCTATTCATAAGATCCATAAATACTGCTGAAACATTAGTCACTCCGAAAGGCATAACAAGAAACTCATAATGGTTATACCTCGTTCGAAAATCCGTTTTGGAGACATCACTATCCTTCACCTTAACCTGATGATATCCCGATCTCAAATCAATTTTTGAAAAGACGGTCGCTCCCTACAACTGATCAAACAAATCATCAATTCTAGGCAATAGATACTTATTCTGTATCATCACCTTATTCAATTGCATGTAATCAATGCACATACGCATAGTACCATCTTTTGTAATAACTCTGAATTTTTAATAAATAAAAAAGTTTATTTTATATTCAAGTTATTATTTAAAATTGCCTGGATTTCTTTAATTATCTTTTATTCCTTGCAGTTTGTCATAATTACACTTTTGCCCTTCAAAGTTTGTTTCTTGACTGTAAGCCTTACTTGGCAAAGTCTAGTTAGATTCTAACCAATTGGTTGGAGGAACTAAGCTAGGAAGTCACCTAGTTACTATGGATGGACCTTTTTGCCATCTTTGAACCTTGTGAACCTTTTCAACCCTAGACTAGAAATTTTTTTATTTATTTTCTTTTATTATTTTGGTTTTCTTCTTTATCCATTGGACGATAAAAGTTAGGGGAACTTTTATCCATTGGATAATAGAAACCCCATTCTTTATATTAAAAGTGTTTCTTAATGGATTTGTTCAAGTACTAATATTTATAAAAATAGAATTTTATAATTGTTTAAAAGGACATTTTTGATTATTTAACTATAAAAATTTCCTTATTACTTTTGTCCATTGGACAATAAATAATAGAAAATTTATTATCCATTGGGTAATAGGGTTAATCTTTCAACTAAGTACTAGGATATTATAAAAACTATAAAAATTTCCTTATTACTTTTGTCCATTGGACAATAAATAATAGAAAATTTATTATCCATTGGGTAATAGGGTTAATCTTTCAACTAAGTACTAGGATATTATAAACTAATCAATTTCTAGATTCCCATGTGATGTTGTACCTATATTTTATATTGTATGTACTTATTAGATTTAAAACCTAAGATTTCCTACGAGGGCATTATGTGAAATGTGTGTGAGTGTGCCAATGGGAACCCGGCGCGGCGAAACCATTGTGAGGATACTCGGGAGACCGGCGCGGCGGAACTGAGGTTGGGTGTGTGGCTTGGTTATCCGTGGAGAGGAGCCAATGCAATCGTGTGCCAATGGGAACCCGGTGCAGTGGAACCATTGTGAGGATACTCGGGAACTCGAAACTGCGGAACCGAGGTTGGGTGAGTTAGAAGGGTGTTTTGGAAAAAGAGATGTGAAAATGTTAACACGGTTTATGATGAGTCAGAAAAGTCAACACTAACGTTAGCTTGGATAAGGAATGTGGATTTGTTAACTGTTTGTCAATATGATTGATTTATGTAGAATCGTTGTTATTATGATCTCTTGTTCTTAAGGGTTAGTAAGTAGGATTATACTATTGAACCTTTATAGCTCATGGTGTTACCTTTTTGGTGACCCTGACATATTATATGAGTGGCGACGCCGGTATAATATGTCAGATCTGATAAATGAACAGGGCGAACTCTTCACTTTGGAGACGTTCGGAGCCGAAGACCTCGCTAGGATGGAGGAACAAGCGGAGCAGTAGTTAGAAACTTTAGCTTCCTATTTTGTGTTTAAAATACTCTTACGAGAATTATGTTGTAATAATGAGCAGTGACTCTCTTTAAGTTCTGTAATAAATTATCCTTTTAACGTACCTAAAATTAGGGGCGTTACATCTTTCTTCTTCACAAATAAAACTGGTGCACCCCACGGTGAAACACTTGATCGAATAAGCCCTTTGTCAAGTAAATCTTTCAATTGAATTTTTAATTCTAACAACTCAGCTGGCGCCATTCGATACAGTGGAATAGAAATAGGATTCGTTCCCAGTATCAATTCAATAGTAAATTCCACCTCTTTATCCAGCACAATTCCTGGTAATTCTTCTTCGTGTCAATAACATAGGCCAAATACCCCTGACATCCCTTCCTTAATATACTCACAGCTTTAAGAGCAGATAACATACCAGTTACAGAAGTCTGTCTATCACCCAAAATTTAATTTCCTAGTCACCCAGTATTTGAAAGACAACTTCTTTATTAAAGCAATCTAAAGATGCATGATTTGTGGATAAGAAATCCATTCCTATAATAACATCAAAATCAGACATTACTAAAGGAATCAAATCAACTTCTAGATTTCTACCACACACTCACCACACACTTGGCAAAAGATACCCCAACTATCACCACTTCTCCAACAGGAATAGATATCGCCAAAGCAGTGTCTAATAACACATAATGCTTATTTAAATGCACACTAAACAATTTCGACACAAAAAGAATGCATAGAACCAGGATCAATTAAAATTTGGGCATTAACACCACAAACCATAAGAGTACTTGTCACCACATTCGGAGTTGCCTGAACATTTTGCCGTGTCATGGTGAACACTCTCCTCGGTGCTGTAGGTCCACCCGCTCCACCACCCCGGCCAATAGACCCACCAAAATTCGTTCCACGGCCAGCCGGGACACTACCAGTAGAAGATGCACCTGAAGCTTATGGTTTTCGTGCAATGAGTTGCAATATGCCCCATTTCTCCACATCTAAAACATTTAAACCCTTTCCATGATTCTGGACAATCTCTCATGCGATGATCGGGCGACTCACATCGATAACACTGAAAAGGAGTCCCACGTCCACTTGAACTACTCTCCCTGTTAAAACTTGGCTTACTTGCCTCATAGCCTTGACTGCCTTGTTGTTTACCCTCACTTTGACCTTTCAAATGTTGAAATCTACCTCCACCTCTATAAAAGCCGCATGGTTTTCCCCCTTGGCTCGCCTACCTTGCCTCAAAGTTACTCTTCTTTGACTGTTCTCGTTTGCTAAACATTTCTTCAACATCATTGCCAATGTCTTCGCCGTTTCAATCAAATCCGCATAGTCTTTTTCTTTATAAGCCGTCATTCTGGTTTGAACATTTTCCTCCAATCCACTTCTGAACCGTCTACCCTTCTTTTCTTCAGTATCCACCATATCCATAGCATAGGCTGAAAAAGCATTTAACTTGGCTTCATATTCGGCCACCGACATACTCCCCTATTTAAGATTAATAAAATCTGCTTCCTGCTGGAAACGATACATCTTAGGATAGTAACGATCATTAAAAGCCTTTACAAACCTTGCCCATGTAATTACTTGTGGCACTAGTGGCTGAACATCTGGTAATGGGGCTGAAAGTAACCTCTGATTTGCCTCCCACCATATTAAAGGTTGCCCTTTTAAGGTAAAGGTTGCCAAGGTCAACTTCTGTTCATCAGTAACTCCCATAGCTGTTAGAACCCTCTCAACTATTTTCAACCAATCCTCTGCCTCTTAAGGTTTAAAAGTACCCTCAAACTCCATTGGATAAAGCTTCTTGAATTTCTCTAGTAATCCAACATTCTAATTAATCAGAAGTGCAGCTTGTCGTTCAGCATACTGTGCTAAAGCCGCCAATAGTCTATCTATATCTCTAGCACCTACCTGAACTCCTGCCGATGCGGCCCCAGTAGCCGGATCAGCTTGCTCGGGATGGGAAGAGGCTTCTCCTTCCATTTTCATTATCTGCTGCAATTCAATTTAACAACAGCAACAACATATACTATCTTTACCATGTTAGATAAACCAACACTAAACTACTCAACAAAATATAATCGACTCCTAAATCCACTGCTAGATCGCCACTCGCTCAACGACTCTCAAAATCTAGACAAGCCTAGGCTTTGATACCAAGCTGTCACACCCCACCTGGGGCCAACACTCAAATGAGCCCAAACCGACATGAGGGTGCGACATTAACTACCAACCCATTCCTATCACTCAAGTTCAAGCGATTAAGTTAACTAACAGTCACTTTATTGATAACACAAAACATATCATTCTTACAAACACAGCGGAAGTTTCAAGAAAGCATTAAACTATACAATGAACTAAATATCAACATAGGCTACGACTAGATCCCTATCTACAGTGTCTCGCCAAAACTCGCCAAGTCTCCTTGTCATGCTACCCTAAGCGAGGGTACAACCACAAGACAATCAGCAGTGGATATCTACAATGCCTGCAAAATTGGATTTCAAAACGGAATCCGAAAGTGTTTATGAGACATGGATGCAATTCCATATTAAAGGTACAGTTAAAAGATAATCTAAACTTGTAACAGTTTATCGAGAAATTAAAAAACAACACCGGGTACACAACCAATAATTAAAGGCATAAGCCTTTTGGCGTAAAGCCAATCATCGGGTACACAACCAATAACTTAAGGCATAAAAGTCTTTTGGCATAAAGCCAATCACGGAGCACTAAGCCAACATTCAAGTTCAATTCAATATAGAACAACATCTATGAATCAAACACTCATCTCGTACTCCAAAAGAAAGTCCAACTATGGTTTCGATGTTCTTGATTCACCGACTTGTCACCTATCTACAAGCCAAACATTTTAGTATAGAAATACTTGAAAGGCTTAACAAATGTAAAATGTAAGTAAGTTCACCAATTCGCATCCCAAACCAAGAATCACACAAACACTATCTAATAGAACCATTGATCGAATTCTGACTATAGTATTCTATAGGTTTAGAGTTAGATTCTGAGACTACTACCATTAGAAAGTAGATTCTTAGAACATCAATCATGATATAAAATTTGCCCTAATAGGAGTCCGAATGACCAAGATACACTCAACTGAAGTTACACATCTAAAGCAAAACTTATAATTTTTAGAAGAACGATTTGTGTTCAAGAGCTCATTAAAAATCACCTACTCAATATTTTCCAATGGTTCCAACACCCAAGCATCACCAATTGATCAAGGTTTAAGACCCATGAGAACCCATAGTCAGTAACACATTCAACTATGATAAAATTGATGAAGAACATAGCTCCAAAAGCTGCCTAGTTTCCAGAATTACCAAACCATTAACTTTGGAACAAAAACTGATTTTGCCTAGAAGGAACTAAGGCACAAACCTTACATATTCAGAAAGGTATGTAAGTCCAGTTTCAAAATCAAGAAACAGTACATAAAACCGATACCCGAGCTAGGAGATATGTTTGTTTATTCAAGACGTGTTGGTACTGTCAACACATACACGAATCTGACAGCAGTTTGGTGCGTGATTTTTATCTTTTTCCACACTTCATATAAAATTCTGAAATTCGTACAGTATAAGCTACACACATAGAGGCATCTACTGTAAAAATACCAAAAATTTACAAGGTTGGTATATTTACGCGAAAAAACCATCAAACGCAAGGCAAATTCAACTTATTCAAAACACAATTAAGCATATTCATAAGATATACGAATTTTCTGAGATAAAAAGCCAATTCCAACTTCTAAAATCCTCTCCCATGGATTCAATTCAGTGCTAGCAAAATCATAGATTCAAGTATAGAAGAGCATGAATTACCATACAAAGTCTTCAATTCAACCTAACCTTAATTTCCCATTTCTTTCTTCTTCTTCTTCTTCTTCTTCTCCACGGCCGCTCTCTCTCTCTCTCTCTCTCTCTCTCTCTCTCTCTCTCTCGCTCAAACGGTGACGATAAGAATAACAACCAAAAAAAAAACTAACATGGAAGGTAAAAGCGTTTCCTAGGAAATTATCCAGTGTGGACATCCCACATAATTAACCCTCTCTTTTGTTTTATCAGGCCACAAAAGAATTAATAGAGTCACGCTCCATCTCATCTCCACGAGTCACATTAACAACTAAATCACGATCGGACATGTCAATTATGTTTAAGCACATAACCCAATTAAAAATATAAATTATGCTAATTACTCAAGGTGGATGTTACAATATCTCAAATGGTAACTAGCGCTTTATATAGATTACATTTGTCGCGTAAATTAGTCAGGGATAATGATGTAGAACACATGGAGGCTCAATTTCATGATCAGCTGGATCGAGCCAAGCCTCAGATGTAAAGACCCGAAATTTCGTTTAATAAAGTTAAATTGTTTCGTAAAAAAAATTACGAATATTATTTGGATAATTGTTTGAGGGGTTCATGTGTAAGAGTTTTAAAGATTTGGGTGAATGAATAATATGTATTTTTGTGAGTATATAAGGGAGGAGTGTGAGAAACACACTCACACCCCTCGCTCCCTCACTCCCGTCCATCTCTCTATCTCTCAGCTCCCTCACTCTCTCTTGCTCCCACTTTAAATTTCTCACACTCAACTCAAAACCCATCCAAAGCAGCCTTCAATCTTCCATTCCTTCACACATTGTAGCCCGTATTGCGTTGGATTAGGCTCGGTGGAGACGTATTCCATTCAGTTTCAAGAATTGTGGCTGGGGCTTGGAAAAACCCTTTAAATTCCTTATTCAATCTTGAGGTAGGGAGTTCTAACTTTCAATATATGTTTATGATTTGTTTCTATTGCTTGATTTGTGCCATTGATCGTGGTTATTGTTGTTGATGTCATTGTTGCTGAGAAACTCATGAAAATCTGCAGAAAATCTGCTCGAACAGCCTTTATTATCGATACCTTAGCCTTTGTTATCGATACCTTTGTGTTTCAAAACTCAAAAAATTAATCGTTATCGATACCTTTAGCCATTGTTATCCATACCCTTGCGTCTGGAATGCCTCTAGACCAAATGGTATCGATACCATTTTTTATGGTATCGATACCTTTAGCTTATCTCCAACTTTTACTGTTTTGCTTCAAACTTCACCGTTTTGGTTTTCAATCACTTCCAACCCATTCAAACACCCCCCAAACAATCCCTAACTTGATCATTTGTATTCATAGACCTCATTGAACGTTCCCATGACTCAAATGTTCGTTTGGACATGATTTTACGAAAATTGTTTTATGAATCAAAGTTGGGTTGAACGGTATAAACGAGATGGAAAATGGATTTTGAAACCTTGCGGACAGGACGAGAACATATCAGGACATCCCGAAAGGGTAAAGAGCCTGGCAGAGGACATCGGGGTCCTTTAATTGGCCTGGTATGAGTTACAAGCTCATAATTGATATTTCAGGACATCCCGAAAGGGTAAAGAGCCTGACAGAGGACATCAGGGTCCTTTAATTGGCTCGGTATGAGTTACAAGCTCATAATTGATATTTCAGGACATCCCGAAAGGGTAAAGAGCCTGGCTGAGGACATTGGGGTCCTTTAATTGGCCCAGTTAGAGCTTCGGCATGACACATGTACGAGACACGTCTTGACATATGGTGTTTTTCAAAGTTTGTTCGGTAAGACTCACGATTGGTTTTGAAATGGAGTGTTGGATTCAAATTGCTATTATTGTCCATCCGTTTGATCTTGCTACCATTGTTCATCTCGTGACTATTCCTACATTTCATATGCATACGTTGTTAGATTAGAGCTTTCTACTGGGCTAGCGTAGCTCAGACCCTCCATCATTTTCAGGTACTAACACAAGGCAGTAGCAACATGTTTGGAGTGCTTAGATGTGGACACGGTTTTGAAAGCTAACATTGAAGAGTTACCTAGCCATCTTTGTAAACCTAATTTTGGAAGATGTATTTGTAACTCCATTTGATACTTTTGTATATTTTGGTGGCTGTTGAGCTGATGATGTACTTTCTATAAACATTTGGACAAAGAAATGTAATTTATGGGAATGGAAACGTCAAACCCTTTTTGGGGCATGGTACAGTTAATCGTGAGGTTTTATTGTGGAAAACCCCTTTATATTTATGTTGAAAATCGAGGGTGTGACAACTTGGTATCAGAGCTTAAGTGTAGAACATCTAGAGACCGTAGGGAGACGTTTCGTCTCATGGGTTCAAAATGTCGCGCCTTCTAACATAACTTGTGCGTATTTATGTGACTAACTTTCATGAGACTATTTGGCATTGCATTTTCATTATTGTAGAGTGGTGTAGAGTTGTTAACCCGCGTTGGGAAGGTGGGGCTTGACCTCATGGTAATAGTGTTGTGATTAATAGTCTTCCTTTCTTATATCATGTAGTAAGATGCCTCCAAAGACGCATGGTAGACGAAGTGGGGTCGAAAATCGGGGTGGCCGAGGCCGTGGTCGTGGCCGTGGGGCGCCACCTGAGGATGAGGTTAGTCAGCTTGGGGAGAATCCTGGTGGGAATCCGGGGGCTGGGGTCGGTCGAGGTGCAGGAGTACTTCCAAATCAAACTCAGTTTGCTAGGGACCTCGTCGCAGCACTTACAGCTGCAAATCTTCTGAACCAAGCTCTAAGAGAGAATGTCGAGGATCGCACTATGGTAGCAATGAGGGAGTTTAGCCGTAGGAACCCTCCGGTGTTCGATGGAACTAATAGCAACCCATTGGTAGCCGACCACTGGCTAGCCCAGATCTGCAAACTCTTTAAAGCTTTAAAAATCACCGAGGACAACATTAGAGTAGGTATCGTGGCTGTTCAACTAGTTGGGGAGGCTAGCGAATGGTGGGAATCGGTCCTGGAAAGTAGGAAAGATGCGAGGAGGGCGGCAAGGACCGCAGCTCAAGTAAACGAACTGGACATTGAAAATCTGACATGGGCTGAATTTGAGACTCTCTTTGAGGACCAATACTTTTCGGAAACTTCACGTGAGAATCTAATGGATCAATTTGAGAAACTTGAGCAAGGTAATATGATCGTTTCGAAGTATGTACAGAAATTTCAATCCTTGTCTCGTTTCGCTCCAGAGTTGGTGGCGACGGAGGAGAGGAAGTGTCGACGGTTTGAGAAGGGGTTGCATAACACCGTGAGAAGAATGGTGACGGTCCAACGTAAGATGAAGTTTTCTGAAGTGGTGGAATGCGCGAGAAGTATTGAAATACCAAAGGAAACTCAACGAAATGCAAGGGCGTGGGAACCAAGGCAACCAGTGGGAAGTTTGAGTTCTTCTTCCGATAGTTTTGGTAGCCAAGGACAAAAAAGGCAGAGGGAACCGTCTCAACAACCACCCAATCAATCCAATTTTAGGGTGCCTTCTTCTTCAGGAACTCGGGGTGCCTTGTCTAGACCCCCAATTGTGTGTTACAAGTGTAACCAACCCGGGCACATCTGTACTCAGTGTCCTCAGCTTTCTAAGGCATGCTATAATTGCGGTAAGACGGATCATCTTGCTTGGAATTGCCCTCAAGGGGCGGGAGCGCGTAGTGAGTCGGGCTTGATACAACATTCGAGGGCAGGGCGTGGTGTTGACCATCAGTTTTTCAGGGGTACTCAGAGGCAGCAGCAGCCTCATTTCTGCCAAACATCGTCAGTTTAGGGTTCTAGGGTCGACCGGGGAGCAAGTTCGTCCGCACCTTCTCAAGGTTCCGGTCATGGAGGAGGTTTTGTGCAGGGTCAGGGTACCCAGGGGCGTGTTCATCAACACTAATGCATCACCTTCTGTTTCTCAGGCTCCAGAGACATCGGTTGTAAGGGGTACTTTCCTTCTATTCAATTCTTTTGCTAGAGTACTATTGGATTCTGGAGCATCCCATTCTTTCATCGCTACATCATTTGTGTGTGCATTGGAATTGTACACCGAGAATCTTGATTTGTCATTATCTGTCGAGACACCATTAGGGGGAAGGTCATCTCTGAGTCGTATCTGTAAAGGTTGTGAGCTTGTTATTTGTGACCATCACTTCGTTTTCGACTTCATTGTGCTGGATATGTCGGGATTTGACCTCATTCTGGGGATGGATTGGCTGTCTACATTCCACGCTACGATCGATTGTTTTAAGCATCGTGTTCGCATATGTCCGCCTGAGGGTGTGTGTTTCGAATTCCATGGGGAACGTCGGGAATCGTTAGTACCGTACTTGTGTGGGCCTCGGGAAAAAGAGTTGATTTATGCTTTGTTAGCGAGCTTGACGTTAGATGAGGATATGTCTATGCGTGGGGAGTTACCCTTGGTAGTTCGCGAGTTTCCCGTTGTATTTCCAGAAGAGTTACCCGGTTTGCCTCCCGAGAGAGAAATCGAGTTCACGATAGACTTGCTTCCAGGCACCGCTCCTATATCAATTCTTCCTTATCGTTTTACGCTTGCTGAACTTAGAGAGTTGAAAGTTCAGCTACAGGATTTAGAAAATTTGGGGTTTATTCGTCCTAGTACATCACCGTGGGGAGCACCGGCTTTGTTTGCCCAAAAGAAGGATGGTTCACTTCGTTTGTGCATTGATTATCGTAAGCTCAACCGTGTAACCGATAAGAATAAGTATCCCATGCCAAGAATTGATGATTTATTTGATCAACTCCGAGGTGCCACTTGCTATTCCAAAATTGACCTGAGGTCCGGTTATCACCAATTGAGGGTTCGTAGGGAGGATATTCCAAAAACCTCCTTCCGTACTCGCTATGGCCATTACGAATTCGTTGTGATGCCATTCGGTTTGACGAATGCTCCAGCTACTTTTATGGATCTAATGAACCGTATCTTCCATGCGTACCTCAATCACTTTGTGGTTGTATTCGTCGACGACATTCTTGTTTATTCATCCACGGAAGAGGAGCACCAAATTCATCTTACCATCGTTCTTAAACTCCTGAGAGAGCACCGTTTATACGCCAAGCTTAGTAAGTGCGAGTTTTGGTTACCCGAAGTTAAATTTCTGGGTCATGTGGTTTTGAAGGGCGGAGTGTCCGTCGATCCGGGGAAGATAGAATCCATTATGAACTAGCAGCGACTAAAGAACGTGTTTGAAATCTGAAGCTTTTTGGGGTTGGCCGGATACTACCGCCGTTTTGTTCTTAACTTTTCTCGTCTAGCGGCACCGATGACTAGATTAACGCGTAAGGGAAACCATTTCGTTTGGAGTGACTCGTGTGAGGCAGCTTTTGAGGAATTGAAAAGGCGATTGACAACCGCGCCAGTTTTGATTGTGCCTGAACGTGGAGCTGGCTACTCCGTATATTGTGATGCGTCTAAGGAATGATTGGGATGCGTATTGATGCAAGCAGGGCGAGTGGTAGCATATGGTTCGAGACAATTAAAGACTCACGAACAAAACTATCCTACTCATGACTTGGAACTTGCGGCCGTCGTTTTTGCTTTGAAGAGTTGGTGTCATTACCTCTATGGAGAGAAATTTGAAGTCTTTTCCGATCATAAGAGCCTAAAGTACCTGTTTTCCCAAAAAGAGCTTAACTTGCGTCAGCGTCGTTGGATGGAACACTTAGAAGATTACGATTTTGAATTGCATTATCATCCAAGTAAGGCGAACGTCGTGGCCGATGCATTGAGTAGAAAACCGATACGCTTAGCGAGCCTAGCCATACATGAGTGGAAGATGGTGAACGATTTAGGCCATTATGCTTCGCACTTCGAGGAACTTCAAGAAGGGGTTACATTGTGCAATCTCACTGTTCAATCGACCATATCGGCACGAGTAGTGGAGGCTCAACAAAACGATGAAGAAGCGGAAGAACTTCATACCAAATTCCTTAGTGGGAATGCTCGAGATGGGTGGATGATTCACGCTAACCAAAGTTTACGTTATCAAGGGAAGTTATTTGTACCCGTTTCGTGTCGGGGGGAAATTCTACGAGAATTTCATCATTCACCATTAGTCGTTCATCCGGGAGGAACAAAGATGTATCGCGATTTGCGTAGGCAATTCTGGTGGCCTGGGATGAAAAGGGATGTTGTGATCTTCGTGTCCAAGTGCCTTACGTGTCAACAAGTAAAAGCTGAACATCAACGACCCGCGGGAGAACTACAACCGTTACCGGTGGCAGAGTGGAAATGGAAAAATGTGACGATGGATTTTGTTACGGGTTTACCGAGATCGCTGAGGGGGCATGATGCCATTTGGGTTATCGTGGACCGTTTTACCAAAACCGCCCACTTTCTACCTATCCATGTTACTGATTCCGTAGAAATGCTTAGCCGCTTGTATATTCAGGAGATTATTTGACTTCATGGGATTCCCGTATCTATCGTGTCTGATTGAGATCCAAGGTTTACCGCACGTTTTTAGCAAAGTTTGCAGGCCGCTTTGGGCACAAACCTCTTATTTAGCATGCCTATCATCCGCAAACCGATGGTCAATCCAAGCAAACGATTCAGATTCTGGAAGATATGCTTCGGGCTTGCGTTATGGATTTTCGGGGTAATTGGGAAGACCATCTACCATTAGTCGAATTCGCATACAACAATAGTTATCAGTCGAGTATCGAAATGGCGCCATATGAAGCCCTGTATGGGAGATCGTGTCGATCACCCGTGTGTTGGACCGAATTGGGAGAGACTACGTTAGTGGGGCCGGACATGATCAAAGAGACTACCGAGAGTATGAGATTGATTCGCCAACGACTTTTAGAGGCTCAAAAGAGAACAACCGAACAAGTCAAGATAATTCGCCAAAGGTTACAAATAGCTCAAAGCCGACAAAAGAGCTATGCCGACCGTCATCATCGTCCATTATCATTCGAAGTGGGAGATCATGTGTTCCTTAAAGTATCGCCACGTCGAGGCTTGTCACGTTTTGGGAAGAAGGGAAAGCTTTCACCGCGTTATATCGGTCTGTTTGACGTTATTGAGAAGATTGGGAAAGTTGCATATCGTTTGGCTTTGACGCCGATATTATCGAAGGTGCACGATGTGTTTCATGTATCCATGTTAAGAAAGTACGAACCCGATCCTTCTCACGTGTTAGAATGGTCCGAACTCGAATTGGAAGCCGACGCATCATATGGGGAAGAACCGATACGTATCCTGGATACGCGTGACCAAGTGTTGAGGGGTAAGACAATACATCTGGTGCAAGTGTTGTGGAAGAGTCAGGGTAGCGAGGAGTCGATGTGGGAACGAGAAGATGAGGTTAGGGAGAAGTATTCGCACCTATTTCCGAAATAGATTGATGTGAGTGTTTAAGAATCAAAATTTCATAGTATTTGACTTGTTGCATGAAGTTAAGGATCATGATATTTATATGCATTCATGATGCACATGTTAGTTAACATGGCATGGTTGTTTAAATTTTGAGGACGAAATTTCTTTAAGGAGGGTAGGTTGTAAAGACCCGAAATTTCGTTTAATAAAGTTAAATTGTTTCGTAAAAAAAAAATTGCGAATATTATTTGGATAATTGTTTGAGGTGTTCATGTGTAAGAGTTTTAAAGATTTGGGTGAATGAATAATATGTATTTTTGTGAGTATATAAGGGAGGAGTGTGAGAAACGCACTCACACCCCTCACTCCCTCACTCCCGTCCATCTCTCTATCTCTCAGCTCCCTCAGTCTCTCTTGCTCCCACTCTAAATTTCTCACACTCAACTCAAAACCCATCCAAAGCAGCCTTCAATCTTCCATTCCTTCACACATTGTAGCCCGTATTGCGTTGGATTAGGCTCGGTGGAGACGTATTCCATTCGGTTTCAAGAATTGTGGCTAGGGCTTGGAAAAACCCTTTAAATTCGTTCTTCAATCTTGAGGTAGGGAGTTCTAACTTTCAATATATGTTTATGATTTGTTTCTATTGCTCGATTTGTGCCATTGATCGTGGTTATTGTTGTTGATGTCGTTGTTGTTGAGAAACCCATGAAAATCTGCAAAAAATCTGCTCGAACAGCCTTTGTTATCGATACCTTAGCCTTTGTTATCGATACCTTTGTGTTCCAAAACTCAGAAAATCAATCGTTATCGATACCTTTAGCCACTGTTATCGATACCCTTGCGTCTGGAATGCCTCTGGACCAAATGGTATCGATATCATTTTCCATGGTATCGATACCTTTGGCTTATCTTCAGTTTTTACTATTTTGCTTCAAACTTCACCGTTTTGGTTTTCAATCACTTCCAACCCATTCAAACACCCCCCCAAACGAACCCTAACTTGATCATTTGTATTCATAGACCTCATTGAACGTTCCCATGACTCAAATGTTCGTTTGGACATGATTTTACGAAAATTGTTTTATGAATCAAAATTGGGTTGAATGGTATAAACGTGATGGAAAATGGATTTTAAAACCTTGCGGACACGACGAGAACATATCAAGATATCCCGAAAGGGTAAAGAGCCTGGCAAAAGACATCGGGGTCCTTTAATTGGCCCGGTATGAGTTACAAGCTCATAATTGATATTTCAGGACATCCCGAAAGGGTAAAGAGTCTGGCAGAGGACATCAGGGTCCTTTAATTGGCCCGATATGAGTTACAAGCTCATAATTGATATTTCAGGACATCCCGAAAGGGTAAAGAGCCTGGCAGAGGACATTGGGGTCCTTTAATTGGCCCAGTTAGAGCTTCGGCTCATGACACATGTACGAGGCACGTCTTGACATATGGTGTTTTTCAAAGTTTGTTCGGTAAGACTCACGATTGGTTTTGAAATGGAGTGTTGGATTCAAATTGCTATTATCGTCTATCCGTTTGATCTTGCTGCCATTGTTCATCTCGTGACTATTCCTACATTTCATATGCATACGTTGTTAGATTAGAGCTTTTTACTGGGCTAGCCTAGCTCAGACCCTCCATCATTTTCAGGTACTAACACAGGGCAGTAGCAACATGTTTGGAGTGCTTAGATGTGGACACGGTTTTGAAAGCTAACATTGAAGAGTTACTTAGCCATCTTTGTAAACCTATTTTTGGAAGATGTATTTGTAACTCCATTTGATACTTTTGTAT
Source organism: Rhododendron ovatum (assembly GCA_019656835.1). Taxonomy (NCBI): domain Eukaryota; kingdom Viridiplantae; phylum Streptophyta; class Magnoliopsida; order Ericales; family Ericaceae; genus Rhododendron; species Rhododendron ovatum. The sequence goes on along the minus strand of CM033792.1, from coordinate 23,955,431 downwards.
ATTTTGGGGGCCGTTGAGCCGATGATGTACTTTCTGTAAACATTTGGTCAAAGAAATGTAATTTATGGGAATGGAAACGTCAAACCCTTTTTGGGGCATGGTACGGTTAATCGTGAGGTTTTATTGTGGAAAACCCCTTTATATTTATGTTGAAAATCGAGGGTGTGACATCAGAAGTCCAAACGGTATTTAATTTCAGATTACCCAATTTGGCAAAATTCGAACGAGCTCGGAATAGGCCCAAACTTGGTTGGCTAACTTATTTTTGCGCTCCGGTCAATACTCATGAACCCTAGGTTGATGATCAATGGTGCTTTTCGGCCTAATTCCTTCGTTTAGGCCTTCAATTGCGTTATTTTGCCGTTTTAGGAAAGATTTGTTTCGTTAATAACTTTTAGATCGTAATTCCTTTTAAGTTGATTCTTTTTGGGAAAGTTTTATTTTTCTTTCTCGTTTCCAGTTTCAGGAAAAACCCCAAATACTGGAACTTTTTATTTTCTAAGTTTATTTTTAGGGTTTCTAGGGTTTCGGCCTATATAAGGGTTTGTAACCTAGAATTTATACAACTTTTAATCAATAATATTGCGGAGATTCTCTCTTTCTTTCTTGTGCACAAGATTTGCTTGTTGCGATGAGTTGTTTATCTCGTTTGGACTAGTACGCTAATTAGTCTCTCGTGAATTCCACTACGTCAGATAATTTATTTAAGTTGATACAATTTAAATTAATACAAAATTAAATGCCGATGTGCTATTAGGTACAGGCATCCGCTAGTGTACTAAGGCTCCGTTTAGTTGTCGAAAAAGTTGTACAGAAAATTGGTTCCTAAGAAAAGTGAAGTGAGGTGAAAATAAAATTTATTTTCTTCTATTTTGCAGGAAAGTATTTCTCCCAATGAAAAAGTCGAAGTTGTGGGTTTTACAACTTTTCTGATAACTGAACATACAAAAAATTACTAGAAAGTTAATTTTTTTCATTGTTTTCGTGCAACAGAGGCTAAAAATACAAAGCAATTGCATTACACTAGATAAAGTAAATATAGTTATTTTTTTTCAGAACTATCAAGAGATATTAGACTTCAAGACCACCTAATTTTTATTGGAAATATTTATTACAATTACTCACTTCTCACACTTTACAATAGTAGTTCTCCCTCATTCTGAATTAATGAAATTGAAAACAGAGGTCTCTATTTATATTTGAATTTATATTAGAAGATTTAGGAAATGATTGAGTCATACCCGACCAATAAAAATTCTATTCGATGTATAGAAACCAACCAGTACGACTTAGGCCCCGTTGTTCCTAAAATATTTCTTTTGACATTTTTGTTTGCTTTTCTCTCTCTTTTTTTCATTAAATTCATGTTATATTTTATAGACTAATCACTTGTCTTAACAACATGAGTCTAGAGAGTAAAAATAAAAGGCAAAAAATATCACTAATAAAGACAACTTTTTTTTTGAAATAGCTGTATTTTTACATTAGTGTCATGTTATATGAATTTTTTAAAACTCGGTCCATATCTTTATACATTTCTAATTTTTCCATTGATACGAATGAAATTATGGTGTAAAGCTAAACAACAAATTATGAATAGTAACTACTACTCCTACTACTAATAAAAATCCTAGCGCAATAATTTTGGAAGAACGAAGCACGTGTCCAATCAATAGAAACTTTTCTTTAAGGTCAGAATTTTAATTTAGAACCTAACAAAAAAATTATAAGGGTTTAGTAAAAGACCTGGCAGCTCAACTACATCTCGAAGGATACGTTTGAACTTCCTTAGTCAATAAAAACACTAAGAATTTTTTTTTCCCCTATGATAAATTTTTTCTTCAATATTGTCGCCAGTAAATCATGCATCAAAAAATGCACTAATTTTTTCCATTTCATAAACGCAATTTAATTTTTCTTCAGTATTTCATGTATGCGGAGACAAAGTAAAAAACAATTCATTCAAATTTGTGAGCCAAGCTAGCTCAAAAAAAAAAAGAAGGAACCTTATATAACTGAGTCACTGACCATAGAAAAAATTTATTTACATTTTTGTCACCGATTCACTGCGCTACACTGCTCATTAGTTTCCGCTACGTTAAAGTTTTTATTTTTTAAATACTTATCTTTCGTTTTGTATAATAGATTATTTTTTCCCAATATATATTATTTTTAATTAAAAAATAAGTGCTACTACTGTATTTGGCCTTCCTTCACCGTTAAAAAAAAAACCTACATCTTCATCGTAAATAGCTGCCGATCTCACCAGAAGACCATCTACTACTTCTTCTTCATCCAAAACCAACATAGACTGTACTGGAGAAGTAGTAATTAACAAGGGAAGCTCGAACATCAACCGCTCTTTCTCTCTCTTCCTTAACCTACACGAATAGCAGTGCGCAAATGGAAGCCTCTATTACGATCGGTTTGCTCTCCGTCGTCATCGGAGCTCTGATCGCTCTCTCATTTTTCGCTAACTACTTTCGCAACAGGAAGTCCCAAGTCCAATCGATCGCGCTGCCTGAGGCCCTCCAGAAGCCCGTTTCGAAGCCCACCTCCAAGAAACCCCATTCCAAGCCTCACTCCCACCCCGCCGATAAGGTAACCCTATTTCCGTATTTAGGGCGGATACATTCTGCTACAGAGAGTATATCCCTTCGTTTAAAATGATTATCCCGTCCGCAAAACGACAACTTCAAAAAAAAAAATCACTTTTTTGGAAGAAAATTCAAAGTTTTTTTTTCCCACAAGATTGTAAAAATCTGGATGTTATTTTTAAGTTCTCGTTTTGCAAACTTGATAATCTTTTCAGAACGGAGTGGCATAGTTTTATATATAGATTTGTTCGGGCTTATAGATTCTCGTACATATATGTTATGTTGGTCCAAGTAGCAACCCAAGAGGGGGTGAATTGGGTATCTCAAGTATAACGCGGAATTAAAAACTAATTGCAAGATAGAAACAAATCAACACTGCAGCACAATTGAGCGGACTCAAAATAGTGAACACAATTAGCTTAACAGATTGAGCCAGCTCAAACGCAGAAACACAGCAGAAATAGAGAACCGATTAGCAGATTTATAGGGTTTTAATATATGGAACGAATCCACTAAAATGCAAGCTATTTTACCACAATTCTGATTTCACTGATATACCATTCTACTCATGCAATATTGATAAGCAAACTGAAAATAAAGAGAGTAGGGAAGAGAGAATCGAACGCAAGGATTTATAGTGATTCGGTCCGCAACTTCACGACCTAGTCCACTCCCCAAGTGTCCAACTCGGGATTTGTTGCACTATCTCAAATAGTTACAATTCTTCTAGCTTCGCGGGTGCTAGACAACCTTTACAACGAGCAATCTATCCCAATCGCTCCAACTATTTTTGACTCCGGTGATAGTTACACCTAACCCAACTAGTTTTGACTCCGGTGCTAGTAACACCTAACTCCAAGTGATTTTCTCTCCAAAACCACTCACAAAAAGATAAACTCTCAGTAGAATATGAATAAGGGTGTACAATCCCCTTTACAACTGATGCTCAAGAACAACACTCAAACTAGTGTAATAAGATATTCAAGATAAAGTCTTTAGAGATGATTTTTAATTCAAGAGTAGCTCACTGCTGTTTTTCTTCAAGAGATCATCTCATCATTTTCTTCCTTCTACACATGTATCTATCTATCCTTCAAGAATGAAGACCCATTTGACCGTTGAAGATTTCTCGCCGTTGGAAAGAATAGGTTCCTTCTACAAATCAAGCAATCAACTCCTTTCTTGTTTCCAGCAATATATCTTCTACTTTTCCCATCCTCAATATTCTCCAATCAATTGCTTCCCATAAATAAATATAGCCTTTTGAAATATCAAGGGAAAGATTTGACCTTAATCTTTCTCATTCTTTTTTCTTTAATCTTGACTATTGGAGATAGGATCTTGATGTAAAATATTTTCTTGTGTTGCTCAATTAAATTCCTACAAAATAAACATTTATTCGATTGAGTACCAAATATCATAATATTAATTATATTTCTCTTTCAATAAAGTATATTTTGTTATCATCAAAATCAATAAGGTATTCCAAAGAAACCTTTGGGCTAACACATCCAATTCCATAGTTCTAATCAAGCATTTTGTTTTCAAAGATAACACCAATTTGTCTAGTGATACTATAGAGAGAGCATTGGCTGGATCAATTTTCACTTTAGCCAAGCATTTCACACGATATATATAAAACTATACCACCTCCGTTCTGAAAAGCGGACGAGAACTTGAAAACAACACACTGTAAAAAAAAATCCAGATTTTCTTCCTCAAGTTGCTAAACTCTCAATTTTGTGGAAAAAAGTTTGAATTTTCTTCGAAAAAAGTGAATTTTTTTGAAGTTCTCATTTTGCAACGGGGTAATCTTTTTAACCAAAAGGGTATATTGTTAAGATCAAGCGCTTACCATCTTACCAAAACCCGCAGATAGTTGTAAAGGGGCAACTCTATTTCCTTGTGCTAAAGCGCAGTAGGCCCCAAGCGCCACAGTTCGACCCGCGTGGGCAGGATACTGGCCCGCGGCCAACAATCTCTCCACGTCGCACCTGCCCGCAAGCAGCATGCCACCCAGGGGAGTCGAACCCGCGACCTTGGCTCTGATACTAATTGGTAGGATCAAGCGCTTACCATCTTATCAATATCCACAGGTAGGTGGTAAAGGCACAACTCTATTTCCTTATACTAAAGCGTAGCAAGCCCCAAGCGCCATGGTTCGACCTGCGTGGGTAGGGTGTTGGTCTGCGGCCAATAGGATGATTCCCATGTTGAGTTGGAAAAACAAAATGATGCAGATTATTATCTTGCCCATCCATTTTTGTTTAGTGATTGTTTTCGGAGTATGAGTTAGTGCCATACTTGAGAAAAAGCTTGTAGGAAGCCTTCACAGAATACAAAATGATGTGGCTGGTTTGTGGCCATATCTTCAAGATCACTTTTGATTGCCAAGATGCTGCTGCTATGTCATTCGGGTTGGAGATTGTGTAAGAAACTTGAAAGACCAGCATTTTCCTTGTGGAAAATATGAGGAGACATTTTCTGCTAGACCCTCTAATAGTCTAATTCACAACTCTGCTACCTGTGAAGTTGTAATCGGGAAAATATTCTACCTCTCTTACATACATCGTTGTTCCCTATATAATGTTGTGCTTGTCAAATGTAGGAAGCAAACAAGCGACATCATCCGCTGGACTTGAATACATTGAAAGGCCATGGTGATTTTGTTACGGGGCTATGTTTCTCCTCTGACGGACGTAGTTTGGCGACAGGTACTCTTCCGTCTAAGTTGTGGGTTTGAATTTATGCATTTGCAGCTATAGTTGAATTCAAGAAGACATTTGGATTGTTTTATGTGTTTGCCTTGAACTTCAGTTTTGAATTTGTTACTAGGAAGTGTTTGCCTTCTGTAAAAGCAATAATTACCACAATGAGTTTACATTAGCACTCACACTGCATTTCTTTTGCAGTAAATGTTGTGTTGTAAGTATGATGATTCATATAATATGTTCAATTCACCTGAAAGTAAAGACCTAGATTGTATGTCAAAGCCTTGTTGGTGGAAAATTCTTATGGATGTTCTTTTGCATGTTAATTAAGGACCTAGCTTCTATCATTGGCTTCAAAATTATATTACCAGTGTGTTGTTTTGTCGAAAGTTAAAATTTAGAATAGAGGCAGAGAAGTAGAATGCAAGTGGAAACCTCCCTTTAAGGTGATAATCTATTGTAGTGTTTCACTGAGTCATAAGGATTTGTTACCTCGAGTTCTTGGTAATTACGAAAGTTTGAAATTGAAGTCGAGTTGCTACAGTTTCAGATGCTTATCACAGATGCAAAACGGGCTTTGAGATTATGAATAAATACAATTCACCTTTTAGATAAAGAAAATGAAATCATCACACAAACACCTGAACCCAAGACCTATATGGTTTGGTGGTGTGCCTATGTCCACGGGGGAACGAAAGATTAGGGATGGCAAGCGAACCCGCCCCGCCCCGAACCCGCCCCGAACGGGGCAGGTTTTTCACTCCATTTTCGGGGGTCGGGTCGGGTCGGGGTAAAATTTTCAAAACCCGCCCGGGTTCGGGGCGAAAGTACCCCGCCCCTAAACCTGCCCCCGCCCCCGCCCCCCGCCCCGAAATTACCCGACCCGGCGTGTGTGTGTATATATATGTATATGTATTTATTTATATAAGTATATATACTTATATATATATATGTCCTTTAATTTTTTAGCATTAATCCAAAAAATAATGTCTCTTTACTGTCAAGTAGTCTAATCAAATTTTAAAAGAAATAAAAATTGATATTTATTGGTGTTTAGTGGATTTTCTAAAAAGTTTTCTTCAAAAATTTATAATAAATCCTACACATAAAGAAATGAAATGAAGTATCCAAAATATTGATTGCAATTAAAAGTTTAGATAAAACCGCGATACCAAAAGACACAAAAATGATTTCAAAACTTTTATTTTTTAGATAATTTTTATTCTTATTTTGCATTTTTTTAAATTTTTACGGGGCGGGGCGGGTAAACCCGTTCCCCGATCGGGGTGGGGACGGGGGTACCCCAAAAAAACCCGGTCGGGGTCGGGGCGGGGCCGGGGGCGGGTAATGGTTTTCGGGTCGGGGTCGGGGTATGCAAAAACCCGCCCCGCCCCGTTGCCATTCCTACGAAAGATCAATCGGTTTTGTGCAGTAAGGAGTGTACGATGCACCGCTCTCACCCTTCCTACTGTCTCTCTGCCCAATGGCCTCAAGCCCTCTCCCTCCATAAGAGACCCTCTTCAGTGACTTTGAGATTATGAGTAAGTACAAGACACCTCACAACAAGGGCTAATATGGAGCACTGGTTAATGGTTGGAGTTGCTTTTTACAAAGGTCTTATCTCTTATGAGACCGATCACCTATTTATATTGTCGATTATGATTCCTGATTATGTTTTGGAGGCAACATTGTCCACATTGGGTGACAAAGTATGACATGGTACTCGACCGACTAATGGGTAGAAAAAATTGATTGAACTGAGCACCTGTGTGAATTTGTGACATCCTTAGAACTTGGATGTGTCATCCTCCATAGGGAGATGAAGTACACTATACACGAGGAAATTATATGTGAAAAAGGAAATGAACAAAGAAAAGCTTGCTGAGTGCTTAGAGTTCATTTAAGAACTAGGATTTTGGCTGTAAGTATAGTGTACATAAACCATGGACAAAACCGCAACTTTTTCTTGAATACAAATGAAAATTCCTAAGTTGAGTTGCCGAAACAGGATGGGCTTGAAATCTGAGGTCTTAATTTGACAAATTTGTTCATTTAGTTTGAAAGGTAGGGCTTTGCAACTCTGGTAGATCGTATTGAAGGGTAAAAAGCAAATAAAACATACTCTTGTTTTCAGTATTCACTTGAAAGTTCAGCCTTCAATGGCAAACCAATATGTTAGAACTTGCTGATAGAGGAGATTCAATGAATAAGTCAGATATTTTGTGGTATGTGACTGAGGTACATCTATGTACGTATATATGATAGAGTAGATTAGGACTGGGAAATTTTTTGGTATGATCATTTAATTCACTTCTAATTAACAACTCAAGAGGCTTTTTTCTTGGTTCAGTCGTGCTGCACTTCAAATATCTTCGTGAACATCAACGATACTATCTTTTTGTCTGATTTTTTGTTTTCCACAATTTCCAATCCCAACTCAGGTAGCTTGTAAACCTTCAATTTTTTACCGTACAAAAATAATTCTGATATTATACTGGTTCATCTTTGGAAAACTATGACTCGTGTATACTATCCATTCATGTCTGTTCATTACTTAGTTATCTAATGTCTTGATTAGCTGGAGCTCTAGGAACAGGAATTATACTTTTTGCACAAGATGTTTTCTTCATTCTTGATGCCCTATGTACAATATTCACTTGGCATGGTGGAGTTTTGTTTGACTTTATTGTTATCTTGTTGCTTCTATCTCTCAAGAACAATTGGATGGTGCGTTCTTAACAATCATTTGTTGCTTATGCATGAAGCCTGTGCTGATGGAGTGGTCAGGGTATTTAAGTTGGATGATGCTTCAAGTAAAAGCTTTAAGTATGACTCTTGACTCTCTATAACATTGTACGATTTACCGCTCATTTGAAATCTTGCATGTTTCTTTGCTCAATATTCTCCGTTCTAAAATTTTCTTCTATGCAGGTTTCTGAGAATCAACTTGCCTGCTGGATGTCATCCTACGGCAGTTGCATTTTGTGATGATGCATCTTCTTTGGTGGTGGCTTCCCAAGCTTTCTCAGGTTCTTCTTTATACATGTATGGAGAAGAAAAGCCCCAAGCTACTGGCGACAGCAGGCAGCAAACCAAGCTTCCTCTTCCAGAAATTAAATGGGTGCATCACAAAGCGCACGATAAAAGGGCTATTCTCACCCTTGTTGGAACTATGGCAACGTATGGCAGTGCTGATGGGAGTACAATTCTCGCATCAAGTTCAGACGGTATGTGCTGACTCCTAACCTAGCCCATGATATATTGTTCACTTTAATATTGTAATTTGGCACTCTTACTGCGTCTCATTTCTCAGACATTAATTAGTGAAATTGTAGTAACTAAGTTGCCGGTTGTAGTGAGGAATTTACCTTGAAATGGTAAATGACAATATAGAGCGTGTAATAACAGTAGTGGGAGGCTGTTTCAAATTTTGACGGCGTTATAGCCTTTCCTTTGTAAGTGGTTGTAACTGTTTTGGACCCCAAGTTATCCAGAACAGTTTCGGTGTACGAATTATTATTTCATCAATATTTGGGTCTGAGACTGGTCCATTAACATATGATACCTAGCTGCATTAATATAACAGGCCCCATGATCGATTGTAGATGCAGGAATGTTTCCTGTCCTTATCAATATATCTTATAGCCCATTAACTTTGCAGGGGTCCATGTGTTTATTTTCCTTATTACATGGTTCTAGGTATGTCCTAGGCCATTATATCTTTTCTTAATATCTGAACCTTTTCTCTCGTTTGTTCTCTGTTGTCCTCTGTGGCCTGTCTTTTGTTGTAACCACTTGCAACTTAATTTGTCCCGTGGTGCTGTATTTTCTCGCATGTGACAAAGCTATTTTAGAGGACTCCCTCATACCTCCTGTATAACTGCTTGTCTTTCTTCGAGTCAAATGAACTCTCATTCTCTCTCTTATCGCGCTGTTTTTCTAATATTGTTTTTATTTGTCCGTATCATGGAGATATTTTACATTTTCATTGATTTGATTAAAATTGGAAAGTTCTGTTCATAAAGCAGCATGTCTCTAGTTCTTCTTCCTTGCTTTAGTTCATGAGCAAAGCCCTCGTTATGGACGATTGATAGGACAATTTATATCCTGCACTCTTGTTACTGTTCCCTCTTTTTAACAAGTTTTATCCAATTTAGATCTTTTGTGATCTGACTCTCTCGTGCTTAAGTTGAAATGATTTGATTCTAAATAGCATCAATCTGTAACACTGTTGTTGGCTACCAAACCAACTATAATTTTATCAACTACAACCACCATTGGTAGCATAAAACGTATTTGATCTTCTTTTCTGTCTTCCGAGACATGGCAGCTAGATTTTTATGTGTTTAGATGATTATCCTTTATGGGGCTTCTTCCTAAAAATATATTGGTAGCATGAAACATATTTGATCTTCTTTTGTCTCTTCCAAGACATGGCAGCAAGATTTTTATGTGTTTAGATGATTATCCTTTATGGGACTTCTTCCTAAAATGCCCAAATGAATTCGTGTTTGCGATTTGATTCCCCTCCCCTGGACTTCCTGGTGTTTCTTAGCTTGTTGTTGGGTCAAACAGGTCATCAATCTACAAGTGCGCCTACAAAAAGATTGCAGCAGCGCACTTCTTTATTCCTTATAAATGCCTGTTCTTATCCCCCTTTTATATTCTTTTCTACGAAAACTTAGTCTGCATGTTGGTCATTTTTCAGGAACTGATATCAAGATTTGGCATGCGAAAACTGGGAAGACCTTGGGTAACGTGGATACAAATCAGCTCAAAAACAACATGGCCACAATATCTCCCAATGGTCGTTTTGTTGCTGCTGCAGCATTTACTGCCGATGTAAAGGTAATTGTTGCTGGCATTTGATCAATGAGTATTGAGATTGTTGGTCTAAGTTCCAACAGGACTTTTATGGGACTTGTGTTGGTCACATGCTTCCATGCTTAAGGGTGGAAAGGGGCGAATTGCCTGCAGAAGTCAGCTAGGTTAGACCACACAAATGTAGGAATATTCACATGGCCCTTGCTTTTATGCCATATTTCTTTTTGCTTTTAGCCATCCTATTTAAAATCTAAAACATAAATGAGAGTAAGACTGGGAAATGATTTTCTTGTATTGGATTCAACGTCACATATTTTCATTGCACATTAATTACCAGATAGCTGAGAATTTCACCAAAGGCTTATCATCCGAAATGATGCTCAACACATGGGATTTTACTTATTTCCCTGGAATTCAGTTCCATAGGGAAATCAAGATACTCGATGCCACCCCGTGTTATTGCATTTATTAGCGTTGCCATTATTTGAGATATGCGATATCCAATAAGGAACCCCACCCAAGGATCGGAGGTTTAAGACCTAGGTTTTAAATTGAAAATTGATGGTTGCAGTGAGGAACCTATCAATGCCGAGAGAAATATTTTTATTTTTTGGGTGACAGAATATAATATATAAGTTACGTATTTTCTAATATTTAGTTTAGTTTGTCAATTTTTTCAATTGACAGATAGCCAAAAGTTGCTTCTTTAACAGGTTTGGGAGATTGTATACTCAAAAGACGGTGCAGTTAAGGAGGTTTCTAAAGTTATGCAGCTTAAGGGGCATAAGGTTATTTGCTGTTATTTTTGGATCATATTTTCCTCATAATCACATATCTCATCATGTCCATTCAGCTATGATGCTTATTTTGTGTTCACTTATTGAATTTACTTCAACGTGTATATAAAGTCTCAATTGATGTCGAGAATGCATATGCTTTGTACAGACCGAGAAAGTAAATCCATTTCTGAAATTTTTGTGAACGAAATGCATAATTTAATGTAATAATAATTTGAAAGGTCTTTTGTATGGACAATGGAGCTGATGTAGATTACTAAAGTTCATGGGGCACGGCTCTTGTAAGTTAAGTCCTCCTTTGAAGAACATTAGAAGGAACTTATTAGATGTAAACATTCCGGAAGAGCTAGTTTCAATGCTATGAAAGGTGAGTTTTTTTATGTAGTCCTGCTTGAAGATGACTTCCGATAACATATGAGTAACTCTGCTATAAGTTGGAGAATGTGTGCTCCATTACTTGTAACCTTTGTTAACAAGAATGACTTTTTATGTAAATTCTTGCCCCCCACCCCCTTCTTCCTTTTCCACTAATGGGATGTTTGGTGATGTTCAGAGTGCGGTGACTTGGTTGTGCTTTTCTCCAAATTCAGAACAAATCATAACAGCATCTAAGGACGGTACTATAAGGACATGGAATATCAATGGTATTTACCAACTCCATGATTTTCTGCAATTGTTATTGCCAATGTTTGTTGTGTCATCTGATTGGTATATCAATGTTATGCACAATTCCATGACTTTTTTTGCTGTCGCCTATTGCTAACTTTGCTGTGTCATCTAAGCTAAAATCTAGCATAGTATGATGTACTAAGGGTTGACTGTATAATTTTGATTGAGATATTTAAAATCTAGAGGAAATGAAATAAGAAAAAAGGCATTGGCGTGCAAGTTAAAAAGAGTATGGATTAAGAAGCTGTTACGAATAATTAAGGGGGAACTTTATTTTTTAGGATCCACTGCCATCATCCACCGGGATCTTATCTTTCTTGTTTCCTCATGGTCAGAAGAACTAGTAATTAGGAACGAAGACAGGCCAAACTGAATACCCATTCAAAAGAAACATGCTTGATATGGCATTATAATATTTACATTTGAAAAAAGAGTCAACTTCCTTGGATGAGGCACGATACTTATCTACCTTAAAATCAATCTTGAATGATCCTTGCTGTAAAAATCCTGCAGATAATATTCTTTGTTCCTGCATATGGGCATTAAGGTACAAGGATATGCATTTTTCAGCTTCTTCAGTTATCCTTCCCATGTTTAGAATGCCAATTTGCATTTGGCTTCCTGGTGAAAGGTTATCTCAGTCTGAATAATGTCCCCATAGTGAATAAGTCAGATAACTTGCATTGGGCAAGCCAATTATCCATAGTTGTTGCTCAATATTCTTATAGTTTATTTCTATTATTTGTTTTAAGAAACTTCCTTACTTGAAATCCAATGAACACAAGAAGTTGTCTTTTGAATCCATCAGTTCAACAAGTAACCAGTGAGAGACCCCGATTTTGTTGGCAACTGCCAACTTGATACATGAGCCCTATGCCCTTGTGGCAGCCACATTGACGTCACCTCCACAACCTGTCATTCACTTACTTTGGTTTCATGTGTGACCTTCCTAGGCAGCATTGGACCAATGGGATTTCGCCGTGTGTTTATTCTTCCCAAATAATAGAGCTTGGCTTGTGGAGAGTCGAGATAATGAACGCTTTGCTTCAGCCTCAAGCCCAGGCATGGAAGCAATCTCCTAGGATCCTCCTAGGAGTGCTCGTTCCTGTATTGCGCAAACCCCAAAGTAACTCTTATATGAATGTGCCAGTCTCATTTGAGGCAAGAAGCTCGGATGTCCTCGGTCTACTAAGTAGAACATCCTCTCGAGCACTTATCTCCTATGATCTACCGTTGGTTTCTCAAATGCCACTACTCCTAACTGGCCCATTTTTAGGGCAAGGCCTAGGACACCCTATACGCAGGATCATTGTGGGTCCTTGTGGCTTTGTGACTAAGGTTAAGAGGTTTTGCCAAGGTGGCTTGCCCAGGGACTTGCATCTTGATCAGTCTTGGAGGAAGAGATCTCCAAAGAGACATTTTCAGGGGAAGATAAAGGCATGTAGCATGCTTCTCCGTACTTGAGGAGCACACCTCCCCACTGCATTTCCTATTGCCTCATGTGTATCGACCCCCCTAAGTCGTAGGGACTATTCCACTGACAGGGTGTTAGGCCATTCAGAGGTGGCAGCCTGACCTTTTTACCTGCTTGGCTAGATGCTGTCCACATGCTTGGCTGAGCTGGCCTCTGTGGCTTCTTTCCTCTTTATTTGGACTTTTTAACCACTTCCATCAACAGGTAATGCAATCACCTTTATGTTGAAAGTGACTTGAAACTCTGGTTTAGTCACTCCAGACCTCCATTGTTCTTTTCGTGTGCTGGACACCTCTCTTCCACGCCATCTACCTCCAGTTGCTCGGCACCATTTTCTTGACTCCATAATCGTTGCCTCTGAAAGGTCGATAAGGATCTCTCATTTGAAATTAGGGGAGTTGAAATGTAGATTGAGAATTCCAGCATTGTTAAGGACCTTTCCTGTTTGCATGATTCTTCCTATGAGGAATCCCTTCTTGGAAGGGTGGGATGCTAAAAGCATCCAACTGTTTTATCATTAGAGGGACTACTACATACCTTGGCTTAATCGTGAAAAGCAAATTTCCATGATTTTTCTGTGATAGAGTTGTGACTCTGTTTTAGTAGTAGTAGTAGTAGTAGTAGTAGTAGTAGATGGACTGTGTTCCCATCTTCTGTGTATCACCAACCAATGTACTTTGCAAAAAAAGATGTAAAAGAATTGTATTTGTGACTGCAAATTTCTATTTCCGTTCCTGTGCTATTTGTGTGTTTGACATGCAGATACTGAACTTGTTAAGTTGGACTGTGTTCCCATCTTCTGTGTATGCTTGTGTCATTGAAACAGTTTGGAATAATCAAGTGAATATCATTCTGTTTGTAGTCGTTTATTAGCATGAATGACACTGTTTGATTAGCAGCATCAATATTGAGGACATAGATGTTTATGGTCAGAAAGTATCCACTTGGCTGTGGCACGACCAACTCACGCAAGGCCTCATCGCATGATGTGCTTATACCTTTCAATGTGTATATGTGGGTTGCCTAAGTTATCCAAATAGAAATTAATGTCAGAATGATCGCTCTAACAAGGAGTTCAATAGTACTGGCAATACTTGCAATTTTGGTTTACAGAGATCCCTTTAGTTAGTTAAAATTGTTGGACTCTGCAGTCCTTGCCATTCTGATTCTTACAGATTACTTGTTTATAGTTTCTTGTAATAGCTATTGCCTTATTTGATGTTTGCTGATCCTTTAAATCTGTTCTTTTGTAGTTCGATACCATCAAGATGAGGACCCGAAGACTTTGAAGGTGTTTCCTATTCCCCTTCATGATTCAAATGGAACTACCATGCAGTATGATCGTCTCAGTATTTCCCCCGATGGAAGGATATTGGCAGTCACATGTGGTTCAACATTGCAGTGGTTAAGTGCTGAAACTGGTCAGGCGCTGGACACAGCTGACAGAGCTCATGACGGTATACCTGATTTTCACACTATTTTCTTTTACATCCTTCTCTCCTGCAGTGGCCTGTTGCCCTGCCTCTGATTCTCCTGATGATGGATAGGTTGTGACTGCATAGTCAGGCTTTCACTCTTTCACCCCCCTCTACATTTAGGCTTTCCATAGCAGATAAGAGTAGTGATCTCTAATGATTGACATCATCTCCATCAAAAGTTCTAAAGATATTTTGAACCATGCTGAAAACTAGCATAATTATTTCTGCATCATTTTATCCTTCATGATTTTACATAATGACTATCTCATGCATTTTACAGTGGTTTAGGCAATAGTTCCCTGTCTCTGTTGTGCGGACAAGCTGTAGATGCCAATCTAATGTATATAAAGCAAGTCGTACTTTTTTGTGGGTAAAAATTGTATGTCTGGGTACCATTTTACAAATCGCTGTGATTGTTAGTGTCTGGAAGTTCATGACTTCTAATTAGTAGACATCATTATGCATTAATTGCTAATGCTGATTGATTTCATACATGGCTTACCAACATGTTGGGACGTGATCCTTTGAGTCTTTCATTCGCATTGAAACATTGGATCTACCATCTGATGTTCTTGTAGTGTTCCATAAGGTTAGAAGAGCCACAGTTTGTGTCTTATTTGGATGTTTAGTCTTTCATTCAAATTGTATTGTCATTCTCTTCTCAAAGTATGAGTTTGTTATTGGCTCTGAATTTTGCTGCTTTTATGGAGGCGTCTTGACTCTTGAGAATATTGGTTCACATGTCAACCAGACCAGTACCTGGACTCCAATTACAATGATGGACCCTTCTATTCCTGACAAGCAGCATGATCAGAGTGCCCTTCTAGGACCCCGCAATCTCACTTTTTTCCTTTTGACTTCTGCTGATGGTCCTTGCTCCATTGATGCAATTTTTCTTACTTGATGTGTGTAAATGATATCCATCAGATCCCTTCCAGTGTAATTGAATTTTCTTTGCATTTCTTTCCATCATGCAGGTGACATCACAGACATTGCGTGGGCCCCTAGGACAATATCAAATGGTAAGCTCCTCGGCCCGTATTGACTTACTGTTTAAGCACTTAATTTTTAACTCTTTTTTGGAATTCTTTTCACTTGTTTTCTGGGGTTCTTAACCACCACACTTCCATCTGCAATGCACAGAACATGTCGAAGTTGTAGCCTGGTCAAATAATTTTCCTCCTTCAGGCTATTGGAGGATCTATAAAAATAGGTTAAAATAGTTTTTTATCCACTCCCATGAGGCGTTATGCTGAATTTTTTTTTCTTTTCAAAACACTCGTAGGCATCATGGTAATTGAAGTCTAAAGATTTTCTAAATGGCACAATGAAAGCAGGGGTACCAACTTATATTTCATCCAAGATTTTGATTGATTCCATGTTGGTATGTGTTGGAATTTGTCCCACATCGGTTAATTGTCACCTCCAAAAACTAGTATATAAGCCTGGGCAGCCTCTCCACTCATTACCAATTGGTTTTGTGTTGGATACTTTAACATGGTATCATAGTTAGGTTTTTGAAGGCTTTATCCCACATCGGTTTGTGGGCAGCATGCCCTTAGGAAATTCCGTTTTCCCAATGGTGAGGGCCAGGATCGAGGTAGCGCGAGTGAGGATGGCAAGCGCTCGGAATACAGAGTCGCCACTCAGGTTTGAAGGTCCGACACCCAAGAAACCGTATTTCAAAGCACTTGCCGCGCTGTTTGATTTGAAATATTGAAAACACCAGTCTGTCATAACCATATCTGGGTTCGGGAGCCAAGTTACGAGAGGGGAAAGGTTTTAAAGCACCCCTCTCGCCCAATCCGGAGATCGGTTTCTACTTAGGCATTTGCAAAAACATTTGCGATTCTATTTGATTAATCAATTCTTCAGTCATTTTAGGCGGGGGAATAGTTTAATGGAGATTAAAGCTATAACACAATTTGCAGGATGTGATTGATAGCATGAAACAGTTAGTATAGGATGAAAACAGACTCCTGTGGGAGTTTAAACAGACTAGAAGGCTGCTGTTTTTGGAGTGACGTGCGCAGGTGGATACAAGTATGCACTGATCAAGTCACTGCATGCTAATTAGACCTGCGCGCGCTACTACAAGACATGCGCACGCCAGTAAGCCTAAGCCCACAGCTCTTATTTTCAAACCCTCTGGGCTCTGGAAGGACCAGTGCACACCCAGGACAAACCAAGCAGTTCAAACAGTTTGTAATATACAGTTTAAAGGCTGAAAAGCCCTACAAATTAACAAAACACTCCATAAACAGTGTGGGGACAAAACAACGGCCTAAGGCCAAGTTACCCATGTAAGGCCACTCACTAGTCAGAGACAGACTGACGTGCGCGTATGGCGCCCCGGCGCGCGCGTCTAAACCGTTTAACCAGTGTTTGGTTTACATGTTTCTAGGTTCTGGAACATATCCAGAATGATCCCCCAGTGGCACTCCACAGCAGCAGATATGCATATTGAAATACAACTAGCATTTCTAACAAAGAAAAACAGTAAACTGGTTATTAGCATGCTTGCAGTGGTCTATATTCGAAGGAGAACTTAAATCAGTAAGACACCAATCCCCACGCATATCCGCGCGCGCAGCCACAGAGTGGCACGCGCGTACTTGAGACCGACGCGCGTTGGTTCTCACCACTACGGTTTTTGAAACCTTGCTAGCTTTAGGGTCAGGACTGGTATTGATTACCAGCCTTGACTCTGCCAGCCCCCCTCAGGGATCATAACAGAAAACAGTAGGCATGCTATACCTAGGTTGAGTTTGAAAGAGATTGAGGTTTGAGGCTTGATTGAGGTGTTTGAATAAGCTATGTTCTTGGGAATGTATTTCTTTTTTTTGGAAAGAAGAAACCAGATTGGTGTAACCCTTTTGAAGTTTGTATCTCTTTTTTTTTAACCCTTTTAATGGAAGAACTATGGGGGGTATATATAGGAGGAGAGGAAGGTAGATATGGTGCAAAGAGAGGAGCTCAGCCAGTCCACGAGCCTGGCTGAGGCTGAGGGTTACTTGGTGGTTAAGCTTACCAACCCATAAAGGTGATGGGGACAGGTTTTTGATCGGCGCGCGCGTATGGCGCCCTGCCGCGCGCGTCATACCAACACGCGCTTGGGTCAACGGTCAAGCTTTGACTGTTGACCACACCTGGCAGCTTGACCCGCTCGCGCGGGTTTGGGAGCAGCGCGCACGTGTACCACCTACTCACGCGTCCATTTACCAACACGTATCAAGTTGATCTGCGCACGCAGGCTCTCAACCAACGCGTGCTAGTAGGGTTTTTGGCTTTTGAAGTAGCTTCGGCTAGATTAGGTTTAAGGGTTTTTCAAACACTCAAAGCTCAAATACGTATCATTCCCAAGGTGTTATTGATCCGTTTCATCATTGAGGAATCAAAAACCGAAAGTAAACTAATCCGGAAGTCCAGATTGGGGTGTCTACAGTAGCCCCTCTTTGACAGCACTTGAAGCACCATCGACTTGGTACAAGTAACGTCAGAGATTTCTAGACACCCCTCAAGGCAATCCAAAGCAGAACATATTAGCAAAGTAGACAAGTAAACTTAAGGAACCTGATTGGTGGAATGGGCAGGCGGTCCATTGCCGGGGATGGAAGTAGAAGTGGACGAGTGAATCGCCGCTTGTTGATCGAATTTGGACAAGACAGGCTGTCGCTGCAGATTTGGACAGGACAGGCCGTCGTTGCTGGGGATCATGCTACCCTCGGCACAAAGCAATCCAACAAACACGGGTAGGTCGTGTCAGGCAGGTTGAATTCCATCTGTTGGGAATCATAGTCAATCTCCTTAACAAAGACCATCCGAGACAGAGCAATAAGGCTGCTGGAAGATGTGCTTGCAGCTAGACTGAAGGTGGTTGTTCGGGACAGGCCAAGGCGGCCTCTCCTGGGGAACAAGTAGCTGCAGATAAACAGACCATCGAACGATATTCTGATCGTCATTGTGGATTGATCAGACGATATGGCTGATCATCGGTGAATGACTGAGACGGACGATATGGCTGATCGTCGTTGATGATATGGCTAATCATCAGTGAATGACTGAGACGGACGATATGGCTAATCGTATATGGCTGATCATCAGTGAATGAATGAGACGGACGATATGGCTGATCATCGCTGAATGACGGAGACAGACGATATGGCTGATTGTCGTTGAGAGGGACGAAACGGACGATATGGCTGATCGTCGTCGATGATATGGCTGATCATCGCTGAATGATTGAGATGAACGATATGGCTGATCGTCGTTGAGAGGGACGGAATGGACGATATGGCTGATCGTCATTGATGATGTGGCTGACCGTCACTGAATGACTGAGATAGACGATATGGCTGATCGTCGTTGATGATACGGCTGACCATCACTGAATGGAGACGGACGATATGGCTAATCGTCGTTGAGTTGGACAGGACCGGCTATTGTTGATTTGTTCTGCAGAAGATTTTATCGCATCCTGCTATGAGAACAATGCCGTAGAAGATTTTTAATTGCACCCGTCGGCAAACAAATCATGGATTCAGGAAGATTTCTTCGCATTCGCTGACCAAACGATAACGATACCATAGGAGATTTTTCGATCGCATCCATCGGCAAACAAAGACTTGATGGAAACCATTCGGGCATAAACTCCCACAAACTGGTCACCTTCCTGTTTTCAACAGTTGATATACACAATATGCAAAGACGTATGCTATATGAATACACAAACTGAAAATGCAGATCCTAGCTAAGGGTGGCTCCTAGGAGGACAATGATGCTTAAGGACTATCACTGAGCCCTAGTACTTTACTGTCTTTGCTTCGGAGATGCGCACCCAGACAAAGAGACATTGAGTGGGCCAACGTGCCCAATTGATATAGTAACGGCATTGGGCCTGCGTACCCTTTCTTCGATGCTTGGGCAGACGTGTCTCAGAGATATGCTTTGCTTGGCCTTGGGCTGACGTGCCCTTGCCGTCCACGAGATTCCACTGCATGCGGATTACAGATACTAGGGTACCAATATAAAAATTACATTTTTTCAGTTTATTGACTCCCTTTTGAGATAGTCTAAGAGAATGCAGTAAACGATCCGCTAATATCTAATCTAATTTGCATTGACAAGTGAACTGAGTCGACGCACAGACACACATGTATGTACAGACTCGCTTAGCTCAAACAAAAAGGGAGAAAAAGCCCTAGGATATGCTACAGACCCTTAGACACATGGAAAATAATGAAATTTTGGCATTAACGTGCCAAAACTCACAATAGCCCTTTAGACAGGTGAAACTGACACTTGCGTAATGTCAAATAGCTGTGCAATGACCTATACGAACCAACAAGAACCGAGAAGCATCTCAATACGATAATGGATTGAAAAACTTGGAAAAATCCCACAAAGACTGACATTAGACGTAAATAAAGACACATATAGGCTTGGACTGAAACCAACACCCCCGTGCGGTCACATTAAGTCTACATGACCTGCACGGCATGACAAAACTTGGCAAAAGCCCCTTGAATGACATTCGAAGGCAGTAGCTGACTGCTATTGATTGTTGCTCGAATTGAAGCAGCGCGCGCAGGTTTGAGAGCAACGCGCATCATATTGAACGAGCGCGCATGAGTATCGAACTAGCGCGCGTGACTGCAAAGCTGTTGCAGCTGCTCAAACTAGACTTCGCTGAACTTAGAACAAACTATGAGCCGTTAGGCCTCGCAAGCATTTCATTCTGTTTTTTACGCTTAAAATCTTTTAAGCTTTTACTTAGCTTTGAAATTGAAGTAGTAGTTTGAAATAAGATTGAGAGACAAGGTTTCCCCCCTTCTGTACAGATGAAGTTTGTTTTCTTCTCGACGTTTCTTGACCTTTGATGTGTATCAAAACGTCAACCGTGGATCTAATCAATAGATGATGACCGAGTCTCAAAGAGAGACTGCCTACGTGTCCCATTCTGGGGAATCAGGTCAAAACGTAGTTTAGTCTAAGGTTCACTCGTGTATTTTACCTCACCTTTTACGCCCTAACTTTTGCCTAGAACCGCCTATTCGGGTTTTTGGTCTAGCGAGCTTTTGAATATTACCTATTCATTTTTGCCTAGACCGCCTTCATAGGTTCTCGGTCTAGCAAGTTGCTCTAACTTTTGCTTGGAACTGCCCACCTTTGGGGTTTTCAGCCCAACGAGCTTCTCTTAGGGAAAAGGTAGCTTTTGAATTGATCCAGGCTGACCAAGGTATTGAATTGTTGCCGTCGAGGTCGATGATCTTTGGCCGCAGCCCCAAATAAGATGGCTTTGATAATGAAGGACCCAAAGCGCTTCGGCTGGAAGTGTCTTGCTTTGGGCCATTCTTATGCCTTCTGATTTGTACATGGCTGAACGCCGCTGTTGTTGCTTTGAACATAGTACGAGGCTTGGAGTCTTCTGAACTTCTACTTTTTGGCTTGGCATCCTGTAGCAGGGGGATTTGATGTTCCTTTATCTCGAGATCAACGCCGGGCATGTCTTTTAAAAGACCATGCCAAGACGTCGATGAACTCTTCGAGCCTGTTTGGCACAATGCTCCTCTGGGGACAGTGTTGAACCATTCGGGGGGTCTACTTCATCTTTTAAGTTTAAAAAAAAAACTACTATTTCAATTGATAGGCTGAGCATGGCTTTCGTCTTCCTTTTTAGCGAGGGAACACATTTCCTTAGGAATGATCCCATCAAAATCTATCCCTTCGTCGTCAGAGTCGACACAATTTATTCAAAAGCCAGCGAAGTACTTAGAAGCAAGATAATGCATATCATAAAAGAACCCTCGGGGTTGCCAAGCACAGCAAAAGACTTGAATTGACAATAGACTCTACGACATGGAGGGCCAAGAGGCACAACCTCTGACTTAGAGCTAGACTTCGACAATTTGACAGACACCGTGTCAGACTCAGACTCAAAAGTGTCAATGCAAAATAGACACGATTTGAAAATGCAACTTTTATAGTTACCCTTGGCTTCCTCATAGAGAGATGGGATCTAGAGGACATCAGGCCCAAGCAACAGCACTTTGGCTTCCTCAGCTTCTTCGACCAAAGCTTCTTCGACCAAACCTACTCGGTGCTTCCTCGAACAAATGACCTCAGTCCGTTAGTCCCTTCCTTTGATTGATAGGTCCGGTTCTCAACCAATGCTTTCCAACTTTCAGCCCCCATCTTCTATTCTGCAGCCTACAGCCAACATGCCAACCTTGGGTTCAGACGGGATATACACGACTGGTTTGGGTTGGCTTTCTGGGATGATATAGTGGCTAGGTTTGAATATGGTGGAGCTAGGGTTGATTTGAGTGTAGATGATAGATATCTGACCAACCAGAGGGTCGGAGTGGTGTTGAGGCAAGGAGTTGAAAATGACGTTGGGCTTTGGTGGAACTTGAACCGTGCCATTGTCAATGAGATCTTGAATCTAATGTCGAAGACGATAGCACGCTTCAGTAGGATGGCCAAGCATTTGGTGGAAGGCACAGAAGAGGTTAGGTTTGTAACCAGCAGGTAGGACTTTTGGCGAGGAAGTTGGGGTCAAAGATTTGAGATGCCCAGATTTGACGAGTTTTTCCATCACTGCGGATAAAAGCGCCTCGAAGACAGAGAAGCTCCGAGGTTGGGTTCGAGCCCGGTAGCTTTGGGCGTTTTGAACCTGATTAATGTGAGCTGTATGATTGGGGGAAGCAACAGCGTTGTCCCCACTTGTAGCCGCGTTAGCGTAATTGCTACCGCCAAACAATGCGCTACTATTTCCAGAGTAAGCCTTCGATTTAGCTTTTTGTGAGGAGAACTCTCCCCTAGGCAGAATTCCACTCTGCAATGCATCCTCAATGGCCAAACCAGATTTGAAGAAAGTCTCAAAGTTTGCAGATGCTTGAACCAACACAAGGTTCTTAGCATAGTCGGGCTAAAGATTGCGCGAGATGATGCGGAGTTGATCCCTCTTGCTCGGGCGTTCAGTCATTAGAGCGGCTTTGGCTCTCCACTTCTTAACGAAATCCGCGAAGGAATCCTTAGCTTCCATTTTGGTGGATTCTAACTCACGAGTAGTTATCTTGAGTTGAGAGTTGTAATTGTACTGCGAAATAAACGCAGCCCCAATGTCTTCCCATGTTCTTCTTTTGGAGATATCAAGAGACAGAAACCATTGAAAGGTAGGCCCAGAGAGAGTCTGTGGGAATAGCTGAGACATAGCCTCACTTTCCACACCCAGCAGCTTCATTGCAGCATGGTAGCCAAAGAGACGAGTCTTGGGATCACCGCTCTCGTCGAACTTAACCAAGTCAGGCATTTTGAATTTGACGGGAAGCCTAGCATTAGGGTATAGGCAGAGACGATCCAGGTCAATTCCTCCAATGCTGATCTTCTCGGATTTTGAGACAGCTTCTTCCAGCTTAGCCATCTTGGCCATGAGAGCTGCTATGTCAGGGTTTTGAACAGCCTTAACAACAGTAGGGTTCGGATTTGTAGCAGGCACACGAGCCTCTCTAGGAATGGGCTGAACGGTGAGACGCCCTGCATTATTTGGATCCTCGACAAAGACAGGTTCTACATGAACATCCTCATCGTCCTCGCCTTCCTCTTCAAGCACTGTCGCTGGAAGAAGACAAGTGTTGATGAGAACATTCAGATGAGTGATGGAAGCATCAATCTGAGCGGCCCTCTGTTGCATAGCAATGATACTGTTCTGGAGGTTCGTGAGCATAGTTTCAAGACTGAGTGGCTGATCTGTCATCGCAGGTTTTTCAGTGGAGCTTGATGAAGAAGCTAAAGATGGGGAAGTCGGCGGTGTGGCTTTTTGCAAAATTGATGGCGAACCCGACTGTAGGGCGGCCAGCAGTGAACCTGGAGAAGCCTCCGTTGCAACTGACTGGATTCTAGCCTGACAAGCCTTTGAACTGGATTCTAAAGACGTTTCCAAGTAGGTTTGGCTCTTCCTTTCGGTACTCCCTTGTTCAATGCAATGGCTCCAAACTAAACAATAAAGTAATTGAAGGCTCAGTGACATTCCTACAGCGGCAATTATTTGTAAAAAGAAATTCAATGTATACATCATCGTCGCCAGTGTCCTCTTAGACTCTACAACTAAAAACGAGCCTGTCTCATGATGTTCGGACGCTGCCAAAATCCTCGGAATTCTTTTCGAGGGTGTAACCTTTGAATAGATCGACTAACACTAAGAGATGTCAAAATAGTCTAAGCCTTTGACTATTCGTTCTCAAAGTTTCAACTTTGGAGTCAGAACAACTCAGTGTAGATGACGTGATACCGAAACCGGGGCGGCGTAGGTGACACAGTGCCATAGCCTAAACGGTGTACGTGCTGCGCATAATAACCAAGGTGGTATAAGCATCACGGCATTCTCTCCGTTGTTGCTTGTTTTCTGTTTGAAACCTCGATTGGGTATTTAAACAAGGACTTAGAAAGTCTTGATTTCCCAAAGTCTTGTTGATCTAAGGACTTTGAAAATTGATAACATGCACCATCAAGATGCATGACTCTTCATCGGGCCATGGTAGCATCCTAATAAGCATAAGACAGACTCGAAAGAGAGACAACCTAGAAGCCGCCCTAAACATGCTCCTATGCAAAATAGTATGAATGTACAGTGCATGCGATAGGGAAAGCAGTAACACATAGATAGTATATGGGGGTTAGATGCAAGTAGATCTTACCCTGTAGGTACCTGTCCTAGTTTGAAGAGTTCTAATGCTTTTGTATATGCAAAGGCCGGTTTTGGTTTGAAGGGGTTCCTCAGACTAAAGCCAAGATATACCTCCCGCTGCCCGCGTAATCGCAGAGCAACAGTCAAACGGTAGAATAACTTATCATCGTCGAAGGTTGTTGGGCATTCGGGGTCCTCGGGCTTTTGTAAACTGTGTCGGCTTACCAAAACGCTCCAACGCGGCTATCCAACATCGATGCAAGTGAGATGCTAAAGAAATTGATTAATGGAATAGAATCGCAAATTCGCAAATGCCATTTCAAATTTGGCTCTCTTTATTAATCAATACTTAGAGGAAACTACACGAGAGAACAGTCGGAAAAGCCCCAATCAAGATGGTCGGACACGTGGTCCTGTTAAATCACCAATCCTTTCTTTAGCAGCGCGAAGCTCACTATTTTGACAAACTTTTGTGGGATTGTTCTCAAGCGTATTAAAATCTAAGTATAGACCAATATTGATTCGATCATATCCCCAGCGAAGTCGCCACTGTGGGCAACATGCCCTTAGGAAATTCTGTTTTCCCAATGGCGAGGGCCCGGATCGAGGGAGCGCGAGCGAGGATGGCAAGCGCTCAGAATACAGAGTCGCCACTCGGGTTTGAAGGTCCGACACCCAAGGAACCGTATTTCGAAGCACTTGCCGCGTTGTTTGATTTGAAATAGTGAAAGCACCGGTCCGTCATAACCATATCTGTGTTCGGGAGCCAGGTTACGAGAGGGGAAGGGTTTTAAGGCACCCTTCTCGCCCAATCCGGAGATCGGTCTCTACTTAGGCATTTGTGAAAACATTGACGATTCTGTTTGATTAATCAATTCTTTAGCCATTTAGGGCGGGGGAACAATTTAATGGGGATTAAAGCTGTAACACGATTTGCAAGATGTGATTGATAGCATGAAACAGTTAGTATAGGATGAAAACAGACTACTGTGGGAGTTTAAACAGATTGGAAGGCTGCTGTTTTTGGAGTGACGTGCGTAGGTGGAAACCAGTATGCACTGATCAAGTCACTGCATGCTAATCAGACCTGCGCGCGCTACTACAAGACATGCACGCACCAGTAAGTCTAAGCCCACAGCTCTTATTTTCAAACCCTCTGGGCTCTGGAAAGACCAGTGCACACCCAGGACAAACCAAGCAATTCAAGCAGTTTGTAATATACAGTTTAAAGGCAAAAGCCCTACAAATTAACAAAACACCGTATAAACAGTGTGGGGACAAAACAATGGCCTAAGGCCAAGTTACCCATGCAAGGCCACTCACTGGTCAGAGACGGACTGGCGCATGGCGCCCCGGCGTGCGCGCATTGCGCCCCAGCGCGCGCGACTAAACCGTTTAACCAATGTTTGGTTTACATGTTTCTGAGTTCTGGAACATATCCAGAATGATCCCAGGGGTACTCCACAGCAGGAGATATGCATATTGAAATACAGCTAGCATTTCTAACAAAGGAAAGCAGTAAACTGGTTATTAGCGTGCTTGCAGTGGTCTATATTCGAAGGAGAACTTAAATCAATAAGACACCAATCCCCACGCATATCTGCGCGCGTACATGAGACCGACGCGCGTTGGTTCTCACCACTACGGTTTTTGAAACATTGCTAGCTTTAGGGCCAGGACTGGTATTGATTATCCGCCTTGACCCTGCCAGCCTCCCTCAGGGATCATAACAAAAAACAATAGGCATGCTATACCTAGATTGAGTTTGAAAGAGATTGAGCTTTGAGGTTTGATTGAGGTGTTTGAACAAGCTATGTTCTTGAGAATGTATTTCTTTATTTTGGAAAGAATAAGCAAGATTGGTGTAACCCTTTTGAAGTTTGTATCTCTTTTTTTTTAACCCTTTTAATGGAAGAACCATGGGGGGTATATATAGGAGGAGAGGAAGGTAGATATGGTGCAAAGAGAGGAGCTCAGTCAATCCACAAGCCTGGCTGAGGGTTACTTGGTAGTTAAGCTTACCAACCCATAAAGGTGATGGGGACAGGTTTTTGACCGGCGCGCGTGTTGCGCCCTGCCGCGCGCGTGTCATACCAACATGCGCGTGGGTCAACGGTCAAGTTTTGACTATTGACCACACCTGGCAGCTTGACCCGCACGCGCGGGTTTGGGAGCAGCGCGCGCGTGTACCACCTACTCACGCGTTGGTCAACGGTCAAGCTTTGACCATTTACCAATACCTGTCAAGTTGATCTGCGCGCGCAGGCTCTCAACCAACGCGTGCCAATAGGGTTTTTGGCTTTTGAAGTGGTTTCGGCTAGATTAGGTTTAAGGGTTTTTCAAACATTCAAAACTCAAATACTTATGATTCCCGGGGTGTTCTTGATCCGTTTCATCATTGGGGAATCAAAAACCGAAAGTAAACTAATCTGGAAGCTTAGATTGGGGTGTCTACACGGTTATAACCTCAAAAACTAGTATATGAGCCTGGTCAGCCTCTCCACTCATTGCCTAGGTTTTGAGTTGGATGCTTTAACAGTACGTACTAGATCCAATATAGTGACCCAACACATTACTTATCCGACTGAATTTTATGGCAAATACCAGTGAGACTATGCAATTGTGACTTTCTATCAATGGTTATACTTGGTATTTTCGTTGCAAACCTTTGTTAAAACTTAACTGTAAGGCTCTTTTTTAGGGGAAGGAATTGTGCTTTTTTAATCCTTTATGCCGTGAAGTTTTCTATCTGTGGTCAAGTAGTTGGAGAGAAGAAGATAGTGGGTTGTTTAATCTATGAACCTTGATTAAAGCTGACTTCTTCCTCTTCCCTAAAATCTAGATCCCCTTCAAACTAACCAGATGGTGGGTTGTACTTACTGCCATCTTCTTTTTTTCCTGTCAATTGAAAAGTATTTAGAGGCTATTTAGTCTCTTCATTGAACATGTTTTCAGAGGTTTTGCTTCATCTAACATTGCATACAAGCTTATCCCTTTGTATGAATTTTGTATGTTTGAAAAATGCGAATGTAGGAATGGATAGTCACAAAAGTTGGTTCACCTGTCAGCAAGGCAGTGGGAGCTTTCTGCTTTCTCTTTTAATTTGCTCACTTCTAGATCACGGAAATTAAATTATAAAGAAAATGCAAGATAAGGGGACATTCCAATTATTGTTGTTTTTTATGTTACATGGACTCGGGTATGGGTGTCTGGAGCCGTGGAGCGGATACATGTCTTAAATGTCAGTCATCTAATCTCTATCTTAAGGACACCGGATACGTCAAAAAAATTCAAACTTGCTAGTCTATGCCTTTTGTTTTGTTGGATAAATATTCTATACTAAAGACCTTAGGACATTTCATGCATATTTGTCCCAAACAAGTTCATGGTATATTCGAATTACAAAATAGGCTTACTCGGTGAAATGACCAACTATATTTGTTCAGCGCGGATCCTGTACCCTAGGTATTACATTCAAACGGATGATTATTTTATTCAAAGCAAAGGTAACACAAAATTGCAAATGATGGTGCTACTTAGGATCAAAAGCCTGCATTTCATAACATAAGCATCACTTATCATTGATGTGGAAATTACATTCCCTTATTCAACAATTTTTGTTAACTCCCCGTTTTTACTTATAAAAAAAAAAAAAAACATTCCCTTATTCAACAAAAAATTGTTCCATCGTCTAAGACAATACTCCTGAAATTTAGAAGGGTAAAGATGAGCAGTCAATTGGTATGATTCACTGTTCTTATTCTGTAGTTTTCTCCCATGTTCTGTTTTTCCAACTTATACTGTGTTTCATGGGTATAAGCTGGATACATATGTCCCGAGAATGTTCGGAGGCTGTTTGGTGGTACAAGTTGTAAAACCCGTGTCTGGTATGTCCGACAAGTGTCAGCATTCGACACAGGTCTATATTAGTCATTTCAGAAAAAAAAATTCAGTTCTTTGCAATGTTTCATCTTCTAATTAAGTCATATTTGCTTCTTCTTTTTCTCAATCGTGCTACACAGTCACATCCTGTTATTACATTTGTTTTGTCGTCAGGAGATAAGCAGGCGTTGGTTTTAGCCACTGCCAGTCTCGACAAGAAAGTGAAGTTGTGGGTGGCTCCACCACTTCATCCATCATGAAGTTCATCGCCATGAACCATAGGCAGGAAACCAATGTCCTGATATCTTTTCGACTTGTCAGCCGCCTCATCAAAAGTTCATACCTTCATCAATCACAGCTGAAGAGATTCACACCCTCTAGTGAAAGAAGCTAAATTGCGGCAACTAAAGAAAAGGAACAGTTTTTTGGTTTCTTTTATTTGTATGGCCTGATCTTGCTGGTCTCGGAAGCCTGGGTAAGCTTTCGAGTTTTTACAGAAGCGAACACTATGGGTGGTTTTGATACTAGTGTTCACCCACCTTCAACGGATGCTAATATGTATTGAATTTATTGTTACCAGTCCGATATTTTGTTTATGCCCCTTTTGGATCAATCATCGTGCTCATATTGTATACGAGTTTTTAGTACTTTTCAGAATAAACGCATTTTTTTTTCCAAGAGCATCCGAGGATTTAATCGTGATACATGCAGTCTCTTGTTCCGCATGCATCCTGGCATACCCTGGCCACAATAAAATTAAGTTCTTATCTTGACTTAATTTATCGCTCATCTAACTGCTGGGGATAGTATATTTTGCTTTGTCAAGCGCAAATAAAATTGTCATCACTCTTTTTTAGTGAGCGGATTATTGAGAGTTGGTTGATTCAAAGTGTCTATGAAACTTGCTGTCTGTTGACGATATTGATTATAGGAAGTAGCAGGTGTGGACTCCTGTTGTGAGATGTCAAATGATACATGGAGCCCTAGTGATGGCAGACAGAAAGTGATACCAGGGAGACTTAAAATCACGAGAGACGGAAAAAGTTAATAGTACAATAGTACGTTCATCACAATGTGCTCCCAGAACCTCTTTTTTGTGGGTTTTTTTTCGTTCTTGTTGGACAAATATCTACAATAAATAGGGATTCCCGTTCAATAGCAAAGTAGCAGCTACTTACTTATCTAGGATTTTTACTCGTCTATAAGATTTTTATTTTTTAAGTATTTATTCTCTGTTTTACGAGATATTTTATTCTCTTACAATACATCATTTTTAATTTCAAAAAATAATTACTTATTTTAGTTAGCAGAATGAGGTTTAATAAAATGTTATTTTTCTCGATAAAAAAAAATTCCTTGAGACTCTGTACACGGATGACATTTTTACCAAATATTTTTGGCTGGTAAAGCTCGTACGCAAGTTCAAATTCGACTCAAATCTAGACAAACTTGGCTTGAGCTTTACTCGTCAAATTCTTATTCAATTCGAGCTCGAGCTTGAATTTACTTGTAGTAGAATATTCGGAGGGTAATCCTATTTGTAACTACAAATTTACTGTACATAGCCTGTTTTAAAATAAATCACTTCCGGACAAAAATGCCTTTAAAAAAGTGGATAAAAATACCTCTACTTTTACTACATACAACTACAAACATACAACCACTCCTCTCCTACGTTCATCTCAGTCATCTTCTTCCTCCCTCCCACCTCCCACCCACCATAGCCGAAATTTGCAAGCTCCAGCCACAAACCCATTCCACCTTCCACCTCTAACACTCACCTCCTACCACCTAACTCTCAATGGAATCCTCAATTGCTTCACCTAAAAACGGCTATGGTGAACCACAATATTTCGGATTGCAGGGACTAGGTTTATGGTGAACTGTAATATATACACAAACAACTATGGTGGGCTGCTTAACCTAAAACCTCAATTACACAAAACAACGTGCAAAAATGGAAATTGAATTTTCAGTCTATTTCTGTCCCGACATTGTCAGATTCATAAACTCGGATTTTTTCCACATTTTCGAGCTCTAGAATATGAATATGATAAATAATTTCGAACTGTAATATCCGAAATTCAAAGATCCGTTCGGATTTTAATGTCCGAGATTTTTAATTACTTTTGAGTTCTTGTATCCGAATTTTTATACAATTTTCGGATCTCTGTGTATGAATGAAACTGGTAGAGCCAACATATACGAAGCTCCAAACATCGCGCATTATGGTTATGCGCTGTATGAATTTTGAAGGAAGTGAACATTTTTGGTATACTAAATATACAGACTAATCCTACGTGTACCGACCAAACATGTAGAGAAATGGTACCGACGGCCACGCGCGGCCATCTCAGGCCACCGGACGGCCGATCCGATCCGTTCAAAAAATTTAAAAAAAAAACCGAGGGGCCCAATGCGGGAATCAACGGCATCCGATGTGTATAGGGTGCTTGATCTAAACACCCTATTTTTCGTGTATATTGGACGGATCGGATCGGCCGTCCGGTGGCCGGAGATGGCCGCGCGTGGCCGTCGGTACCGTTTCCCTACAATGTGATCGGTGCAAATAGCACCACTCAAATATACAGCGCACACACCATATGCGCAATGTATTTAATGCCGGATAATAATGCGCATTGTTTAATGCGCTATAATACTATTTTATTTTATTTTTTTACCGAGTGTTGTATAATACATATACATTTTTTCATTTGGTTCAGAATATTGTTGCATAAATAAGGAAGTGGACATCACCGAGTTCATAAGTTCGAAAATGGTCAAGACTTTCGAGTTCATAAATGCCAAAAATTTCAATACTTTTGAGTTCATAAGTTCGAAAATGGTAAAGACTTTGAGTTCATAAG
Source organism: Rhododendron ovatum (assembly GCA_019656835.1). Taxonomy (NCBI): domain Eukaryota; kingdom Viridiplantae; phylum Streptophyta; class Magnoliopsida; order Ericales; family Ericaceae; genus Rhododendron; species Rhododendron ovatum. Next base: position 23,924,444 of record CM033792.1, on the reverse strand, counting down.
TTCAAAAAATTTCTATAATTTTGAGTTCATAAATTTGAAAATTACAAGCTGAATCAGATTCAAAAATCTGAAGAAATCCAAATATAATAATTGCTTAACCTAAACACCGTTTTGTGGAATTTCGAATTCTAATATCTGAACGAAGTCTAATATGAGAAATCAGTTCGTCACAATAAAACGTAGATTTCATATTCGAAGTTTATAACTCCCAATTTCTAAACCAATTCGTACCCAAACGCATAAAATACGATGAATTTCAATTTTTGAATTCGAACATTAACATATAATGAAGTTGGTAATGGTGGGTCGATACTAGTGGGGGTGGTAAGAAGGTTATGGAGGTTATGGTGGTGGTGAAACAGTTGGGCCGTTGTCTGCTGTGTCAACGTAAAGGGGGGTGTGGGGGTTGTGTACTATGTAACGTATATGAGGTTTTGGGTATAAGAAGGGCAATTTAGGAAGTTTAGGGGAATTTGTTCGGTTATATATGTAATGCCTCTAATTTTTGGGAACGTTAAACGGACAATTTCATTTCAAAATAAATGGAGTCTGACTCAATATTACAACATAATTCTCCTAAGAGTACTTTATTAAACAAAAGGAGGGTAGACTAGGGTTCCTATCTACTGCTCCGCCTCTTCTTCCATTCTGGCCAGCTCCTCGGCTCCGAAAGTTTCCAAGGCGCAATGCTCACCCTGTTCATCTATGAGGTCTGACACATTATACCGGCGTCACCATCAATATAATATGTCAGGGTCACCCAAGGTAACACCGTGAGTTTACAAAAGCTCAATAGAATAACCAAATCCACTAACCCTTAATTTACAAACAATATATCATAAAATCAACAGAGTACAAGTAGGTTTAACAAAAACGATTAACGATAGCACATTCATATTCACTATTCAAGTATCGTTGGTATCCATGTTTTTCTGTGTTTCTCCTATGCGACTCATCGTAGACTGTGTCTCCATTTTCACTTTTCATAACCAAATCAACATTTTCAAAATCCGTTTTTAACACACCCAACCTCGGTTACACCGTTTCGGTCTCCCGAGTATCCTCACAATGGTTCTGCCGCACCGGGTTCCCATTGGCACACAATTTGTATTGGCTCCTCTCCGCGGATAACCAAGCCATACCTCACCATGGTTTCGCCGGTCCGGGTTCTCATGGGAACGCACACAACCACACAATGGGTCCGCTGCTACGGATTTCCATTGGAACTCACACAAAACTCACACCACACAATGGGCTACCACATCCGGTCACATTGCGGTTTTCAAAACATTTCACCATTTTCAAAAACACGCCTTTTTTTTTTATTAACCACACCCTAGGTGTCATGTTTCTACTTTCTCGATTTCCGTGTCTCGTTTTCATGCGTAGACTCCGCGGTAGGACTTTTTACAAACATAAATCATTCATTGTAATCTTGAAACTAAACTAGCAAGATCATCCAATTCTATATTAATCATCATGCTCATAACCATCCTAAAGATCAAAATACGAATACTTATATTCAAGTGTCAGATTCTATTTTTCGAAAATCGTTCTTTCTTTCTTTCTTTGAGGGAAGTTCTAAACAACATATGTTTACTTAAGAAAAAGTCATTTATCTAACATGCTCGTACTTTCATTAGCAAGATAAACTTATTGACAATCATGCATTTTAAACGATAAATAACCTTATCTACTTGAAACTAAACAATAGATAACCTTATCTACTTAAGGAAAACAATAAGGATATTGATACTTTAAATCAAGAATATTCTACTTTCTAACGTACGATTCTATGCTATACGTAGAGTTATTGGACTAGGGTTTCTACTTATACTTAGGGAAGTGAGTAGAGAAAATCTACCTTGATCCGAAACTAGTCGGGGCCGAACAAACTAGTTGGAAGTTTTTTACGGGCGGTGAAACTCACAAATCTGGACCAAATTTTGGATGGCAGTAACTCGGTCAATATTTGGCCGAATATGATCGTTCTTGGATCGAAATTGAAACTCTCGAAATACTCTACAACTTTCGTGAAGGAAGTTGATCCTAGAAACTACTTTAGGTAGGAGAAAAATGGTGATAAAGGCAGAGACAGTATGCTGTCTGGAAATGAAAATCCGAGATTTTTACTGAATTTCGAATGCCAATATCTTTATCATTTCTTCACCGATTGGGATGGTTCTTAGGTCTAACTTGAAGGTTTCGAAGTGCTCTACAACTTTCGTGAAGGAAGTTGATTCTAAAAATTACTTTAAGCAGGAGAAAAATGGAGATTTTTGAAGGGCAGTAAACTGTCTGGAAAATGGAAATGGTTTCTAGAGATAAGTGAGTGAATGTGTGAGTTGAAAGGGTGAATGAGAGGTGCTATTTATAGCAAAACTTGGGCTCTTCCTTCCCCCCCATGGCCGGCCTCCCGCTCCTCTCTTTTCCCCATGAATTTTGCTCCATAGTCATGTCATTTCAAGACTTTAGTCAAAGTCCTAGCCCTTCCTCACTTGTCAATCCAATAATAGGCCAAATCCTAGGTTTATTGAAGGTTCTATAGTTTGTCAAATCCTAGAATGGGTTGGCTTGTAAGAAAGAATAACATCATTGGCTAGGATCATACTTAAAGTAGTCTAGTCATGGGTTGTCAAGTAGAATCTAGGTTGAGTGTACAATAAGTAGCTTGTGTAAGTGTCCAAAATTTGCGCACACATGCACACTCTCCCTCCCTCTCCCCATTCGGCCTCCCTCCTCTCTCTCTCCTTCGGATTCTCTCTCTCTCTCTCTCTGTGGTACATATATATATATATGTGTGTGTGTGTGTGTATATATATATATAAGAGTATATATATGTGTGTCTAGGAAAGTAAGTCTAGGGTTATTAGGTTTAAGGCTAAAATCTTAGGGTTGCATGCATGCATGGTTAGGTTAACTAATTTTGGAAGCAAAATGATGAGATTTCTTGGCCCATGATTTTGTATGGTCAAATCAAATCCTTATTGGCAACTTGATAATCAATGACCAATGGTCAAAAATTTCCCTAGCATTTATGGACGAAAGGGTAAATGAAATATTGGTAATAAATAGGGTTTGAAATGACTTATCATGGGTATAATGATTACCCCTAAAAGTCTAAGGGTTCAATTAGGGTTCGGGGGGTTCAAAAGGCTCCAAGACGGTCAAAAAGGTCCAATTAAGGTTCGAAAAGTGTAACTAGAAGAAATGTTAGTTTGGTCTGCCCAACTAGTAGGTTGGAAACTAATTCTACTAGCCAAGTAGGACTTTTAATAAAAAAAAAAGAATTTTAAAAGGATTAAAACTTAATTATGACGAATTAACGGAATTAAAAGAAATATTTAAAGTAATGTCAAGTAATTAAAATAAAATTTAAATATTTAACGAAATTTTTATTTATCAAAAATCAGAGTCGTTACAATATATAGCAAACTAGTGATTACCCGTGCCTAAAGGCACGAAACAATACGTCGATAAAAAAAAAAGACACGACACAACACTTTTTTATTATAACTTAAAAAAAATTATCCTTTTCTTTTAGTAATCTTAAAAAACCCAAATGAAAAATTTTATAATTTATTTTTTAAAATTCTCTTCAAATAGACAACTGGTATAAATTGAACTAATTTCTTCTAAGAGTAGCTTCACAACAAATAATACCACACTCGTTGAAAAAGTAGGAGCACATAGCCAAATGAAATTTATAATTAACTCATGCACAACCATTTGTTAACAGCTATCACGATCAACCAATATTTATATCACACCCGTATCTAATATAGTTCAACCAACAACTAAACCAAAAAAAAATAAATAGTTTTAAAACTCCACTTCCTGTAAGTTAATGAAAGATGATTTTTTTTTACATTGAAAATAATTCTTGCAACGGAATGCCACAATTTGAGTTTTTTTCCCCTACAAATCAAAGGAACGCTACAGGCCTATAACTGCGACAAATTATCAAGCACTACTACTTTCAATCATGCGTCCAACAAATAGGTAAAACAATTTGTTACCAAAAAAAAAAGTTAAGTTTATTTTTTTGTATGAGTAAAGTTTTTATAATAATTTTCTATTGTTACCTCAGTTGATGGAAGAAAGAAAATAAATAGAGTTTCTAACAGATGAGTGGACAATGCATAACATCCCAATAGTAGAGTTAAAGATTGACAATAGGGAAAAGAAAACGTTTGATAATAAGAGGCTCATTGTTAAATAAAGAAAAAAAATATGTTTGTCCCTAGAAATGATAACATTGCCAGAGAAGTAAGGAAATATGGGAGGAGGGAGAGAATAAATTTATTAAAGAAGTTGATTGGATGGCTATAACCTATTGAAAATTTGATCTGACGGCTGGAGAGGTACTCTTATTTGTATGTGTACATAAAAACCGCTCTGTTTTATAATATAAATTGTTATTAAAATTTATGGGTTTGGTTTAGCACAGGATACATACGGTAAATTCACAGTCACAAAAAGTCAGACCCTATAGCTCAGATGACATCGCATGAAACGACGCCGCATTGTCCCTTCGCCCCCCTGTCTTGTGAGAAAAGAAAAGCCAAAGCCAAAGCCAATATCTTCCCTCTCATGAAAAAGGAGCATTTCCGATCTGTGTGAAGAGCCCTGGTTTTCTCTCTTTCTGATTCAATCACAATGGCAAATTGGTCTCCTTACGACAATAATGGCGGGTCAGCACCTCTCTCTCTCTCTCTCTATTGCGTACACATACATACATGCGCAAGTGCTTACATGTATCTGTCAGTTCTCTCTGTGTTTTTCATTCGTTGTTGATGTTTACTGTGCCCTTGTTTGTGCAGAACTTGCGTTGCGATCGCGGGCGCCAATTACTGCGTGATTGCGGCCGACACCCGAATGTCCACCGGTTACAGTATTCTCACTCGTGATTACTCCAAAATCTGTAAATTGTACGCTCCCTTCGTTTATTTTTTTCTTTTATTTTCACTTCAAAAAAAAGGTAACTCACTATACCTTTTTTTCTGGCTTTCTGTTTGCTTTGTTTACGAGTTGAAATATTCCCACAGTTTATAGGAATAGTGGTTTGAAATTTGATGATTCACCAAATAAGCAGAAAGACTTATTTTTTGGTGTGTTGTTTGATTGAAACCTATGTGACTTATGGTTAACTACTTGAAAATAAAATGCAATGTTGGCCCTCAGCTGAGGGCTATGAAATTTGAAGATTCCTAAAGGTCCGATTGCATCCCAAAATATCGATTTTTATTATTCGCAAATGTATTGAGCCACCAAAAGCCTTCAATTCTAATTTCTTGGAAAATTTTCTTTTAAAAATTTTAGAGGAAGAACATGTGGAGAGGGTTGGGGATTTTGAGAGAGATAAATTCCTTGGAAGTGGAGATTGGGAAGTTGGGCTTTACTATATATATAGAAGATTTGTTTACAGTTTTTTTTTTTTTTTGGAAAAATGATTCTCACACTCCCTTATTTGATGCATGCAATCATTTTCTCGTCTTTTAGTGGAATAATTGCACAGAAAAGTTTCACTAAAAACAAGAAATGGATTGTATATATCAAAATGGGGAGTGTGAAAATAATTGCCCATTTTTAATTGAATTGAGTTCATTTTACTCACATCAAATTGTTAATTCATAAGAGTAAATATATCTTCCCATGCATAGAACGGGAACAACGCTAGTTACAGAATGAAAAAGTGACAGAAACTAGGTATGTACTCGTGATTGCATCTTTGTAGTATCTGTCCGCAAGCTTATGCATAGTGCACACGTTATCCTTGAGACCTGAATATGACTAGTTTGCTTGAGGATTTTATGAAGCCATCTTTTGAACATCTGATCGACGGACGTGGCAAATAAAAAACGCTGACTTTTTAGTCTCAATGTTGTGGGGTCTTGAGTTGAAAGCTTCTGGACTGAAAACTGAACGTTATTGATTCATGAACATGGACATTTGTGGACGAAATAAATATTTGATAACAAATTAGTGGATGACAAAAGTCTCTGTTGCTTCACCCCTTCTGATAATGTGGTTTGTTACAAGGAATTAACATGCTTATGCCATTGTTCTCACGACTTGGACTTACCCCCAACATGGGTAGCTATATTCATATGGAGGAGTTCATTTGCTGAGTAATTATTTCTGCTGCCCACATATTTCAATTGCATTTACATTGACCTTGCAGAGCAGACAAGTCTGTGATGGCTTCTTCAGGATTTCAGGCCGATGTGAGAGCTTTGCAAAAGGTTTTGGCTGCTAGGCACTCGGTGAGGATTTGAATTTTTCACTATAACCTAATTGTAGTTTCACTTTTCTTCGTAAAGGTGCTAATGAATCAAGCATATAAGTCCACCAGTAGAGGATGGCATATGTTGCTAATTTTTGTTAGACCTCATTTGTGGGTATATCATTAAATATGGAGATTGAACTTATAATTTCTGGTTCTGAATGTGTCTTCTGCTGCTTGAGAGTTGAAAAAAAGGTCTGCTGGGATTGATATAGTGTTCCTTATTTTCTTGTGACATAGATATATCAGCATCAGCACAACAAGCAGATGAGCTGCCCTGCCATGGCTCAACTGCTCTCAAACACTCTCTACTACAAACGCTTCTTCCCTTATTATGCGTTCAATGTTTTAGGTGGCCTTGATAATGGAGGTAAAAGTTAACCATCTTTTGGTGCAGTTTTTATCCTCTATTTCATATTAACGTCATCTATATCTCTCCAATATTTCAGGAAAGGGTTGCGTCTTCACGTATGATGCTGTTGGTTCCTACGAAAGGGTTGGATACAGTGCTCAAGGTTCTGGTTCTACTCTCATCATGCCCTTTTTGGACAACCAACTGAAGTCTCCAAGCCCTCTCTTATTACCTGCCAAGGTCTGGTTTTGGCTTTCCATATTTATTCTCAAATCTTCTTCCATGGTTTTATTATACATGCCAGTTTGAACCAAATGATTTTACAGGATGCTGTTACGCCACTGTCAGAACCAGAAGCAATTGATTTGGTAAAGACTTGTTTTGCGTCTGCAACAGAGAGGGATATATACACTGTAAGCTTCTGCGCCAGTTTACTTCATTAGTTTGTTTATATGAATCTAGGATTTGATGATAATGCCATCAAGTCTGCAATTTGTCTCTTCCGTTAATTTATTTGAAAAATGTACTGAAGAACTTACAGTGAAGGGATAGATTATGTTTCCCTTTTGGTATGTCCTCAGGCAGTTCTTCAAGGAGCAAATAGTAAAATTAGGCTGAAATAAAACAAAAATAGTGAAATTAATTATTGCTTGTATCTCATTGCAATTATGTGTCCATTTAGCTTTGATTCTTTCTTGTGGCTGCTGTTATTGAAGTAATTTTTACTTTCTTAGATCCTATTTTTGGTTTTTGCTCCTACCTGTTTTCTATTATTATTCCAGCTTGCTTTAAGACTCTTTAGGGACATGGTAGTCTCTGCCATTTTCAAGAATTGCATAAGCCATATCTCAACATTTTTTTGTTGTGGCACCACGGTGCCCCTGTTTGGGTGTTGCTTCTAGCTCAAGATATCATCATGTGACAGGATTTTTTCCTCATGATAGTTATGGGTTTGGTCCTCCTTTTTGGACATCGCCTATGCTCACTAATTTGTTGACAATTACCGCAGCCATTAGGGTGCTGTAGTATGAAAGCAGCTATATTTAGCTATGTTTTCTCTCTCACTTGCACCCATCTAGGAAGAAAAAGGGCAAGAATTGCCACTTTGGCAAGGCTGGCTCCTTTTGTCGGACCAAGTCGGCTCCATGGGTTCTCTAAAATTTTGGACACTTGCACCCTATACTGCTTAATTCACCTTTTCCTCTCTTTTTGATCTCGAGATGGGATTAAATAGGCCATGAAATTGCAATAGATTGGCCCAAGGCAGATGGGTCACACGAAAAGGCACAAAATAGATTACACGCTTTCAGTTCAGGTTCTATTTCTTAGCAACACTTTTCTGTACTTTTCGGCTGGCTAAATGAAAGAAACCGATGGGAAAATGTTGTTTTTCCCATTTTTCTTCAAACAATGTGTAAAAATCTCCAATTGGACACAGATATTGTAGAACACTACCCTAAAATATATTAAGTTTTTTTTTTTAATTTGAGCCTTTATTTCTTTTTAATCGGGAAACCAAACTGAATTTCTCTTTCCATCCTTGTCTCATCCTTGACGGATAATATGAGGCCTATGTGGGTACTGGTTATTTGGTTTGGCAGTGATCTTTTGAAACATGACCTTGAGTTTATCTGAATGTCCTTTTTATTTGATTTTCCCTAAGCATGTTCCTAATGTTTTGCAGGGTGACAAGCTGGAAATTATGGTCTTAAATGTTGATGGTATTCGTTGCGAGTACATGGAACTCAGGAAAGATTGATCCGTCTCATTCCTGTTGTCATTGCTGCCTTGTTGCAGGATTATTACAGAATGCTTGCTTGAGATGCACATCGATGTAGTTGTAGAGATTATTCTGTGTCCTCACTGCTTATCAATCGCTATCTTTCAATTTTCATTGAATCAAGTTTGCTCCTCTTTTTCCTGCGCAGTCAACAATGAGTTCTCTACTGGACATGTATTTTCTGTGTTATCAGGTCTTCAGATGTATGTCATTGCCTGAAAGTTTTTTCATTGAAAGTAAGTTAAAGCCGTGTTGGGTACTAAAGAAACAGATTTGGGAAATGTTTGTGTGAAACTCCGCCTACTTTCCGTATAAAGAACATTTTTCATTCCTTGCAGCTTACCCATTTACTAGCAGCAAAGTAAGCATAGATAAGTGAATGTTTTTTCATTAATCCTTGTAAGCTTTGTATGTTGTCAATACGAAGAATCAAAATGGTGAACCTCTTGAAAAAAAAAAAAAAAAAAGAGGGAAAAAGTGCAAAAAGTGAATACCCTCATTGTAATTAACAACAATCTTCTTCCCCGATTATTGATGCACCCTAAATGATAGGAAACATTCAGCAATGTGAGCCTTATGTCAAAAGCTATTTTCTGAAGCCCAGCCCTTCTTCTCCAACTCTAGCCGCAACGCCTGTTACACGACATGAGTCACAACTCAATAACATTGGAGACACGGTTATATTATAATACTCCTATCAAAATGAAAAAACGTAACTAGACTAGTGCTGCGGCAGGGATTTGAATTTCACCTTGATCCTCTTTCTATTTGCATCAAAATCAAAGTTTCCTAACCGAGAAGCAGATCGATACTCAACGATCGGTTTCTTGCCAGGAGGGAACCAAAACTCAACATCATCGACAAGCTGATGGAATATGGATAAAATACGGCATCAAAATTGCGCTTGAAACAATTTTATTGTTTACAAAGTTGGATGGGTTAGTATGTTGACAACCTACCCCGAGTATAGGGCTTTCATATTCCACATGCACGTAATCGTCTTTCTTCTCTACAATTCGTGGCTTGGACTTGTCTGCCTTTGTTGATTGTATCTGCAATTTCGGTAGGATGAAATACAAATTGCTCATTCGACTAACTGCAAATGTTTGAATCATTGGAAAGCAAAAGAAGAGAGAAAAACAGGAAAAACATCTGAGTGAAGGAAGCTAAACTACTTGTTTTGCATGGTTCGGTTAGGAAACTGAGAAAAAATATCCCAAGTCAATTTGAAAAACCTTCATTTTGTGGATGGTAAGCATAAAACATGTCAAAAAACATGTATGAGAATTCTATCCCCCTCTCATTTTCCTACATCCACCTCCATCCAAGCGTACATATACAAACAAACATGTCAAGTAGGTACGCATAAACTTCTTACCACTTGAAGAAGCTCCTCCATTGCATCTTCTCTGCTTTTATTTCCTCGTTTCCCCTCGGGGTTGTAGTTCCTGTAAATGAGTGCACGCACCAATGCCATATTTTCAACTGCTTGAGTGTCCATTTGTGTTAGACTACAACTCCAGAACATCCCGACAACAAAATGTGCAAACAACGTAACTACCATACGACATATGGGCTAACCAAAATGCTTTCCCCATGTTTGAAGTGTTCTAGAACCACACTGAAGTAGATTCCACTACCAGCACTTGTCGTTCCCAATCGTATATACGAGACCAGTCAACAGACCGAATTAGGAAGAATCCAATCCGATTCTGATTACCAATATCCAATCCATTGAATCCAAATCCAATAATCCAAAAAACCAGCGGACCGAATTCTGGTATATCTGATCTGACCTGTTTCCGAATAAGATTTGATAATTTTACTTTTGGTTTTTTAGAGTCATATAACATTCCAAGTTTGATGGATTATTCAAGGTAAAAAACCCCCTTCAATACCAGTTTGTCAAACTTCTTGTACATACGACTTGTTGTCTTTCCTATTTCCACGTTAAAGAGAGTATCGAAAAGTGGCACCAGACTCTCGTTATAAAATCTTCCGACTTCTATCATGGAGTTGTGTTTGAATTTTTTTTGTCCCCTTCCCTTAGATTAAGTTAAGAGAACAAGGAGAAACAAAATAAGCATGTCTCACAAAATCCTTTTTTATCAGGTATGTAAGAAAACAGATGGGCACAAGTAATTGCACTCGCTTCTTACTTTTCCCTTCCCTAAAAACCAAAAAGCTTATGACAAGTACTGATGCAGTTGGGCTTAAAGCCTACAGCTACGAGTGAATATCGACAATATTTACAACTCTCTTACACAAACCCGAGAACCTGTAATGCTCCTTTATGTATGAATACACATGTATGAATCGGGGAACATTTACAATAATAGTAGATGGGATGGACCTATCAGCAGAGCCACAAAATGAAATTTTTTATCAGAAACTAAACAAAGTTCACAAAATTGAAAAATAAGCCAGTTTGAAACTCAATTAAGCAACCCTTGAAGTAACTCGATTTCATATACTCAATCATACTAGCATTCCAACACATATACGTATGATTTAACATACATGTTCTCGCACCGCTCCAAATCTATAAATTTGGAGAATATGGCACACTTTGAACTTCTGATAGGTTGGAGGAACCTGTGAGGCTAACTGCACCGTTTAGCTCACTTGCTGCATCCAAAACATTTTCCCCCTTTGGGGACCAATTCTTGCCTTGAGGCATTAAAATGCCTTGCCCTACTGAGACACGTCATATGCCCACCAATCCATCAATGCAGTAAGAATTCGCCAATGTCCAAAAGCATGAGCATTCAAAAACCATACTAAATAAACTAAAACTTGTATTAGAGAGATCATGTAGGCGATTGAATAATCAATAATATTTTCAAGCTTCTCACACAAACCCTACAGCCTCTAAATGTCCCTTTATATACGGAAACCCAATGTGAATGATACCAACATAAAAATTTAGTCCAAACTCAGCCATGCAACCAATGAAGTAACTTGTTTTCAAAGTATCGAATGATATCAACATCAAAAGACATAATATGCCGTGCCACTCTCAAATCTATGAAGTTGGAGAATAGGGAACACTCGGTAACTTGGCTCATAACATCAAATGTAGCTTAAATTCGTTGTTTCCACTTACTGGACTTCCCAAACTGATTTGTACAACAACTTTCAATCAAAAAACAAATCAGATAATCACAATATAAAAGGAGATAGGAGGTCTTACCAAGGTGGGGCATAATGGGTGAGATCACTCGTGTTCTCAGACGTTGATATACAGTTCTTAGTAGCTGGGCACAACGCCAGGCTTGGATTGTTCTTCTGTACCCCTAGGTAGTCGGGTTTTGTTCCGCTGCATTACATTTCCACCACAAAACCAAAACCCCTTAAAATTTTCAATACCATAATACAAAGAGGTGAATGGGTTGGCCAGGGTTGCTAGTTTTCAACTACCAATGAGTCAATGCCACATAAGAATGTTGTGCCCTGTTATTGTGTGCCTAGACTATTTCTAATACAAATGAACGGTTGTCAAGGATAAAGATAAGCTCATTTCAACCATAGGATAGGATATCTAATTACAGCAAGCTAGGTTGAACCCAGAACTTTGAGATGAGAATAAAAAGATACCTGAAGTTGAAAATGGCCCCAATCAGCGCAACTTCGCTGCTCCTCAGTATTATTTCCCTGTGGAATCGTCGTAATATATAGTTTCAGAGAAATTTACACATCCAACTATGACCTACTTTTTTTTTTTTTTTTTTTTGCAAAATCTCTCAATTATATAAATCCCATCATCAGCTGATACTTCCAAAAACAGAAAACACCAAAGTTATACTTCCAAAATGGAAAACAAGGCAAACCAAGGTTTGAACCCCCAACAAGACTGACACTCTCAATCTAACATTTGTCTTATCAAAACCACACGAAATGGAAAGAGAAAGAGAAAGAGAGAGCGGAGTAGAACCTGCGTCCCATTTGGTCGGTAGGTTCATTGTTGTTGTTGTTGTTGTTTTGGCGGTGAGAGTAAATGATTAGGGGAAGAGAAGAGCCAATTGAGCGCTTGTTGTGAATAATTCTGTTACACAAGTAAGATCTACCTGACGGCAAGTACGAGCTCCTTGGCGAGGCCATTGAAGCCATTGGTTCAAACTCGCTCCCCCTTCTCTCTCTCTTTCTCTCTCTCAGGAATAAAGTAAGCTTACCCAAGAAACAAAAATGGTGGAGTAGTATTTACTCGGGGAGCCACTATTCAGAGCCCGGTCTTTTCTCCCTTAGCTTATTACGTTTCGTTTCGGTAAATAGTTATTAAAAATTATACATAATATTTCGGTAAATAGCTGTTGAAAATAATATTATATTTCGATAATTACATGTCGAAAATATGTTCAACCTTCGGTAAATAACTGCCGAACATACATTTTCGATAAATAGCTGTTAAAAAAAATATTATATTTCGGTAATTGTATGCTGAAAATGTATTTCAATTTCGGTAATTAACTATCGAGTATAATTGAAAATTTTTAACCGGCTAAAGGAGGAAATACAAGACTGCGAATAGTCGCTCCTTACTCGAGGCTATTTTATTTTCTTAAGCATTTCAAGAAAATAAGTAAAGATTTATCTCAAATATGTACTTTGGCTATTCATGTCAGAAGTTTGAAGACTTACGCACCCCGAGCGACTCTTCAAATTTTTAACTTTCTTTTAATATATTTTTTCCACCCTAAAAGAATTGCTTTGTCAAATAAATCAACAATTCACCGATAATATGATTAAATAAAATGAGGTGGCAATTTGAAGAATGCTTTCTCTCCCTTTAAAGAGAGAGCTACACTAAACGATCCTAAGTCCCGAGTTTCCACCTGATGAACGAGCCTATGACTGTCCTGTTCCTCACTAAAGTCATCTCTGCAGTTGAAGAATTGGCAAAGCCTGTCCAAACTGGTGCGCTCGACAGCCCTTGATCGATTCGTGCAGGTGCAATGTGAATTAACAAAGACTTTCTTTGCATATGAGGGACGCCTGACCTCTTTAATGTAGCAAGTTTGCTATCTCTGTTGGAAAATATTTAGCTTAATTTTGGTTTTGCTACTTTCGTTAGAGATGCTCTTAAGATAGCAAAACTTATTTTCTATTCTAATTCATGTCAAGATTCTCAACCAATCACAATGAGCATAAAAATTCCCTAGATTTAAATTCAGAATCTCGCAACACTTAATACTGCTACACAATTACTAGGTCAAATGTCCATTTACATCGGAAGTTATTACAGTAGGTTATTTTGTAAGTTTATGTGTCCTAGGACTCAAAAAAAACAACTAGTTTAGTTAGATTGGAAATGCTAACCAATGCCCATGGGGCACAAGTTAAGATGCGATATATATATATATATGTGTATGAGTCTCCTTCTCCTAAGGACCACCTTAACTTAATAAAATAAGGACCTTCCTTTCCTGATAGAATTTCGATGATCCAAGCCGCTCAATGTGTTCAGAACGTGATTTTAAGGGTACTCGTTAGAAATCAGCAAAAAAAAAGGACCGGAAAGGCTTCATCCGAACAGTTTTTATTTGTTTTTTATCGAACGGTTCAAATAAAAACTGCTCGGATGAAGCCCTTCCCGGTCATTTTTTTTGCTAATTTCTTGTGAGTGCTCTTAAAATCACGTTCTGAACACATTAAGCGGCTCGGATCATCGAAATTCAAACGAGAAATGGAAGAAATGGAGAGATCCTTATTTTAACTAAAATAAGGACCTCCTCATTTGAAAATGATTGTGTGTGTATATATATATATATACATATATATATATATATATATATAGAGAGAGAGAGAGAGAGAGAGAGAGAGACAGAGAGAGAGAGAGAGAGAGAGAGAGAGAATATTCTTAAGTTAAGGTATAACAAATATGGAAAGTGAAATAAATATGGAATATGCAAAAATATCAAAAGGAAACATTTATTTCATGTAATTGATTTGTATTTTTTATTCTCACATGTCCATATTTGTATATTCCGTATATTTGCATGAATGTTATTAATATATAATCACTATGAGTTAAATGGTTAGGATCCCCCTCTCTCTTTTTTTGAAATTTTCCTCTCATGTTCAATAGAAAGAAGATTTAGAAAGTCCCGTCATTGAAGTAATGATTTACAAAAGAAGAAGAAGAAGATTTCCATCATTTTGGATAATGTATAAATCAAATTCCATTAAACAAGCCCTCTGTCTATGTAAATGGCCCATTGCATATAATGACTAAAGCCAAACTTTTGGCTTTAATGGAGGGGTTGGTTTAGGGATTTTCCTAGTTAATTTCTAAACAAAGTATTTAGATCGGACTAATATGGATATTTGAGAATAAAATATACAAATCAATTACATGAAATACTCATTCATTAATGTTTCTTTGTGATATTTGTGCACATTTCATATTTATTCCACTTTTTATATTTATTGTACTTTTAAGTTGTGAATATTCTACACATATCGCATCTTAACTTGTGCTCCGAGACACTTGTTAGCAGAACCGTAATTAGATATTAACAAGCAATGTATGGAAAATCCAAAATTTTGAACAAAAGACAAATATTATTTGATCAACTTGATATGGGATTGAGTTTATTATGTGTAGTAATTATAAGAGAAATAACAGCAAAAAATAATGAGAATAATTTTGTTCATCCTCTTTAAAAGATGGTGACTGTTTTCCCCCCTGTAATTGATGGAAATTAGGGTTGCTAAACGAACCAAACACCTCGAGCCAATTCGATTTTTGGCTATTCAAACTCATTTAAATAAAATATAAGTCAAGCTCAATCATGTGTTTTTTGTTTGTTTATGAATTCAAGCAATGCTTGAGCATACGAGTGTTTGGGTTGATAGGCTCATGAACAAATAGGTCATTTCATAAATATTACAAGCATGGGGTAGATTTAATAAATGTTCCAAAATATGATATCTGCATCGACTTTCCATATGAATATTTTCACCAGTTTTACAGTGCAATTGCACCCGAATAAGAAATATCCTATGTGAGATATGAAAATTTAAGAGTTTGAAAGGGTTTTTTTAATTTAATGAAGGTAGCTAGTAACTAATTTTATATTTATGAGTTTTTTGGGCCTAGATTAATGGTGCTAATTTTTCTGTATGGCTTTAAAGTAGCCCATTTCATTTGGGAACTTAACGAGTCTAGCTTGAAAGTTCGAAACTTTACGCGTTGCAAGCTCGAGATTGGCTTGCATATTCCAAAAGCCAAGTGAAGCTTATCATGAACACAAAATTTCAAGCTCAAATCAATCTTGAACACATGTAATAAGGAGTCAAGCCAAGCTTGAGCAATATTGTGCTTGGCTTGTTTGGCTCGATTAGCACCCCTAGTGGAAATTGTGGGTCTTGCCACAAACTAACTTATTCACCCCAAGGTTTTGAATATTGTACCGGTTAGACCCGTTAGAGTATCGGTTTCCCTACTTGTATTAGTATAATATACACATATATTAAAAATTAAAATGAAAAGTAGTCTGGTATTCGTCCGGTATCATCAAGTATTTACCAGTACCGACTGGTATTCCGGTAATGGAAGCGTAAAATAAATTTAAAAGTAGTCTAATACTCACCGGTATAGACCGATATTTGAGGCGGTACAATATTAGAGGTGTATGGTACTGAATTTGGACACGTTCCGGGCTGGTACGGCATGAGATTCATATCCTTGATTTGAATTGGCATACGATGCGTCATTGGTACGTGTGTCATAATAATCTAGTAGCATGAGGGGGAGTCTTGATATTGTTAGAAAAAGAAAGGGAAATTACTGGGATTTCAGAAACCGTAGGGGAAATCTTTGCATTTGTCAGATATCTCAGGGGAGGTGGTTAGTGAAATTTCACCGAGATAAAAGAAAAAGAAAAAGAAAAAGAAAGAGAAGCAAAAATGCCTGTTCAGAGACCAAACATAGACCCGAACCAGCACGACCGTGTTTACATCGAGTTTGGTCTCTTTGACACTCAGAGTGAGTAGTTGAAATCCCCAGTTCAGATATAAAGCCTATCAACGAATTCGGGAGAGAGGGAGAGAGAAGTCATCAGAAGAAGAAGGGGATTAGATTTAGGGCCATGGCTGATCTATTCGCATGGCTCCTGTCCTTCTTCCTTCTTGTCGCTACTCTGGCTATTGTTCTTTACCAGGTAATAAAGTCAGTCAGTCCTCTTTTTAACCATATCCATATGGAGTATCACTTATACACTCACATACTTGCATACTACTCTCTCTACTTGCTGTTTTAGTAGTATTACACTACTGATATCGGAACTTGCTTATATTATATTATATGTGCTTTGTGTGTACTGCAATTGGTAGTTTGCAATTTCCGTGTTATTGCAGTTTTTGTGTGTGTCTTGTTTTTGGGCTAATTCTTTCCCTGACAATTGGGTTTCTCACACTGGGTTTACACATGCGAGGGAACTTGAAACGTTTCAGTCCCCTTAACATACACTTTCGAGTATACCCCACCCCATAAAGATCCTTAAAGAATTAGGCTTTTAGGAAATTGGTTGTGTTTATTTATCTACTACTGAGTGACTGGAGTTTATCTTAACCTGCGGCAGTTTTACGTGTTATATTGGTGAGGACTGCCTTCCTCCGATTGTGTTCCATGTACAATTTGGTGCTCTATATGTTGAGTTCAGAAATTTGCACAATTCTAAAACATGATCTAGGAAACAAGAAAACTGAAAAGAATGAATTGGCCTTATCATTACATTAAAGTAGGTCCCATTTCAAGTTTCGAAGTATTATTATACACAGGAGTGGAGCTAGTATGTGGGGGGAGGTGGCACGTGCCACCCCCGTTCCAAAAATACCCACAAAAAAAAAAAAGTTACCGAGAAAGGGTTAAATATTAAAGCACATAGAATGTACTCAATGTTTCACTTTGGCATAGTGGTTCAGTCAATATGCCTTTGGGTGTTGTTGCACTTGGGTTCGAAACTCGGTGTCCCCATTTAAACTCTTTTTCCTCTTTTCAACCCTTTTAGCTCTCTCTCTCTCTCTCTCTCTCTCTCTCTCTCTCTCTCATATTTTTAGTTTTTACATAAATCCCCTCATAGTTTTATAATTTCTCTCTCTCATATTTGAAGTTTTTACATAAATTCCCTCATAGTTTTGTAATTTTCCCCCCACTAATTGAAGAGGGAATTTAGCACATTTGGACATCAAATTTCCCCTCCACAAGTTTAGTATATTTAGTGCATGTTTCTCTTTGCATAAATTCCCACATAGTTTGTCTTTTTTTCACTAATTGGAGAGGAATGTAACACATTAGGACATTAATTCTTTTCCCACAAGTTTGTTTTTTTATTGCATATTTCTTTACAAATTATAGGAGTGTGAATTGACATAAAAATTGAACTAACAAACATGTCGATTTACATACTTGTATGAATATTACGGTGCCACCCCCGCATTTGAATCCTGGCCGCCCCTGATTATACATGACACCTGAGTGAGTAAAAAAGTGTTGGTCACTTGTTAGTTTGTATAGCATCATATAACCAATTCCATACTCGCACCAGACCACATAATTTATGTAGTTCACCCATTAAGCTACATTCATAGTCGTTGCTTTTGTTTCTCTATCACGGAGGAGAATCACAAAATACACCGGAGTTGCCCATATGACTACAATATGTAGCTCGGGTTGCTACTCCCTGACACATACAAATGTAATTAGCGTCAAGACTCATGGTGTGGTTGACAGCATTATCAGACTCTATAGCAGACTCAATAGGGGCTGGTCGCTCTCAGAGCCGGCCCATGCACAAGGCCCACAAGGCCTGGGCCTTGGGCATCCCCAAGATGCCCGATTTTTGGGGCACCCCAATTTTTTTTAGTATTTG
Source organism: Rhododendron ovatum (assembly GCA_019656835.1). NCBI lineage: Eukaryota > Viridiplantae > Streptophyta > Magnoliopsida > Ericales > Ericaceae > Rhododendron > Rhododendron ovatum. The sequence goes on along the minus strand of CM033792.1, from coordinate 23,906,154 downwards.
GGTTGGGTAGGACTCTTTTTAGGAAAGGCCCAATCCAAGTTTTAGAAGCAAGGCCCAGTCCAAGTTTCACAAGCAAGGCCCAATCTCCTGAGCATTAGTACTGAGACAGTAGGACTTTCTACTTATAAAATATTTTTTGCCTTCATTGTTTCTTTCAACTAGCGATGTGGAACTATAGGTGGGAGGCTTTGTTTTGCAACTTGTTTGTCCCACATCGACAGAGCAAAGACTCAATTGGCAAAGTGGTCACCTATAAAGCCCTTTGTTCCACCTGTTCCACTTGTTTGCAGAGTGGTTGCACATGAAAATAGCACGTGGGCAGCAAGTATCGGAATTAAAATTAAAATTGTTTTGAAGAGAAATTTCAAATTTTGAAATATATATATATATATATAAAATATATTATATATATATGTGTGTGTGTGTGTGTGTGTTAGTCTAGGGGATTTAATACTATAGTTTTAGCTTTCTTTGACTGTTTTTTTTTTTTTTTTCCAAAAAAATTGCCAAGCGTTTAGGGCATCATTCTTAGAACAGACCTTGGGCACCCAAATACCTTGGGCCGGCCCTGGTCGCTCTTAGGCTGTTGACTCTTTTCTTTATCTAAAACGAACAAGCTCTTCTAGGAAATGGAAGTTATCCTCAGGTACCTATTTGAAAAAGTGCATTTTTGATGGATTATGGGACCCATAACGTAGGAGGAATTTTTAGATTGGTTAGGGTAATTTACTAAAAGATCCATTCTGTCTAGATGAGCTATGTGGACTTCCCTATTGAAGCATGTCCATTCGGCTTCTTAATCGGAATATGCCTGGTTCTTAGAGTAGAACATAAAAGGTGGTGCTGGAGGAAGGCTGAGCCAAGTGTGTTCTCTCTTTTCTTTTATTTTCCATGATCGCGTGTCATTTAAAGTTAAAATATTTAATTCAAGTAAGTTTGTAGTTACTTGAATATTTGACAGTATTGAATTCTTTTGGTTATCTAAAGGATGGGTAACCTGAATGACGTGGAGATAGATAATTTAGGAAACTATGTCAATTTTAACAAGGTTTTAGTTTACAAGCTCATACGGTGTACTAAGTTCTTTCTTTCACTTTTCCACTTTCTTTCCGCAATAGAATTGAATTTCTTGTTGCAGGTCATGTGCTTATCTGACCTTGAGTTAGATTATATCAACCCATATGATTCAGCATCTCAGATAAACAAGGCTGTCTTGCCAGAGTTTGTTACTCAAGGATCCCTGTGCTTGTTACATCTTTTAACAGGGCATTGGTTAATGTTTTTGATCTGTCTCCCACACTCATACTACAACTTTCGATTGTAAGTTTTTTTTTCTCACCTCTTTTTTGAAAACTGAGCTTCTTTCTCACATTTGACTCTACAAATATTTGTTCATGAACATACCTTAAACTGGGATATTTCAGTTAACACTAAAGAATTAAAACTGAGGTTGAAAGATTAAGTTATTTCTTCACTTTTCCTTGCTTTCACTTTCTTTACAGTTATTATTATGTATTTATTGCGCTTGTGCCAGAACTTTTAGTAATTCGCATTCCTAAAGACGAAGCTGTGCCTATTAAAGTCAGGGTTCCTGCATCTCCTTTGGCATGACCTGGCTACTGCCAACAGGGACTTGATAATCTTGAATTGAATAGTCCCTTTCTTTTGGCAATCCGTAGGAGTGTTGCTATTCCATCACATGATTAAGGTTGGAAATAATTTTTTTGTCCCTCCCTCCTTCATATGTAGTTGATTGATGGAATACATATGGTGAACTCAAACCTCGATATATTGGCTCAATGACATGGATAGGGGATTACTCGTGAATTTTTTTTGGTGTCACTTTTAATATCTGGTATCACTGAAGAGAAAAGCCAAACGATTTAGAGTTTTCATTCTTGAGAAGCATGTTAGGCGCCTTGAGTTTAAGGAAATAAAGATTATATTAGATGTGGTTAAAATACACTAGCTGCCAAGAGGCCTTTGACCCAACGGCATGAGGAGTGCAATTAGGTGTTAGCAGAAAGGAGGCCCGGAGTTCAACTCCGCCTCCAAAGTGCTAATCTAACTATTATAACAATATTGACTTTCGTCGATAAAAATGGTTATATTACACTTATTGCTCATATGGTTTGAAACTGGCAAAAACTTGTCGCACTTTTCAGAAATTACAGTGATCTCTCTTGTCAGACTTATAATGTCTGCTACCAAACACACCCAGAAAAAGAGAGAGAGAGAAAGAGAGTTTCATTTTACCCTTTTAAAGTCACACAACAAAACAAGATTTCAACATATCAATCTATGTAGCACCTGACATGTAAATTATAAAAAAAAAATTGGAGGACACGACACCATGGGGGATACATTTAAAAATATATGTTTTTATGCCATTATATGAATTTAAAAAGTACAAATATAAAGCTATTATTGTGAATATGTAACACCATGCATACCTTAAAACCATATTTATCATTAAATCATCTAAAAAGTATTTAAACAAAAAAAAATGTCATCACTTAGGTGTCTTTGTTATCAATAGACACAAAAAGTAAGACTTTTCCTTAGTTTTAATTAGAGTACTATTTCATTTAGCACCACTGACTTGTTTTGTGAGCGTTCCGTGAGTATCCGGAGCATTTTTTAGAGTGTCTCTGGAGTGTCCGAACGGGAAACGTTGAGAAAAAATGTCACTTCGGATTTAAGAGCGGGACATGTGCCCGGAGAATGTCGGTGTCCGATACCTGTATGTCACTTTTGAAGCTACATAGATTACAATTCAAATCGAGTTCATTGTTTTGCCACATACTTCTTAGTTCCATACCGAGTTAACTACCAAACTCATTGTGTGGCCCGTCTCTTCCGACTTGAGTCCTTCCTCCGTTGGTTCAGTGGTCTCCTAGCTTTTCCCCAGCAGCCTGCACAGTGAGCGCACGACTAAGACCTGGCCGGGGGTCGCCCGGCAAGGCCCTCCGGCGAGAGGATAAGTATGTGTAGGAAGCAAGGAGAGAAACTAGGGTTTTGAATGGGTATTCGCGTGTAAGAGTGCGTCCCTTCCCAGAGGCGTTATCCTTTGGTACTTATAGAGCCTCCCTGACTTGCTCTCCAAGCACGGGCACGTGCCTTGCGCAGGCCAGGCGGCATCGTCGTGACGTCACTGGATGAATCTGGTAACCGTTTTGGTGTGAACTGGCACATTCCACGTGCGCTCATGATTATCCTTTGGTGTAACCGCCTCAGCACGCGGGGCGACACGTGAGTGTGCTGGTGGCCGAGCCCGTAAGATCGCGCGGGTAGCCGAGCCTGAAGGGTAGCCGAGCCTGAAGGGACTTTGGGCCAGGCAAAACTCGTCTACGAGGCCACCTCCCAAAGGTGGCCAAGCTTGACATGGTTCTTTCCGTTGCTGGACGCAAAGTGAAGGCAAAGCCGACGACCAGCATGTCTCGGCGTAGCCGAGCCCCGGCGAAGCCAGAGTTGAGTTCGGTCCGCTACACTCATTATCCACTTTTCTTCTTTTTCAGCTCCAATCCATAACTAGTGCACCATCCCACCATATTTTCAGGCCCAAAACCATCATCTGTGAACCCACTTTTAGTCCAATAAAACATTTACCATCATGTTTTCTCCGTGACTCCACCGATGTTCCAACGTGCATGCGTTGGTGGCTTACAAGCGACGACACCAGCCTTTCTATATCTATACATGTACAAGAATATGCAGACACCAGTCGAACTGGTTAGTTTTGGTACCTCTAGGTTTACGAGTCTATTTCATTATCATATGCCGTAGAATAAATCATGTGCTAAACAGCTGATGAAACTAAGACTTTATGGTATGTGCATTGTTCATTAGTTTGGCATTTTAAAGAGTGGTACAGTGATGTCCTTTTGTTTATGTTGCTCTACCATATTTAAATCTACCCATCTAAAATGTACATCTGTGGGCCCCTCATGCTAACCCCAGATATCTAATACAGCTCTGTATTCTTGAATTTTCACTCTGTAAATTTGAGCAGGTCAGTCATGCTAATTCCTTTATCAGGTACACTAGGAAACAACATCTAGTAGATGTAACTGAGATCTTCAACCAACTGCCTTGGGAGAAGCAACTCCGAATTTATAAGCTTGTATATCTTGCTTTCCTCCTTTTCCTGTCCATTTTCTGGTATGTAACTGAGACATGTGCTTCTATTTGTCTTATGAATCTCTATTTTGGCGAAATTAACGTACTACTTTGTGTTTTCATTTAGGATGATTTGGAGCATCGTGGAGTAGCACGATTATTAAGGGGTCAGTGCTCTTTTACACTGTTTTGCTGTGAGTGTTAGATACTTAGATTTTTTTGTCTATTTTTTGTTGTTAGTGTTGAATTACAAATTTCCGATCTCATATTACGGTCACTACGATGAAAACCGAACAATGGTTTTCCACGTAATGGTTGTGCTGCTACGGCCGCAAATGTTGGTGGAATAATGTAAATGGGATACTATTTAAATTCTACTTGTTGGGTTAGATGGCTATGAAACAAGGTAATTGATAGTGGATCAACCCCTGTACCTATCCTGGTTTGACCAGGATTGGACCTTCGTACAAGGACAAACAATTTTCCCGTGTAATGTCTGCAAACTAAGGGAGAAGCTTTTAGTATGGGCGTTCTCAGTGCACGAAGCTCCCGTGCGGGAAGCTCTTAGCAAACTGGTCAAATTAAATTATCATTTAGTAGGAACAGCAAGTTTTCTGGTTTTATTGTTTCAGTACGGTGAGGGGAAACATAGAAAGAACTTGTGTTCTAGTGTTTGAAAATCTGAGATGGGTTCTTGTCCATGAATTGCTTTGTATGGGGCTCATTGAATGTTTCTTCAGGAGCAATGATGCCATTTTCTTTTCATCAGTGAACAGTGATTTAAAAAGTGCGCTTAGGCATGTGCTTAAGTGTGCTTCGAAGCGAGGAGCGGGTGGCATAGTGCGAGTGAGGTACAAAAAGCACGCCCCTTGGGATAAGCCCAAGGCGCATGAAGCGCGCGCTTAACCATCAAGTCTAAGAAATCTTTGTATTTAATCACAGCCACCCATTTTTTGAAGTCAATCTAACGCTGAATATCTGACGCACCAAATTAGAGCTTTTAATAAGATCAAAGCACCAGATCACAGATCTTATAAAATGCCCTAAATCCTAATACGTTTTTCATCGTCACTGCTTCTACAGACTAAGACTATCCATATTAGACCGCAAATAGCCTACTGTTACTCCATCACGTTTCTAATTTCTAAAGCTAAACATTCAAAGGTTATTTTTTGATGGATTTATAGTATGTTCTTTTGTTACCATTTCATATATGGTCATTTGAATGGCATCTATTCTACTCTCTCTCTCTCTCTCTCTCTCTTCTTTTTTTTAATCAATGTGTGCTTCACTTCATTGAGGTGTGCGCTTTGCTTCGCATTTCGTCGCTTAGGCTCCAAGGGCCCTTGGCACTTCGATGCGCCTCGGGCTTTTTAAAACAGTGTTTGTGCAGAAGATAAGATGGTTATTTTGTGGTCTATTACTAGAGTGTTTGAGATGGTTTGGGATTTTATGGTCAACATTCACACATAGCAAGGCCAGTTAAAATAGCATGCCGTTTTCCGGTTTTCTTTTGAGCATTACTCACGGGACGTGAAAGCACAGGCAATTAAAGGCAAACGGCCAAGGAAATCTAGTTTTTGCTCCATAGAGTAGAGTCGTGTCATGCCTTGCCTTGCCCGCTAACAAGCAATCCGCTTGCCATGCCTTGGCATAGACCGGGACCACTGGTTGAGTGGTCAAAACTCAGCCTACTAACCTCTAGCTTGTGGGTTTGAATTTTAGCACTTGCTACTTTGAGCATTTATTGTCAAAGGTTAGTTTGTCTTGAATTTGTCTCTCCTGGCAGGGACCCATGGATGGGTACTTACCGGTCTTACTCATCTTTTCCATAAAAAGGTAATATAGCGGATGAATAGTGGAGTATTTTTGTGTGTGTTTACTGTTGAAGTATTTTTAAGTAATCCTTTTGGTGGGATCCTCGGAGTCGTGAGTTTGAAACATGTGAGGTAGGTTAGGTAAGGTAATCGTTCACCTTGGTGTAGTCAATCAGTCAATCTTTGTCTAGCAAATCAATTGATTACCAACTCTCCTTGTTTAGAATCTTGAGATCAGTAGGTGTAACTAGCTAATAAGATACAGAAACTAGCAGACAGCCATCTCTCTTTCTTATAGTAGGAGAGTAGCGATGAGGGCAATTTTTATGGGATGGTAGAAATTAGTTTCTATACTTACCATTTTTCTGTTCATCAAAACAAAGTGGAATAGTGTCCCCTAGATTAAGGAATGGGTTAAAAGTCTTTGTCGCCATAAAAGAAACAATGGTATTTCCAATTTGAGTCCCTTTGAAACAAATGGATGCATTTTGATTAGGGACTTAGGGTCGTAGTCCTCCCCCTCCATGCCCTGTGGTCATGATCCCTCTAGCATTACGATCATTACCACAATGATGCTGTCCATAAATTGTTTCTTAGATCTGATTTGTTCAATTTGATGGCTACATTCTGCCATAAGGGTTGGGGTTAATCTAGTTTTGGTCATTCTACGACGCCAAACAGCTATGGTTTTATTGAATGGTAGACTATGATAGCAACAATCTTGTCGTCTCACTTGCTAGCATCTAATTGTCAAGTCCAGCACAGGAACAAAATGACAGGAAAGATGGTTTTAGCGTTTGTACATTGCTCCCACTTTTGTTCCCTGGTATATTGAGGAAAACTAGTAGTATCACCTTCTAAAGTTGACAAGCCTGATTAGTGTTGTGCTTTTACCAGGTATTTCTTGGCTTCTAACTCCCGGAGATTGGAGTTGGGCTTTTTGTTGGATAGAACCAGTACGTGATATGTTACTGACGGGTCCTTAATTGTTGTAATTTTTAGGGGGGTTTTCGATCTTATACTGGATATTGGGAATTGGAAGCTTATTAGTTCAGAAGAATATCGGGTATTTATGATCATCAACTTAATTTATCGTGACATAAAATAGATCTGTATTCAAATGGTAGATAAAAAAAAACAAGAAGAAGAAGGTGGGAAATAAACACTACTAATTTGGTTCAGTTTATTCCTTATTACATCTAATAAATTTAAATCTTCTGGGGGGAATGGGGTGGGAAAGGTTCAAAACCGCCTAATGTCTGGATAGTTGAATTAAGTTCAAACCCAAAATTTGATTGGACCTATCTAAAAACTGCTTCTTGGGTAAATTTCTTGAGGGCTACTTATGTTTCTGAATATAAAAAAGATTAAAATGATTAAAAGAAAAAAGAAAAAAGGAAACCATAAACGGAAAAAAAAAACAATATGAAATCAAAGCACCACAATCCAATCTGAAGTATACTGCTCTCCCATTTCCTCAAACTCACAAAAGTCAGCTGAAAGTGAATACCTTCTACTGCGCCATACCACACAGAGAGAGAGAGAGAGAGAGAGAGAGAGAGAGAGAGAGAGAGAGATTCCAAGGTCCCTTAATGGATTTGACTCGTGAATTTCTCAGCATATTTGTTTGGCCCAAACTTTGCACATAAAAGTCATAATATCCCAAGGTTCCGTTCATGTTCAGAATGGATCCAAAGTTCGAACACTAAACCACTACACATTATTAGAATCAGAACCAGAAATTTGTTCTGAAAGAGCTAGTTGTTCTTATGCTTCTGAGTCAAAGTTGCAAAAATGACCTCAAATACGATTTGGGAAGTTTGAAGCCGGCCCGTCTCTCCTCGAAAGAGTACTCAACTTCTTCACCATAGCATGGAACAGAAGGTGTGGCCGGAGTGGTGACTGTATGCATGGCAACTGACACTGTTGTTGGAGGAGTCGTGGGTGGTGGGATCGGCATTGTCCTTGGGGTCTTGACCTCGTCTTCCTCATTGGAAGCAATAACCTTGGCGGGACTTGCTACCGGTGTTTTGTAGGTGGGGAGTGTTTTCTGGGATGCTTCATTTTGTGGTGTGTTTGGATCTTGAATGTTTGAAGCGTTAGATTTAGAAATAAATGAGGAGTTCACTGGTGAGAGAGGCTTCCGGACTGTATCGTGTGCCTTTGATGCGTTGTAAGTACGTTTCTTGGATTGAATACCACAAATCTCTTGGGTTTTCTTACCTGCGACAAGGATTTGAACCAGAAAGTTAGAACGAAAATAGGCATCATTCAACCATGAATAAAGCATGTATACTGTTTATTTCTGACCATATAAACATCATATATGTGTAGATACAGTTAACTGTAAGTAAGTAAGTACAGTGTTTATTAATGGATCATCGGTGGTCTTTGCCCATACTTCGTTCGGATTGGGTGATTCTGAGGAAGAAAAGAAAAGGGGCTATCTCCTCTGGAATCACCTGTTTGGATATCTTAATAAGAGTGAAAATGAGAAAAAAACAGTTCTCCTAAAAATCACTTTTTGTTTCTCTTAAAAAATCAGAGAGATTTGGGGATGCAGGAGATTAGAGGGAGTAGTTACAAGCTTAGTCCTTTCTGCAAATCTTGGTTTTCTTCTTTCGCCCTTCCCAACTGACACTATAAACCTTCATCTTTCTACTAATCTCTTGTTCTTTCCAACCAAGGAGAGATGATACTTCACTATTTTCCCTTCATTTTTTTTTTTTTTTTGCATAAACTATTCAAACGTGAATGAGAGATATCATTATCCTTTCTTTTCCTCTCTTTCCATATAGGAAGCAATCATTAGCTAAAACAACCACCAATTTTTTTTGAAAGTACAGTAACCGATACTAATACTTTGGTTTTGCACTATAAGAATTTCAGAACAATTACCAGAAGACGGGTCTGCAGAGCTACCACTTTTTTGGTGGTTTTGGGTGGAATGATGCTTCACAGAGTCACTCTTCTTGAGCATACTAGGAGCAGGAGGAGCAGTTTTCTCAGCAATTGAGGTTTGAAGCATTACCCCTCCGAGCGACAGTCTTCTGCTGCTTGTGTTTCCAGTTGAGATTCTAGAAACCTTCTTTCCACTCTTTGTTGGACTTGGTTTTGACCCAAAAAGGACTTCCTGTTCTGCAAGCAACTGCCCCTGGAGCCTCTTCTGGTCCTAAAATAGGAATAGTTCCTACTAAGGTCATAAATCATTGGAAATTGCACAACAGGAATTTATACGTACCAACTAACTGATTAAAACAACAGGGTCCATAGTCCATACTCTTTGCCTTTGACGTTCAAGCTCCTTCTCTTGTTTTAAGATTGTGTACTTCTCAAGCATAGAAAGAAGACTAACCTGGAAGAACAAAGATCATAGATAAATCACAACAACTTGAGCGGATAGTAAGGGGGGAAACATTAGATAACATAAAAACAACTTAAGACAAACCAAGAGGACTTAAAAAGTTTGTTCGAAACAAATTGTGGACTTGAACCAACTTATCTACTCCATGAGATGAAAAACTTGAAGTTCTTACACCATCGTATGAGAATTCTACTCCTTGTTCTTTTTCCCATTCTGTTGCTTTTGAAGTCAACGCTTCCACCATAGCTGCTCCAAAACCAGTCAAAACACGAAATCATGAAAATGGTCATTGAAAAAAGTCAAAACAAAGCCTTAACTTAAATTAGCGTTTTCATTACCAAGACCGTCGTACAATTTTTTAAATCCTAAATGCATATGATTTGATATGGATTATTATAAGAGTAACGAGCTGATGCGGCCACAGTAATCTGGTTGATTTTGGCATTACTCGAGAAAATCAATAGAAGGATCCCATCACAAGTTTCCATGAGTCCAGAATATAGGAATTGTAGTTTGAACCTTTTTTCTCATGCGTGGAAACCCACAACATGAGGTTTAAAGCAGGGAGTTCAAAGTTTGGATTGAGATAAAATTAAACTGAAAGTGGTTATGAAAGAAAAGGTCCCTCATAGGTTCTTTAGCAATATATGGACACTCGAAGTGCTAACAAAGGATGGACGTGTACCAGAAATTTTGTTAACCACAGCACGAGCTTTCTCAGCACGCTTCAAAACAATGTGAGTACCTCTTCCAGCATTATAACGGTTATCATCCTATGAAAGGATAACATATTTTAGAATAATGTAGGGAACGGGAAAATTTTGAAATGGAAGCAGGTTTGCGGATGCGAAAAAAGATCATATCAAACCCTGTTGTACTCCTCTAGCCAGCACTCTTCTTCACATGCAGCCAACCACTTCTCAACCTTGTCAAGTATGTCTTTCCTACCAAAGGCTTCCTCTTTAACGTTTGCAATCTGCAGCTCAATATGCTCCAGCACATACAAGGGGTCCACAATTCCTACAAGAAGTCAAAATTTCTATACTAACAGGACAGTAATGAGATAACTTCTTCTTGTTGGGAAAAAAACCCCGATGAAGTATGATTTAATATTTTTTAATGGCCCGAGGTAAAGTCAAAAGGGATCCTAAAATTTTGTACATAATATGTCTAACAAGAGCTGTTTTCTACTACATAGAAACAGATTTGAGGTTACACTCTTCTCTCATCACTAGCATATGCCTGACATTGGTCTCATGGAAATTTTCAAAGCGACTCTCAGTAGGTGAAACAATCCCCTCAAGAAATCAATACAAATTTGGTTAGCACTAGTCTTCTAGGTGAATAACAGGGGTTAGACAGTTACCAGATTCTATAGCTTCAGCTGAATAATCCACTGCACCTTGAGCTTCCGCAACCATGTGTGCCTTCCGGCACAACTCCTCTAGATCCAACCTCTTTCTCAAAATAACCTCCTTTATTTTGCTTGATTTCAATTGTTGCAGCCTTGAGACTTCTAACTCAGCCTGTCAAGAAACATTATCTAAATATGCAACACCCACTATAGATAATTTGTAACCAAAGTGTCAAAATGAAGACATACATAGTTGATGAAATCCAAAGTGAGAGCGTTGGGTTCTGTGATTTCATCTGCTGGAACAGCTATGTTCTTTGTAACATTCTGAAACACAAGTTGCTCCTCAACTGGGGTATCCATTAGGCTCCAAAGCTCCACCATAGTAGTTGCAATATCTTGAAGCTGAAGCAGCTCCAAGGGTGAGTAAAAGGGGCAGAAAATTGAGTCAGCATAATTGAATGAGGCACAAACTTTCAACCAGCACCAACCTTTTGCAATCTCTGTATCTTGACCTGTCGCAACCTTTGAATTCCAGTAGACAATTTTTCCATTGTTTTCATACTTAAATTTTTTGTGCCTTTGGAGTCATCCAGAGAGGGATGAATCTCTTTAATTGTTTCTTCAAAATCCATACCAAGCACCACGCATAGTGAATTCAAACTATTCAGATGGTCCAGCACCTGCTTCAGACGGTCACTCTGCAGGTGAAATCAACAATACCCAGTCAAAGATGATCTTACTCTAGCTCACCTAGCGAAGTCTACAAATGGAAACTGCAGCCGGTCTGACATAACTGTAAATTTCTTCCTTCTTGTAAATTTCTTCCTTCTTGTTGTGAGACAATACCCAGTCAAAGAAGATCTTACTGTAATTTAACCAGTGAAGTCTACAAATGGAAACTGCAGACAGTTGCCAAGTAATTGTAGAATTTCTTGTCTTTGCATATTGCATAGGAACTTAAACCTCATTTCCATTCATGGTCATGGACATCTTCGTACTTCTAACAACCACTAGATGTGTTACTTCCTCAAGCCTACCACTACCACTTGATTATCAGATGTTCTCATTTCAGGTATTAAATTTGTACCTCAACAAGATCAACCACATAAATGAATAAGTATAAATTGCATATAGGACCTTTTCCTTTTGGAGAGCAAGCAAATGAGTGTGTAATTCCTCTAGTCTTTTCAAAGACAGATCACTCTCATTAAGAACCACAATGCACAAACTATCTTCCATGGACACACAAATCTCCTTTGAGATGTTCTTTATTTGATCTGTAACTTCAACAAACTGATTCCTCCTCTCAACTTTTCTCTTCCGCATGTCCTCTAGTAGGGGCACGATGGCTTCAAGCTCTTCTTTCAAGCTTCCAGCATTCTGCTCAAAACATAAAACAAATTTAGAAAAGCGTTCAAAAGTTAAATAAAGAAATTCAAAAAAATGAGTAATCTTGTCCATCCTAACCTGCCTCATATGTAACGGTCGCTCACCCATTGCAGAACAGATGTATGCAACTTCTGCTTCAGAATCAGCAACAGCCTTTTGCAGCCGTGCTCTACACTCGTTTGCCTGATCCACTTTTCTTCTATATGCCTCCAAACACTCTCGTTCAAGTTCAAGAAGCATTTTGTCCTTCTCACACTCTGGCTCTCCAACTTCGTCCCATATTTTCTAGTCACAATCAAATTGGAGAGAAGGTTTTAAAAGGACAAAGTCTCCCAAACAAAAGAAAAATTAGTAGAAGAGGTATTTGATTATAGAAAAACAATTAATCATTCAGAAATTGAAAACACCTGTAGCTCAGATAGAAGAGATCCACATGTTTTTTCCATTTGCAAAAGCTGATTTTTGTGGTAGGTATACAAGTATCGATTCGATGTTCTCACTGGAAAAAAAAAAAAAGGAGAGAAATAAGTTACGGAAATTATATCTCACAAGCAACCAACTCATGATGTAAATCACCAAAGAGCCCTTACATTGGCGGATGGAAAACAACTCACATTCTCAAAATAAGAAACAAAAACAAAAAATGCAACTATTAATCAAAACATTTCGGCTGCCTCATCAACAATGATATGCTTACAATTATCACTTTTGTTGACATTGTGGGCCACATCGAATGGGTTCCGACATTCCACCAATGAAACTCTATGTCGATTAGAGACTCATCTTTTTTAACATTGAGGGGTCAAAATATTTACAATCATTACCAACGATCCTATTAGTCCATTTAACTCCTCTCAAAGCCTTTACATCACTCCAACCTGGTCTCCGCGTCCGTTTGGCTTCTTCATATCTCTAATCAGTCTTTACAGGTAAAAAAAAGCTTCCTCATTGATTTATGATGTCCGATGACTCTTCATGTGTGGACAAATCACAGCAGTTGGCATTCTTCAAGTTTATTTTCTGAAAGACCACTCCGTGGATCTTCTTTTCTAGGACTTACTTATAAATCTGTCCACCTCCCATCTTAGCTCTGAACATGTCCCTTGTTGATATTCAGACGACCTGCTCTACCTATAAGTCTGTATGGTGAGTGCCCAAAATCATTGCCTGTCCGTTTTAGTGCAGCCTGTATTAGACAGCCTACTCAGGGTGTTTTTACATTCATCTATGAAGCCAAAGTCACTCCAACCATATCAGCTCTTACCGCTTAGTTTATCTTCCCTACTTTGCTTAGCACCTTGAGCAAACAAAGTAATTAATCTAGCCCATTGTAGTAGAATAGGAAAACAAATTATGAAGGATGTTCTCCCCTGATGAGTTCAGAAAAGTGTGGGCCCAAATTTGGACATCTTTTAGAGGTCTCGATAGATAATTTGCCAATGAACAAAAATTTTTAGCCAACCACCCCATTCCCCATCGAAACCTCACGAGTCTAATAAAAAAGCATGGCCAAGAAACCTGACCCTGATTGACCATCGCGGAAAGTGTTTGGAGGAGCATTAATAGGGTAGGGTTGGTTTTGTCTGTGTGCATATGGGAAAACTGAGTGTGTACACCCTAATACTAGGCGATTGTGCAATCCCATGATAATCACAATGTGCATGTGTAAATGGAACGTGTTGACGACATCTCAGGTATACTTGTATTACAATGCAGGAGATAAACTAAGTAAAATTCACATCCTTGTGTTCCTTGTATTCATGGTATTTCTGATTAACAAAAAAAAAAAAACATAACCAGCAAATCGACGAACGCAGTAACCGGAAATGGAAACAAAACAAGTCAAGAAGTAAGCTAATAGGGCACAGCAGTACATAACCTTTTGATGACATTGTCTCACATTATTATCATATATACACACACACACACACCATGACATTGTTCACTTCCTCATCAGCATAAACCTAGGTCCTACGGAAAGCAACTCTAATTTGCCATGAAACATCAAATTTCAGCATATTCATATCGATTGCCACGATATGAAATAGTAGTGAACGTAAGAGGAAGAAAACAAACTCGATTCAGTTTATAGAGATTAGTGGAGTGATCACCAGAAAAATGACGTTGTTGTGCCGAGCAGACGGTGGAATCTGTTCTGTGATTGTTGGGAGAATTCAATTATGAATGACGTGAGTGATCATCAAAGCCCTAAAAGGGTGTAACGGTTTGCTTTTGAAGTGGTTTTAGAGAGGGAAATGAAGTAATGAACAGTAGTAGTAGTAGTGGATGGGTATGGAAAGGCACGGGGGACGTTAATTTCGTAAGCGTTTTTATATATATATATATATACTACTCACTAGAATGGAAGGCTGATTCGCTGGGACAGTACGATTTTGCTTTTTGAATTTCAAAATTCTATTTTCGTGTGGATTTTTGTTGGAAAATGATTTTTACACCCCCTATTATTCATTTGTACCTTTTTTTTTGTCTTTTACTCCACTATTTATGTAAAATTATTAAATTACCTTTAGTTATTGAGTCACTTTTTCATATGAAGGGCAATTTTGATACTTTCCCGTGAATAAAGGCAAGAAAAAAAATGCTAATGTATAAAAGGAGATTGTTAAAATCGTTATCTTTCCTAGTTCCTTATTTCTAGTTAATTTTTTTTGGGTAGTGATTTTTACACTCTTTTTTTTTATAAATGTACTTTATTTTTTGTCCTTAGTTAAACTTTATGTGTAATTGTTTTACTAAAAGACAAGAAGTGAAATGTACTAATCAAAAAAATAGAGTATGAAAATCATTTCCCTTCTATGTGATATACAATATTACGAAGAAAATCTGAGAGAGAAAAATTGATCAACAAAGAAAGATTTTATAAATCTTTGAAAGAGATTATAGAGATTCAACGGACCACGGGCAAGCTGACATTACTACACCAGTTGAGGACCAAACTCAGAGAAAGGCAAGAGGCCTACCAAAACACCACAAACAAAAAAACCTTACACAAACAACCTACACCCAAAAAAACCTAAATCCAAATAAAATAAGCCGAACCTCAAGAGAAACAAACGGATAACCAAGAGATTCGAACTAAAGATGCCAAGCCTCAAATTTAAAAATTCATAGAAATAGAAACACCTTTCTCAAAATGATCATCTTCTTCCGAGTCAACATCTTCCTCTAATTCATCAAGAGCATTTATCTTTTTTGCTAAATCAGCCTCCTACATTTCAAAAAAATTCTTTAATATAATGTCCCCCTCCTCCCCCCTAAATTGATCGCCAACCTGACACCAATATCCATCGCTTTACGAGCTTCCTTGAAAAGAGAGGAATTTCTATTCTGAATATCATCGAAAGATAAAGAAGAAGAATGGACCTTTTTATTTCTAAGATTCAAATTATTAGTCTTAACCCTAAGCTCTACAAAAAGTTTCTTCTTTTTAATCTTCCTCTTGAACCTTCTCAATCTCCTTTCCAATTTGTAAATAGCATCAAGGGATGATCTATCTCTAGGAATGCTACTCCCAAGGCCGACACAATTGTCAAGAGAAGAACCATCAAAATACTCAATGTTAGTTAGAGAAAAAACTCTAATGAAAGGTGGAAGAGAAGGATGAAACCAAACAAAGACTTGTACATTGTGCAAGCGTGTTGGGCACAATTATACCATATGTTCGAACAAGGAAAACATCATTACCGGTTCACAAAAGAAGAAGAAAATCAGTTCGAGCGAAATAGGATTGTGTCATATATTTAATGTGAAGTATTAGAAACTTTATTTTTGGACAATTTTGACTTTTGCTATCTCACCCAAGTGTTGTGATTTGTTAGTAATCTTTTTTTTTTTTTTTTTCTCTTTTAGACATTGAAAATTGAGAATCATGGGTTTATTTAATTGTTTGAGGTCCTTTTTGTTAGTTTGTGTTTGGTACAGTTTTTCAGTTTCTTAGTTTTCCATTTTTGAAAAGAAATTTTCACGTGAAACTTCAAGAAAAACATCATTACTGGTTTACAAAAGAAGAAGAAAACCATTTTGAATGAAATAGGATTGTGTCCTGTATTTAGTGTGAAGTATTAAAAACTTGAGTTTTGGACAATTTTGACTTTTGACAAATTTGAATGAAATAGGATTGTGTCCTAGACGTTGAAAATTGAGACTCATGGATTTTTATTTAATTGTTTGAGATCCTTTTTGTTTGTTTTGTGATTGGTGCGGTTGTTCAGTTTCTTAGTTTTCCATTTGAACAACAATTTTCACATTGAAAAATTGGGGGGAAAAACTTGTAAAGAACCGAAAATCTACACTTGTAGATATTGAGGGTAAAAAAAAAATTTCACTTACCCAAATTTTAAAAGGGAAATGAGGGTATATTGTCATTAGAACAAAAGTACTATGACCGTTGTACAAAGAATAGTGAAAAGTGGTGTTTTGTGAGTTTTCATAAACACAACTTATATAGGTCATGTTTGGTAGCCATTATATTTTCTGTTTTCCGTTTTCATTTTCAGAATTTTTAAAAATTGACCTTGAAAGTTTGTTTGGTGCACTACTTTCGCTTCCCAATTCTCGTAATCACTTACACTATTTTCATAATTTAAGAAAGTAACAAAACTTAACTTCCACTATTTTTAGAAACAAAAAACCGGCTGCCAACTTCATTCCACTACAATGCCAGAGGCCCAGAGCTCTCTTCAACTCTTCCCAAACCAGAAATTGGTTTCCATGACAGATCTCTCTCTCTCTCTCTCTCTCTCTCTCTCTCTCTCTCGAGCTAGGTCTATGATGTCAAAATGGCGGTGATCTGAGGTTTGCTTCGGTCCTTTGATTTCTTCTTTTATTTCCGTCGAATTCCTGCATTTCTCCTCATGATTCTCTGTGTTTCTGTTGTCTGCTCCCCTTTTCTTTGATCTGTAGTTAGTTTTTGGTCTATGATGAATTTTGAGGGCGATTTCCTTGCCCATTTGAGTGACTCTGAATATCTGGGAATTTTGTGGGAGACTAGTTCTAATTGCAATCTGAATGGAGAACAAGAAGTTTCGGTACCTAAGGACGTTGCTCCTAATCTTCAATACCTTCAAAAGGAGAATAGTATGCTGCGTAGAGTGCTAGCTAAGAAATCTGGGTCTACTTTGCCTCTTACTGTGGATAATGGATGGTTGGGTTTATGGAGGAGTTGGTTGACAACTTTTGACATGTTTTCCGCTTTCATATATATTTTTTTTAATATGTTGACACAAACATGTTTTCTGCTTTCACTTTTTTTTGAGAAAAATTCGAAATTGATTTCAGCAAATAGAAAATAGGAAACAGAAAAGGGACAGTGTCACCAAACAGAGCCATAATGATGTATATTTATTGCCCCTAAACTATTACTCATGGGGCACCTATTAGCAGAACCATAAAAGCAGAAAAGAAATTGAAAATTTTCACTGAACTCCTACGGAATTGCCTCATCCAAATAGTGGATTAGATGATCCAACCTTAAGATGATGAACCTGAAGCTGGTGTAAAAGAAAAGCGAGGTAAAGAAATCTTTTAAATTCAAGAAGAATCACTTGAAATTTCATTAATTCCCATAAACTACGATATATCAACCCCAATGTGATTTTTTGATCTGGTATCGGCCACCTTATGGACAACAGGGGCTCAATTGATAACATTTCAAAAAGTATCGGTATTTTCGAATTTGTTTTAAACTAGGTGCCTACGTTGCATCAGGCCTATAGTTCAGGGAATAATTCGAAATTTCCCTCTCATAGTGTTTTTTTTTTTGATCCGGCCCTCTCATAGTTCAGTAGTGAAAATCATCTCTCTCTCTCTGTCTCTCTCCCTCCCTCTCCTTCATAGTTAGGGCTTCCAATTGCCAACCAACATAGCACTCACACAGAACTACAATGGTCAGCGAACAACAATCGGAGTCACTGATGTCGCTTCTTAACGCCGGCGAACATCGCCCGTTGGATGAAATCGTTTCCGATTTCAACTCCAAGTTTCCTGGCCTCCTCCGTTTCGTTCTCTGCTCTTCCCTCTCCCTTCTCTTGGAGGTAACTCCCTCTCTCTCTCTCTCTCTCTCATATAAGTAGTATGCCTGTGCGTGTGTGTTCTTGTAAATTTCTATATTTTTGTGAGAATTTCTTTCGGAATAGAGAATTTGTAATTTCGATTACTCACTCTGTTGCGGATATCGTCGTAAAAATGATCACCTAGTTGTCTCTTATTCTTTGCGTTTTCCATTTTTTGTTCTTGTTGGAACTCTATTTTGCTTTGCGATTGTTTACGAGGTTTACTTTGTTGCAGAACAAAAAGATGCTTAGACCGACGCAGCGTTTGGTTGCACTTGCGATTCTTCACCAGAATTATTCCTCTCAGAAGCCTTCTTCGAATCCATTCATTTCTTTACTTGTAAATGTAAGTATACTAGCTATGCAGGATGTGCTGACATTCAGTTGCAACTCGTGCAAAAAAAAACTGCTTGTTTTGTTTTTGTGTTTCTATTGTTTCATATCTTGGATAACTCCATAATAGGGTACGTAATTTATATCTTTCATATAAATTACGTATTTGTCTATCAGTGCTTAATTGTGTAGCTAATTTGAATGCCGTAATTATGAAAGCAATTACTTGAAATTCAGCTTCTGTGTTTGGAACTTTGGATGAGAATTGTATCTGAATGCAGCTGTTAGTTAAGCAAGCGCACTTTCAGGTGGTGACTTTTTTTGTATCGATTGTGGGAAGCAGTACATTAGAACTACTAAAAAAAAGCCAGTCTTTTTGGGTCTTTTTTTTATATGATTTTTTGTCAACTTTGGTATGTGTTTTATACTTTTCTGATTCCTTTGATTGAGACAAAAAATATGATGCACAAATCTCGTAAAAATTAATAGAAAACAACCAAAAAGACTGTGCCAAAAAGCCACTATAAAGTTAGCCCAAACTCACCCTAAGTTTCTAGCTTTAGTTTTATTAATCCCAGAATAACTGTCTCATTCCTCACTCCTGTTGCCCATCAATAGTTTGGTGTAACCTCTTTCCATCTCTTGAACTTTAATATCTCTAGTACATTTTCTTTTCAATACTTATTTCCTTTCTTTCCAAACCTTTAACTGAAAATCGAAGTCTTTTCAGATCAATTTTCATCATCCACAACAACAATAACAACAAAACCCATATAGTACCCAATCATTGGAAGTATGGGTGGGGGAGGATTGGAGACAGACCTAGCCTTTGGCAATATGCACAAAGTGGATTGGAGACAGACCTATCAATTTTCATCATCCAAATGCTAAAAATTAAGATACAGCCCTAGAGTTCTTACTCATCTTTAATTGTTTCATTTCCTTGCAAAAAATTTAAAGTTGGCACATCCACCAAATGGGCAATATTGACATTCAAAACTATCAAAAATCCAAAACCTAGAAATTGGAGTGGTTTTGTCCAACCCCCCTAATTTGTCATTTCCGATACTAAGTAATTACATAACTTTGCTCAAGAAATAAGACTAACTTTGACGACTTTAGCCAAAGAAAGGCCTTATCCCATGTGTACTTAATCTTTTAGGCATCCATAATTACAAATTATCCTAGCTAAATGACGTTTGGCGCACTCATCACGAACGTCCTACACCTAGAACCTTGGGGAAAATTTTCATTATTCAATGTTACAGTGTGCCAATTGGAAATTCTAATAAGATTGGTACTACTGTAGTAGCTTAATTGTCGCATTTGATTTGGACTCCCCCTTGAAAAAATTGTGGTGGTGAAATCCACCTTATAGGTTAACTAGGTTTTGTGCCATGCCCCCGTCCTTTTATCCTCTCTCCACAACTACCTAATATTTTTTTGCTTTTATTTAATTGTGAAACATCTCACTTGATGTTGCTTATATACATGTAAATGCATGTGTATTTTCTTTCAAAGTGTTCTTTTTCGCACTTCTAGATGATCAAGTTACAATTCAGTTGAGTTAGCCAATGTACTCTTGTATTGTATTTTTTTCCCCTTTATCTCTCTTATGGTACAAAATGGGTCTTTTGTGTGGAGTCATAATTTGGAAGAGGGGTTTCTAATGATAACCCATTTGCACCTGCCTGGCATGAAGAGGTGGCATTGATCCATAGATCAACCTAGTCAAGGCGTATAGATGTGTACAGTCTTGATTTGTATTTATTTGTTGATGCTTATGTTATCTTCTGCTGACAGTCATTGTTAACTCTATCTTGTTCCAATCTCAAGGAACCCTACAGATTGATTTTCATTTTGCATCATCTTTCACCCATTTGATATGGTGAATTTGGTCCCAAAATGGCCCCAGCTGCAGCTTTTTACTGCTTTGGAAAAATTTGTCCAGAACTATAGTACTTTGGACCAAATCAATCCTGTATTTGAAATTACAGTTTTAAATTCATCATTTTTAATAGGTCTCACTCGAAAAATACAACAAATTTACAAATCTCAAGATCATATAATCTGTACTTGTCAAATTTGAATCGTATTCATTTGCAAATACATGCTCGTGAAGGCAGGTATTGAATTAGACATCCAAGGTAAGGCCAGACCATTTGGAAGGTTAAATAAGAATTGAAATCTTCTGGGAACAAATTAGAAATGGTGTCAAATGGAGTCAAACTGTGTGGAAATCATTTGAGATGGTATGGTCATATGCATCATCGACCAACATACATGCTTGTAACAAGGAGTGATATGGTGATGTGGAGGATGGCAAAAGAAACAGAGGAAGGTAAAGGAAACTTGGGTTAAGCTGTTAAGGTGCCGCAAAAAGAACACAAGGGTGGTCAAGGATTGACTTCAAATAAAATTAATTGGAGGAGGTGGATCCTTATGAGTCTTTTTAAGCTTAGTTGAGTTTTGTAGAACATAATATTAGACGGTTCTCTGATTCACTGAATCGTTTATTCTTCTTGTTTCATTTGATAGTGTTAAAAGATAAGAGACACTTCTCTTATTGACAGTTTTGCACAACTTGATTATATAATTGCTACTTCTCTCTGGATGTGAATGTACCTTCTTTTCTTCTTTTTTTAATCTTTATGTCCAAAATTTGACGAATCTGATATAATGACATTCTCTTTTCTTGTCTTTTGTTGTTTTGGGTGTTCTTTTTGCCTCAAACTTCTGTTTTTCAGGCTGCTTGTGATGAGGAAGCTGAAATTTGTGAAAGGGCATTTATTATTCAACTTTTGGGCTCCAACAATTCTGTCAGTATCAGAGATCTCCTCTCTTTTTCTTTTTTTGTCCATGGGTGTTATTGTGGCTGATTTTTCTTATTGTTTTGTGGACTTCACTAGTGCCTATGCTCTGTGCAGTCTGCAACTACTGACCATGTTTTCCCATTTGGAATCAACTGCAGTTTTCTTTAAGTAGATCAAACTTATTACAATTGCATGAATGCTGTCTAACTAATACGTTTCTGGGTTTAATTTTGACACTTATTGTGTGATAGGGGATGTTAATAGAGTTTGGGTGCATCTCATATGGCGCAAATACTCTACTTATCTGTGGATACATCTGTTACAAGAGTCAAGAGTTAGATTGAGATTGTTTTATATCGTATATTGATCTGTTCGAGAATCCCTCTTCCTCAATTGTTTGTAAAGGAGATGCTTATTCTGGTTCAATTCAAGTCAACTACTGAAACCCTTTCTAGTTTGGATTAGTTTGATTTGTGTTTTTTTTTTCTTTCTAAATTTTGCCATCTCTTCTTTCCCATGAATTTACTGAAGCTTTTCTATTTGGTTATTTATGTTTTTTTCTGTAGGTTCTCAAACTGTCTGCTGCAGATTTCATCAAAAGTTTTGATCCATCATCACTCGTGAGTTTTGTATCAATTAGTATCCCCATCAGCATGCAAGAACTATACTTCTGCTTTACAAATCAGCATCATGCTTATGTTAATAATTGGCCAGCTTACTAATAAACTTAGGATTTACATCAGTTCCTCACGTGCCTTCTGTATGTGCCCTCAGATTGATATTTGATACTTTTTGGTTTCATTTTCAGGCTCTCCCACAGCGTGAGCAGTTGCAGAAGCAGTATTGTAATATAGCTCATCCAGAACCATTTAATTGCTTATTCAAGAATGCTTGCGTGAAAAATGTTGTACCAGACCCTGATCTTCCCCCCGGTTGTGACCAAAATTCACAAGAGTATGACTCTTGGCCGTGAAGTACAAATTCTTGAGGCATTTTTTTTTATTTGGTATCTTCCCTGTTGTTTAATGATGCTGAATTTGGGACAATTTTCAGATTTGAACTGCAGCCTGGAGTTAAACCTAAAATTGGGTCTGGAGACAGAGATCAAATGATCACAGGATTATTGCAGAATTTGTCTCTGGAAGGTCTAGGTCCTCGGTGGATCAGGCCTCTTCCCCCAAGGCTCCCAATACAGGAGGGAGAGGTAAGAAGTGTTTAAAGGGATACTTGTTCACTTAATCTTTGCAATTTATTCATTTGAGAAGACTCAATCATGTCAAGTTACTTGCAGCTTGTGTGGCTTAACCCCGCCAATAAGCATGAGCTTTTATGGGACTACGGAATGTGTGCCGATACCAGCAGAGGGGCTGCAGTTAGAGATCTAATTACAAAAGCTTTGAAGGGGCCACTTGGCCCTGCTCAACAAGAGGTTCTCTCTCTCTCTCTCTTTCTGAATTTGCATGAATTATGTGATAAATCAGTTCTAGTATTTGACTACATAGAGTATGCCCCAAATAATTAATTATCTTATTGATATTGAGTGTAAGTATAGACTTCAATTCTATTGTGAGAACCGACTTCCTTATTTTGCCCGTAGTATTCAGGTTCAGGTTTAGTTCATGGACCTTCAGCAGATCTTGGATCTCCTTAGCTGGTTTAGGAAATCCCAGTGGTCCCCGTCCCCAGCGAGCACTAAATTAGTCATTAGAGCTTGAAAGAAACCAAATAAGGATGTAAAGTTATCAAATGCTGCAAAGATATATGGCCATAGTTAACAGTATGTGGCCATTCTTGGGAAACGAACAATGAGTTTATTAGTTTCAGTACTTCTTAGTTGGTCTGTTGGATTGCATTATTTTTGGTTGTAGACCAATCCAAAAACAGGTAGACTGAATCATTCATCGCTTTTTATATTTTGATGTACCAACCCTTTAGTTACTGAAGCGTGCAAACTTGTCTCTTATTCCCCAGCAAGTCCTGGTTGAGTTGACAAATGACCCCAAGCTTGTTTATCATTGTGGATTGACACCAAGAAAGCTTCCGGTAGGTTATTCTATAGAATTGTGGTTGTTTTATCATGCATTGGTTTTGCTTGACCGCCAAAGGCCTTCAATATTTCTATCAGGAACTTGTGGAGAACAATCCCCTCATTGCAGTTGAGGTGCTCATTAAGTTGATGAATTCACCTGAAATTTCAGAGTATGTTCTTGATGATTTCATTATATTTTGCCTTGTTCCGACTAGAAGGGATTTCAAATCTTGACATTGAATTTTCCTGTTTTTCACCTTTTAAATTCTTTTGTTTGGCAGATACTTCACTGTTCTTGTCAATATGGATATGAGTCTACATTCAATGGAAGTTGTGAATAGGCTTACCACAGCTGTTGAGCTTCCTACAGAGTTTGTGCACTTGTACATAACAAATTGCATATCATCCTGCGAGAACATCAAGGTCCGTCCTTTAACATCGTGGTCATAGTTTATTCTCTCTTATTGTATCTGTTCCACGGTTATATGAATTGTTTGGTTGATTCGATTGGGATACTGGGTTTGGGATGCAGGTCTTTACTAATAGGTCTCCCCAGTTATGTTTGGTTGTTTTCGCCTAACAATTTTGTTGTCCATTTTTTTTATTAACATAATTAGTGCAGGCTCGTAAACGATATAGTAGTTGTTTAAGGTGGAAATAGTGAGCTGGAACATGTGAAAAGTGTGAGAATTGTGGGAAATGGTTATTGAAAGTTCTCAACATTTCAGCATTATTTTCTACTCCAGAACCGCCCAATGTGTGGTTGCTAGCATG
This sequence comes from Rhododendron ovatum, assembly GCA_019656835.1. Lineage (NCBI taxonomy): Eukaryota > Viridiplantae > Streptophyta > Magnoliopsida > Ericales > Ericaceae > Rhododendron > Rhododendron ovatum. Next base: position 23,882,088 of record CM033792.1, on the reverse strand, counting down.
ATTGTTCTTATCATCCTAATGAATTGTGGAAAGGTAGGTTGACCTTTTCTACTGTCTGGTAGGGTTGGGGCTTGGTCGGATGAAAACCGAATTCAACTATTATTATTAAGTTTCGACCTTTTCTATCAATATTTGCCATTTCCAATGTTTACTTTCATGATAATTATTGTCAAGCATTTGCTGAAATTACACTTTTGGAATAAGTTACTAGCCTGATTATCTATCTGTAATTCTAGCACTTGCAGAACCTGTGTTTTCCTTATTCTCTCCACCTAAAAGCTGATGAAAAAAAGTGCATGCGATGATCAGGATTTTGTTGGTAGTTCTTTTTGGCCTGACTAGAAGGCAAATTTCTTTCACATCGCTAATGGGACAGGGTGGGCCATAAAGCATATGTAAGGAACAGAATTATCCGGCATGACTTTATTGAAGTCTCAAACTCATATCCTTTCCAAAGAAAATCTATTTCATCCGTCTGCTGGTCAAGATATGTACTTACCTATCTAGTTATGTCCCTAAAGTGCATTAATTAATTATTATCTTTGCACATGGTTATGTGAATTTGTATTTCAACTATTAATGCTTCTAAGTAAATAGTACATATCTTGGTCATTGTCAGCAGTTAAAAGCCTCTAGGTTTTAGCAATTGCAAATTTTCTTCACTAACAATCGATGTTAGATGTGCCTAACAATGTTAGATGTTACAGTGAGCATGTAACAAACAATGTTACATGCTCACTGTACTGAAACATACTTGAATAGTTGTATCCATGTTATCAATAGTTTTTTGACTGCAACTTCAAAGGGTCAGGAAAGGTAATAGTCAGTCATTTTAACCCATTTTAGCGCGAGGTAAAAAGGTTTGCTTTCCCTAGCACGTGAAATAAGGAAATCTATATTATTACGAGAATGATCTCTCGTTAGTTGAACTTTTTTGAATCAACTGTGGGAGTTGTAAAGTTTGTTCACGTTAGCAAACTCTGTGAGGCTTGCAAATGATTATGTGGATCCCTTTTCCCTAATTGCAGGATAAATATATGCAGAACAGACTTGTGAGGCTTGTCTGTGTTTTCTTACAGAGCCTAATCAGAAACAATATTATCAATGGTACGCTTTCTCAATGCAGTTAACTTTTGTTTTCGAAGCCATTAAAGGTCTGTATTAAGTAAAAAATGGACAAAAAAAGTTCTTATTAGGTGCCTACTGACTAATGACTATGTCCTTCAAATGACTATGTCCTCAAATAAAGGGCACAGATGTATAGGCATTCCATTCTGAACTGCAGTATCTTGCATATTTTATCTATGATTCAGCTTCACATTGGAAATCTTGGAAAACTTAAAGGAACGTGGTTCAGTTCTATTCTATTTAAAACACAGAATAAAAGGAAAACCATCAGCTCAAAAGAAAATAGAATAAAAAAAACTTTGTACTTTTGTGTAAGTGTCAAATAAGAAATTGAGAGTATAGAACAATCGCATATGGTGAGCATGTTTTCCACACAGATTTTCATTGTTTATAATTGAACTTCTCTAGAAAAGGACAGAACCAAAGACCTATGATTATGCTGAAAGTACTTTAGGAAATGGGTTTGTCAGCTGTCTCAGATGTCAGAAGGTTCTTAACTAGTAGAGAAGGTTTTTGTACACGTATCTATTTTTGTGAACATGGAAATGCAAGGTAATGAGCACAGATTTGAATTGGGTCTCTTGGACTGCCTCTTTATGCCTTTCGGCTTTGATTGGGGGGCATGGTTCCGTTCCATAACGTCCCTTTAGTTCCTCGGTTTTTGAAGGTATAAGGGGCTGTTGTTTCAGTGGTAAAACTTTTTTAGAGCAGCTACTTTGTGCATATATTGCCAAAGGTTAGGTTTGTCTCCATTCCTACCCCGCCATACCTCCATTGATTGGACTGTTATTGTTGTATTTTTCGTATGGTCGTGCAACATGCTTTTGACCATTTCTGGAAGCACAATCCGCAGCCATTTTATTTTACAGATTGGTTGCTCATGCTACTTTTCCTTGTACAATTCCAGCTTTTTATTGTTATCATTTCCTTGCTGAAGCTACTATGATTCTGTTATGCATTTGTAATTTTTAATCATTGAGTTGGATGCTTATACTCTACAAACTTTTTGTTGAAGATTGAAAGTACGATTATTTGCTTGGGGTTTTGTTAATTTCCCTTCTCTGAGTCTGGGCTGGATAGTAGGAAGAAATGGGTATGTGCGCGTGCGCACACACACACACACAGAGATGGAGTTCTCTGTTGTACACTGACCAGGGATGGAGCGCGTTGATTGTACAGGGGTCAACTGACTCCACTCGCTTTGAAATGTTGCCGGAGTTAATATTTTTTTTCGAACCTCCTTGTACTATTTTGACCCGAGTGTCCAAAATATCTGGTCCTGTCACCAGGTGAAAGGAAAGCCTGCCATAGAGCAATCAACTAGAAGTAGAAGATTGATGGCTTGAGGGAACCCGGCCTCTCGGGAAACATCACCCGATGCCTTGCTACAGAGAGAGCATATCACCAAGGGGCAAGGGGACATCCTAGCCTGGTAAACTTGACATTCGTATTTAGACCTGCTAACTCCAATTCTTTTATGAGCAATGACACGAAATTCCTGCGACTACTCCTACAATTGGGGTATGACAAGCAGGCGCAGCGTGCCCCAGCGGTTGAGAAAATCCTCCATGATCTTTGACTATCTGCTATTGAGCATTGCGGGCTTAGAACTGGCTCCTCGAATATATACTTGCCTTAGTAGAGAAAATATATATACCTTACAGGATCTTATAATAGCAAGACAAACGTAGGAGCTTGTGGAGAGCCTTAATTTTGTTAGTGAGCTCCGTGCTGATGGCGACAGTTGGAATGAGAACCTGCTTTTAGAATGCTTCCTGGTTTTTTAGTTCATAATTGCATTATCCATGGCCCGATTGCCCATCCTTCTATGGGTGACCATTTGGTGTGAATGAGAATTCCTTCTGGTCGTGTATCTACCAAAACCTGCATATGAGGTGGCCAGTGAAGGTATGGGTGGATATTATAATGAAGAAGGGACCACCCTTTGTGCTTGAACCCGCCGTGCCCTTTGGTTGGATATGTGTAAAGCTTTGTTCCTGACCTCCTCCTCCAGCTTACATTCAAAGACTCCTATAATTATTATTGTTTCTATAATAGAGATATGATAAATATCTCTCTATCTTATACTTAGGAGACGAACAAGGAAGCTATAAGTCTTGTACATAGAAAATGAGACTCAATCTTTTTACTGTGAATTTATAAGTTGTTTCTTTCACTCGGCCCAACTCCTGCACAATAATACTTCCAGACGAGTTAAAGTCTACGGATCTTATTCAATTTATACAGATGATGTTCAGGTTCGATGAACATCTTGATTTAAAAAAAAGAAAACATATGCTCGCATATTCGTCCATACTTTCAATATCTCCTTTTGATTCATTTTTATCATTTTTGGCATAAATGCCTCCCCCGGGGCCCGGGCTATATCTCACAGGAATCCCAATATTTCCTTTTGATTCATTTTTATTCATATGGTTATTTTGGAGAGACGCGAAAGCGAAAGCCTATGGGGTCGCTTCTGTAACTGGATAATTAGCACTGAAAACTGTCATGGTGGAAGAATATGGGATACTTGATCCAAAATAACTATTGATTCCTTTGGTAGTTTGTCTTGAGCTCATATTTACGTGATTTTTGATGCAAAGTTTGGAAGGAATTTGTGGTATAGCTGATTTTTTAAGAAATCTGATGTGCAGTTAAAGATCTGTTCATTGAAGTCCAGGCCTTCTGCATTGAGTTCTCGCGGATTAGAGAAGCAGCGGGACTGTTTCGTCTTCTTAAAACCCTGGAGTGATTGATCTTATCATTTCTGTTAATCTAACCAATTGCCCTTTTCTTTGTTCCCCCCCTTGTATTGTAGATTAGTGGGTAAGTAAAAAGGAGTTTGTACTTCCTTTTTTCGGCAATACTGTCCCCCTTTGGACCGTGTAAGAACTATACAAGAACTTCTGTGCAAATGTATCATTGAAACATCTGCCAGCCAAGAATTTTCTACTTCCCAGATTTTGTCATTGCCTTTGTTGTGTGTTTCGGCATATATTTGTAGCTCATATTCTCTTTCTGAGGTGTACATGCAACCGCGGTCGGTGAAATTGCGACATCTGTTTATTTCATTGTGTTCTCAGAAATGTATTCGGAGTTGAATGAAAATTATGCTTTGTGTGCCATAATTTTAGTTTGAGTGGTGAGAGAACCTTAGATAGAGAAGCAAACCTAGATTTTGGCTAAAATGGCTACCCAAACACCAAAAAAGCATGGTCCAGCTGAATCACCTCAAACTCGCCAATTTGGCGGTTAGCTATGGTCTAGCAAGTTACTGTGGCCCTTGGTAGAAGGTGATAACACGGTTTCTTCTTCTGTGCGTGTGTGGGATCGAATTGGAAAATGGGCAATGCTATATTGATAATGCCTAGGCTATTCGGAAGTTCATAAATTTGGTGGCTAGCTAAAGTAGATATTGGCATATATTCTTGGTATTTTGGTTACGAACGGCCAGAGATGCTCTTGTATAGTTATATGTATCTATTGTGAAAGGAAAGCAAGGTGAAAGTGTAGGGGAATGGGAGTTGTGCCAAATTTTCTTTTTTTTTTTGACAAAGGAGAAAAAAATTTAATCTGAAGGGCGAAAATGCCTATGCACCAGAGAGCACAGAGCCCCATGTGAAGTATGAATAGCTTTATCTAAAGTTATATGCAAAATTGCGCTTGTCACATTTATATTTAGCTCTACAAGCAGTTTTTTTAGGGAACTGATAATGCCACGACTGATTTTGACTTTGCCATGACAATTCACTTTCTTTGACAATTTTGCCATTCTAGCACAATTAAGTCATTGTTCCTCACATTTTCTCTTTTCTAGTTTTTTGCTTCTCATTTATAGAGCAAAATATCCCCTACCAATCTCTTTCACAAATCCCACGATCCATTTGTTCCTGATCAGAAAACCACTCCCTGCGTTCCCTCCCTCCTCCTCTTTTCCTTGGTGCATGCAATCACAAATCTGATCCACCACTATCCCGTTCGTCAATCTTGAAAACTTGCCCGAATTCTCTTGGTATATACCTCGAGGAAATTAAATCGCCAAAATCCACTTCCTCTTGTAAAAATACCGGTTGCTTTGATGTTGGATCAACCTTATTTGATATATCCTTTGATACTAACATTTCGAATGATACGATAATCCAAATTTTGTGGGGAAAAAATCGTACCCATTGGTGGAAGTCACCGATTTGATTTTGATTCCGAAACTCAGAATGATGACCTTGTTCGTGATTCAATTGTGGGGAAAAAAATCAGTGGAACAAAACTCACTGTTCAATTTTATTTTTTGTTTCGAGGCTTCAAGCAATATGGACTGTAAATAGGGTACAAACACTAAGTAGGTTGGGATCGTAGAGAGAATACAAGACACATGATATATTAGAAAACACTGGCTTTCATTTACTTGAACTTACTTGATTTGCAACGGGGAGAGTACCCTTTTTATAGGCATAAAAGGGTTCTCCGGTTACATCACAAAGTCTTCTGCTTACATCATAGTACAGTGCAATCATAATTACAAGTTACTATTCTTCCTATTACTTCTGACTACTAGTACTAGTTCACAGACTACATGGAGGCAGGGCTGAGGAGAGGTGGATTTGTGGTGGTCGACTGGAGGAAGGATGACCAGGGTTTGAATTGGTGAAACTCCAAAAATATGCACGCTAACTGTGATCTGGGTGAATTGCCATGCTAGTTTAAGTGGACTTGAGACCTTACAAAATTAATAGGTGGACTTGTGAGCTTATGAAGTTCATATAATGGACCTAAGACTAATTTTTTTATTTCAACTGGTAGAGAGGTTGAATTTTTTTATTTTATATTTTCCAAAAAAAGGAATTGATGCGACTCTATGGGACAAAAAGTTGTGGAGTCCATTGGGCGCACATACACTACGTGGCCTTGTCCTATCCTATTAGTTAAAGAGATCAGTTAGTTATCTTTTTATCATTTTGAAACTACCATGCATATACCATGTGGAACCATGCAATTAATCAACTAAGGGGGTGGGACCTATTTGATTTTCTAAGTTGGACCATTTCAAAACACTGCAAATGTTTGATGTAGTGACCGAATATAGCACACTATGAAGTTGCACATTCCAACAATATCAAAGCACTAAATTACCAAAGTCTTGATACATATTTTTAGCACACACATTTTAAGAAGGCTATTGCAGATGATCTTAACACCTCTGTGATACGCCACAACTAATCGTAAATTTGGAGTATGGCAATTTCATGCACAATTCTAAGGAATTTAGCAGTAAGTTAGTAGGAGTAATATTTTCCCGTTGGGATGTGAATCATTTATACTCCTATATATCTACTTCTTCCAGTTGTGTATGACTGCATATATATGATTCAAAAGTAGCAGCTTTTGAAAGAAATTAGCAAATTCTGTGTGGGATGGGCCGACCGGATGCTTACCGGTGGGGCTCACCAGCCCAAAAAAATGCAGAGACTACATAAGCTTGGGCTCCGTGGATTTTCCGTGGCCTGTGACAGCCCATTATATCTAGAATACTGGACATCACAATGGGTTTATTAGAATGGAATAGTGGATGAAATCAGGGTACGCATCAAGCAAAAATACACTTAAAAAATGTAGGAGGCAGCAAAATGTACGCAAGAGCTGAAGTGCGTTTGATTCAAAATTTCATGTCAATACCAGATGAAAGTAATGGTGCCACAAAATGGCACGAGCCAAGCGTGATTCTAGTTTTGCAAGAACCTCTCATATCTCATTGAAATTTTACACCTGGCAAGTACTTAGACACAAATTCACGAGCTAGTGCTTGAACATTGCCATCCTCGATGATTTCCTGATTCAGAGCATCGCACAAACTTACCAGCTCCGCTGGCGTTGATGAATCAAATTGCATTGATGTGTTAGAATTCAATGCCATGAGATGCGACGATTGAAGATTCGCCGTTGAAGGAGTTTGTGCAGGTTGATCAGGAGGTGGTAGAGGGAGACACTGCAAAGAAGAGAGTCTAGCTTGAATGTATGCTAACTCTGCTTGCAAATTTACTACCTGCACGAACAAATTAAAACACTTCTCAATTGATATAGTCTCCAAATGTTAAGCTATGAATGAGGGGAAAAATAAGAAGAGATTTAAAGAGGACTTGCAAGTGATATATGAGTTCCTTTTTCATAAGGACCATCTCATTTTAATAAAATGTGGATCTCTATTTTCCGATCGAATTTCGATGATCCGAGCCGCTCAATGTGTTCAGAAAGTGATTTTAAAGGTAACTGCGAGAAATTAGCAAAAAAAAAAAAAAGATCGGGAAGTGCTTCATCCGAATAGTTTTTGTTTGTTTTTTATTGAACGGTTCAAATAAAAACTGCTCAAATCAAGCCCTTCCCGGTCATTTTTTTTGCCGATTTCCTGTGGGTATCCTTAAAATCAAGTTCTGAACATATTGAGCAGCTCAGATCATCGAAATCCGATCGGAAAAGGTGAGAAATGGAGAGGTCTGCATATAAGATCCTCATTTTAAGGTCCTTACCTGAAGATTTCTCAGTGATATATATATATATATATATATAACAATTGAGAAGTGTTTTAATTTGTTCAATTTAGAAAGTTTGTGTTATGGCCTCGTATATCTATAATCTATATGCACGTATTATTATGTCTATCTTAATCACACAATGCTGAAAGTGTGTATTAATCTCACTTTGTATTAATCAATCTAGCTAAGATTCAAAGTTTATCTTGTCCAAGTCCAGTCAACCTTTTGCTTATCTTTTTCTTGATACATTAGATAGGGTTATATGAATATATACAATGATTAAGATTTACCCAAGTATTAAGCAGGTAATGCTGTCTTACCTATTTTTATGTATGAGAGAGAGCCGTTTGGGTGTTCATACGAGATCACGTACTTCCGCTTCTCTTTGTTTTTATTTTTTTTTGTCAATCGATAGAAAAGATCATTACATTATGTATGTATATGAATTACAAAGTACGTACAAATCACAAGACACTACATCAATTGTATGAGAGAGTCCACGAGATAACGAAACCCAACAATTAAACCATTATAAACAGCGGCGGCTCCAGGATTTCGGTTCAATGGTGACAAAATCGTGCTCAAAATTTTTGCAATGCAAAATTCTATCTTAAATGCAGATTTTTATTTGATTAAAAATAAATTGAGCCTGATTAATTTTGTTTCGTTGTCATATGCTATCTATTTACTCACAAATTTAAGTAGATTTTCTCTTATATTGGCTATGCGCCAATAACCCCACTACAACAATAACAAACAAAAGTGATCAAAACATATTTAAAAATAAAAAAATCTTAGTGTGTTTATTTTTTTATTTTTTATTCCAATTGGTTCACTTGAACCCCCGGCCTGCAAATATTAGTAAAGCCTCATGCTTATGTTAGATGATTGGAGCGTAGATTTAGATGTATTCATCATAAAAATAAGAAGTAAAAAGATACATATTTATTACTCATGTGAAAAAAGAATACTACTCAACCTGTTACTTCTGTTGTTTTTTTTACATCACTGTAAGTTTTAGATTATTAAACAATCAAACTTATTTAGGCTAGGCAATAATATTTTGTGTCCGAATTTAGTTGGACTTTCATATTTTAACCTTGCATGAGTAACTTAATACTGACAATACTACGAAAAAATTAATTTATATACAAAAAAATAAAAAATTTCAGTGCATTTTTTGAACTCAGAGGGTTTGCTTAAACTCTCTAGGCTCTTAATAGAGCCGCCCGGACTATAAACCCAACCCAACTAGCCCAACCACCCCTTCTATTTCTCTTTCAATAGTTAATGCTTGGGAAAATGACGACCTAGGACATGTTTTGATAATTAATACCGACCAAAAACATGCTAATTAAGAACATTTGCTAATACTGAAAATATCCTTGACGGATATTAATTATCAAAACACGTCCCTGAACGTCATTTTCCCATAATGCTTTTGGTGATCATGTGTATATTTTCTATCGGGGAAATTCATTAATATTAGAATAGTTAGATTAGCATCTTATACATCTATTGATGTACACTATTGTTATAAACACCTCCCAATGTTTACAGTCACAAAGTTGCCCTGCCTATATTACCGAACAGCCCATGGAGAACTCTTGCTACATGCTCCCTCCGTTTCTAATTATTGGTCCTTTTTTTTGAACATTGTAAAGAATATACAACAACCCGTACTTGTAAAATTATATCTTTTTATCTTAGTGCAATTATAACTATCCAAAAAGATCAATAACTGGGAACAGAGGGAGTAGTAACTAAGCAACTGCCTATATATATATATATATATATATATATATATATTCATTCATAATTTAAGTAATGTATATATAGTAATATACAGCAAGTGGAGTTAGCTAGAGACACCATGTACTCTCCATATTTCAATATCACTAGCTTAATTAAGGTATATATTAATGGTCCTTTCATAAAACATTTCCGTTGTATATATAAATATATACATGCGCTAACTAGTAGAAGACGAGATGAGTAATTAATTAAGGTAAGTGAAGCCATAAAGTCAAAACCAAACACACCACACACCCCCCCGGCCCGTTTAATATTATTCTCGAGCTTCTAAGTTTAATTAATTACTTGGCATTCCCGTCAAGCAACAAATACCCCTTAAAGTCCATGCATGCCGGCCCCGTCAAGCAACAACATGGCGGCTCTCTCTCTCTCTCTCTCTCTCTCTCTCTCCAGAGTGCGCATGTTAGCAGGATTTTTAGATAAATTATTTGTTTGAAATCAAGACAAAAAAAAGGGGCTAATGTCCAAGCGTTTTGAAGAAAATTATAATGAAAGGAAAATTTGACCATACCTGATTTCCCTAAGACCTGGATAAGTTGGCCACACACACTTCCCAGTAACACTTTCCTAACTTTACAAATTTGACTTAGGATTTAGACCTAGAAATTAAGATGAATCCAAATAGCAGGAGAAACCAGGATTCTTTTTTTTGGTTATTGGGATCAAAATTTTAATTAGAGTAACGTGGATTACATATATTATCAATGAACTAATTGAGAAATATAATTCATTCATGGCATAATTAATGAGAATCTTATACGTTTATTATTCTAACATCTGAATTCATGTTTAATTTGCAAAAGACCTTAATGAATTTTGTACCTATAAAAGCAATTCATGGTATATATTCTCATTTGAGATGCTAGCTACTAGGATAATTTCTCAATAAAAAAGAAGAAGCAATATTAATTCATTTACTGATTCTCCATTTGGTGGAGAGAGATAACTAATGTCGCGCGTTGAGACACATGCATCAAAGTTTATATCCATTTTTACATCTCTAGGAAACAAGTGATGGTAGGATATATCCACAATAATATTTAAAGGGTCCCATAATCACTTAGCTTGTGAAAGAAGATATACCACTTGGATGTGTTCCTAGCATTTTTTTGTTCCTAAAATTTGAAGAGATGGTTGGGAAAATTTTACACCGAATCCGGCTATTAATGTGATGAGTATATTTAATGGGGTCAAATTTTCAAAGTTAGTTTCACGTACAATTATATAAAATGGTTGACTTAACCTAAAATTCATAAGAATAGATCGAGATGGCTCTTAAGCGCTAGCTCGCATACTCTAGTCCAACTGATTGTAGACAGAAACTTGTGAACTAAACTGTTTGCAAACAGCTAGAACGGCTCATTTAGTAAACAAGTCGAGCTAATTTGAACATAATTTTTACTTAGTTTAGTAAATCAGACAAACTTGGCTCATGTGTGTAGACTCAGCTTGTTTATGGAGGTTTGTTCAGTACTTGAGCCAAACTCAGAGCTCTCAAATATACTAATGGAGCTCGGATATTTGGGCTTAATCTACGTCATCTTGATCGGCTCGAGGTTACCGAATTTCAAACGAGCCGAGGTCGAACACTCTTAAGGCCAAAACCTTGACTTGGGTGGGCTTGTCTTGTTTGCACATGCCAACTTTAGTGGCCAGATGTGGGAGAGGTGGTCTATCTGAGTAATAGAGTTTGCATGAATTTAATTACTTCTAGTAATTACCAGCAGTAATAGTCAGTGAGTAGTATATAAGTAGTGTAGGAGTACGTAGCTAGCTAGGATGGATAATTATTACTGTAATTTTTTAATTACCTGTTGTTGGAGAGTGAAGATGTGAGCGACACAGCCATAAACGGGGTCTCTAACCCTAGCCAGAGCCTCGTAACTGATGGAGACGACGGAGTCGAGACGCTTGTGTGCCGGAATTCTCATAAGCATCTTGGAAGCATTGCTAGCCCCAAACACCTTGTGAACGGCTGCGAAGTGAGCGGTGCCCTGCTCCGAGTCAAAATAGGGTGCAAATATACAGTCTTCCATACACTTCCGCCTCAAGAACTTGCAAGCTCCACAAGGCCCACCATGACCACCTCCATTAGTATTATTGGCTTTGCTACTACTCATCTCTCTCTTTCTCACTCTAAAAGGTTATGTTTTAAATGAGAGAGAGAGAGAGAGGGAGAGAGAGAGAGAGAGGGGAGGTGGTAATGTTGTTGCTTATTATACGGTTTAGCTAGTGATGAAGATATAATGTGGAAGCTTTTGGGTGGTGGGTCACATGACTTGGCGAAGAAAGAAAGTGTTTCGGTGTCTATCCTTACGGTGTCTCCATTATGCCTATTGTGGTTTTCGATTATGTCTTTTTTACGTGGTTTTCGATTATGTCATGTGTAGTTCAATGTTATGCCATGTGTGGATCTGTGTGTTGTATAATATGAAACCACAAAGAACATAATCGAAAACCACAAGAGGCATAACCGAAAATTACAAGAGGCATAACGGAGACACTGTAAGGATAAACACTATAACATTATCCTTTTGTTTAATGTTTTGACGCCACCGAATATGTTAACATAGGGGGAATGACTTTGGTGTCCCCGGTCATTTTGGGGACACCGTAACTTTTGGCATAACAAAACCATTATGAGTATAATCAAAACCCATTATGAGCATAACCAAAATCATTATGAGCATAACAGAACCATAATAAGGCATAACTTGTTTGTTATGCCTTGGTTGATTTTTTAGATATTCCTTAGTTATGTCTTATTTAGGTTTTGTTATGCTTGTAATGAGTTTTAGTTATACTCATAATGGTGAAGTTATGCCAAAAATTACAGTATCCCCAAAATGACTGGGGATACCATAGCATCATCCCTAACATCGGGAATTACTTCGGTGTCTCCTCTAAAAAAGGAGACATCGTAACTTTTGATATAAAAAAATCCTTTTGTTTAGTATTTTGACGCCATCGAGTATGTTAACATAGGGAATTACTTCGGTGTCTTCCCTAAAAAAGGATATATCGTAACTTTTGGCATAACAAAACTGTTGGGAGTTCGTCTGATGTATCGACCCGCCACTGTGTGCTCAAGGCCCAAATTTGTGTGAGAGTAACGTTAAAGAGTCCACTACATCACTTGAGCTCAATATACACTGAATGACCCATATCCACTCAAAAGGCTAAGCCTTATAAGTGGTAAGCTACCAATTGTATATTAAGGTCCAACTATTTTTTGGTTCATTCGATGTGGGACTCAACGTTTACACATGTTCTAACAAAAACCATTATGAATATAATCAAAACCCATTACAAGCATAACAGAACCATAACTTGTTTGGTTATGCCTTGGTTGATTTTTTGGATATTATTTGGTTATGCCTTGTTACAGTTCTGTTATGCTTGTAATGGGTTTTACCTTTTTAATTATGCTGATAATGATTTTGTTATGCCAAAAATTAGAATATTTCTTTTTTCAGGGGAGACACCGAAGTGCTTCCTGTTAACATAACGTAACATGGTGTCATGTCATCGATCAATTTATGCTCGCTTGTTTGTGCCCTTGAGCCAGATCACCCAATGTTGTTAGCTGCTTGCTGCATAGACATCATCTCGACACGTACGCGGCTCGATCGGTGACACCCCGTCACCACGGACCTACCTGACTACTGGCATGGGTGTGAAATGATTTGGGTATGGTGCCTGTAATTACAGAAGAACGTAACATTATATTATTACAGAAAGAAAGTCTATCCATACAAATTTTGTACAGAGATCACGGTGTGGGAATCGACTCTAAATTCCACGTAAACGATTTGAGCTGTTCATTAAATATAAAATATTTTTTTGAAGGCTCTCGCAAAAAATTGATCAACTCAATTTGATACCTTCAATTCAATAATTTAACTTTTCAGGATCTTGTAATCTAAATAAAAAGTTAGATGATTGGATTAAGCACTTATTGATATTGGATTGAGTTGATGTTTCGCGGAAGCCCTTAAAAAAATATTTTAAATTTAATGAACGACTCATATTGCTTGTTTGGGGCCCGAAATGGATTTGTGCACAATTGCTGTGCACAAAATCTGTGTTGGTAGTATCTCTGATAGTATTATACTATTATTTACTAGCAACATTTTAATATATACAAAGAAGTCACTAGGATAATATGTCAACGTTACTTTTTCAAATGATAAATTTACTGTTGTGCAATGGATAAGAAATATAGGATATTATTGTTTTTTCATATTTCTCGAACTAGGATGATGTTGTAGTGGCATGCTCAATTTAAATACGTTTTCGATAAGGTTTTTTTTTTCCTTTCTAAAGGAACATGCCCAAAATTGTCCCCTATAATTCTGGTATATTCGGGTTGTTTTGAAGCAGGAGTTGAGTGCGTTGGTGCCTATTCCGATTCGTGCAGATTTGGGGAAGTACTTGGGGTTGCCGGCTGAGGTGGGGAAGTCTAAGACGGCCCTTTTCAGTTATATTAAGGATAGGGTTCTTCAGAAATTAGCCAGGTGGAAAAAGAAAATTCTTAACCTGGCTGGGAAAGAAGTGTTGCTTAAGTCTGTAGCTTTGGCCCTTATTGTATATGCTATGTCCTGTTTCAAGTTATCGGTAGGTTTGTGTCACCAAATTGAAGCGGCTATGGCTAGATTTTGGGGGGGTCAGAAAAGTGATGAACGAAAGATCCACTGGATGAGGTGGAGTCGGCCGTGCAATCCTAAATTCAAGGGAGGGTTGGGGATCCAAGATCTTATGTCTTATAATTTGGCTCTTTTAGCTAAGCAAGGATGGAGGATTATGATGTCACCAGGATGTTTATTGGCCCAGGTTTTGAAGAGCAGATATTTCAAAGACAAATCGTTTGTGGAAGCAGAGCTGGGTTCTAATCCATCTTGGGTATGGCGAAGCATTTGGGAAAGCATGAAGGTTATAACCATTGGAATTCGGTGGTTAATTGAGAATGACGAACATGTGCACATTGATGAGGATCCTTCGGTGCCAATAGATGGGGCATTCAAACCGCAAAGGCTGATGGATGATGGGGAGTTTGTGTTAGTCAAGTAACTTATTAATCCTTCTTCGACTACGTGGAGGGAGGATATTGTTTCATAGCTTTTTTTTCCGAATCACGCTCGGTGCCTTCTCAACATTCGTATGTTGTGGACGAATAGGGTTGATAAGTTGGTATGGCATCAGTCACATGCGGGTATTTATAATATAAGCTCAGGCTACTTGTCAGCTCTGAACTTGAATAATCAAAGGATTATGGGAAATGGAGAGGAAGGGGGGACCAGATTGATGGCTGGGAATGAGGCACAACGGAACGTAATTTTAATGATCCAAGTCGTTTAATGTGATTAAAACGTAATTTTAAGGGTAACTATGAGAAATCAGCAAAAAAAAAATTACCAGGAAGGGCTTGATCTGAGCAGTTTTTATTTGAATCTGGGTAGTTTTTATTTGAATGGTTCAATTAAAAACTAAAACTGCTCAAAACAAGCACTTTCCTGTCATATTTTTTGCTAATTTCTATTGGACACCCTTAAATCACATTCTGCACACATTGAATGGTTCGGATCATAAAAATTTGATTAGGAACTATGAGATTGAGATTTAAAGTGTTTTTTTAGATGTTTTTATAGGTGTCTCTAGAACCGCTCCGTACTAATATAGTAATGAACTACAAAAGCTACAAGTTGAGTTTACTTTTCTTAAGTCGGCACTTAATTAAATATGTAGTGTGTTGGTCGCCAGGTAAATATGAGTATGGTTGTGTAAGTATTGGTGTAAATGTTTGTAGTTATAGAAGAATTGGATAGTGATTTGTTTTGGGCATTGATTTCTACACTCCATTTTTTGATATCCACTTTCCTTTTTTATCTTTTAGCAAAAAGAATACATACACTTTCAACACTAAAATTAAAAAAAGAGAGTGGTTATAAAAAAAAAAGATGGTGTAGAAATCAATTCTTTTTTCTTTTTTTTTTTTTAAGCAAACTTCAAAGCCACGCCAAAGGTGGCGGAGAACTGTAGGGGGAGTAGTTTGCGTAAAGCAAACAAACATGCGGTGACAACCTCTTCCAACCGCCGCAGTGCTCCTTGTTCTTATTGTACCCACGTATGAATACCACGTGAGACAAACATCCCATCTTTTCATTTCACCCTCCCTCTCTCTCTCTCTCTCTCTCTCGTCATTTCGGTCTCAGCTAGCTCCATCATTCTTTTCTTTCTGAAGAAGACCATCGATCACTCAGCTACGTCATTCACTCACAGGTTTTTGAGGAAAAAATAGCGGGGACGGAATTGTTAGAGCCGACGTTTCTTTTCGAAGAGCAGAATCGAAGTATAGAGTCGAACAAGTAGGTGTAACTCTTGAGTTCTATGGCGGTACTCCACCCAGATCCCCACTTTTAAAACCAAATTTTAGATTCGATTTGCAAGATTTATGTAACAGATGGCTTTCACTTTGGGTTATCCCATACGACGCGCTGCCCCGACTTTAATTTGTCCTCCTCTAATGAACAGCGAAATTGGTCCCCTAGGATTAGTCAATGTGCATTCTAACAATCTTTTCGAGGTACAAAGCCAAACAAGTATAAATATAGATTAAGCCCTTACTTTTTTTTTATTTTACCCTAAAATGTTATCACTATCCAAATGAGTTGGCAGAGAAAAGTCCCATTTTTCCCCACCACTTTTTACCATCTCTTGAAACTAATTGGTGTTAGTGAGTGTTTCAATATAGAGTTTTTGGGCTTTATCTTGGATATGTCAAAAAATATTTGGGTAAAAGTTATATTTTTTTACTTTTTCGATTCATTTTGACGAGACGAATCAATAATATATAAAAGTTATGCGCAAAACTAACAAATACAAACAAAATTTGAACTATAAGAACAAAATAAGAAAAAGCTCAAAAATCTCAAAAAAAATCTTAGCGGAACTTAACCTAAGTCTTTTGGGATTCGACATTGCACTCGTAATTCTGTTTTTAGAGCGATGCATGAAGTGGCATTGCGTAACTAAATTTATGGGAGAACTCCGGGCCCAACATTCCTCCCTCGTGATGACGCTCTCGCGACTCGAATCCATGACTGCTTTGATACCACTTGTTAGATCGCTTTTCACCATCTCTCCTAAAATCAATTTGTGTTAGCAAGAGTTTCAACCAAGTCTTTTATAATATTCGACATTGCACTCGTAAGTCTGTTTTTAGACTGATCACAGAATCTCAACCGGTGTCTCCTCGTAAGACAAATCCTCAGAAAGTTCCAACGGTTCCGATTCCAGAATAAGTGACGGATCTCCCACGAACTTCCGAAGCATAGAGACATGAAACACGTCGTGTAACCGAGCCAACTCCACCGGTAATGCCAAACGATACGCCGTAACCCCTACTCTCTCCACAATCTCGTAAGGACCTATGTATCTCGGTGCCAATTTTCCTTTCTTTTGGAAGCGAATAACCCCTTTCCAAGGTGAAGCACGAACAAACACAAAATCGCCCAGTGCAAACTCTAACTCACGTCTCCGTTTATCCGTATAACTCTTTTGACGGCTCTGTGCAATTTTCAAACGTTCTCTAATCAATCTGACACCATCTGTCGTTTGTTGTATTAACTCCGGACCCAATGGATGCTCCTCAGTGGCTTGTTGCTCTAACTCTCGTTCCAACATACTCATTTCACCCACATCCTCCCAACAAATTGGAGTCTAGCATCGTCTACCATAACTATTATTATAAGCGAATTCCGCCAACGATAAGTTTTCTTCCCAACCGCCACCAAAATCCAGAATACTCGCTCTCAGCATATCCTCTAGAATCTGTATAGTTCTTCCGATTGACCATCAGTTTGTGGATGAAATGCAGTATTAAATTTCAAAGAAGTCCCCATAGCACGCTGCAAACTAAACCAAAATCTAGAAGAAAATTTAGGATCCCTGTCACTAACAATAGACATAGGTGCCCCATGCAATCTGACAATCTCGTCAACATATAATTTAGCATACTTATCCGTGGTATATGTAGTCTTTATCGGCAAAAAGTGAGCTGACTTTGTTAATCGAACAACGATAACCCAAATGGAATCGTACCCCCCTTTGGAACACGGCAAATCTGTCACAAAATCCATCGTCACATGATCCCATTTCCACTCTGGTATAGGAAGATTTTGCAACAAACCTGCCGGTCTCTGATGTTCTGCCTTCACTCGCTGACAAGTTTCACAGCCAGCCACATACTCTGCAATTTCCCTTTTCATACCACTCCATCAGAAATATTCTCTCAAATCACGATACAACTTAGTGCTTCCTAGATGCATAGCATATGCAGAACAATGAGCTTCATCTAAAATTTCCTTCTTTAAAACCATACCATTTGGCAAACACATTCTCTTTCCAAACAAAATCATACCATCATCCCGAACACTGAACTCAGGAATTTTCCCCTTCTACACGCTGCTTGAACTATTGCAAATCAGGATCCTACCACTGCCCATCTCTGATCCGATCTATAAACAAAGGTCGAACACTGAAACGAGCTTACAAAGGTCCACCACTTTTCAATGAAAACTCCACCCCCATGTGTTTCAACTCGGTAAAAACTGAAACTCTCGAACATCGTACACATGCCAATCTTCCTGCTGTCTTTCGACTCAAAGCATCAGTGACCACATTTGTCTTACCTGGATGATAGTGTATAGAACAATCGTAGTCCTTTATCGACTCCATCCATCGTCGTTGCCTCAAATTTAACTCCTTCTGCATGAACAAGTATTTTAAACTCTGATGATCACTGTAAATCTCACACGATACTCCATACAAATAATGCCTCCATATTTTGAGAGCGAAAACCACGGCCGCTAACTCCAAATCATTTGTTGGATAATTCTGTTCATGAACTTTCAACTGTCTCGACGCATAAGCTATAACCTTACCCCGCTGCATCAAAACACAACCCAATCCTTATAATGAAGCGTCAGTGTAGACCACCAAATCCTCTATACCAATCGAAATTGTCAAAACTGGTGCTGATACTAATTGTAGGGGTTCAGATTTGAAGGGACCTTAGCCTGGCACAATACTCCTCTTCCGTTGCTCCGTTCGTCCGCCTGGGAACCTGCAACCAGTCACTAGGGCTTGGAAAAGCCCAGTGACCCTCCGACGATCAAGTTAGATGTAAGGAGAGTAGTTTAGATCTAGGGTTAGGGTAGAATGGCGTACCCCTTTAGGTTAGAATCCTTTCGTATTTATAGACCTATGTTTACTTGGCCTCCACGGAAGCGCGTGGGGGTCACGCTTAGGTAACCGCCTTCGGTGACGTCATAAGTGACGCACTGGATAAGGTGGTTACGAAGCACATGGCCATGGTGGTCCTGTCTACCACGTGGCACCCTTGGTCCCCCTCTGCTAGGTTACATTCCTTCAAGAGATCTCAACAGAAAGCATATCTCAGTTACGAACCGAGGCATTAACCGGAGGGCTAATACCATGCCGGTGAGAGTAAGAGTAATTTCAAGGGCTCGCCTGTATCCACCCACGGATCATACCAACTATGAGTTGTAGGTTACTGGAAGCCTATTTACCGAGGTTATAACCGAAGCCTCCACAATAGCCCCTCAAGGCCCTGGAGCTTTGCATCCCTGCTTCAGGGTCTTGATACCCTCTGGAAAATATTAAGCCTTGGTGAGAGTGCTCTCCTCGGTAAATTCCATTCATCCTACGCCGGTAGGGAGAACCACGTGTCAGCGATCGCCGAGATCTTAGGACGGTAAAGCTGTCTCGGCACGTGCCCTGTCAGTTAATTAGTACGAAACGTTGCTTCGGTGACACGCGTCATAATACCAATGGTTCGTTCGTTCGGCGCCTGTCCTCGGTGCAGACCCCTGAATTCTGACCGTTCGATGGATACACGTGTCAGAGATCTGACGGCTCGGTATTCGACGCTACGTTTCCCGCGCAGGTCTCCATCTCTTTCAGTATAAATAGGAGAGCCAGCGGTACATCGATCACTTTTCCTCGCTTCTGAAGACGAACCGCCGCCGCCGCCTGTTCTCAGCTTTCAACCGTGATTTTACGCAGTTCAGCCGCAGATCTCAGCACGAAACAGTGGTATGTTGATCCTTTTCATTGATGCTTCAAGTTCTAATAATTTCTTCGAGGTTTTTACGCCATTTTTATCTTGCATTAGTCATAGACTTCTTTCCGCTGCCTCTGGTCTGCGGCGGCGCTGGGATTCTCCAGCGCTATTCATAGTTTGCCCGAAGCCCACATTCTTCCCGAGCCCTAAATTCTTCCCGAGGCCTATATCCAACTTGAGACCATAGGAATAGCTTCAGACCTCCGAGGACCTGACCGAAGAGTAAGGCCTCGGCAGGACGACAGAGAAAAACGAATTCCGAGGAGAGATGACCAATTTAACCGACGGACTTCCCTGAGCATATAGCTAACGGGTTTTTACACATTCTTGTCTTTGCTAGGAAGGAGCGAATGGTCATTGAACTCTCCTCGGACAGTTCCAGCAGCTCGATTTCTTCTGCCACATTTGAGGAATTCTTTGAAGAGGTCCGCTCGCAAATCTTAAACCGAAACCCGGTTGACCTCATCGAACCCTTCGATCCTTCAAGAGCCCCGCCGACGATAACTACCTTCGACCCAAGTATGACGGAGATCCCCAGCACTTCTGACCACGGGCCTGGGCCGTTCGCCGACGCCCCAGAAGAGGTTCGTGGACGGAGGAGGCCCATGAGGCCCTGTCCTTATCAGAACCAATATTTTGATGGCACTTCGGCTGCCTATGCAGAGTTTAAGCGGGTTTATAGCATTCCACCGGACGTAGAGGTCCGCCTTCTGCCGAACAACAACCCGAGGGATCTTCCGCACCGAGAGGGGGCGCTGATCTTTCCCCTAATGGCAATAACCGAAGGGGGGATCAGATTTCCCCTTCACCAATTCGTTCGACGAGTCCTTAGGACTCTGAATCTTACCTCCTCCCAGCTTACGGTAAATTCATACCGAATCATAACCAGCATTATCGAATTGAGAAGGCAGTACAATCTGACCTTCGGGCTAGAGGAGCTATTTGGGGTATACCTGTTGGGCGTCAACCGCGAGCACGAAAGGTACTACCTGTCATGCCGAACAGGGTACGACAGTTTTTTAATCGACCATCTACCCGACTCGGAGGAATGGGCGAGCGTATACGTCTCGGAATCCGGGAATTTCATGTTCGGTCCCGGAGAGAGAGTGGACATTACCACCACGGTTCGATTTGACAACGGATCCCCTGGTCGGTAAAAGTTTAACTTCGATGCATCTGATACGTTCGTTTCTTCACGATATTTCGCATTTTTTGACCATGTATTCTCATTCATGCAGGTGAGGGCGTTGTGCGGACGCTTCGGGAGAGAGCCGTTCGGGCACAAATTACAGCTGCCTTTGCTATTCCAATAACCAGCCGCTACGCCCCTGATCTGCTAGGTTACGTTGCCTCTTACACCGGTTTTTTAAAGAAGAAGCCGAGGCAGCAAGGCGTTCCGAGAGCGGGCCGAGGACGCGGCCGAGGAGCTAGGATTGGAGTACGTGAGGGAAGAGCGGGGAGAGGGGAGAGAAGGGCAGAGAGGGAGCCCGAAGCAGAGGAGAGCGCGTCCGCACCCCGGGGAGTCATCCGCGAGGAGATTGACCGAGAAACGCCAGAAAGGACAGGTCTGAGCGGAGAGATGTCTGGCCGAGGCACTCGTGAGGTAATAAATTTGAGGCGTCAAAGGCCGAGGGGGCGAGGCCACGGCTCTACCGTCGGCACGCCCGGTGCTGGGACTTCAGGGGCACCTCCGGCCTCCCCTCAGGAGCCCCCGGAGAAGAGACAACGGGTCGAGAGCCGAGGGACGTCCGAGAAGGGCGCCAAGAAACTATCCTTATCCCCGAGGAGGAGGGACAAACCGGGGGAGCCGGGAATACCGGGGAGGAAGGGGGCGAATGGGTCAACCCCAGGGAGCTCCCATGGGCACCAGAGTTCCGTCATTTCACCGGTCGGCAAATTCATCATGCTGACTCTGTGAAGAACCTTGGCGTTGCATTCGGGATGCTAAGGGGAAGCATACTTCCAAGGGATGCCCGTGCTGTCGACGGTTTGACCGAGGACTTGACCGCGGAGATAGCGCAGGCCCTCTTTACCGTAAGTTTCACTTTTGGCTCCTTCGTCTTGAATATTGGGGTTGATTGATGATCTTTTTTTTGTCTTGCAGGCCGGTGCTCGGGCGCTTGTGGTGAACGACCGATTCAAGGAGCAGGAGCAGGAAATGGAGCTGCTGAAGAAGACCCTTGCTCAGAAGGAGGATGATTTGAAGGTGGCAAGGGAAACTTGTGACCTTTATCTGTCCGACTTCCAAAGGTGCGACCGGGAGCGGGTGGCTGCCGAGGAGAGGGCTACGAAAGCCGAAGAAGATGCTAACACTCTAAGAGCTACCGGAGCCCGGGAGGTGGAGTTTGCAAGGAACAAGGGCTACGATGAAGGCTGGGACGCAGCCGGAGTAGAATATAAGAAGCAGGTCTGGGAAATTGAGGCCGAGCTCTACAGAGATCGGTTCTTAGACGGGCTTCGGTACGGGCACGAAGCCTTGATCAACAAGCTTACTTTGCCAGAAGGTTCCGAGCTCTGGACCGTGCCTGAACCACCTCCTGAAGAGCTCGTGCCACCAGAGGAAGAAAGTGAACCGGTGCCGAACCCAGAGCCCTGAGCACTCTCTAAGCAATCTGACCCCAGCTCCCTTGCTTCCTGATGTACAAGACATGCTCCTGATGGATAAACACTTCTTTTCTTCTTTTCTTTTGAATAGTCGGTTGACTGGATGGCTCCGAACATTTGGAGTTTGCCATTCCAGTGTTTGTAAATGTTTTGATACCGATGCTTTAGTTGTTTTGCAAGTGAATGTTTTTCTTTTCTTGAAATTCATCTTCAACGTGCTTGTATGATTGGTTTGTTCTTTGGGTTATGGTGCCCCTGCTTTGGTGAAACTTGATTAATTTATAAAAACAAGTGTGACCGAAGCATTAACCGAAGATAATTGTCAATCATCAAAGCAGATCGTTTAGTTAAGAAGGGTGCTCGGATCCAGAGCCCCTGCTTTAGGTAGGGTCGGTGGGGGCCGAATCAAGAGCGGTTATAAATTCTGGGCTTGAACGCCCGTTCAATGAATGGACCTAGCGAGCGAACGCGAGATCGTGCTACTGCTAGGGGACGTAGGCTAGGTGTACGAGGGAGGATGGCTTGCGCCATAGGTTCGTAACACAGCGGGTCCGAGCAGTGGGAATCTTCTGGCGGGTCGGTTTAAGGGGCTCGGGGGAAAAGCCGAGTATCCTTAAAGCGAGTGGTCAGAAATCCAGATGACCAAAAAGGCTAGGATGACTTGGGGGGAATTATGCCCGAGGGTAATACCTTCGGTAGAGCAATATTCCTGAAGTCGGTATAAAACGGTCCGGGCAAGAACGGAACGAGTCAGTAATGTGAACAATCAAACTCAAATTTGTACGAATAGTGCCAATAGAAAGGAATTTTCATTCAATACGTGGAGTGCTGCTAATACATAGGCAAATTGCCTCCCATACTTTGTTAAGAGAAAACGTAACATAGGAAAGACTGAGAAGACTTCGGTAACCGAGCTTTATCGGTAAAACTTCTTCAAGTTGTTAGCATTCCATGTTTTGGCAATGGGGGAACCATCCATCTTTTCCAATTTGTAGTTTCCCGATCCGAGGTGTTTGAGGACTCGGTAGGGACCCTCCCAATTGGGCATGAGCTTTTTCTTCTTTGATTTCTCCACCACCTTCTTCCAGACAAGGTCGTCGGGCTTGAAAGACCTGAGGCGGACACTCCGGTTGTAACCCTTTGCGACCTCTTGTTGGTAGGAGGCGAGCTTGATTCTTGCATTTTCTCGCTCTTCTTCGGCTAGATCAAGGTCCAAGGCAATGCTGCCATCATTAACCGACTCTTCAAAATTTTCAGTGCGCATAGTTGGGAGTCCGACTTGGAGAGGGATGACCGCTTCCATGCCAAATGCTAAAGAGAAAGGCGTGCGACCAGTGGAGCGCCGAGGAGTAGTACGGTAGCCCCAGAGGACCCTAGGTAGCTCTTCTGCCCATTTTCCCCGTCGTGACTCGAGTCGTCGCTTGAGCCCGGATGAAATAGCTTTGTTTGCAGCCTCGGCCTGGCCGTTACCTTGGGGGTAAGCCGGGGTGGAAGTGTCCCATTTTATACCATACTCGTCAAGCAAGGCTCGGTACTTCTGTCCTGTAAACTGCCTACCATTGTCTGTAATTATGGCGAACGGTACACCGAAACGAGAGATGATGTTTCGTCATACAAAGCGGATGACGTCTGTTTCTTCGATGGTGACAAGGGGCTCGGCTTCGACCCATTTCGAGAAATAGTCAGTTGCGGTTAGGAGGAACTTGAATCCACCCGGAGCGACTGGGAGCTTTCCAACGATATCCATGCCCCATTGGGAAAAGGGCCAGGGGCTGGTGAGGGGGCTGATGTCCCGGGCCGGTTGATGGATAATGGGAGCGAACATCTGACACTTCTTGCAACGCTTGACAAACTCTTCTGAATCCTTCTTCATTGTTGGCCACCAATACCCCTGAGTGAGGGCTCGGTGGGCCAAGGACCGTCCACCGGAGTGGCAGCCGCTGTCGCCAGCATGAAGCTCTTCAATGATCCCCGGGACTTGATGGGGGTGTGCAACCAATAAGTATGGTCCGGTAAACGATCTTCGGTAAAGCTTGCCGTTGGGATTGAGCCAAAAGAGAGCGGCTTTGTTGCGGAGTCGGTGGGCTTCCTTTTTGTCAGCTGGGAGAGCATCATCTCTTAGGTAAAGGACAATTTCGTCCATCCAGCTTGGGCCGAGCTCTATGTTGAGTATCTCCTTGTTTAAGTCTTCTAGCTCGAAGCTGGGCTTGTCAATGGAATTAAAGGAAATAGAACGGTGTTCCGAGGATGAGCATGCCGAAGCGAGCCCTGCAAGGGCGTCGGCGTGGGCGTTCTGTTCCCGGGAGATGTGTTCGACTCTGATTGCTTTGAAGCGTTGAATGAGCTGGACTGCGGCGCTGAGGTAGGTACGCATGCGATCGTCCCGAGCTTCATATTCTTCGGATAGCTGGTTGACCACCAATTGGGAGTCACTGTAAACCACGAGTTCTTCGATGCCAATGGCTTCGGCAGTTTTGAGTCCGGAGATTAGTGCTTCATATTCGGCCTCGTTGTTGGAGGCCGGGAAGTTAATAGAGATTGAGCTTTCGTGCAGAACACCGGAGGGTGAGAGGAGGACGATGCCAGCACCGGCGCCTCGGCTGTTGGAAGCGCCATCGACGTACATTTTCCAGACATCTCCATGGAAGAGCTGCCATGCCGTGCTTGGATTGGCCTGAAGTAATGCCTCACTGCTTGGGGTGGGAGCCGAAGCGGTTGTGTTGGTCGGTGTGAGCTCGGCGATGAAGTCGGCAAGCACCTGAGCTTTGATAGCTGTCCGAGGCTGAAAGTGGATTTCAAAATTTGCAAGCTCGACGGCCCACTGAGAGATACGGTTGGAAAGATCGGCCTTCCGTAGGAGAGACTTAAGAGGGAATTCAGTAAGGACGATGATACGGTGAGATTGGAAGTAGGGAGCAAGCTTCCTGGATGCTGAGACGAGTGCAAGAACGAGCTTTTCTAATGGTAGGTAACGCGTCTCGGCTGGAGTCATTGTCTTGCTGGAATAGTAGATCGGTTGATGATCCCGATTCTCCTGGCGCACGAGGACCGAGCTGACGGCGTGCTGAGAGACAGCGAGGTAGAGGAACAAGTCCTCTTGGTCCCGAGGAGTGACGAGGAGGGGAGCTTTGGAAATGTACTCCTTGAGTTGTTGTAGGGCTCGGTCGCAGTCTTCTGTCCAATTGAAGCTCCGTCGGCTGCCTTTCAGAAGTGTGAAAAATGGCTGGCATTTATCCGAGGAGCGGCTTATAAATCGGTTCAAGGCTGCGGCCATG
The DNA here is from genome assembly GCA_019656835.1 of Rhododendron ovatum. Classification (NCBI taxonomy): domain Eukaryota; kingdom Viridiplantae; phylum Streptophyta; class Magnoliopsida; order Ericales; family Ericaceae; genus Rhododendron; species Rhododendron ovatum. The sequence continues at coordinate 23,856,595 of CM033792.1, read as the reverse complement.
CCGGTCAAACGTTGAACATCCTTCTTGTTGTGGGGGGCAGAGAGCTGAGTGATAGCAAGGATCTGGGAAGGGTCGGCCTCAATACCGCGTTGGGAGACGAGGTGGCCAAGGAATTTGCCGGAGCTAACACCGAAGACGCACTTCTCGGCATTGAGGCGGAGCTTGTGTTTCTTGAGTATCTCAAAGACTTCGGTGAGGTGGGTAAGATGATCACCGGCACGCAAACTTTTAACCACCATGTCGTCGATGTAGGCCAGCATAGTGTCGCCGATCAGTGCTTCGAACATCTTGGTAATCATTCTCTGAAAGGTGGCCCCGGCATTCTTGAGACCGAAGGGCATAACCAGGTACCCGAAGATGCCGTGGGGGGTAATGAAAGCCGTGTTCTCAACATCGCCTTCACTCATGGCAATCTGGTGGTAGCCTCGGTAGGCATCCAAGAAGCTAAGGCGTTCGTGACCGGAGGTGGCGTCGACGAGCTGGTCGATACGGGGGAGTGGAAAGAAATCCTTTGGGCAGGCGTCGTTAAGGTTTGAGTAATCAACACAGACTCGCCATTTACCGTTCTTTTTCTTGACGACGACGGTGTTGGCCAACCACTTAGGGTACTGAACTTCTCTGATTGCCCCTGCGTTCAAGAGTCGGTTCACTTCTTCAATGACTGCTTCGGAATGATGAGGGGAGGACCGTCGTGCCTTCTGCAAGACCGGGCGTTTGGCTCGGTCGATGTTGAGCTCGTGGCAAATGAAGGAGGGGTCGATTCTAGGCATCTCGTATGGGGTCCAAGCGAAGACTTCAAGGTTACGGTTGAGAAAAGCTACCGTTTCATTCCGCTCAGTGTCACTAAGTGAGGAACTGACAAGGAAAAAACGGGAACCGTCCTCGGTTATTGGGATGGTGGCTACGTCCTCTGTAGTTTTTTCGTCGGGGGATCTACCGACGTCTTCCAAGATTGGGGCCTCGGGGACTTCAATGAGGTTAATCTGAGAAGTCTGTTTGTTACTTCGGACGGCGTTGATGTAGCATTTCTTGGCCGCTGTTTGATCTCCGTACAAATCTTCCTGTTGCCCATGAATGCCAATGAAACGGACCACTTGGTGATAGGTGGAGGCAATTGCCTTGAGCCTATGCAACCAGGTGCGTTCGACAATGGCGTTGTATGGGCTCGGGACGTCGACTACTACAAATTCCATTTCCAGAGTTACTGAACCGGCACGAACAGGAAGAGTGATCGTACCGATGGGCCAGACAGGAGCTCCGCTGAAGCCGATAAGAGGAACTTCGGAGAGATGGAGTTCGGTGTCGGGTATCTTCAGTTCCTTGAACAGAGAGTAGTACATTACTTCAGCCGAGCTGCCCTGGTCCACGAGGACGCGTCGGACGTTGAAAGTTCCGATGCGTAGCGTGACCACGAGGGCGTCGTTGTGGGAGAGCTGGATGCGGTCGAGATCCTTATCGGTAAACGTTATCGTCCATTTGGAATCGCCGTCGGTTCTTGGGCGCTTTGGTTCGGGACCGACCATCATGACCTGCTTGGAGGAGGAAGCTTCGGTTAGGTCAGCTCGGATGATGCGGGCGGCTTCGGGGTTTAAGGGACCGTGAATGACATGGATTGTCCGAACTTCTTCCTCGGTATTCGTTTCGGTCCTTTGTGCTCGAGCCGCTGTCTTTTCTTGATCAATGAAGTTGCCGAGGTGGCCAGCAGCAACAAGTTGCTCCAAGTATGCCTTGAAGGGCTTGCATGCTGTGGTGAAATGACCTTGTTCGCTGTGGTAGCTACAACGCACAATGGGATTCTTGATTTTGCCGTTTTCGGTTCCCATCTTTTGATTTGGGAAGGAGAAAAAGGGCTGATCCTTTACTTGGTCAATGATTCGGTAGATTGGTATGGTGAAGACGGTTTTTTCAGCGTTGAAATCGCTGGGCTTCGGTCCTCTTCTCGGTGACTGCTTGATGGTATTAACCTGCTTCTTTGGAGTTGAGACAGGTGGGGGAACCGGTGTGGAAACCGAGGCGTTTGTTGGCTTTGAACTTGTCGGCTTCCCGATACCTCTCTCTGCCTTCGATTCAATGAGCTGGCACCACCCTTCGATACGAGTCATGAGGTCCTTCATTGAGTTTGGCTTATGGCGAGCGAGGTTGTCATAAACTTGCTCATCTTGGGAGGTCAGACCGAGCTTGAATCCTCGGGCAGAGATGACGCCGTTGCAGCCCTCTATTTCATTGAACAGCTCCCAGTAACGACCGGCGTATTGCCGAAGCGTTTCATCGCTTCTCTTGCGGAGGGCTAAGAGGGAATCGATCTCCTTCTCATGTTTGTTGCTTGTTACAAATCGGGCCATGAAGGCGTCGCAGAGGGAGTCAAATGAGGAGATTGACCGAGCCGGGAGTTGATTGAACCAACTGAGACCTAGGTTACCGAGACTCGCAGGAAACACTTTGCATAAGAAGGCGTCGTCCGAGGGTTCATTCCGAAGAAACAAAGACATGACGAGTTTATATTGAACCAAGTGGGTGTACGCCTCGGTCTTGCCGTCGTACTTGGCAAACTTGGGTTGGGTGAATCCTTTAGGTGGGGTAACCGAGTCGATCTCTCTCGTAAAGGGAGAGGTCGTGAGTCGTGCAAGTCGTGCGTCGCGATGAGGTCGGATCGAACGGTCGGGACCGTCTGGACGCTCAGTCGCTGTACGCTTCTTGGGGACAAGTTTGTCCAATCGTTTATATTCCTTTTTATCAGGGGCAGTACTAACCGATTTCCTGGGAAAGCGGTCCTGGCGGTGGTGGCGGTAGCTATCCCGAGCAGAGGGCTCGAGGCGCTCGGTGATTGGGCTCCTACTGTGTGCCCCGGCTGGGTTTGTGATGATGGGGCTTCTGGCTCCGGGGCCCTTTAGGCGCTCGCGGTATCCCCTGGTCTGGATCTCTACAAGGCCGTCATCTCCCCTGGGCGCCCTTGTGAGGCTAGGGGTAGATTCCTGGCCTGTCTTGCCCACCTGGACCGAGTGAGTGGAGGAGGCAGAGACGCTCCCAGCACCGAGCCTTTCGAAGGCCGATGGTCTCCTTCGAAGTTGCACGGGGGAGCGGGAACGGTCTCTGTGCGATGCGTCTCTTGGGGCTCGAGTGTCTGCAGCTCTGGGTGACTCGAGACGATCTTTGGCGGAAGGGCGAGACCTATGCTCTAGCAGGTGGCCGACTTCATGACTGCGAGGGGATGTGCGACGGTCCTTTCTTCCGCCGTGGCTTCCGGAGGAATGAGATGGAGAGATTTGGAGGAGATGTTTAATCTCTGCCAATTCATCCCTCACGTGACGGTCGCGCTCCATGGCAGTCGTGAGGTCATCGATCTTCCGCTCGAGGTGGCGGACGTAGGAATGAAGCTCGGAGGATGGACCTGCTTCTGGTCCTCCGGCGCCGATTCCTATTGATACGTGAGTTTTTCCCAGGGCGGCTGCTCCGCCGGAGGCCGGGCTGTGATCCACGAGGGAACCAAGTCCGTGGGTGGTCCCTCCGTGGTGAGCGTCATCGATTTCGACCATATTTGAACCAGGAACCGTCGAATGGAGCAGAAGGAAGAGTGAGGATGTTGGATTGATGGCTAGATCCCCAGCAGAGTCGCCAATTGTAGGGGTTCAGATTTGAAGGGACCTTAGCCTGGCACAATACTCCTCTTCCGTTGCTCCGTTCGTCCGCCTGGGAACCTGCAACTAGTCACTAGGGCTTGGAAAAGCCCAGTGACCCTCCGACGATCAAGTTAGATGTAAGGAGAGTAGTTTAGATCTAGGGTTAGGGTAGAATGGCGTACCCCTTTAGGTTAGAATCCTTTCGTATTTATAGACCTATGTTTACTTGGCCTCCACGGAAGCGCGTGGGGGTCACGCTTAGGTAACCGCCTTCGGTGACGTCATAAGTGACGCACTGGATAAGGTGGTTACGAAGCACATGGCCATGGTGGTCCTGTCTACCACGTGGCACCCTTGGTCCCCCTCTGCTAGGTTACATTCCTTCAAGAGATCTCAACAGAAAGCATATCTCGGTTACGAACCGAGGCATTAACCGGAGGGCTAATACCATGCCGGTGAGAGTAAGAGTAATTTCAAGGGCTCGCCTGTATCCACCCACGGATCATACCAACTATGAGTTGTAGGTTACTGGAAGCCTATTTACCGAGGTTATAACCGAAGCCTCCACACTAATCGTTTCTTCAACTCAAGAAAACTGTTCTCACACTCATCAGACCATAAAAATTTCACATCTTTCCTAGTCAACTTTGTCATCGGCAAAGCAATAGCAGAAAAGCCATGAATAAACTTCTGATAATAACCCGCCAAGCCAAGAAAACTTCGAATCTTTGAAACGTTTTTGGGACTCTCCCAATTAACCACCGCTTCTATCTTCTTAGGGACCACACAAACTCCATCAAAAGAAATCACTTGCCCCAAGAATTCCACCCTATCCAACCAGAACGTACATTTGCTAAGCTTCCCAAATAAATGATTGTCATGTAAGACCTGTAACACGATACGTAAATGATCCTCATGTTCCTCCTTGGTGTGAGAATATATCAGTATATCATCGATAAACACAATAACGAAAGTATCCAAGAATGGCTGAAATACCCGATTCATCAAATCCATGAAAACCGCTAGAGCATTGGTCAAACCGAACGGCATAACCAAAAACTCATAATGACCATACCTGGTACGAAAAGCTGTCTTTGATACATCATTGTCCCTTACCTTAATCTGATGATAGCCCGATCTCAAATCAATTTTGGAGAATATTGTAGCCCCGTGCAATTGATCAAACAAATTATCTATCCTCGGCAATGGATATTGGTTTCAAACTGTCACCCAGTTCAACTGTCGATAATCGATACACATACGCATGGAACCATCCTTTTTCTTGACAAATAAGACTAGTGCACCCCACGGCGATATGCTAGGCTGAATGAAACCCCGATCTAGTAATTCCTTCAACTGCACTTTCAATTCAAGCAACTCTGCCAGCACCATGCGATACTTAGTAATAGATATCGGATTAGTACCCGGCAATAATTCAATAGTGAACTCAACCTCACGGTCTGGCACGATACCCAGCAACTCATCCGGAAATACATCCGCAAACTCATTAACAATTGGTATCTTCTCTAGTGTAGGTGCTTTCTTTTCAGTGTCAACCACATAAGCAATATACCCCTTACAACCCTTACTCAACAAGGATTTGGCCTTAAGTGCCGAAATAATACAAGTAGAACTCACTACTGAATCACTACAGAATTTCACCTTATCACTATTTGGCAACTGAAATATAATTTCCTTACTAAAACAATCCATGACGGCATGATACCCCGACAAAAAATCCATACCCAAGATCACTTCAAAGTCAGTCATATCTAATGGCAACAACTCTACCAATAACCTCTTTCCCCCAACCACCAATCCACAACTTGCGTAACACACATTAACAACTACTACCTCACCCACCAGTGTAGAAATAGCTAAAGCAATATTTAAAAGTTTAGCAGGCTTGTCTAAATGTTTAATGAAAGCATTAGATGCAAAAGAATGCGTAGACCCAGGGTCTAGCAACACACGTGTATAAGTGCTAGCAACAACCAAAGTACCTGTCACTACCCTTTGCGAAGCCTGTGCCCCTTGAAGTGTGATTGCAAACACTCTACCTGTTGCTGTAGAATTACCGGCTCCTCCACCTCTACCACCTTGCACACTACCCACAGAAGATGCCGCCGGCATTGGTGCCCGAGGACATTGCATCGACATGTGCCCAAACTCACCACAAGTATAGCACTTGACGCTCTTAAGCGCACTTGGACAATCCCTCTTCAAATGATCCGTAGACTAGCAACCGAAACATTGACGAGACATTGTCGTAGCACCACTCACTGTCTGTCGGTTAGTCTCTTGTCCTGACTTCCCTTTCCACCACCCCGTGGAACCCCCTTGTGATTTCCCGAAATCTTGAGTTCTAATAAGCTGAGATTTTTTACCCCCACCTTTGCTAGTACCTCCTCCAGACTTACCAAATGCTGCTCCTTCTGTCTTACTTTTCTTGTATGACTCCCGGCTATCATTATAGTCCTGAATATCCTTCCCTACCCTCCTAGCCATTTCCACCAACCAAGCATATTCCTCTTGTTCATAGGTAGTCAACCTTGTAGCTACCTTCGATGAAAGCCCTTTTCGGAATCGCTGACATCTTTTCTCTTCTGTATTCACCAAGTCTGGAGCATATTTCAACAATTTTGCAAACCTAGCTTCATACTCTGGAACAGTCATACTGTTCTGCCTCAATTCAATAAATGCCGCTTCCTGGTCCAACTTCCAACTCTTCGAAAAATAGTGATCATTGAACCTTTTAATAAAGCGCTCTCATGTCACCACTCGCGATACCGCTGGTATAACTCCTGGCAGAGGGGCAGTCCACTGCCTCTCAAATGACTCCCACCGATCCCGAGCACTACCTTTCAAGCTAAAAGTTGCTAATGTCACCTTTTGTGCGTCGGTCACTCCCATAGCCTTCAACACCCGCTCCATAGATTTAAGCCATTCCTCAGCATCACTGGGGTCAATTGCCCCCTCAAACTCCATAGTGAATAGCTTTTTGAACCTTTCAAGTAAACCAGTGCCCATTCCACGAGTCATTGCCTCTGTAGTCTGCCATTCCATAAGAGGTGCTTGTTGTTCTGTAAGCAAGGCTACAGCCGCAAGAAGTTTATCAGCATCCCCCACAACCAGCTGCTGTAAAGAAACTTCAGATTGCTCAACCTCATCATCACCAGACGCAGCGTCCTCAGCATGAACTGTATGCTCCGAAGCCATTTCTCAAATATCTGTTCCAATAACTTTAACAACCAATAGCAAACGCAATTTTAGAGATATAACTCACCCGTTAGTCAATCCTAACTCTACACAAGAAACACAAAACCCTTATGGTCCACTACTGAACTCCTAACCGACCCCAAACTCAGAGTCTAGAAAGTACTAGCTCTGATACCAAGTTGTCACGCCCCGTCCCGGAACAACACCCGAAGTGGGCCATGTGGCATTCCACACCAAAGAACAAAATCTAAACGATAAACCGTACACATAACAGAGTAAAACCCCAGCGGAAGACTTAACTTTAATATAAATAAGGTGTCAACAATTTTACAAACTTACATAGTACATAAGTTGCTGCCTCCTATCCCAACATAAGTAATTAAACATTAACAGAGTTCTGCACATAATTAAAAACTAGAAATCATAAAGTACTTGACAACCTTAGTCACAAAATGAGTTTAACAAAAATTAGAGTTTGACCCATTACAACCAACTCGACCTAAAAACACCAACATTCGATACTAATCCAAGTGTCCCCAAAATGCCGACCGATAGTGGACCAACTCTATGACCACTTGTAACCTGGCAATCCAAAAAGGAAAACAGAGTGTGTGAGATATAGAATACATTCAATAAAATACTACAATACCCAAAGGAATATCTCACTTGAACGTAGTTCACATAATTTCAGCTTATGTACTCAAAAAGACAACACACATATAATCACAACATATGCGGTGGCACGTCTGCCATAATCCCATATACCCCAGGAATGGTGTTCCACACACCATGCTCCCAAATACCGTTAATTAGGCGGCATGGCTTACGACATGATGTGCCTCACACACAAACCTTCAGTGGTATAATCAACATACAACAAACATGCATAACATTAGCTAAATCCCAAATAGCATGATACACAACCACCACCATGTTATACCTTATTGAACATAACCATATCAAACACACTCACCTTTGTGTCGACCGAAGTATGCCAAACTAAGGTTTCGGCACCTCCTGAATGACCGGCTCTTTACCTAGCCACAAGTTAACTCATATTAGTTACTAATTCAACGAATACTTGGCACAAGGTTATAAAGCTAATAAGAAGCTAAACAATGTCTAACGGATACAAATATATCTAAGTCAATACCTAAAAGTGTCCCACGATAAGTGTGAAACTCAAACACTACCCAATTCTCCAAAAATACAACATTCCACGACCAATCTGTCTTAGAATGATCATAACATTTAATAGGTTTAGAACTAGTTCATGAGACCACCACCGTTAGAAATTACACTTCCGGTACATGAATTTTGATATAAAGTTTTCCCAACATAGAGTCCGGACGACAAAGTTATGCTCGTCCGAAATTACTCACACAGCTGTCCAAAATTATAGATTTTGCACGTCCACCAACTTCAAACCAAAAACTGATTTAACCTATAACAAAACAAGCCACAAACCCTACATATTCCAAAAGGCATACAAGTCCAGTTTCTAAATAAAAAATCAGTGTGCAAACTCAATACCCGAGCTAAAAGATATGACTATTTTTTCCAAGATGTGTCGGTGCCTCAAATACAAAATTGAGCAGGATCACACCAACTTGAAAACTCCACCAAACCTAGAATATACATCTAATAAACTCCAAATTTGGTACACACCATTATCACTCATCAAAGTTCATCCCTCATTTTCCCCTGATTTTTCACAACAAAGGAACCTAGTCAAAATCACCCCCGAACTCAGAAATTCTGAGCAGAGCAACACAATTTCCACCAGAGCAGTTTGTGTTCGAAAATTCATAAAAAATCAAATACTTAATACTTTTTAGAAATTCCAATGCCAAAACATCACTAATTTATCAATGTTTCAAACCCAAAAGGACCCATAACCAAGAGGATTGTTTAACCATAAAAAAATTGATGAAAGACGCAGCTCTGTAAGCCATTTGCTCAAAAATAGGAATCCCACCACAGCTTGGTTTATGATTTTTATCTTTTTTCATATTTCTCAAAAAATTCTAAAAATTTACCACAATACAATAGACACACTATTGAACCATTAGTAAAAATACCATAAATTAAAAAGTTTTCTAGATACCTTGAATAATTTCGTGAAGAAAAACTAGGGTTTTTCTCCTCTTTCTCTTCTCCTCTTCCCAACCGTCTCTCTCTCTCTCTCTCTCTCTCTCTTTCTATACACATACGAGAGAAGAATGGGAGAAATATCTCCCTAGGATATTTGTAAACCTATATAAAGATTATCATGTGCAAGCGAGACCTATTGTTAACTTATGTTCTAATTGCAAATCACCTATAAGACCCTCGCAAGTTCTATTGTTTACGGTTTTTAACCCCAAAACATATAGTTCAATTAAAAGTAATTAAAATACCAAAATATCCGGGGTGGGTATTACATTGAGACATTTCAACCCCAAGAAAATATTTCAATTGACCAAGGTCCTTCATTTCAAACTCACTGGACAAATAACTCTGAAGAGCTGCCTTCTCTTCAGGATCATTTCTTATAACCACTATGTCATCAACATATACAATAAGGGCAATAATCTTACCATCCTATTTCTTCAAGAATAAAGTGTGACTGAATTACTTTGATGGTATCTAAAGGCTCTCATGGATTTTGTGAACCTACCGAACCAAGCTCTCGGAGACTGCTTCAACCCATACATAGATTTCTTTAATTTGCACATGTTTTGATAGTGTACTTCTGGTATTATGCAACCCGGTGGTAGATCCATGTATACTTCTTCAGACAACTTGCCATGTAGGAAGGCGTTTTTCACATCAAATTGTTGTAATGGCCAATCCAAGTTTGCAGCTAGGGACAACAAGAGTCTTTCTGTGTTGATCTAAGCTACTGGTGCAAATATATCTGTATAATCTATCCTATAGGTTTGGGAGTACCCTTTTGCCATCAGCTTTGCTTTAAAGCGTTCAATCGTGCCATCTGCTTTGTGCTTCACAGTATAAACCCATCGACATCCAACTGGTTTCTTCTTCGGTGGACGGTCAACAAGTTCCCAAGTGTCATTCCGCTGCAAAGGCTACATTTCTTCATTCATAGCGGCTTTACACCTTGGGTCAGCTAAGGTTTCTTGCACACTGTTAGGAATAGATACAACAGATAATTGATTTACAAATGACTTATTCGATTCTGACAAGTAATGGTTAGACACAAAAAGACTCATGAGGTATTTAACTTTACTAGAAAGTTCAGGTTCATATGTGGGTTTAGGAATACCTCTGGTTTGACGTGGTCGGAGTTGCTTTCTAGACAGTTCGGACCCTAAATTGGGAACATCCTTAGCAAACGATTGATGTGGTGTTTCTGGTGTAAAGGATTCGTATAAAGATATATCATCTAGATGATGTTCCTCACGTTCTTCACCGCTGTGATAACCATTGCTGTGGTGTTCCATTCCGCCGTGGTGTTCCTCACTGTTGTGATGTTCCTCACCGCTGTGGTGTTCATCACTATGATCAAATTCACTCACAATCCTGTTTCCAGGTTCAAGCTCATTCGTATCTAACTTCTCAGGTTCAGGGATTAGAAGATCATAGTCTAGAGGCTCATAGTTTATACTTTGAACTTCTTCTTGGTTCCCCCCCTTTGAAGCTCAGACTTAGAGGAATAATACATAGAGTCTTCATGAAAAACAACATCTAATGTCACAAACATCCGTTTGGTTGGAGGGTGATAGCAGCAATACCCCTTTTGATGAGTAGCATACCCTAGAAAGACACATCCCAATGCTCGAGGTGTCAACTTGTTGCGCTGATGTTTATGAAGATGTACAAATGCTACACAACCAGAAATATGGGGTGGTAAGTTGGGGACAGCTAGAGTAGTTACCGCTTCAAAGAGAGCCTGAAATGGTGTCTAAAATGAATAGTGCTGGAAGGAACTCGGTTGATCAAATATGCGGTAGAGGTAAGTGCATGTCCTCGATATGATAAAGGCATATGTGCTTCTATCAATGAAGCACGTTCAACCTCTAGCAAGTGACGATTTTTTTGCTTCGCCACCCCATTCTGCTGGGGTGTATCGGGACAGGTAGTTTGATGAATGGTCCCATGAGCTTCCAAATATCGCTTCAATTCAGAACTCACATATTTACCTCCATTATCACTACGGATCATCCTATCAAATTTCTAAATTAACAAGTTAACTTCACTTTTAGATTTCATTAAGCATACTCAAGTCATCCTGGTTTAGTCATCAATAAAAGTAACAAACCAACGCGACCCATCCAAGGTAGTAAATTTAGATGGACCCCAAACATCAGAATGTATGATCATAAAAGGGAGTGGGCTTTTATTTAAACTTAATGGAAAAGAAGTGCGATGGCTCTTGGCGAGTTCATAGACATCACACTTAAAACTAGTAACATCAAACTTTTCAAATAAACTAGGGAACAACTTCTTCAAATAACCAAAGGATGCATGCCCCAGGTGTTGATGCCACAGGCATATCTCAGATTTATTCTTCTTCCCCTCAGAACCTCATGTTGTCAAAGCTTGATGCAACTTGGCTGAACTCTTTGACACCAAGTCCAAATAATATAGCTTCCCTCGCCTAACACCAAAACCAATCGTCTGCCTTTTTTGGATATCCTTAAACACACAAGATTCAGGCCAAAAAGTAACGACACAAGATAAGGCAGTGGTTATTTGAGAAACTGACAAAAGATTATAATCTAAAGAGGGAACAACCAAATTAGAGTCCAAATTCAAAGTGTCAAAGAGGGACAATGATCCTTCCCCAACAATTGAGATCGAGGTACCATTGGTAGTAGAAACAAAACTTTGTGAGGAAGGTTTAAGAGTGACTTGTTGATAAGTGCATAAATATGCCTATTTACACCCCCTAACTTAGGCTTGTTGCGCTACTTGGGGTTTGATATCTGTTAATTGCGTTTCAGGACTCTTGATGCCAATGGATAACATTTAGAGCTAAAGCGCAAATTTGAAATCTATTTAGTGTCAAAGCGAAATAGGGCCGATGAAATTTATCAAATTCCTAGATAAATGAAAGAGAGATGCACTAGATAAAAGTCCTAACTACAATCAAGATGCACTGGAAATTGGCCGATGAATTGGGCCCACTAATACTTGTTTCGGGAAAAACATTAAAAGGTGGAATTGGGAACCGACTACGGGGACTATTAAAGAAAATAAAAAAGAGGGGTTTGGGATTATTTTTATAGCCGTTCACTTTTCGAAGGCAGAAGACGAAGAATGGGATTGCCATCAGGACGATTTTTCTAAACATTAAGTGGCAACTTTAGATTACGTTGTTTTTCTTGAGAGCTCTTTTTCCCTTCAAGTTTTTGAAGCTTTGTTCAAATACATGCACTCCGATAACTCATATTAAGTTTTGTTCTTTATTAAAGTTGTTCGTGGGTTCTTGTTTCATTCATATCTTCTGTTTGTTTTATGTCTTGATCAATAGAAGCATGTTTCAATTTAGGTTTTCTTTCGTTTCTTGCTTGATAATGAGTGAATAGTCGTATAGGTAGGGTCGTGGGGGAATTAGCACATCGTGGCCAGGTCAGATGCGTTCTGCTCCTATTTCAACATAATACAGAAACGACAATTTTAGGTTAATAAAGTATTTCCGTTAGATGAACTCGGGCATTGTTGCAGCCCATGTAATGGGGGACCAAAACTTATTCTCCGCTGCACATGGGTAAACGACGACCATAAAGGTCCGCATTTTACGGGGTATCTTTTTCTCTCAAAGTTGAACGCTTTTAAGAATACCGAATGGAGCAAATAAGTCCAGGACTGGTTGCGAGTGATATGAACCCTATGATCGTACCTCTCTTTTAATTATTTGAAAAACCAAACAATTTCCTAGGTTTAGTTAATCTTTCATCAATCGACAAGGGGTGGCTACCTAAGAGTTAGTTTAAATAGGTAACAACTTGAGTTTTGAGTCAGCACACATTACCGTCTTTGTGGATTCGACTCCGGTCTTACCGAATATTGTGCTGCATCGGTCCCAGCCCTACGCTTGGGACAACCCATTATTTTAGGTCTAGGATTTCGTCAAGCATTTTTGGCACCGTTGGCGAGGACGGTAACGTGTGTTAAGTATTCGGGTTGTTATTTTTGTTTTCTTTTTAGTTCTTATTTTGAGTCATCATAGGTAGAGGTAGGCAATCCTCCATCGTAGGAAAACAATCACCTCTGAAGCCTAAGTACTACCGCGATAACACCAGGTATTTAGTCACCATAGAAAGAGAGCCGTCGGAAGCAGTGGAGGACATGTTAGTCAGTGGTGAGTCTTTTAACATCGATGGCCTTTTTGTCGATTTAGTAATCAAACCACCAGTGGCAGAGCAGAAGTCGATGCGTGAGCACATGCATTTGGTGAGGACCACTCCTCTTGGACCAATTGTTTTGCCAATAGAGACGGTGGAGGCATGCAATGCTTTCACCATCTAGCCTAGTACCCCGAATGCCCTTCCCCTCTTCTACAAGAGGGAGAATGAGGATCCGTATGACCACGTCCGCTATTTTGAGGGGTTGATGTGCACCTTTGCCATCACTACTCAGTGGGAGAATGCTTGCCTTAAGCTTTTCCCAGCCTCGCTTAAAGATAGTGCGGATAAGTGGTTACGGATGCAGAAGGCGCAATCTCTCACGATGTGGGCTGCTGTCTGAGATCTCTTTTACAAGAAATATTTCTCGGAGAGTAAATCAAAGCACCTGACTCGCCAAATACAATCTTATAAGTAGAAGAAGGACGAGTCGTTCTTTAGGTGTTAGGAGTTTCAAGGACTTGCTATTGTCCTTGCCACACCATGGGTTTGTAAAGCACCAATTGGTGTCTTTCTTATATTTGGGCCTGAATATTACGACGGCCCAGCGATTGAGTACCTCTGTAAGGAGGAGGATTTTCTAGACAAGTCCCCGAATGATGCGTGGGATTCTCTAGAAGAGTTGGCCGAGAAACATCGGAGTTGGGAACCTTTTGACCTCAGTGATAGGGCCAAGGCCGCACAGGGACCCAATGGTTCTGGCATTTTTCCATTGAGTGTGTGAGAGCATAATGTTCAGTCTCAACTCGATAAGATGTCTAAGCAGTTAGAGGACTTGAAACTTAAACAAATCTAGCAGGTGAATCAGTTAAGAGTGGAGGAGGTGTGTGTTTTGTGTGAGTGTCTGGGACATCTAGTCACTACTTGCCTCGCATTTCCCATTGTTAAGGACGCATACCATTGCAACCAGGCTGAGGTAAACGTGCTTAATCAGCGTTGAGACCTATACTCAAATACCTATAATCCAGGATGGGCCCAAAACTCACTTCTGGGTTGGAGGGGTCAAAAAGCCCCGGTGCAACCCTAGGCACCACCTCAGCAGCAAATTGAGCAGTTCTGGCTTCCTCAAGGCCAAATGACTCAATTTCGTTACCCACCTCAGAATTAGCAGGGGTTTGGTCCTTCGTCTTTTGGACCACCCCTAGGCATAAACCATTCCCTGCAGGATAAACAGATTGATGATATGATGAAGGCTCTCATGCAGTCTCAGATAAGCTTCATTGAGCAAACCAAGCAGGCAATTGGTGACATTAGGACCCAGTTGACGGCGGTAGTTGGACAAGTCCAGTAGGAGAAGGTAAGGTTTCCCTCTCAACCTTAAGTCAATCCCGCCGGTACTCATTTTGTGGGCGATTCCTCTGGCCCAAGTAATTTGAATCCCAGTCTGGAAGAGGCTAGGGCGATCACCACTCTCAAAAGTGGGAAGGAGATCGACAAGACAATTTCTCCAAAACAAAAATCGGTTCCACCCCTGGAGCCGGTGACTGCACTAGTAGTTTCTCCAGACTTGGGAAGTGTTCCTAAGGAAGAGGAACAATCGGAGTCTCTTGAAGTGGCGGTGCTTGCTTTTGCAGCCCCCACGACTCCATTGCCACCCGTTGCTCCATATCCCAATCGCTTGGTGGCGAAACCCAAAAGTCAAAATGAACTTCCAGATGCTTGAGCTATTCAAGAAAGTTCAGTTGCCTATCTCCTTGATGGAAGCCATTGACGTCACTCCTCAGTTTGCGAAGGTTTTGAAGGATCTGTGTACTTCAAAATGGAGAACTAAGAGTCAGTTAGGAGCAGGTGAGCTCCATTCTCCAGGCCCAATATCCCAACCAAGTGTAAGGACCCAGGTTATCCCACCATTCATTCCTATAGCTATTGTAGGCCAGAAGTTCGATATGACTTTGTTGGATTTAGGAGTAAATGTCAACTTGCTCCCATATTCGGTATACTCGAGGCTTGGCCTTGGCGATTTGAGAGCTAGACCGGTCACGCTATAGTTGGCTGACCGGAGTGTAAAAGTTCCGAAGGGGGTAGTGGAGGATGTTCTGATTTAGGTGGACGAGTTCCTTTTTTCAGTCGACTTCATTGTCTTGGATACATGCCCGATACCAAAGGTCTTTGCTTGACGATTTCCTGGTCCTAAATTAATGGGTTGCCCCAAGCGTAGGGCGGAGACTAACGTAGCACAATATCCGGTAAGACCGGAGTCGAATCCACAAAGACGGTGATGTGTGCTGACTCAAAACTTGGGTTGTTACTGATTAAGCTGGCTCTTAGGTAGCCACCCCTTGAATTGATTGAGATTAACTAAAACCTAAGAAATTGTTTGGTTTTTCAAATAATTAAAAAGGAGGTATGGTTGTAGGGTTCTTAGCACTCGCAACCAGTCCAGATTAAACCTGTTCCATTCAATGTTCTTAAAAACGTTCGACTTTAAAGAGAAAAAGATACCCCGAAAGATGCATAGCTTATGGTCACCGTCTACTCATGCGTAGCGGAGAATGAGTTTTCGTCTCCCATTCTCCTATTCACATGGGCTTCGACAATGCCCGGGTTCATTTACCAGATGTTCTTTACTAACCTAAAATTGCCTTTTCTTTATTGTTTGAAAATAAGAGCAGTGTCCGGATTGTTCATAGTGTGCTAATCACCCCACGACCCTACCTATATGACTACTCACTCATTATTAAGGAAGAGACAAAAGAAACCCAAGTTTGGAACATGCTTCTATTACACAAGATGAAAAATAAACAAAAGATCTAATAAGTTAAACAAGAACCAACGAACAAACTTTATAAAGAACAAAAATTAAAATGAATTACCGGATTGCGAGTAATTAAACAAGACTTCAAATAACTTGGTGGAAAGAAAAATTTGGAACAAAACAATATTCATGGCAGCATGCCTTTTTTTTTAAAAGTCAGTACTTCCTCTGACTTATATAGGAGTAGGGTTTTAATCCCCTAATAACATAAAAGGCTCTTGGACTTCACATTATAAGACATTAGCCATTTAACTTCAAAGGACTTTGCATTTTGATCCAGAACTTCTATAAATTCTTCTTTTTACCCAAAGTCTTGGACAACGGGCTCGAGCTATCTATAAACATAAAAACACATAATAAAAATCAGTTAACGAAAATAAAGGACTAATAAATGTAGATTGGAGAGCCAAAATATATATATTTTGGCACTTATCATGCCCCACAACTTACACTTTGCTAGTTCTCGAGCAAAGAAAATGAAAAAGATGAATTCTAGCTATGCCATTTTCATAGGATTCACGATTGCACTTAGCCCGTGCAACAAGCATTTTAAACCCCTAGGCAATCTCCAGAGGATGAGTGAAGTCTCGTGAGGGTTTACAGCAATAAACACCCACAAACACTGTGAATTCTTTTCACACAAAATCCGAAAACTTGTAAGACAACTCAATAATATCTCAAGCAAAGAATATGAAGCTATCGTAAAGAAATAACGGGTATAAGCAGTTCTAGATACTATCAAGTAAAAAAAATAAGTCATGGCACCTATATCAGCATGTGTTAACAAGGGCTTCGGTCACAAGTGAAAAATAACTAAAAGTTCTCTCCGGACCGAGTCTTGACTTCAAATCTCACCGTGTCATGCACTCAACAAATGAAATCACTCGAAACAAGATGCATATTACTCTCAATATGTGCGGGCGAAAATTATGTAAATGAAAGCAAAGTATCTTGCACAAATTGACACGAAAAGAAAGCTCTATAAAGTGGACACACGATCTCATAAAAGGAATATCAAGTGTTGGAAACTCTCTCTCTAACCACCAATTCACAGGCCATTGTTCATAGGATCAAATATGACTTCAATTCCAGTTATAACGTCAGGTAAAGGAAAATATTTAAAGGCTAGGTAAAAATTCAAATATTTGAGAATGACTTACAACGATATGGCAAAAAAAATAATGTGTGCCCTTTTTTTTTTTTTTCCTTTCCCTTTTCAATTTTGCCACATCTCTCTTCCTAACTCTTTAATACAATCCCATATAAGAACAAATATTTCTCCTTTCCACAATGATTTGGTGTCTTCCTTTTTCACTTTTTTTTTTTATGTTTGTTTTTTTTTTTATATGGGAAAGATTAGCAATCAATAAAGCTCAATTCTCACTACATTTACTCTCTCTCTTCTGAATAATATATCTTCACACAATTATCTAAACCTTCTCAAGACACAATATAGATAGAGGAGCTCAAAAAGAAAAGGGTATCATGCGAGAGGTTCAAATGGGCTCACAAGAGATAAATGTATGAAAGAAAGAAACGAACCGACTCAAAATAGCAAAGATGGCAATCCTCTCTAAGGGGCAATATAACCGTGCAACTTTCCAAACCCAAAAGATAAGTAGGCAATTTAAAACATTCCCAACACTCGACGAAAAAAATAATGAGATCAACAACGAATTTGCTCTTTTTAGGGATGGCCATATCGTCCGATCCGTCCGATCCGTTATCCGTGTAACGCCCCGATTTTCTAAGAAATTTCGGAAGTATTAACCCTAAAATACACTGAATTTTATAAACTACTAAGTCCTTATTTGTCGTTATACAAAATGTACATAAAAACAAAAAAAGAAAAAGAAAAAAGAATCTAACATTTTATTTAAACATCTTCAGAGCAACTTTAGTCTTGATACATATCTCAAGCATACTCGGTCTCCGCTCTTGGTATTCCTCCTATGTCAAACAACTCCACCATTGAACCCTGCACCGGCCCTCTGGCAAATTGATTGCCGAAGCAACCGATTTACTAGGATACAAACGTATCCGTGAGTGATAATTCACCCAGTAGAATAATCCCAATCCTACCAACCCTTTACTCTACAATTAGCATTCAAAAAAATAACAATAATATCACAATTGATAATACACGAGAGGTATAGAATAATAGCACATCGTCTTTTTCTTTACTATCCATCATCTTACATGAAATCTAAGGATCATCTCTACGAGATCCTTTCCTCTCACATCCACTAACTACAACTGTCTCATGGGTCCACCATTCCTCTTGCTTATCCTGCACCAGGGTCCTAGGTGAGCGCACCTAAGTTATGTGCCGAGCATGTTCTCACTTAAGACCATAACAGGAGGATCGAGTCATCCCATGACGTATCGTACATTAGGGTCGGACATCTACTACCCCACGCTAACTATAACCGTCTCATGGGACCCATTCTCTTCCCCGAAGAGAAACTTCCCATGATGTATCATACATTAACGTTTCACTAGCTATAACCGTCTCATGGGACTCATTCTCTTCCTCAAAGAGAAACTTTCCATGATGTATCATACGTTAGTGTCACAACACCGAGCCCCGTAGGTAACCCATTTCAACACAGGGCCCCATTGGTTACCCTTGCCATCACTATGGCTTAAATCACAATCCACACAATCACACTTCCAACACTTTATCAATTTCCATTTACTTAACATCGTCTATATGAGTCACTACTCGTAACCACCCAGTGAACCTAGGTCCATTCTAGCATGTACAACATGATACAATCAATAACAGCTCAATTCATAATATGATATATTTCAATGCAAAAGCTGCAAGCATGGCAATTGATATTGTGCGAGTAAGTAAACACATAAGAGTTTTGAATTGCGCCAGTGCCTTTTGAATATTTAAATTTTATTGAACAAGTATATAATTTTATTAACTTTGAGGATTTCCATTAGTATTTTCAAAATTCGTAGAATATTTATAATTTTAGGATTGTACAAGTAGTTGTTTATTCTTTTGTCCAACTGTACTGAGTATATTTCTTTTCCCATAGCATTATTATTAGACTAGCTAGAAGGAATCCTAACTTTCATTTAGTACCAGAGTCAAAGTCTATAGTTCTTACTACTAATTAGTTAGGTTAACTCCTGACTGTAATTATCTTACTATCTTATCCTACTAAGTATCATATTTTATACTAAACTAGTCATACTTCAATTAATGTAGTACTTTAGTAGTTTAAAGAAAATGGGGTTATAGAATCTTATACTTTTAGAAATTTTAATGGTCTATAGATATCTACTGGATTAAATAACATTTTTCTTAAAGAAAAGTGAACTAAGGATTATTTTCACAACTTATCTTGTGAATTGTTTTATTAAAAACTACAATCCATTTATTAACATTCCATCATTTTTATTATTATAAACAACAAGGTTTAGTTAATGTCTACTTAAACATATTATATTCACGTCATATTTAGCAAGGACAACTAGTATTTATCATTCTAAACATTACAATGTAACAAGTAGTGGTAAAAAAAATAAGTCAAGAACATAGTTTAGGGTCAAATCTAGAACTACATTTAGTACAGGGGCCAAACTGTAATATCAGTGCATCTCTTTACAAATTAAATCGTGCATGCTACAGTGAACTGCAAAGAAAACAAAAACAGAGCAGTAACTTGTTTCCTCGGCTCCGATCCGCGGTTTCAATTCAATTCATTCCATTACAACTTGTTTAAATTAACATTTAGGGATAAATAATTAGGAGTGCTTAAGTGATCTCAATAATTGAAAACCCACTTGTGGGTTATTGTTCATTGCCGCGAAAAGCAGAGAAAAATGGCCGATCTCGACCACGCGACGTCAAGATTGATTTCTTTCATTCCTGGATCGTAAAATCAATAGGTAATCACATAATATACTTAGGAGAGAGTAGGGAAGCGATTATTCTACCTCGGTCCCGACCGAAAAAGCGGGTAACGGTATTCCGGATAGTTTCGGACGGCTTCGAAAAAATCGGGCAAGACGACGGAGCAACAGGACGTCAGCGCTAACTTCGGATGATTGAGGATTCATTTAGAGGTGCTCAAGGTCGTTCTAGAAGATGGGCAGTCGAAATGGGTGCTCGGATAAGTGTAGGATCGAAACCCACTTTTACTCTCTCACTTTAAACCACCATTGTTGGAGCCCGAAAATGTCTCTTTCTTTCCTTTTTGCTACTGGATTCAGTTGTATGAGTGTGGGGTTTTGTGTGTAAATCTCGGGTTTCACGTGGCGGTATATATGGAGGAGTGAGTTAGGAGGGAGAGGGATGGTTTATTTGGAGGAGTAATGGAGGAAGTGGTGTGACTGCAATTTTCGTGGGATAAGGATGGCAACCGAAGTATAAGGGAGATGGAGTGATGGTTCCGCAGGAAACAAGGGTAGAGAGAGAGAGAGAGAGAGAGAGAGAGAGAAGTGGTGTGACTGCAATTTTCGTGGGATAAGGATGGCAGCCGAAGTATAAGGGAGATGGAGTGATGGTTCCGCAGGAAACAAGGGTAGAGAGAGAGAGAGAGAGAGAGAGAGAGAGAGAGAGAGATTCGGGAGAGGTGAGAGGGAGTTAGGAGAGATGAGGATTGGGGAAACACAATCCCATAATTTTAGGGAGCAATTATCATGTACATATATATGTATATATATAATTGGATTTTAAAATTTTGACTAATATAGAAATAAGATATATGACTACTAATTATTTTATTTGTTTTAAAGAGATAATTTCTGAATAAAAATACTTCTAATGTAGTTAGCTAATAAAATTTTAGGGTAACAATACGAGTTTTCATTTGAAAATTTTAGGACCAAAATTAGGGTCGTTACAATCCGTCTCAAACGGATCGGATTTTTTGGATATCGGGGCGGATTCGGATTTATTTTTCAAAAAAAGTTCGAAGATCGGATCAGATTCGGAAGTAAGTCTGCCTACGATCCGATCCGCCCCGAATACGATATCCGATCCACCTCCGACTATCCGACTATATAAATAACTCTTATTTTTAGGGTTAGTCAATAGTCAGTCTCCTACCCAATCGACTTCACTTCACACAACCCTCCTCGCCCATGACTTCTCCCCCTTCTCTCTCTCCTCCCCAACCCCCCTCCCTCTCTCTAAAAAAAAAAACCCTCCGACAACGGAGAGATACGGCAATCTCCCCTCAGGAACGAGGCAGCGAGGCTCCCTCCCCATGTTAGTTTTTTTTTTTTTTTTTTCAATCTGAGTTTTTTTTTTATCAAGTTCTAATCTGTTTTTTTTTTTTTCCAAATTTGGATTCGAATATTCGATCGGATATCCGTTCCCCGTTCGGAGCGGGGATGAAGGACAAAAATATAATCTGTTTGGAGTTCGGGGCGGATTCGGAGGGCGGGTGGAGGGTTTGGATATTGCAATATCCGCCTCCGATCTGCCCCGTTGCCATCCCTAGCTCTTTTGTGACAAACAAGAGTTTATTTGACACCACTCCAAGAAAAGATAAGGCTCTAAACTCACATGGGCATAAGTCTCTACTAAACTAGCCATCGAGAATGATAAAGTCACAACTCACAAGTAACCAAAGCCCAAAAAGACATGAAGTGCAAATGTGTTAAAAATAAATGCCATGACAAATTCTTTGCGACAAGCTAGCAAAAAGAACTACAATGCCACCACAATATTAAAAAAATGACTATCATATCTCAAACTCAATCAAGCAAGAGCCAATCTCAACAGCCTTCAAGTCTCATACAAAAAAAAAATCCACCATTTTTTTTGTCAAAAAAAAGAGTGAACAAAGTGATTCCTCCCCCTAACTTGAACTATTCAATGTTTGCATTGAAAGCATGAAAAATAAAGATATAACATAAACGTAAAAGAGATGAGAGATATCACCTCGAAAAGGAGGCGCTAAGCAGAGTAAACTATAGAGAGAGGGAGACCCTGTAACTTGGATCGAATAACCTGCAAAATGTTAGCCTCCAAGACAACAAGAAAAATAACTAAAAGAAAAAAACTAGGCAAGAAATAAAGTGAAATACAAAAAATCATCTACTTTCTTCACGCGAAAGACACGGGTACTATTTTTTTCCCTTTTTCTCAAGCGAGAAACGGGTGGTTATACTAGAACAAAAAAATAATAATTAAAAAAATAAAAAAAAATAAAATTTATGTACGAGCAGCCAAACCGAGGTACCGAACATTTATCATGCCAACGAGAGTTAAGACAATGAACATAGCACTCTATTTTACACCTTTTATCAAGAATTGAACTCGGCCATGCCACAAGATACGATACTTCGAGTAGCGCATTTGCCGAATTCGTTTTAGATATTTTAAGTACCACCAAGTGTACAGCCCAAATTAGATCAATTTTTAAATTGTTGACAAAATCCACAAGATAGGGATGATAAACTAAATTAAATTCATCAACACCAAGAAAATCAATAAGTTTCACATTTAAAAACTCTTGTGAAAGTGAAGACTCAGTAGGAGGGGTGGCACCATCTAGAGCCAAGAGTATTTGATGCGAGGGGTGGCACCATCTAGAGCCAAGAGTACTAGGAAGTGACACTGAACAATCAAATTCTTTTGCATAACCTCCCTAGTACTTTGCAAAATGGGCCATTTTTTTTCTTTTCAACAATAATAATTAAAAAAAAAAAAAAGGCTAGAGGTAATTGCTTTCCTACGATGGAAGATTGTCTATCTCTACCTATGATGACTCAAAACAAAACTAAAAAGAAAACAAATAAAAAAAATAACTACCCGAATTCTTAACACACGTTACCAACCCCGGCAACGACGCAAAAAATGCTGGACGATTTCTTAGTTCTAAATTAATGGGTTGCCCCAAGCGTAGGGTGGAGACCGACGTGGCACAATATTCGGTAAGACTGAAGTCGAATCCACAAAGACGGTGATGTGTGCTGACTAAAAACTCAGGTTGTTACTGATTAAACTGGCTCTTAGGTAGCCACCCCTTGACAATTGATTGAGATTAACTAAAACCTAAGAAATTGTTTGGTTTTTCAAATAATTAAAAAGGAGGTACAGTCATAGGGTCCTTAGTACTCGTAACCAGTCCGGATTAACCTGTTCCATTCAATGTTCTTAAAAACGTTCGACTTTAGAGAGACAAAGATACCCTGAAAGATGCGAACCTTATGGTCGCTGTTTATCCATGCGCAGCGGAGAATGAGTTTTGCTCCCCCATTCTCCCATTCACATGGGTTCTGACAATACCCGGGTTCGTTTAACAGATGTTCTTTACTAACCTAAAATTGCATTTTCTTTATTGTTTAAAAATAGGAGCAGTGCCCGAATTGGTCACGGCGTGCTAATCACCTTGCGACCCTACCTATACGACTACTCACTCATTATTAAGGAAGAAACAAAAGAAACCCAAGTTTGGAACATGCTTCTATTACACAAGATGAAAAATAAACAAAAGATCTAAGTTAAACAAGAACCAACGAACAACTTTTATAAAGAACAAAAATTAAAATGAATTACCGGAGTGCGGGTAATTAAACAAGACTTCAAATAACTTGGTGGAAAGAAAAACTGGAAACAAAACAATATTCACGGTAGCAGCCTTTTTTTTAAACGTCAGTACTTCCTCTGACTTATATAGGAGTAGGGTTTTAATCCCCTAATAACATAAAAGGCCCTTGGACTTTACATTATAAGACATTAGCCATTTAACTTCAAAGGACTTTGCATTTTGATGCAGAACTTCTATAAATTCTTCTTTTACCCAAAGTCTCGGACAACGGGCTCGAGTAACCTATAAACATAAAAACACATAATAAAAATCAGTTAATGAAAATGAAGGACTAATAAATGTAGATTGGAGAGCCAAAATATGTATATTTTGGTACTTATTAGTCTTTGAGAAGACCCCTATCATCCTTGGCCGTTTTTTCCTAGCCACCTCCTGTGCCGTCATGAACTACAAAACTGGACAAGTCCAATTTTCGTTTGGGGACTTGAAAATGGAGGTGAATGTATTTAATGTGGATAGCTGAGTCGAGGATGATGAGGAAGTGTACGAGGTGACTTTGATTGACACGCTGGTGCAGGAGGATATTGATAGCATTCTGTACAAGGATCCTCTAGAGATAGTTTTAACCGCCGAAGAGGCGTACTTCTTAGATTATCCAGAGGTAGGGAGTTTGATGGAGATGCTTGTAGTAGAGGATGTGTGTGGCGCCGTTTGAAATCTAGTTCTTGAGCCACTGGGTGCCGCACTCCCTAAAACTCTCCCGTCGTCGATTCAGTCGCCTAAACTAGAGTTAAAGCCTCTGTCGGACACTCTTAAGTATGCCTTCCTTAAAGGCAATGATACTTTTCCGGTGGTGATCTCCTCATTCCTTGGGGCGGATTAAGAGACTAAGTTGCTTGCCTTGTTGAGAGAGCATGTAAGTGCGATAGGATGGACATTAGCAGATTTGTAAGGTATAAGTCCTACAATGTGTACACACCACATTTTTCTTGACAAGGACGTGAAGCCTTCTAAGCAACCTCAGCATTGTCTAAACCCCAATATGAAGGAGGTGGTTCAGGCTGAGGTATTGAAGCTCCTCGATGCGGGTATCATCTACCTGATAGCCCATGGTGAGTGGGTAAGCTTGGTGCAGGTAGTGCCTAAGAAGGCGGGAGTGACAGTTGTGAGGAACGAAGAGGGCAAGTTAGTGCCGACTCATGTTCAGATTGGGTGGCCAGTTTACATAGACTATCAGAAGCTCAATACGAGCACCCAAAAAGACCACTTTCCTCTCCCTTTCATTGATCAAATTTTTGAGAGTGGCTGGCCGGGCATTTTATTGCTTCCTGGATGGTTACTCTGGCTACAATCAGATTGAGGTAGCCATGGAAGATCAAGAGAAGACCACCCTCACGTGTCCTTACAGTACGTTTGCCTACCATCACATGCCTTTTGGCTTGCGCAACGCTCTCGGAACCTTTTCGAGGTGCATGATGGGAATTTTTAGTGACATGGTAGAGAAGATTGTGGAGGTGTTTATGGATGACTTTTCAGTTTTCGGGGATTCCTTTGGCGATTGCCTCGAGAACTTAGGAAAAGTTTTACAATGGTGCAAGGAGAAGAAGCTTGTGCTTAACTGGGAGAAGTGCCACTTCATGGTGACCCAAGGAATTGCTTTGGGACACATTGTCTCATCCAAGGGTATTGAGGTGGACAAGGCAAAGATTGACTTGATCGCGAATCTTCCCACTCCACAGTCTATTAAAGACATTCGGTCTTTCCTAGGTCACACCGGTTTCTACAGGCATTTCATTAAGGGTTTCAGTGCCATCTCCCTGCCATTGTGTCATTTGTTATCGAAGGACACGCCTTTTGTGTGGTCTGAGGCTTGTGAGGAGGCATTTTAAATGTTGAAGCGGAGTCTCACTACTCCGCCGATCGTTTAGCCTCCGGATTGGAGTTTGCCCTTTGAGTTGATGTGCAACGCTTCCGACTATGCTGTCGGGGTGGTTTTAGGGCAGAGGCAAGGGAAAGATCACTGCGTCGTGTATTATGCGAGCACGACGTTGAACGAGGCATATATGAACTACACCACTACCGAGAAGAAATTGCTCGCGGTGGTGTTTGCCTTAGAAAAGTTTCGGTCCTACTTGGTGGGTTCGCATATAGTGGTGTATACCGATCATGCGGCCTTGAAGTATTTGATGACCAAGTAGGATGCAAAGGCCTTATCCGGTGGATTCTTTTGCTGCAAGAATTCCACCTCATCATTAAGGATAAGAAAAGGGTTAAGAATGTCATGGCTAACCACCTATCTCGTCTAGAGTTTGAGGACCCCACCTCTCATCTCCCCATTGTGGATACCTTCCCTAACAAGCAGTTGTTTGCTATTGATGCGTGCCCATGGTTTGCAGATACTGCCAATTATTTGGTGACTAGGCAGATTCCATCCAATTGGTCTACATCTGAAAAGTAGTGATTTTTAAGAGAGGTCCGATAATACATTTACGATGACCCATATGTATTCAAATATTGCACAGACCAGATTGTCCGCCGATGTGTCCTTGAAGCTGATCAAAGGGGGATTCTAGAGTTTTGTCACACCAAGGCGTGCAGAGGTCATTTTTCCACAAAGAAGACCACCGCCAAGGTCTTACAGTGTGGCTTCTTTGGGCCAAACTTGTTTAAGGATGTGTATGCATTTTGCAATTCATGTGACCGATGTTAGAAGTTAGGAAAAGTGGGTCTGTGGAATATGATGCCCCTCCAAAACATTTTTGTGATAGAGGTTTTGGATTGTTGGGGCATTGATTTCATGGGCCATTCCCGGTGTCACATGGGTATGAGTACATCCTTCTGGCGGAGGATTTTGTGTCAAAATGGGTTGAGGCAGTCCCTACTAGGACCAGTGATTCCAAAGTCATCCTTGAGTTCTTAAGGAACAACTTTTTGTTGAGGTTTGGCATGCCACGTGCCATTATCTCTAACCAAGGCACGCATTTTTGCAATAGGTCCTTTGGGACGTTGATGGGCAAGTATGACATCTCTCACAAGGTGTCTACTGCCTATCACCCTCAAACCAACGGTCAGGCTGAACTAGAAAATCATGAGATTGAAGGCATCCTAGAGAAACCCGTGAACCCGAATAGGAAGGATTGGTCACTTCGGTTGACCAATGCCTTGTGGGCCTACCGCACTGCTTACAAGACTGTGTTGGGTGCTTCACCCTGCCGGCTTGTTTATGGTAAGGCCTGTCACCTGTCCATTGAGATGGAGCATAAGGCCTATTGGGCCATTAAGACGGTGAACACTCATTTGCCAGAGGCGGGTGCCCATAGGAAGTTCTAGTTGTGTGAGCTTGAGGAGATTAGGAATGACGTGTATGAGAGTACAAGCATATATAAGGCTAAGGTTAAGGCATACAATGATAGGAAATTCAGCGCAAAACCTTTAGTGTTGGTCAAAAAGTGTTGCTGTATAACTTGCGCCTTCACTTATTTCCTGGTAAGTTCAGGTCCCATTGGGATGGTCCCTACGTTGTGCATAAGGTATATCCAAATGGTTCGGTGGATGTTTGTGACCCTAAGAACAATAATATTTTCAAGATTAATGGGCAGCGTCTAAAACTATTTCTGGAATTTGTGGAAGTAGGTGAACCAGATGAGGTGTTGGTTGATCCTGTTTATTTGGACGACCCTGTTGTGTAGCCTTTGGGGTACGTTCCGATGAGTAGCTTTTGCATACCACTCTCTTCACTGAGAAGTGGACCCGGCTCCTAGCAATAGGGGTACCCATCATTGACTTGGATTTTGGCACAATTTATGTATACTTGTTCTTTTATTTCTTGTAAAAAATGAAATTCAAAAAAAAAAAAAGAAAATTGAAAAAAGGAAAAAATTAGCATAATGGTTTTGTATAGCCACCCGTTTCTTACCCTACCGGCGAGGGATGGGGAGAAAAGTATGACATGTTGATCGTGTGAAGATTTGGAGTATTTGTTTTTCTTTTATT
Source organism: Rhododendron ovatum (assembly GCA_019656835.1). NCBI lineage: Eukaryota > Viridiplantae > Streptophyta > Magnoliopsida > Ericales > Ericaceae > Rhododendron > Rhododendron ovatum. Next base: position 23,829,135 of record CM033792.1, on the reverse strand, counting down.
TTTATCTGTGGGAACCCGGATAACATGAGCCAGGCCGTACTAGTGTCTTTTATTTTGTGTCGTGGGACTAACAAACTGCAGGTTCAACACTTCAAGTTGGGGGATGACTCCCACCTTTTCTTTTGCCTTACCTTTTGTTGCTCCTATGTGAGGTGATATCTCTCCTCTCTTTCTCTGACTTGTCTTTTATTTTTTTATGTTTGAGCTGTCACTGAGGAAAGTGCCGTTTTAAGTTGGGGATGGATCACTTTGCTTTTTGTTAGAGTTCTAAAAATCCTCAAAATGAATTTTTTTTAAAATTAAAAAGTTTAAAAAATACTTGTTGGATCCTTTCCACTTGAGACTTGGAGATTGCGATGTTTACTTGTTGGTTGCTTGTGCTGAGAATCTGTGGGAATTCCTTGAATATTTATGTTGCATGGTAGTTTTTTTTGCTAGCTTGGCGATAAGAATTTATCCCAGCATACATTCTTAGCATCTTTGCACTGCACGTTTCTTGGACCTTGGCTGCTTGTGAGTTGAGACTTGAGTGCTTTCGATGACTAGTGTCACGCCCTCGTTTTTCAACATAAATATAAAGGATTTCCATAAATAAAACCTTACAATAATCCGCACAAATACCCCAAAAGAGTTCAACATTTTCACTTCCATAATTGTACTTCAACATCCAAGAGTTTTCAAATGATTACATCATTGGCTCCCAGGCCCAAATTAACATAAGTACAGAGTATCGAAAGAGTTAAGGATTACAATATTCCATAGTCAAAAGATTTACAAATAGAGTTACAAATACATCTTCCAAAAGAGATCTACAAAGATGACTAAGTAACTCCTCAACATTAGCTTTCAAAAATAATTCCACATCCAAGCATTCCAACCATGCAAGCTACTGCCCTGGGTTAGAACCTGAAAATGATGTAAGGTTTGAGCTACACTAGCCCAGTAAGAAATTCTACACTAACATTATATGCAAATGAAATGCTAAAATGATCTCAAAATAGGAATAAGAACAAGGACCATAGGAAAATCAACAAACTTGACTCAATAATCTCAAACAATCGCTTAATGAGCATAATTTAACTCAAATTAGAACCATTTCCATCTTTCATGTGTCCCACGTTGTAGGCACCCCAATCTGGACCTCAGAGGTTCTTTGAATGCCCCAATGATGAAATTAAGGAAACAATATCTTTGAGAACTTGAATAAAGGATTCCCTCAGCCCAAAAACCCAAAAGCCCAGATAAACCCAAAAACCTGGAATTGAACCTTTAGTACCGCACAGTAGATCTCTACACCGCGCGGTGTAACAAAATTTGTTACACCGTATGCCATCATGAAGAAAATCGCACAGCATTTTAGGTAAAGTTTCGGCTGGCTCAAAAAGCTGTAGGCCATGCTCACTTGAGCCACAGCTACTAAAGTGGCTTAGCTGAAAAAGCACTTCTGGTCCGCCCAGAAAATACCTCCACCATTTGAATTCAAAATCCTTGGCTCTTGCCTATAAATATACCCCTTCACTAAAGAGAAAGGGGTCCCAAGTTCTCCAAAAGAAAGAGCCCAGGCCTGGCTTCACAACCTTTCTTTCTATTCTTGCCTTTACACTCACTTTCTATTTCCAAGTCTTGAGAATATTATTCCCAAAAGACATTCTCTAAACACTTTACTCCACTCCTCACCATTAAAGTTAGCCTCTTACTAACTTTGAGACCACACCCACCAAAATACCAACCACGACTCACACCCATACCTATCTTTTCTCACCCGACCTCGTCTACCCACATCATTCATCATCCGCTATCACCGTCCGCCCCCATTCAAGCTCAAGATCAAAGGTAAAAACCAAGTTTCCTTGGGTTAGACTTTGTCCTGACCCTAGGGGGGCTTTCTGCCGTCAGGCTTAACCCCTTTTGTTTAAACTTTGACTTAAAAATCATTTCTAGAAAACAAAACAGCCACTGTGCTGAAGGCACCATGCTGCGCGACGTTTCGATGCGTTGCGCGGCGTAATGTATTTAGGCACACGGTCTTTCATCAACTACTGTTTTCTTGTTCAAATTGTCTGAATCATAGCTATCCTTTGTAAGACCTATTTTTGTTGTTGAGATATCGGTTATCAGTACTTTCAGAATGAGACCATATCTACAAGCCATGTTTCGTTTTATAAACAAGGGTTTCTTGACCTTTTCAAGCGATTAAGTGTATCAAAAGTTGTTTTACGTCCATGGCTTGAAGAAATGGTACTGGCCTGAGATGATCCAGTGATTGTGCATCTTCTGATGTCTCTTAAAAATGTTGCACGTGATATTCTAAAAGCTGATAATAGAATAGGTACCCCGCACGGCGTATTGTAAAGCCGTGCGCGGCATTACAGTATGTCGTGTAAGAGATCGTTGTAACCCAGACAGTTTGTTGAGCAAATCCTCTTTTCTTCTCTTTACTGCCTCATCTTTACCATTTCTGTACAGACAACACCACGCGCACATCAACATGATATATTTCCCATGTCCCTCCCCCTTCTACTTGTTTATTAAAGAGTTTCATTTTTCAAGAGATGTACGAAATTTTCCCCTTTGAAAGTGTTTAATAGAGACCGGTTTTTACTGGGCGAGCAAGATGCTTTTTCAACAAAACCTTCCCCGCTCGTAACGTGGCTCCCGGATCCAAAATCTCGACGTTTTCGCTAGACCAAAAGCCTCTTTTCCAAACAAGTTCTCGGTTTCTCGGATCATCCATCTCAAAAATTCGGGTGGCGACTCTTCGAGCGCACGCCGGGCGGGGAGCCCACACACGTCTTTTCGTTTCACGTGTCATGAGCCGAAACTCCTGCCGGGCCAATTAAGGGATCCCAATACCCCCTACCAGGCACCATACCCATCGGTACGTCTTGAATGTAACCAATATGAGCTTTTGCTCCTACCGAGCCAATTAAGAGATCTCGATACCCCCTGCTAGGCACCCAACCGTTGATGGGTGCTGAATGTTCTCGTTGTGTCAATAAGTGTTCAAGCGTCTCATACTCTCATAATGTGTCATTCAGATCCAATCGTAGTTCATGCAATAATCAACATAAAATTTCTATCGAACAAGGGCAAGAGATGCAAAGATACTCCACGAACTCAACGGATACTATTAATCATGTTATGGGGTAATTTGGAGGTGTTTAGAACAAGTTAGAAGTGGTCAGGGGTCAAAACAATAAAGTTTAAAACAAATGCAGCAAAACTGTCCCTAAGCAAATGGTATTGATATCATGCAAAATGGTATCGATACTAGCTCAGTTCAAGTAGATTTTTCTGCAGATTTTCAAGGGTTCAACACAACAATAACCACAACAACAACAATAGGTATGATCCAAGACAAGAAAACACTTTCTTTATATATATTGAGAGGTAGAATCCCTACCTCGAGTCTTGAGAACAAAACCCAAGAGATACGAGTCCTAACGTTCCGTAATCAAAACCCAAACACAATATGACTCCTCCGAGCTCAAATCAGCTAAATACGGACCACAATATGCGTAGGGGTGAAAGATTAAAGGTTGTTTTTAGTGGGTTTTGAGTTGTTAGGGAGGAAATTTGAGTGAGAGAAGGAGAGAGAAGGAGAGCCAAGAGAGGGAGAAAGAGTCGGGAGAGAGAAAGGCGTGAGAGATGAGAGGAGAAAATTGATTCTCTACTCTTTCACCCTCTTATATATACTAGCCCAAAAACACATCACACTTGCATCCTACCATAATCAATTCTATCACTTTAGCCCCAAATCACATAAACACTATTATTTCATATTTCTTTCTCGATAATCAAGTACTTATAAAACATTAATATTGATAAAATAAATACGGGTCTCTACAGCTAGATTAGTGGAGACTTATGCCCACATGAGCTTTAGTGCCTTACCCTCCTTTGGAGTGGTGTCATATAAACTCTTTTGTTTGTCATAAGCAAAAAAAAGAAAAAAAAATGGAAGAAGCTTAATTATTGTCGATTTCATTATCTTTGTCGTCAAGTATTGGGACTTAATGCATGCCTATTATTTCTTCTTTTGGGAGTGGAAAGTTACATGGTTGTATTACCTCTAGGAGATGATTGTAGGTCATTTTTGTGCTTTGAGCTGGTTCGTTTCTTCTTCTTAAACACTTAGCCCTTGCAAGCCACATTGTGCCTTTTGGATGAGCCTTTTTCTTGTTAAGCTTCACCAGCCATATTGTGTCTTGAGAATGACAAGTTAATCATGTGAAGGTTAATTTTGAAGAGAATGGAGAAAGTGTATTTGAGAAAGATGTGCTCGAAATGTGGTGTGTCCTTCCCCATAGCTAAAAAGAAAAAATTGAGAAAATAGCAAAAAAAAGAAAAAGAAAAAAAATAGAACTTGAATGAAAAAGGGGAAGACACCCATGCATTTGTTTGAAGAAAGAAACGTGTGAACTTCATTAGGGAATTGTGTGAAAAGTAAAAAATAAGAGAGATGTGGCAGAGTTAAAAAGAATGATAAGGGGGTGCACGTTGTTACACTTGCCCTATGTTGTTTTAGCCTATTCTTGAACACTTGCTTATGATTTATCCTAACCTTTGAAGTACTTTTCCTTACCCAACGATATAACCGAATAAAAGTACTATTTGATCTAAGGGGCAATGGGTTGTAGATCGATAGATAGATAGTCTTTAATGCTTGACATTCCTTTCATGAGATCATGTGTCTACCTTAAAAAGTTTTTTCTTCGTGTCTAAGTGTACATGGTACTTTGATTCTTTATTGCATAACTTTCGCTTGCACACATTGAGAGTTTATTAAATGCACCTTGTTTTGAGCGTTTTCTTTTGTTGAGTGCATGACACGGTGAGAATTGAAGTCGAAACTCAGTCTGGAGAGAGTACTTGGTTGTGGTTCACTTATGGTTAAGTTCCTCGCTCACACACGCTAAGCTTGGGTGCCTTGATTTATTTTTATGTTTTGATAGCCTTTAGAACTATTTTCGCATATGCTATATTCTTGGCATTGCTGTATCAATGAGTCGCATTGCAGGTTTTTGCGTTTCAATTAAAAAAGGATCCACGGTGTTTTGTGGATGATCATTGCTGAAAACCCTCACGAGACTTCACTCGTCCTACCGGGGCTACCTAGAGGTTTAAAAGATCTATCCCTTATTTAGTTGTTCTATTTTATTTGTTTTTCTTGTCTTTGCTAGGGACTAGCAAAGTGTAAGTTGGGGGATGTGATAGGTGCATAAATATGCCTATTTAAGCCCCTAACTTAGGCTTGTTATGTCCGTTTAGCGCGCGACTTGAGGTTTGATATTTGTTAATTGCATTTCAGGACTCTCAACGCTAATGGATAACATTTAGAGCTAAAGCACAAATTTGAAATCTATTTGGTGTCAAAGCAAAATCGGGCTGATGAAATTTATCAAATTCCTAGATAAATGAAAGAGAGATGCATTGGATAAAAGTCCTAACAACAATAGAGATGCACTGGAAATAGGCTGGTGAATTGAGCCCACTAATACTTGTTTCGGGAAAAATATTAAAAGGAGGAATTGTGAACTAACTACAAGGGACTATAAAAGAAAAGAAAAAAAAGGGGTTGGGATTATTTTTACAGCCGATCACTTTTTGAAGGCAGAAGACGAAGAACGGTGCTGCCATCAGGATGATTTTTCTGAACATTAAGTGGCAACTTTAGATTAAGTTGTTTTTCATGAGAGCTCTTTTCCCTTCAAGTTTTTGAAGCTTTGTTCAAATACTCGCACTTCGGTAACTCTATTAAGTTTTATTCTTTATTAAAGTTGTTTGTGGGCTCTTGTTTCATTCATATCTTCTGTTTATTTTCTATCTCGATCAATAGAAGCATGTTTCAACTTAGGTTTTCTTTTGTTTCTTGCTTGATAATGAGTGAGTAGTCGTATAAGTAGGGTCGCGGGGGAATTAGCACATTGTGGCCAGGTCGAATGTGTTCTGCTCCTATTTCAACATAATAAAGAAAAGACAATTTTAGGTTAATAAAGTATTTTCAATAGACGAATATGGGCATTGTCGGAGCCCATGTGAATGGGGGAATGGGAGACCAAAACTTATTCTCTGTTGCATATGGGTAAACGGCGACCATAAAGGTTCGCATCTTATGTGGTTTCTTTTTCTCTCTAAAGTCGAACATTTTTAAGAACACCAAAGGAGTAGATAAGTGCGGGACTAGTTGCAAGTGCTATGAACTCTACGACCGTACCTCTCTTCTAATTAATTATTTGAAAAACCAAACAATTTCCTAGGTTTAGTTAATCTTTCATCAATCGACAATGGGTGGCTACCTAAGAGCAAATTAAAATAAGTAACAACCCGAGTTTTGAGTCAGCACATATCACCGTCTTTGTGGATTCGACTCTGGTCTTACCAGATATCGTGCTGTGTCAGTCCCAGCCCTACGCTTAGGGCAACCCATTATTTTAGGTCTAGGATTTCGTCAAGCATTTTTGTTGTCTAGAATCAAATGTCATATGGTTCGAAACACCAGAATCAATTATCCATGTACTATTAGAAACAACGTAAAAAATATTTAAAACCTTACCACCATTACCTGCCGTTGTTGCTAATGCCGAGATGTGTCTAACCACGGGTTGACTAGCCCCTTCATTTTCTGTTGTTGCTTCAACTGTGGCAGTGGAGACTTTCTTGGAATTCTTTTTCCTTGAATCACAATTATGATTCCACCATTCTGGATACCCCACCAGTTCATAGCCTTCATCTTGCTCCGTAGGTGGCGGTGATGTGCCACAAATGAAAAAGAGTTTCTCCTTCTCAGCAATGTGCATCTCCAACATTTGAGACCACAGGTCATGGTTGGTCTCATGCAATACAATTCCTACATTGAATGATGAACCTTCGTGTTGAATAATGATGGGGGTAGATTTGGTGCCAGATGTTTCAGAACCTGACTCGCCCATGGTTTAAGGTTCAAAGAAAGAAGGATTCAAGAATTCAAAGAAGAAGAATTTTGGGTTTCTTAGCTCTGATACCATGTTCAAATCAGAGAATAGAATATATTATCATTCATGTCTTTGCAACCTATACACGTACATATTTATACACCAATTGATCCCTACAATTAAGCCTATCTAATCTCTAAGTTAGGAAAGAATAGATAAACTAGGAAAGAATAACAATTACAAGATAACAACACCCGAGCCCATGATCTCCATGATTCACAGTAATCAGGAGTGATTTGGGGTAATGGGATATCGTAACACATGGGACGCTTGGTAAGGTTAAATGCAATTGGCCTACAAGCACTTCTAGTGCATGTTGTTGGGGTAATGGCAAGTAACTTATATTTTCGTTCCTATAAAAAGAGAAGACCAAGATCATACAAGAGGTCCTCAGTGGGGGAGTCAGGAAATGAAATCGGATGGGGCCAAATTATGAAAGAAATTATTATTTTGTCCGTGGTTCCGATGGTTGAGGTGAATCCTATATGTACCCACAAAAAGGCCAACAACACCCTGTAGTCCCACTAGCAGATTGTTGCTATCTATTGAGAAGCCGTCTCCTTCCTTCATTTAAATTCCAAGACGTTGTTGTTTTTTTTTAGGCTCCATTTGTTTCAGAGTAAAATGTTTTCCTGGAAAGTCTTTAACAATTTTTTCCAAAAGCAACAAACATTTAACACGTAAAATGTTTACCATCATATGAGTGAAAATGTAACTCTGTAAGTCATTTTTGGGAGAAGAGAGAGTACGTAATTCATCAATTCCATCATTCCCCTTTGACCCCAACCCATGAAAGCAAAATTCTCACGCACAATCTTTCCATAGGGATCGGATCAATATCAAACAAGAACCATGGGGATCAATATAAGACAAAAATTGCACGGACTACCATGTGTACGTAATCTCTCTTACACTACAAAGTTCCTGTATTTGGGCTCTGTCTGTTTGGCTAAAATATTTTTGTGTAATATGTTTGACCTAATGTCCAATTTTTGGTTGGATGAAGTTGGAGTAAAATGTTTTACTTGAAAAAGATTCTCTTGAAATGGAGGTAAAATAACTTTTCCTCAAAACCTCCGTAAGTTGTTTTCCGGTTTAATCCCCGTCTCTTGCACAAACCAACACTTACCCTATATCCCTCTTCTTATTCTTTTTTTGGATAGGCTACCTTATATACCATTATACCTTGGTCGGCAACAAAAATCATCTTTTCTCTCGTTCTTTTTTCACTTTTCCCCCAATTCTCTCTCTCTCTCTCTCTCTCTCTCTCTCTCTCTCTCTCTCCTAGTAAACAACGTCTAACCAAACCACACAAGCACCTCCATATTTCAATTTTCAGATTTTCAATCAAAAGGTGCAAGGGAGAGGGATTGGAGAGAGAGAGAGAGAGAGAGAGAGAGAGAGAGAGAGAGCGAGTCCAGTAGGGATGACAAATTGAACTCAAACTCATTAATAACCACAAATTCATCCATTGAAAAATAGACCCGACTCAACCCATTTATTAATTGGGTCTTAATTGGATCAACTTAAATAAACATAACCCACTAAAAAAAAAACTAGTCACGCGGAAAGACAAACCATGTGTTGTACCTCCAATGTTGCTAAATCGGGGCCTGGTTTGGGAAAAAAGATTATCCATTGCCTGCACATTGCCAATCGTCACACTTGGGGAAATTTTCTATGATTCCTCAATGTAGTATTGGGGCATGATGCCCCCATTTAATATGGACCTTTAGATTAGATTTTAGGTTAATCTAAGCCCTTGGATCAAAACCACTCCCAAAAAATAAGGTCATTTTGCGTTTTTCCAGCTAAATAACATCATTATACTTACCATGAACACTAACTCTTCTTATCATATTTTATGCTGATACTTACCACAAAATATTGTATACTTACCACAACTAAATGCTACACTTCAACGTTTTTTTGGCCTTTCTCTCTCTAATTGAAATTTTTTGGTGGAAAAATGTACCTTTTTGTAGGATTTTTTTATTATTATTGGACATTTATAAATTCACACTACTTTTTGTCCTATTCACCCCTACTTTTGTCCTTTTGCTAATAATTTGTGTAATAGACAACTAAATATTGGGTGAAAATATAAATATAATTAAATAATATTTAATCTGTAAACAAATATTTTTATAATAATTTTTTGAAATTAAATATTTAAGTCAAAAATTGCCTTAATTTTAAATTCATGTTGTTAATATATTCTATTAAATTATTTTTAATTAAAAAGCAATTTACAAATATTATTGTGAAAATAATTATTCATTTATAGTTTTGAATAAGTTACAATTAATGTTGTTAATAACAAATTTTTAAAAATAAAAAATATAGACCATATAATTGTAAGAATCTCCAAATTATATTTAAATAATTTATTTAAAATAATCTCTGCAATCGATTAATGTGATATTATAACGATAAACCATATAATTGTAAGAATCTCCAAATAATATTTAAATAATTTATTTAAAATAATCTCTGCAATTGATTAACGTGATATTGTAACGATTAGTAGCTATAATTGACATTAGACTATTCAATTAGTGGTAGGGTGACAATTAATTGCTATAATCGACTATAGTAGTCAGAGTCATTTGACTAAGAGAATAATTGATTGATCATATTCAATGAGTGATGATTGACTATAGTAGCCAAAGTCATTGACCAATAGTACTAATGATATAGTGATGATTGAGCATTAATACAATTGGCTAAAATGAATTGGTTAATATAGATTGATAGTGATCAATGTTATTAGTAAATGTAATAGTTAACAGTAGTGTTGGTTGTGATTAATGAGTGATTGATACAATTGGCTAATGTAAGTAATCACTAACTATTGATCCCTAATGTCCATTCATTAAATCATTTAGTTTCATTAATCATTAAGGTATTATACTTTAATTACAAGTAACATCTATATTGTGGTAGTTACCTTATTAACTACCCTTATGGTGCATTAGTTATGTTACATAAATGCGTACCTACCTCTCATTAATGACATACTTACTACAAAATAACACCATGCATACCACACCACATGATCATTGTTACCACCATAATATTCAGCTGTTACTTTATGATGTGTACATACCACGTTTTATGCTAGTACTTACTTTTTGAAAATGAAACACTTAGGCTCCATTCCGGAAACCTTCTTAAAAAATAAGTACTTATTTTGCCACTTCTCATTCAAAAATAAAAAGGGTCATTCCACAAAACCCAAATAAAAAGTTCCTTTCACATTTTCAAACTCAAAAATAATGTAAGTGAAAAAAAAATTCAATTTTTTTTTGTACCGTATTAAAGATCTCAATGAGATCTATCAAACAAGATCCATAGTGGTAGGAAATTTTTTTGCGTAAATACATGATTTTTGAGCTTGAAGTTGCCTTATTCAAAAAATAAAACTGTTGCTATGATAATGGGAGTCAGCAGAGGGAATCGTACCGGCGGCCGCGCCGGGCCATCTCCGGCCATCGGACGGCCGATCCAAGCCGTCCAAAAATTCTAAAAAAAAAAACCAAGGGGGCCGACGCGGGAATCAACGGCATCCGAGGTGTGTAGGGTGCTTGATCCGGGCACCCCTTTTCCGTGTATATATGATCAAGCACCCTACACAAAAAAGGGGTGCTTGGATCAAGCACCTTACACACCTCAGATGCCGTTGATTTCTGCGTTAGCCCCCTCGTTTTTTTTTTTTTAGAATTTTTGGACGGCTCGGATTGGCCGTCTGGTGGCCGGAGACTGCCCGGTGTGGCCGCCGGTATGATTTCCCTCCCCGGCCGGTCGATACCTATATAAATTATTCCAAAAGAAGTACCACCCTTCTTATTTTTCGGAACAAGCCTTCTTATTACACAAAAAATAAGTTCTTATTGTGTTTCTGAAATGCAGTCTTACTACATATTTAGTGATTCCGGTTTGTTTAGATAACGATGATTATAATGTATTGCATTTTATACCACGATATATGAAAATACTTACCACTAACTGTGATAATATTTGACTAGATTCTGAAAATATCTCGATAAAACGTTTTCAAATTTTCAGGTCACGATGACCATATTGTACGTATTGCATAAAACCACTATAAATGGAGATACTTAGCACACTGATCCCATTTAGTTATAATTCATAGTAATAAGTTTTGCCTATTTGTTAGGGTCATTATTTGCGTACTACATGACATTTTATATAGCTTTTAATGGTAGTATTTACCACTAATGTGGTCCTACTTGACCAGATTTTGAGCGATAAATGACAATGTTCAATCAAAGGGAAGAAGGTAGTAATAGACATTTGTGGTGACTCTAGCGGTGATGATGGAAATGACAATAATCGTTTGGATGAGGGTATAGTAACGTCAAGGAAGTGGGTTTGCTCATAAGGACATAGAGAAGGATAAAAATTATAACCTTTATTACTAGTAAAATTGGTGAACTAGAAAATTGTGAGTAAACACATCCAGTGTTCGTGTTCAGTATGTTCATTGACATTCTAAATAATTTTTTTTCAATGTCAATGATAAGTATGTCAAGTTTTAATTAAGTACATCCAATATTTGTGGTAAGTATGTTCATTGACCGGCCAGATTCTGACGATAATTAGTTGGATGGATTAATGGAAGAAGGTGTGTATAAAATGATATTTGATTTGCATGAGGATGGAGGAAGGTTCTTCAATGCATATGCCATCTTTAGTGTCCAGAAGGACTCTTGATATGAACAATTTCACCAAGTAAGTTTTTCCAATGTTTGTGGTAAGAATGTCCAATATTCGTGGTAAGTATGCTCATTGACATAATAAATACCACTAGTTGCTAAGAATTTTTTTTCCAAAGTCTATGGTAAGTATGTCCACTTTTAAGTAAATACTTTCAATAATCATGGTAATTATGTTCATTGACATAGTAAGTACCTTCATTTTATGACATATACCTACTAAAATGGTAGGTATCTCTTCAATTCACAAATGAATTTCGCAATCAGCAACATTAAGCACACTAATAGGGTAATATTGCAAATTTATGTGGATAAATACAAAAAAGGAAGTGTAAATTGTAAAAAGGGGAATGTGACAATCGTTTTCCAAACAAAAATGCGAAGTTTGCAATTTACATCTAACAAAAAAAGCCACATCTATCATTATTTGTCTCCATGAACCATACAACAAAAAAAGCTACAATGTCATTTATCACATTGTTGCCCAATGTAAGTATTTAATTCATCTTACACAATTTACCACTCAACACAAGAGTGTTAAAGTATAAGTATTACAATAAATGTTCCAACAAAATTCACATGTTACTCTACGTAAAGATTCACATATTCATCTAACACACTCTACCGCTACCAAGACTAGTGGACCGCCAAAGTAATAATCGCTGCCCCAATCATCAATCTTGATTTTGCTTAGCGACAGCCTTCACCTGTACAAGCTCGGTCTTTCACTGTTGGACCCATCCACAAGCTGAAGTTTCCTAAATGGACAAAGTGGTTTGATTATAAATTTTAGCCTTGCTATAGCAGTCAGATTCACATCTTAAATAGATAGTGAACTCCAAGATGACATGGGAACAAAAAACTAAACCAAGATTGATAAAGCAATATGCCACTATTAATCAACAATTCGTAGCTGTATTTTTATGTGGGAAAACATATGAAGCCAAAATTGATCAATTAGATACATGCATCACTCTTTCCTTTTGACATTTTTTTTAAGAGCAAGAAACAAATATTAGCATTAGGATGAGTAGTTCCACTAACTTAAATTTTAACCCCTAGCTAGAATGCAATTATATCCTAAGGTAGGCTATGGTCAGTTGAAAAATGATCGGTAATGAGAAGAGAACTCCTTGCCTCTTAATAGAAGCCCAAAAGACCTGGTTGCCACTCCAATCATGCATCTCAAATTGAATGTAAGGCTAGGTAAAGGCAATTCCTTTTGAATGAGAAGTACCACCAGCACCTACAAGTCCACCATAACCAGAGTAATTTCGAAATGTCAACTTCGACACCGAGTCAGCACAAAGTGTAAAATAATTTCCAGAGCATAGTTACGTAACTACACAATTAACAAGAAAACCCGTTGAAGCTACTACATTGTGGGAAATTCTCGGGGCAGTCTGCAAACCTACTTCAAATTCTATTACATTGTGGGTTTCGCAGGAGTTGGGCCAAAGGCAATCACAACATATGCCCATTCGCTACTACATTGTGGGAAATTCTCGGGGCAGTCTGCAAACATATTTCAAATTCTATTACATTGTGGGTTTCGTAGGAGTTGGGCCAAAGGCAATCACAACATATGCCCATTCCAACTTGAATTTGGGCACCAAGCGTCACATGATCTGTTTTTAATTGCATGCCCAAATTCATGGCAACCCTCCTTCCCTTTCTCCTACCTATTTGACGGGGAGAGAGAGAAGTACCAAGAGGAAAAATGAGAGATTGACCGGAGAAAAAGTGGTATAAACGAGCTCTGTGGAGAATCTCGGGAGGAGTGAGGTGTGGTGTTGTGGAGGAGCTGCCATGGAGGAGATACAGAGGTGTGAGTGTCAGAGGTTGTGGCGTGAGTGATAAGCACCCAATAATGCATATTCTTGGTGCTTAAGTTCTTAGTTTTAGCACGTTTATGTTTATAAAGTTAATATTTTCTTTGATTTCGCACGTAGGTATGTTTATTTTGTTTTGTAGGTAAATTGACGAATTAAGCGCAATTTTAAAGCTTGAAGCAAACGTGGAGGTTTCCAAGAGCTGGAGTGTTCAAGAATGAAGCCGCCAAGAGCTATCGGGTGGCCAAGATCATTGGAAGCCAAGACGGAGGCTAAAAGCTGAAGAACCAGAGCTAACGAAGGTGGTATCGATACAAGCATTTGCTGTATCGATACTAGTTTACAAGCAAATTTTAGTGGGCTTGTAGACATTGGGTATCGATACAATCGATACCGAGTTGCTACGACAGCTCAATAGAAAAGATCAAAGCTACTTGGTATCGATACAACCAAAGGATACTGAGTGCCTTCAGAGCAAATTTTTAGGGTGTTTGTGAGATATTTTGTGGACGAATGAGGGCTTGTATAAATACCCCATTATGTCACAAATATCAAATATACATACTTTTCTAGATTTAGAATAGATTTACTTTACTTGTTGCTTACTCTTTCTATTGTTCTTGCTTTGTTCTTCATGTTCTTAGTTAATTCTGCACTTTTCTACCTTAGTTAATCTTAATTTGTTGTTTTCATCTTCATTAAAATTGTAGCTGCACTCTTGATCTATATAAATATCAAGTTTATTTCGAATTCTGTTGGTTGAATATGTTTTCCATAATTAGCTTTATTGATTCAATTTCTAGCATGAGTGAGTAGTTAATTAGGTTTGGTCATGGGGTGATTAACACTCCATGGCTTGGATTGATCATGCTTTTATCTCAATAAATCTTCATGTTTAGTTGAAAAATCAAGGTAGTTCCTGTTCGTCTATCAAAACTTGGCGGTGTTAACCTCTTTGATCTTGTGTAGGCAAGAGTGTGCTACTTGCCACACATGATGCTTAGAGCTATGTCATCTCTTGCGTTTGCTAGATGAATACTAGAACTCACTTGGTATTTCGACTATGTTTCTAGTAAATGGTCTTAATGGCAAATATTCCGGTTTGGGAGATCGTTGACGTGTATCTTAAACCGAGTAATTCAAGAGAAAAGCTGATTGATTTGAGTTATGGGTGTTGAGATCTCCTAGACCTAGTTGCTTAGTTTAAATAGTTTAAAACTCAATTTTATTGTGTTTCTTTTCTCCGTTTCAAATCACTCCTAATGTTGGCCGTCTCAATGCCGTGATTCTTACATCTACAAATTCAATCAAGCTGTGATGATATTCCTTTGGGTACGATACCCGATCTTTCGGATTATTATGCTTCTTTCAACATATTAGCCCTACGCTTGGGGTGTTATTATTCATATCTAGTAGACGAGAGAGAGAGAGAGAGAGAGAGAGGCATGGATTCAAGGGTTGAGATTAAAAGAAAAAGATCAAGGGTCCAAAAAATGGGGGCATGGATACCGCAATACCGCCTTGAGGCATCACAGCCGGACTCCACACTTGGGTGATACTTCACCCACATAAACCTTCAAAATGCGTTGTGTGTTAGCACCACGCTCTTTTTTTTAAGAATTTTAGCAGGTTGAATATGTTTTAAAAATACTTTCACGCTTGTGCTTACACACACTTATGTGAATTACAATGGTATTCTCGAGGTGGTCATTACTATGTGTTGTAATCTTTGAGTAACATCAGACAATTTGAACACATCCATAAAAAATAAATCTATATTCTCATCGGTGCACTTTCCTCCGTTATTGTAGCATTTTGTTTGGAAAGATGACTTTATACTCATACTCACGCTCTAGTTTTCGCACACACATTTTGACTATATTCGCTTTAGACCTCCAAAACTAACTCCTCTCTTTGTGCAAGGTCCAAAAGAAGTTTTTCGTCCAATTATTAATTAATTACACATATTTCTCTATCTATCTCTCTCAAAAAGGAAATTTCGCCATTAATGAAAGAAATTTTGTTGGACAATAGGCATTATTTCAATTTATTCTGAGTATGTTCCTATTTTGAGATTTAATTTTCAAATTTTGAATTTTTCATCCTAAAATGTAACCCGTTGAACACATTTTTAATTTTTCTTTATTTAATTTAATTTTTTTACTTTTCTATTCACTCTCTTTCAATGCATTCTAATTAATTTGTTCAAGATTTGGTCCATACATGAATAAATCTCTTCATACGTATAATTAGAGTTCTTACTAAAAAATTAATTAATCTCTTTGTGCAAAAGTAGTGAACTTGCCAACAAGGAAACTTAGGAAAATGATACATTGAAGGTTAATGCCTTGTTTGGATGGTGTTCTGAAAATTTTTGAGTTTGGTTTTTGGGTAATGAGTGGAGAGAGAATTAGGATAATATTTGAAGATATGAATAATGAGTGGAGGGAGATAGAGAGAGAAGTGAGAATAATGATTGGAGAGTGAAATGAGATTAATGATTGGAACTATTATGGGTAATGAGCGTTTTTTGAGTTGAATTTTTTTCCCCCCAAAATACCATCCAAACAAGGCATTAGTGATGTGAACGAATTGGTGGTTAAGTGAAATGAAGGCGTGTAAGGTGGGAGTTACAAGTATAGAAACAACAAGACTGCAGCTGTACATGTGTGGAGACCCGTAAATTATTATAATTTCGGGAATCGTTTAATGCATGAAAGAATTGTATTATTAATAAAGTTGTACGTTTGTTTGTGGGGGTGTACGGATATACGTCTACCGTTGTGTATCGGACATTTGGAGAATAGTTGGATTTTGAGTTTTGGTGTTGAAATGATGTGTGGAAGTGTTGGTAGCAATCGGGATTTGATTTGATGAACGTTGGCAAAAAAATTCGAATCTGTCTTTAATGTACAGGTGCAGATTTTTCCAGTACAGGTACATCGCGACCAGAAACTATGAAGTGCTGAAATTTCTGGGTACTTGTACCGGTACTGTCATTCCACGGTACTGGTACATCGTGCAAAATTTTTAATTTTTCAGCACACATGACAGCTCACTATAAATACCCCACATTACCATTTTTTACACCCAAAACTCTCGAACCAGACCTGGAAACACCCCCTCTTACCTACCTAACTCCAATCTCACCAAAAACTCTTGATTTTTGGTGGCTCTTTTATTTTGTCAATGTTGATAAATGTGATACCTTGGTGGCTCTGCTTTGATTTGATAAAGGTTATGCCTTCGTAGGTAGTATTGTTGATGGATGTAAATTGCACGTAATCTGGGTCATGTAGATTGCACCAATTGTGACTTGATTCTTTTTGCTGGCCTTGGTGGCTCTTTTTGTTAATAGATTTCATGCTTCGCTGGCTCTTTTTGTTTGATCAATTTTGGTATTTACCATGTCAATGAACACACTTACTGCAAATACTGTATGTATTTCCTTGAAGCTGGACATACTTTACATAGACTTTGGAAGAAAATTCTTGGCAACTGAAGCTACTTACCATATCAATGAACATACTTACCATGGATGTAATGACTTTAAACTGGACATACTTAATGGATAAGGTTGATAAGGTTAAAGGATATGGTTGAAGAGTTAGTTGGTAGTTCTAAATGGATAAGGTTGAAGAGTTTAAGGTAGGTAGAGAGAAATTTAGTACCATTAATGCCAATATGTATGGTAGGTAAGCAAAACTCCATGCAATGCCAATATGTGTGGTAGGTAAGCAAAACTCTATGTTTATTGCACATAAGAAGTTGCCAAAAATGCTAAGTATGTAGTCAATAGATCCTTATAGAATGGTAAGTAGTAGCAAAAATCGTGGCATGATCACATTAAGAGATAATAGTCGAAATTTTATTTTTTCAAAATAGAGATACTACTCTTTGAAATATTGATATAATTAACTAGAGGTATATACAATCCAAAACCACAATATATTTTCCCAATTTATATTAGTAAGTAATTGTTACTAATTGGTAAGTTTGATCATGTTTTGTGGTAAGCGTGACCTTATACTATGGTAAGTATGGTAAGTAAGACTTCAAACTTGTTGCACCTAAGAAGTTGGCAAAAAAATCTAAATTATTAGTAAGTATATCATTTTCAAAAGGTAAGTACTAGCATAAACCATGAGATGTTTACAACATAAAATAACAACCGAATGTCATGGTGGTAACAATAATTAGGTATTGTGGTATGTATAGCCTTATTCTATGATAAATATGACATTAATGACGGGTAGGTACCCATATATGTAACGTAACTGATGTATCATAATAAGGGTAGTTAAAAAGGTAACTACCATAATATATTTAATGTCACTTAGTTCTATTTAATTTGTATTACCTTGTAATTAGAGTATAATACCTTGATGGTTAATAAAACTAAATAATTTATTGAATGAACATTAGGAATCAATAATTTGTGGTTACTCTTACATTAGCCAATTGTAGCATTCACTTATTGATCGCAACCAATACTATTGTTAACTAATTCATCTGCTAATGACATGATCACTCTTAACTTACATTAACCAATTCATTTTAGCGAATTATATTAATGCTCAACCATCACTATAGCGTTAATACATTTGGCCAATGACTCTGGCTACTATAGTCAATTAGCACTCATTGACTATGACATGATAGTAATCATGTCATTTAGTAATGACATGATCACTATCAACCTACTTTAATCAATCCATTTAAGTTAATTGTATTAATGATCAATCATCATTATATAATTAATACAATTAAGCAATGACTTTGGCTACTATAGTCAATCATCACTTATTAAATATGATCAATCAATTAAGCTCTTAGTCAAATGATTATGACTACTATAGTTAATTATAGAGATTAATTATCACTCTACCACTAATTGAATAATCTAATGTCAATTATAGCTATTAATCGTTATAATATCACATTAATCGATTGCACAAACTATTTTAAATAAATTATTTAAATATAATTAGGAGATTATTCCAATTATATGGTTTATATTTATTATTTTTAAAAATTTGTTATAAGAAACATATATACACAAAGTAAAAATTTAATGGAACATATTAACAACATTAATTGTAAGTTATTCAAAATAATAAATGAATAATATTTTCTCAATAATATTTTTAAAATACTTTTTAATTAAAATAATTTAATAAAATATATTAACAACATGAATCTAAAATCAAGGCAATACTTTGGCTTAAATATTTAGTTTTGAAAATTTGTTATGAAAAATTTGTTTACTAATTAAATATTATTAAATTAAATTTATATTCTCACCAAATATTTGATAGTCTATTATACAAAAGATTAAGAAAACAACAAAAAGTAAGGTGAATATGACAAAAAGTGATGTGAACTTATAAATTTTCAATAATTAAAAAAATTCTTGCAAAAAGGTACATTTTTTCCGCCAAACCGGCTACCTAGAGAACAAATTAAAGAGAGAAAGGGAAAAAATGTTGAAGTGTAGTCTTTTATTGTGGTAAGTATACAATATTTTATGGTAAGTGTCACCATAAACTATGGTTAGTAGAGCCAATGTTCATGGTAAATATAATGACGTTTTTTTTTAAAAAAAAAAGGTAAAACCACCATACTTTTGGAAGGTGGTTTTGATCCAACGGCTTTGATTCATCCGAAACCTGATCTAAAAAGGCCCATATTAAATGGAGCATCATGCACCAATAGCACATTGGGGGCATCACAGAAAATTTGTTGAATTGAAGCAGTCAAGGAAATTGAAAATGTCATTGGATTGCAGGCGGCAACCCCGGTCGCGATGCGGCGCTTAAATCTCTCTCTCTCTCTCTCTCTCTCTCTCTCTGTAAATATGTACTATATTTATATATATCTAGTTGTACTTGATGCAATGGTGGTGTTGGGTTGCCAGAGAAGGTTTTGGAGCATGTAAGGGGGCCATCTTCACGACGAGTGAAAGGTACGCACATATTGGATGCATGTTTATTTTACTCCCATGTTGTTAAATTATGCCTGATTTCTGATTTTTTGTTTTGTGAACAAAGTTAAGTTGTAGGTTTAGATTCCGTTTTTACATTATAAATATTGGATTATAAAGTCTGGATTTTAGTAGAAGCTGATAATCGAAATACATTATCGGTGATAATTGAGAATTAATCAATAACAAACGGTGAAATTCTAGGATTTAATCAGTGACAAAAGCTGGCAGTTGCTTCAAAAAGCTAAAAAGCACCTTACAAATTACTAGGCATCCGAAATGTAGTTCTAAAAGCAAAATTGATCTTTCCCAAAAATAGAGTTTATACTGCTTTTCAGCTTCTAAGGCTCTGTTCCCTTGTCAAGAAATTAGTGCAGGAAAACTATTCTCGAGAAAATTAAGTGAAGTGAAGTTAAGGTTTAAGAGAAAACTGAGAAGTAGTCGTTTAATTATGCAAAAATTAGTGTAGAAACAAGATTCTGAAAATTATTTCGAGACATGTTTTGAGGATAACGAAAGTCCTAGTGGAAAAGTCAGGGAAGTGGGTCCCATAAATTTCCTCCTGACTGATCACGTTAAAAATGCATTGAAGTTAAACATTTCACCCCCCCCTCCCCCCCTTTTTTTCCTTCCTTTCCTTTCCAGGCAGCTGAATGGCGCCTAAGAGTTCCAAGAATTTGAAAACCCGTTGATAGATTTTTTACAATCACTAGGAGCTGGTTTTTAGAAAACTAAAATTTTGAAATCTGTAGCCGACCCCAATCGATTGGGACACAAGGCTCGGTTTGGTTTGTTTTGTTTTGGTTTGGTAAAATTTTGGAATCTGTCCCTATAATTGTTCTTAAACATGCACTACGAAGCATAGACACTTGTAAGAAGTTGGCATGTAGATCCTCTCAGGCCCTCCTCATTTAGTCCTGCATTAGATGATGTGTGATTTATGCTCTATGATTTGCTGACATGATTTATTCTTATCAGATGTATGGCTTGTCAGTTTAATTTTCATGGAATTACGTTAATGATATAATGATGTTAAACTGTTTCTTTAATGTGTCATGGGCATGTTGTGTCCTGGATTTTTTTATTTTTTATTTTGAAAAGTAGTTCATGACTTCATGTGTTGTCAAGATTTTAAATTACAGTTTGTGTTCCTCTCTAACTGCATTGAAAAGGGAAGTGAACTCTGGAACTCTAAGCTCCTATTCAAGTAAAGAAAGGAGTAGTGGAAAAAATGTTGTTTTCTCGACTTGATGGTTGGAGGTGAGATATCAATGGATAGAAGTGGCTAAGGAGATTTGGCGTTGTTCAATAGTGGTTGGTCAATTGTTAGGCTAATGACTTGTGATGATGATTTGTGTTTCTCTTGAATTAAACTGTTACTGAAGTGCCATAGAGAAGTTTGGAGAAGATTAAGACACCTCCGACACTTGAAACAAAGTTGTATGTCGTGTTGGACGTTGTGACACTAACACGACACTCATCGGACACTCCATTGTCATGTAGCCAAATTCCGTATGAAAATATCAAGTTAGATTACGTGTGTGATTTATAATGCATGGATTGAGAAAATTACTTCTCTTCAGGCCCTTCTTGATATTAGATATAGGTTTTCCGGGGGTTTGAAAAGATGTGAGTATAGTTTATTCAAGCATGAGTTCTCATAGAATTGTATGGCATATCGGTGCTTAAGTTCTGAAAGACATGTGTTGATTAAAACTTAAATTAGTGTTATGTTTTATCTTGTACTATCTCTCTTAATACAATTTCGATGTACCAGAAGCATGTGTGCTATCAGCGTGTCAGATCCTGGAGTATATATATTTTTATATATATTGAATCTGTACATCTTTAATAACTGCAGTGATGTATTATTTGCATTGGAGTTGTGGATCCGACAGAGTAAATTCTTTAGGTTCAATGGTCAAAAACTCAACCTACTAACCTTTAATTGTGGGTTCAAGTTTGAGAACAGTCACTTTTGTGCATTGAAGGTCAAAGGTTAGATCTTTGTGCATTACTTATGCTTTGGATTTAAACGAAGGAAACAAGGTAATGAGCACATAAATTGAATTGGGTCTTTAGGTTTGCCCTCTCTAATGCCTTCCAACTTTGATTTGGGGGCATGGTTGACGTCCCTTGAGGTCCTCGATTTTGGAGATATATGGGAGCCTTTATTTCAGAGCTAAAACTTTCTAGGAGCAGCCAATTTGTGCATATATTGTCAAAGGTTAGGTATGTCTTGACTCTCCAGACCTTCCCTGCCTATACCTCCATTGATTAGGGATTAACGGGTACTATTATTGTTGTTTTGTAATGTCAAAGGTTAGGTTTGTAGTCAGTCCACGCACACCTAAGTCCTAACCGTGTGTACTTTTACGAACAATGCAGCAGTCCACAACCTCTCTGTTTCTTTGCCTTGTTAACCATCATCCAGTTCTAGTTACATTAATGGAGGTCTGTGAGCTGTTGGTAGGGATCTAATATTCAGCATACAAAGGGGTTGCCTGTTTAATAGTAGCAACATCGCTAATTAGATTATGAAAGAAGAAAAGTCAGTTACGGCTATTGGGTATTTGAGATTTAGGAGAGAATGCCAAGGAGATATGCGTGCGATATGGCTAGTTGGACATGAATCTAACAAAATATAATTATGTAAAAGGAGTTTTTTCACTATAGGTTTATGTATACCATTCCCACTCTATGCACAATAAGCGCTAGAGTTTTTTCCCTGTAGGAGAGAATGCCAAGGAGAATCCAATCATGGTCTAATAAATTTCTTTCTTTTGGGGGAAGAGCTCAATTGAGAAGTTCAGTTCTGTTTGGTATTCAGGTTTACTTGTCATCTATCTTCATTCTACCTTGAAAGATCATGAAAGATATTGAAAGTATGCTCAGTGTTTTCCTTTGGAAAGGGTTGGAACTGAAATCTTCTGAAGTGAAGGTGGCTTGGCCTTCTGTGTGCCTCCCAAAGAAAGAAGTCAATTTGGGTCGCTATGTTAAGGCACTTGTGGGCAATCTGTAAAAAGGAAGACACCTTATGGGTGAAGTGGATTCATTCGTATGTGATTAAAACACAATCCATATGGTCTACGAAGCTTCCCAGTGATTCCTCTTGGACTCTTAGAAAGAATTTTAGCCTGAGAAATGATGGTCAGAAGGTTATTAAATAGTCCAGGATTGATAATGTTGCAAATACCTTCCTTTGGATGGATAATTGGCACACTCTTGGCCCTTTATTTCAAAAATATTGGGAGAGTGTGACTTTCGACCTCAGCAGATCCCTAAATGCCAAGGTTAGTTCTATTATTCATTGACGGTACCTGGAGGTGGCCGAGAGGAAGGAATCCTGTTATAAGGGAGATAGTGGCAAATACCTGCCCTTGTTCCATATGCGGATAGAGAGGATGATGTTATCTGGACTTTGAATTCTAATGGTTGTTTCACAGTTAAGTCAGCCTAGTAAGTCTTAAGATCTAAAGCCCCTGAGGTGGATTGGTTCCATACGGTATGGCACAGAAGGCATGTTCCAAGGTGGTTGTTCATTCTATGGGTGGCTCTACTAGGCAGGTTGTCTACAAAGGATAGACTGAGGTCTTGGGGACTTTTGAATGACAGCTCTTGTGTTCTTTGCCATGGAGGTCTTGAGTCACACTCTCATCTATTTTTTAATTGTCAATTTGCCTCTCTTGTTTGGATGAGTGTAATATCTAAGTGTGGTCTTCCTCCCCATTCTTGGGACTTAGGTTCTGAGATTGATTGGGGCTCTAATCACTGTAAAGATAGCTCTATCTGCTCCAGTATTTTCAAACTCCGTCTTGCTACTTCAGTGTACTATATTTGGAAGGAGAGAAATGGTAGGATCCATAAGCAGATAGGGCACGATTCTGCTTCTGTGGTGAGCCTAATTTTAGATTAGGTAAAGCCCTGTGTTCGTGCTAGGAGGAATGTAGGCAGGTCTGCTTCCAACCTTAGCTTGGTTCTGAACTGGGGTATTCCTCATGAAGTTTTCTGTAATTCCTTGTCTTGTTTTTTGTTTTGTATTGGTGTCTGCTATGTTTCTGGTGCATCTGTTGTAGCGAGGGATGCCTTAGTGCAGTGAGTTGCTTTTTTTTTTTTCCCCTTTCTCAAGGTCATCTTCTTGAGGTTTTTGGGCTTGGTCCCTTATTAAAAAAAAAATTGCAGTGACCTATCGATGTATCCAACAAACGTGAAATTCAGCCATGTTTTTGTGTTCTTCGGTATGACAATTAGTTGAATCCAAGACTTAAATGCATGTCAGCACCCGACACCTTTATGTGAGTTATGCATCATGGCTTTGAGTTCTGGAATTATTATTGTACTGGAAAAGAATAGCACTAGCAATATAAGTTGTCATCTTGACACTAAACTACTCATTGCCAAAACCAAGAAAGTATTGATCTCAAAACCTAGGAGTCCTACCACTGCCGTAAGAAAACAAAGACAAAGACCAAGTTGTCCTTAGAGTGTATTTGTACCTCATGTCAAAAAGTTTACATGGACTATAGAGTGTCTGGGGATTGTATGTAGAAGCCAATTGGTATCACAGAATACTCCTTTTGGCAGAGAACCTTTTGTTACGTCCAGGCATAAATTTTTAAGAGTCTAAATCATGGTGAACATTACCGCATGTCTATGCTCTTTGAGTACTACCGTTTTATAATGTTAAAAGTAGATGACTAAATAAAACATCTCGAGTAAATTAACACATTCAAGTGTTCAGTTCTTGTCCTAATCTAGGTTCTGTTAGAAGCAAACTGATATTTCAGTTTTTTTAGTCTTAAGAATTTCTGAAATCTGGTAAGTAGAATATCTGAAATCTGGTAGGTCTGTGTAGGATGGGTTTCCTTACTTTTTATGCTTCCTTGGCTGAGGTTTTATTTGGTGCATAACAGACAATCCTCAGTTTGAGAGACTTTACAATGGTTTGAATTGTGAAAATTTGGTTGAAGTTGAAATGGAAAATTGAAGCTTTGCCGAATATTGTGTAGCAGTACACACCCAGCCGGCAGCCCCTTTCGTACGAATGACAGTTTAAACTGCGAATTTGGTGTGGTTGGATACCATTACCAAGGCCTCTGGAAGGCTTTATAAATCCCGAGTTCAATTAAAGCATTGTTGCATGAGCTTAGGCTTGATGGGGCAATATCTTTTCCTTCTACAAAGAGAAAAGGAAAAATAATATGTGTTTAGAAGAAGTTGACCTATTGCAATGCTATTCGTGGCCCATATTGAGTATTTGGGTCCCCATCTCAGACCTCTGGCCTAAAAATTTGAAGCTGCCTGCTGTATGAGCTACTATAGGTGCGATTGAACTTATTGAAGTGTTTTCGTTTCATAGTGAGATATTCTTGTTCCCACGTTTGACATTCAAGGAAGTTTTGTGAACATAGGGATCTGGATGGAAAATATTGTAGCTCACATGCTCATAAAACAGATAGTGATATAAAAGAATGGTTCCATTATGGAAAACTATTCAGTGCCATGTGTGGCATTGCCACACCACACCACACCTGCACCACGCATTTGTGTGGTCCCTGCAACGTGATGATGGTGGGGTCTTCACTATCGCGTGCTCCAAATGCCACACACTGCACTGAATAATCACTCAGTTTTTTGAACGGCGCACTGAATAATCACTCGCCCGTTACTCAAATGCATGTCTCTCCACTCGTAAGAGTCTTGTCAAAATTTTCCATTAGGACGAGGTCATCAGTGGGTTCTGTTTTGCTTCGATTGTGTTCACCTTAGTGCAACTTGACTTCACATTGGGAAATGTATGACATTGTTATCCAAGTTTTGCCGTATTCTTTGTCTTTACCATCTTCTGTATATGTGTCCTTGTGTTGAAATATAGGTTAGTTACCAAGTGCTTCTCAACCTTCTGTAGTTAGTTCAGGGGGCGTAGTTATTTGGAATGCAGTGTTGTTACAAGGAATTATTGGCACACTTTATGCTAGTTAACAACAATTTCTTGTAAAAAGTACTGCTCACAGTAAATTGACGCCTCTGGGGTTTTCTTTGAAATCACTCCCATAAGATCATTTTAGTAGTAGTGTGTGTGTTTAATTATTGGCACACTTTATGCTAGTTAACAAAAATTTCTTGTAAAAAGTACTGCTCACAGTAAATTGAAGCCTCTGGGGTTTTCTTTGAAATCTCTCCCATAAAATCATTTTAGTAGTAGTGTGTGTGTTTATTTGTTGTTCATTGATTTATTTATGTAATTTGTGGGAGAGGGAAAAGTTTCAGTACTCCTGGCCCCCAGACCCCTCCACCATTACACATTGATGTGCTGTATGAACCCCACATCAATGTGTGGTGATAGAGTGGCCAGAGCCACCAAGTTCCAGTGCCCAGGAGCATTGAATAATTACTCAGGGGAATGAGTTTATTGTTGTATGCAACTATACAGTGACTGATTTCACAATGTATTTTTGATGGAAGGCCTTTTTGAGTAGATATACTGATTGTTGCAAGTATTGTACACAAGAAGGATGGTATTGTCTTATTTGTTCCTTGTTTGCAGACAAGGATTGATTGTTAGGTTTTTGATCTCCTCTTTACCTATCTGAATAGGAATGGTTGAAAAGGTGCATTGCCATGGAGTCCAAGGGTGATTGATTGCGATTGGTAATGCTTTGTCGTGGTGGGGTCTATACCTAATACCTTACTCTTGTTTCGTTACATTAATTCTAAGAAGCACAGATATAACTAAGCGGCCAGCGTACCTATGACACGAACACGTTAGGACTCCGAAATTGGTCCCACGCAATCTGGTGTACATTTGGTGTATTTAGCTATGTCATTTCGTTTTCATTGTTTCCTTTTCCTCTAAATTTTTTGCTCCAATATCTCCAGAAATCCGTAATCAGAACAAGCTCTTTCTCTCAGCTAGTCTTACCGAACTTCTTCTGGGCTGGGGTTCACTTCTATCCAATACGGTGGTAACAATTGAATGTATGGACCAGTTCACGCTCACTCAACTAGTTCACGCTCACTCAACTAGTTCACACTCACTCAACTAATTATGAGGCCCTCAAATTAAATTGGCGAAAAGGCAAACCCTACCCCAAGGTTTGAAATATTGGCCTTGTTGGGATTCAAATGTGCGACGTCATGGAAGAGAAGCTCTTATTAGCTTTCTCATGCCCACAGCATCCCCATTCCTTTGCTAATAGCACCAAAATTAACTACCCTTCCCGCAACCCCCCACCCACCCACTCTCTTTATCTTGAATCGCGGAGGGAGAGTGCTTACTTATCTTCATCTGACAATTATTGGAAGATGACAAAGGTACTACTACTCCATTATAAACAGCCATGGCACCACATGCACATCCACAGTTTCTCTCATTTCTCATTCCCTGGCCGGGCCAGCTCTTGGGACCGCTTCGGGCCCCAGATTTTCTGTAATTGGATCCCCAAAATGGAGTATTTTTTTGTGTGCCTTTCAGTTGAATTCTTGCATTACTGGTCTGGATCAGTGGCAAACTCCTTGTCCACCCTTCTGTAGCGTCGCCGTCCTGGGTACCAATATACCTCCTTGTCCAATTTTGTAGCATTTTTTTCTCCAGCAATTGATTTTCAGACTCCCTTTGTTTATAACCAAACTCCTTTTTTATTCTTTTGTTATACTATAAATATACAAAATTAACCTTTCATCTGTATATCAGAAATCCTGTACGTACCAACCAAATCCCACCCTACATACATCGGATGCCGTTGATTCCCGCATGAGCCCCCTCGGTTTTTTTTTTTTTAGAATTTTTGGACGGCTCGGATCGGCCGTCTGGTGACCAGAAACGGACGGTGCGGCCGTTAGGATTTTGATGGGGATTTGGTCGGTACATATAGCAGGGTTCTTTGTATATCCTTTCACATTTTAAAGGATAACATTGTAAATTCACAACACAAGAAGACAAAAAAGAGGGCGGTTTAAAAAAATAAGAGTGAAAATCACTACCCTTTTCTCCTTAAAATTTTCTTTTCTCGCAGCACAAGAATAATTATATAAGTTGATAACTTTGCTCGTACTTTCATACTTAACAAAACAAAAATGCAATCTATAAATGACACACCATTAAGCTTTAATTCTTTTTCAAAAAGTTAGAAATCAAAAAATTCAAGCGAACTGCCGTTTGGTTTGAATTTTGGCAATATTTTTTTAGTTTCGTCTTTTTAAAAATCTTGTATGACAACATATAGAGGGCCCCGCATTAAGTAGTTCGCTGCGGCCCCAAAATCGAAGAGTCGGCACTGATCTTGCGGAAAATGCAGGGCCGGCACTGGTCATTCCGATCACGTAATCGTATTTTTCTATTCTCCTTCTCTCCCTTGTCAAAGCATATTTAATCATTAAAATCTCTCTCGATTATTGCTACATACTCCACCACACTTCTCTCTCGATTATTGCTACATACTCCACCACACTTCTCTCTCAATCCTCTCTCTCTCTCTCTCTCTCTCTCTCTCTCTCAGACAAACAAGAAATCACGAGACAGCGACATCTTATACTGCCAGGAACAGGAAAACAAACTCAAAGAATTAGAAGAAGAAGAAGAAGTTGCCTTTGGATCGTCGGATACTCAACCATGTCTGATCCATTCGCAATTTGCTTGATCTTCATACATACGTTACGTAGGAAATTCATTCGGAAACTCAACGCCTTGAGAAGCAACCTCAACCACCGAGGTAACAGGAGAAAACAACAATCCAAGATGATGATGTCCGATCTCACTTCCCCAACCTCGTCTTTCTCCTCCATGGAAGTAACCAACCAGCTCAAACAAGTCTTCGAATTCCTCGACGCAAATGGCGACGGGAAGATATCACCTCTGGAGGTAAGGGAAGTGCTCTTGAGATTGGGACAGGACAAGTTGGTGGCCGAAAAAGAGGCAGAACGAATGGTGATGGAAATGGACAGAGACGGGGACGGGCTTGTGGACATAGACGAGTTTATGGATGTTGTGAACCTCGACGACAAAGCCGGCGGTGGGGGCTTTGGCAAAGAATTTGGTGGTGGTGGTGGTGATGATGAACTAATGGATGCTTTTATGATATTCGATAGGGACAAGAATGGGTTTATATCGGCCAAGGAATTGCAGAGGGTTCTGGTTAGCCTTGGATGTGGTAATTGCAGCCTTAGAGAGTGTAGAGAAATGATAAGAGGGGTTGATAGGGATGGTAATGGGTTGGTGGATTTCGATGAGTTTCGATCGATGATGAGTATTGGTTTCCCCTGTTGAGGAGGATCCAAAAATTGCTGAGTTTTCGTTAATTTTCTTGTTTTTGAAGGTCTTGATTGGAGATTTGGTGAAAATTGGAGGGGGGAGTAAGTAAATGTGGATGGTTCACTTGTAATTTTCTTGTTTTTGAAGGTCTTAATTAACGCGTAAAGTATTTGGAAGTTTGTATAAATAAAATGGAAGAGGCAAAAATGGTAACGAGTTTGGAAGTTTGTATAAATAAAATGGAAGAGGCAAAAATGGTAACGAGTTAAGCTCAGCATCCAATTTCAGCCAAGATATTGCAGAATGTAGTCAAAAGAGTTTACTGATTTGATTTTGTTTTTGTTTTTGTTCAGTTCAATTGGTAAAGAGAGGGAATAATTTGAAAAGAAGTCGTGAAAAGAGCAGAGGTAAATATTTTACAAGCACAAATCTCTAGTTTGACTTGCACTAAGAGCAAAATCCTTTAAATTGTCCACTCCGCAAGAGAAAGCACTTGTGCAAAATAAATGTGCAAGGAAGCTCTGGTTCAAAGTTCTGACTTACTAAAAAGTGTATATGTGTACCTTGTTGGGTGTATATTAGCTGAAAGTGTCAAAAGGCCCCAACTTGAAGTGATAGCAAAATGAGATGTTCAATAGGGTTGACAACGGTCCGGTTCAATTCGGTTATTAGCAAAATCAAAACCAAAACCAGAACATATACCTATAACCAAAATCAACAATTTTTATTTTATCTAAACTTTATTTTATCTAAACCATGACCAAAATCACGGTTACTGGTTTGGTTCTTCACCAAAATCGGTGGTCAATATTTTTAATAGAGTTAAAAGGCACAAAATATCCAATAACAAAGTATCTAAAAAGCCAACAAACTTAATACATCACAGGTTCAAAGACATTAAATCTTCACTAACTGGCAACAAAATAACTTAAAATTTCAACGAACTAATACACCATATCTATCAAATTCAAGTTTTTCAATTCTCAATCTTCATATTCATGAAATTATGATTAAAAAACAAAATATTTATCAAACTCAAACAGAAAGCAAAGAGTTAAATTACTCCATCCGTCTCACTTTATATAACTCCTGCGGGGATCCGTGAAATTTCAAATCCCAAAAAAAAATATTTCTATATATTTTTATTTTCTTACATCAAATTAAAGGATTCAAGAAAATAAAAAATAATGTATAGAAATATATATTTTTTGGGTTTGAAAATGCATGAATTTCCGTAAGAGACATTTAAAGTGGTACAAATGGGGTATATTATAGCAACACATAATGTGAAGACTCTAATAAATGTAAGACATATGACAACGCATGATTCATCTGACTCTACATCAATATAAATAAGTATGCACACATATATATAAGGGTATTTGGATAATTATCTTCTGGTTCAGTTACGGTTATGGCACGATTCGGTTTTTGGTGGGGTTGTCACATAAAACCAAAACTGGAAGCGAACCGGTCGGTTTTTCGAAATCAACAACCAAAACCAAAACCATGATTAGATAATAGGTGAAAAAACGTACCAATCGGTTCGGTATGGGGGTAACCAACGCCCGGGCGAGATTGTCATCGCTCTCTCGTAGTCCCGTGAAAATCAATATCTTTACGCAAAAGTAGGAGTAGTTTAGGAAAAGTACCAAAATTTTGTGTACGTGGACATGTTAACGGTAACAATTGACACCAAAATTCAATCCAACCTAACAGCCTTCTTTGATGCCAAAATCTACGTGGCTTTGAAGGGAATGAGAAAGTTGTCAAAGTTGACAATCACCCTCCTCCATGCCAAATTTCAAAAAATGACCGTTTGGATTGTCATAAGAATTGACATTAAGGGTTGGAGAGGGATAACTTGATATCAAATAAAAAGAATTTGGCATAAGAGTTGAAAAGGAAGGCTTTGATGTCAAATTAGAGATGTCAAATTGCCACGTAAGCCTTCAAAAAACATTTGACATCTCCAATATGAAGTCATGGGTTGGAGATGCTCTTAGTTTACACATAGAGGTAGTTTAGGAAATTGCTGTAGAAGGTATGGTCTTGCTTGCTCTTCTTATTTTTGCAATTGAAAAAAGCGCAAGTATTATGTATAAACATGTATGTTGAGAAATGTATTATACTTGTAACGACCCTGATTTTTGGTAAATAAAAATTTCGTTAAATATTTAAATGTTATTTTAATTACTTGGATTTGCTACTAAAAATTTCTTTTTAATAATCCGTCATAATTAGATTTGAGATTTATAAAATTATATATTTTCACGCCGAGCAATCTAGTCCTTTTCTAAAGACAAGTATGCTTGTAGAAGCACTTGTATTTTTTTTTAGTGAGTTAAATAAAATCTTTAAATTATATTTCTTGGCTAGAAATCCTACTTGGCTAGTAGAGTTAGTTTCCAACCGACTAGTTGGACAAACCAAACTACCATTTCTCCTAGTTACACTTTCCGAACCCTAATTGGACCTTTTCGACCGTCTCGGAGCCTTTTGAACCCCCGAACCCTAATTGAACCCTTAGACTTTTAGGGGTACTCATTATACCCCATGACAAGTCATTTCAAACCCTAATATTACTTTAACCTTTGGTCTATAATTGTTAGGGAAAATATTATCCCTTGGACAATAGATTCCCGTGACTAGTCATATCAAATTATTACCTATATTCCTTTACCCCTTGGTCCATAATTGTTAGGGAAAATTTTATCCCTTGGTTATTAGACCTTTGACTTGCCAAAATGTATGACAAGACAAGTCATACATGGAATCTCATCATTTTGCTTCCAAAGGAAGCAAGACTAGCCTTGCCATGCATGCACACCTATGTTATAGCCTTAAGCCTAATTATCTTAGGTTTTACTTTCCTAGATGAATATATACATGTACTTATATATATATACCTATATATGTCTATACATAGAACAAGAGAGAGAGAGAGGGCCGGATGGGGGAGGAGAGGTGGAGTGTGTGTGTGTGCAAATTTGGACACTTACACAAGCTATCACTTGACAACCCATGACTAGACCACTTTAAGTATGATCCTAGCCAATGATGTTATTCTTTCTTGCAAGCCAACCCATTCTAGGATTTGACAAGCCATGGAATCCTCATTATAACCTAGGATTTGGCCTATTGTTGGATTGACAAGTGAGGAAAGGCTAGAACTTTGAATAAGGTCTTGAAATGACAAGACTATGGAGCAAATCCATGGGAAAAAGAGAGGAGAGGGGGGCCGGCCATATGAAGGAGAAGAGAGCCAAGACTTGAGCCTATAAATAGCAAGCTCACTTCATGTTCAACTCACACCTTCACTCCCTTGCTCTCATTCCTCTCTAAAAACCAATTCTGTTTTTCCTGGCAGCCTACTGCCCTTTGAAAATCCTCAGTTTTCTCCTTCTTAAGTTAGTTTTTGGAACCAACTCCTTTCGGAAAAGTCGTAGAGCACTTCGAAACCTTCAAGTTAGACCCAAGAACCGTCCAAATCGGTGAAGAAATGACAAGGATATCGGCGTCCGAAGTTCAGTAAAAATCTCGGATTTCCTACTTCCAGACAGCAAACTGCCTTCTCATTATCACCATTTTTCTCCTACCTAAAGTAGTTTCTAGGACCAACTTCCTTCCCGAAAGTCGTAGAGCACTTCGAGAGCTTCGTTTTCAACCCAAGAACGATCGTATTCGGCCAAATATTGACCGAGTTACTGTCGTCCGAAGTTCGGTCCAGATTGCAAGTTTTCACTGCCCGTAGGAAATTTTCCAACTAGCTTATTCGGCCCCGACTAAGTTTCGGATCAAGGTAGAATTCTCTCCTCACTTCCCTAAGTATAAGTAGAACGTTCTCGATTCCAAATATCCATATCCTTATCGTTTTCCTTAAGTAGATAGGGTTATCTATGGTTTAGTTTCAAATAGATAAAGTTATCTTTTGTTATATCGTTTGAAATGCATGATCTTTTTTTTGTTATAAGTTTATCTCGCTAATGGAAGTATGAACATGTTAGATAAATGACTTAGTCTTACATAAACATGTGTTGTTTTGAATTTCTCAAAAAGAAAGAAAGAACGGCTTTCGGAAGATGAAATTTGACACTTGAATATAAGTATTCGTATTTTGATCTTTAAGATGTTTATGAGCATGATTATTAACATAGAATTGGATGATCTTGGTAGTTTAGTTTTAAGATTTCAATAAATGATTTATGTTTGTAAAAAGGTCCTACCGCGGAGTCTATGCATGAGAACGAGACACAAAAATCGAGAAAGTTAGAAACATGACACCTAAGGTGTGGTTAACAAAAAGATGTGTTTTTGGAAAAGGCGAAATCTTTTGGAAACCACAATGTGGCCGGATATGGTAGCCCATTGTGTGGTGTGTGTTTTGTGTGCCAATGGGAACCCGGTGCGGCGGAACCATTGAGAGGATACTCGGGAGACCGGAACGGCGGAACCGAGGTTGGGTGTGTGGCTTGGTTATCCGCGGTACGGAGCCAATGCAAATGTGTGCCAATGGGAACCCGGTGCAGCGGAACCATTGTGAGGATACTCGGGAATCCGGAACGGCGGAACCGAGGTTGGGTGTGTTAAAAACGGATTTTGAAAATGTTGATTTGGTTATGAAAAGTGAAAATGGAGACACGGTCTACGATGAGTCGCGTAGGAGAAACACAGAAAAATATGGACACCAACGATACTGGAATAGTGAATATGAATGTGCTATCGTTAATCGTTTTTGTTAAACCTGCTTGTACTCTGTTGATTTTATGATCTATTGTTTGTAAGTTAAGGGTTAGTGGGTTTGGATATTCTATTGAGCTTTTGTAAGCTCACAGTGTTACCTTTGGTGACCCTGACATATTATATTGGTGGCGACGCCGGTATAATGTGTCAGATCTTATAGACGAACAGGGTGAACCTTACACCTTGGAAGCGTTTGGAGCCGAGGAGCTGGCTAGGATGGAGGAAGAAGCGGAGCAGTAGATAGGAACCCTAGTTTACCTCTCTTGTTGTTGATTAAGAATACTCTTTGTGAGAGTTATGTTGTAATATTGAGCCAGACTCCATTTAGATTTTCAATGAAATTTCCCTTTTAACGTTCCCAAAATTAGGGGCGTTACAACTTGGTATCAGAGCTTTAGGTTCAAAACCTCGGCCAGGGGTAGAATGGGTAGAACCATAAGATAGTTGTCCGTTGCACAAATGAGAATTGAGTTTAAGTTTACCGTCCCAAATTGGGAGGAATTCTGTCAAAACAATCTTCGGATTGAAGCAAGGCGCGGAAATTGGCAGTACAGCCGAGCTGGAAATTCCCGAACAATTGGATGATGACTTAAATCAAAAATCGAATGTAGAACTTAGAAATTCGAAATATATTTTTGGTGTTAGTAAACCTTTGCTAATTGAGCAAATTTTATTTATTAGTTTGTGGAGGAGCCGTTCTTGAATTAATATTTTAAGGGACGAGAGTGGGGGCCTAGCACCGAGTGAGTGCCGGGCATAGCCCCATTAGACCGGCAAATCACACTCCCCCCTAAACTTCAAATTTCAAATTTTAACCCCCAAAAATTCAAATTTCAAACTTTAAATTTCAAACCTTTTTCCCTCCTCCACCCACCTTTTCGGCCCATATATATACCCCACCACTACTTCCATTTCTTCATCCCTCTCACCATCTTAACTCCTCTAAATCTCCATCCTACCGAACCGAACCGAACCAAGCCGAGCCATGACAACCCGACGACGAGGATTTCCGGAAGACGCCATATTCCGAGAAATCGAGCGAGCCGAAATAACCATAACAATCCAAACCCTATGGTTGCAACTTTTCGCCCTCATCATATTTTGTGCGGTACTCACCATAGGCATGCCACGGTGGTTCGCCGTGAATAACCGTCTCAACACCTTCTGGTACTGGACTCTCGTCGTGGCCGTCGCACTCGCCGCAGTCATAAAGGAGTACGAACGTCGGTTGCGCCAAGCTTACAACGAACGATGGTAGAGAATCTCGAGGATGGGCGAGACCCGAAACCAACGACGCCAACTAGGCATATCTTAGGCCAACCTTCGGATGTAGGATGTCGAAAAGTAGGATCGTTTTCAACTTGTATTAGGAGATATCTTGTCTACTTGCCTTATAGTAGAACTCTATAAGATTGTAATTTCCTTTAATTTATGAAAAACTTGCTTTATTTTAAAGAGTACCGTTGCATACTATATGATAAATTGCTTTTGACTTTTAGAAAGATACACCATTTGCAAAAAGAAAATTGTTTAAATAGACTAAAGCTCCCCCTTTCAATTTGTACTCATGGATGGTGAATATGCGCCACGGATTTGGATACGATAACGGAGGACCCTCTAAACGCAGAATAGGTCTAACTAAGTTATTTTAGTCATTCTTAGCACTAACCAACCCTAGGCCTAAGCGGTCGGAACCATAGCCGAATTCAATTGCATCCTATTCTATTACTGCTTTGAAAATTTGTTCATGCTTCAAAATCTCGATGGTCTTTTCTCACCTCATCGTCCTTTCACTAGTAAGAACCCTGCGATTTCGAGTTACGCGCCGTTAGGAAACTAGATTGTGAATAACTCCTTTCTAACACTAAAAAGGAAGGACTACGAGAGCAAGTCAAGATGCTAGCACCAATGATAAAGCCGCCACCATCGGCAACAAGGGCAACATCGATGCAAAAGTTGAAAGTGCACCCCAACGCAACGTCTGAAGCCAGCAGGATCAACCATTACCCCCAGAGCTTCCATTCTAACCCCTAACACCGTAAGATTCATTAGAATCGTAGACCGATAAAGGAAGGCGTGAAACTGTTCGAGGGCTACGGACGCTAACCACCTATACCGGAGGCAAACCGGGAACACTTAGATCGAAGAGTTCGTTTAGATTGGGAATACTCGAAGGAAACGACAATTTCGTCCGCCGGTCAAATCTTGATAGGGAGCATATATCAATTGGCTAGTCATATCCGTACCGTTTCCTAACTACATTATTTCTCTCAAATCTCTATTTGAAATCAGCATCCTTGTGAAGAAAACCCTCATTGCTTCAAGTAATGAAATCATCCATTTTAACTCTTTACGACACTTATTGATAAGAGTGGCGTAATCTGGGGTATCTTTTGTGACCCGACCTTATTGGCCAAGCGATGCACCCTATGGTGTTACTGATCCTAACTATTATCATTTAGAACCTTTCACTATCCTTCGAATTTTTCGTAACTCTTGATATTAACCCTTGAGTTTTGAACCTTGAGAATCATAGCAACCATGTTCTTTCCGATATAACTTTTATTGACAATTTCGATAATGATTGGCAATACCATTTCGCAATAACTAAGACTTGATGATTGGTCTATTCCATCATTGACAACTGTTCCATTTCGTCCGTAATCAGTAAATTCAGATCATCTCTTGACGATATTCAAATCGTCTATGAGAAACTTCTTGTTTTATTCTTATGGTACAATCATTCAAATTTGTTTGAAACTAATCTCCTTAGGAGATGGGTACCCTTCCTTGAACTAACCAGGTATCATCGATTCCTTATCAAAAGCTTGCGCTACTGAGGGCAGCGTAACTCAGTCATTCCCGTCCCGACATATAGGATTATCTTGGATTTTTTGAAATTTTGTTTTCAAGATAACCGTACCTCTGAAATTATTACCAGAAGTTGATGCCGCCCAAGTTTATTTTCCCGTGACTGCATAGGTTCTTTCAGTGCCTTTGCTAAAATATCTGAACTTTTAGAATATAGTAAGGCTTGCTGATGTTCGATTTCCCCCTAAATGAGAATGGAGTACTTATGCTTTACAATTTTTGGAGTGATCCTGTTCGAGTTAATCCGTTCTCCTAGTTTTGAAAATGAGTTTAATATCGTTAGATGGAGAAGGATCGTGCTTAGGTGGAGAAGGAAACGTTTGTGAGATACGAGTCCGCATGATGATTTGGTAGAAGTTTTGTATTTGACGTTGGTATCTATGATAGAAACTTCATCAAAGGTGTACTACGAGGCGAATTGTTTGACGACTGAAGCAACTTCAACCCCGTTTTGTTAAGCAAGTGATGAGGCTTAATTCGATTAACAAAACAAGCAGAAGATTGTGAGGGATGCCTGAAACGCTGTCGTCTTACTTCGAGATGCTTCTAGGATCTGCCGGAGCCTTAGACAGTAGCCGTGTGATGCCAAAGCGTTTTGTGGGTTGCCAGAGTATTCGAATCTTGATTCAATTGCGGATTGGCTTAAAACATACCTACAAGGTCCTTCTTGATTTTGCAGGGGCATTTCTTTCATTCCTTGACATCACCCATCTCCGTTCAGTCATAAGTTGAAATCCTAATTTTCGAGCCTGATCAACACTACAAGGGTACCTATACCCATGTAGTGTATTCTATCCTCTTCCAATCGAGAATCTACCCTTGGAATGAGAAGGTTTTTCCTCAGCTGTTTATCACTGCATACTTAGAAACTGAACCCATAGGATCGCTGTTGAACCTGTTATCACTTCAGGAGGAAGAATAGCTGTCAACCTAGTCTTCGAAGGTTACGTGATGGAGATATCTTCAAATGACGAAGTTAATCATCTCAATATCACGCTATTAAAGGATTGGTGGTGACCTGCTCCTATTTTAAGGGGGATAGACGATGATTTCAAGACCGGTAAGCGACGAGATCTGATCCATAGCCACGCACCAATTTCGAGGACGAAATTATTTAAGGGGGATAGTTTGTAACGACCCTGATTTTTGGTAAATAAAAATTTCGTTAAATATTTAAATGTTATTTTAATTACTTGGATTTGCTACTAAAAATTTCTTTTTAATAATCCGTCATAATTAGATTTGAGATTTATAAAATTATATATTTTCACGCCGAGCAATCTAGTCCTTTTCTAAAGACAAGTATGCTTGTAGAAGCACTTGTATTTTTTTTAGTGAGTTAAATAAAATCTTTAAATTATATTTCTTGGCTAGAAATCCTACTTGGCTAGTAGAGTTAGTTTCCAACCGACTAGTTGGACAAACCAAACTACCATTTCTCCTAGTTACACTTTCCGAACCCTAATTGGACCTTTTCGACCGTCTCGGAGCCTTTTGAACCCCCGAACCCTAATTGAACCCTTAGACTTTTAGGGGTACTCATTATACCCCATGACAAGTCATTTCAAACCCTAATATTACTTTAACCTTTGGTCTATAATTGTTAGGGAAAATATTATCCCTTGGACAATAGATTCCCGTGACTAGTCATATCAAATTATTACCTATATTCCTTTACCCCTTGGTCCATAATTGTTAGGGAAAATTTTATCCCTTGGTTATTAGACCTTTGACTTGCCAAAATGTATGACAAGACAAGTCATACATGGAATCTCATCATTTTGCTTCCAAAGGAAGCAAGACTAGCCTTGCCATGCATGCACACCTATGTTATAGCCTTAAGCCTAATTATCTTAGGTTTTACTTTCCTAGATGAATATATACATGTACTTATATATATATACCTATATATGTCTATACATAGAACAAGAGAGAGAGAGAGGGCCGGATGGGGGAGGAGAGGTGGAGTGTGTGTGTGTGCAAATTTGGACACTTACACAAGCTATCACTTGACAACCCATGACTAGACCACTTTAAGTATGATCCTAGCCAATGATGTTATTCTTTCTTGCAAGCCAACCCATTCTAGGATTTGACAAGCCATGGAATCCTCATTATAACCTAGGATTTGGCCTATTGTTGGATTGACAAGTGAGGAAAGGCTAGAACTTTGAATAAGGTCTTGAAATGACAAGACTATGGAGCAAATCCATGGGAAAAAGAGAGGAGAGGGGGGCCGGCCATATGAAGGAGAAGAGAGCCAAGACTTGAGCCTATAAATAGCAAGCTCACTTCATGTTCAACTCACACCTTCACTCCCTTGCTCTCATTCCTCTCTAAAAACCAATTCTGTTTTTCCTGGCAGCCTACTGCCCTTTGAAAATCCTCAGTTTTCTCCTTCTTAAGTTAGTTTTTGGAACCAACTCCTTTCGGAAAAGTCGTAGAGCACTTCGAAACCTTCAAGTTAGACCCAAGAACCGTCCAAATCGGTGAAGAAATGACAAGGATATCGGCGTCCGAAGTTCAGTAAAAATCTCGGATTTCCTACTTCCAGACAGCAAACTGCCTTCTCATTATCACCATTTTTCTCCTACCTAAAGTAGTTTCTAGGACCAACTTCCTTCCCGAAAGTCGTAGAGCACTTCGAGAGCTTCGTTTTCAACCCAAGAACGATCGTATTCGGCCAAATATTGACCGAGTTACTGTCGTCCGAAGTTCGGTCCAGATTGCAAGTTTTCACTGCCCGTAGGAAATTTTCCAACTAGCTTATTCGGCCCCGACTAAGTTTCGGATCAAGGTAGAATTCTCTCCTCACTTCCCTAAGTATAAGTAGAACGTTCTCGATTCCAAATATCCATATCCTTATCGTTTTCCTTAAGTAGATAGGGTTATCTATGGTTTAGTTTCAAATAGATAAAGTTATCTTTTGTTATATCGTTTGAAATGCATGATCTTTTTTTTGTTATAAGTTTATCTCGCTAATGGAAGTATGAACATGTTAGATAAATGACTTAGTCTTACATAAACATGTGTTGTTTTGAATTTCTCAAAAAGAAAGAAAGAACGGCTTTCGGAAGATGAAATTTGACACTTGAATATAAGTATTCGTATTTTGATCTTTAAGATGTTTATGAGCATGATTATTAACATAGAATTGGATGATCTTGGTAGTTTAGTTTTAAGATTTCAATAAATGATTTATGTTTGTAAAAAGGTCCTACCGCGGAGTCTATGCATGAGAACGAGACACAAAAATCGAGAAAGTTAGAAACATGACACCTAAGGTGTGGTTAACAAAAAGATGTGTTTTTGGAAAAGGCGAAATCTTTTGGAAACCACAATGTGGCCGGATATGGTAGCCCATTGTGTGGTGTGTGTTTTGTGTGCCAATGGGAACCCGGTGCGGCGGAACCATTGAGAGGATACTCGGGAGACCGGAACGGCGGAACCGAGGTTGGGTGTGTGGCTTGGTTATCCGCGGTACGGAGCCAATGCAAATGTGTGCCAATGGGAACCCGGTGCAGCGGAACCATTGTGAGGATACTCGGGAATCCGGAACGGCGGAACCGAGGTTGGGTGTGTTAAAAACGGATTTTGAAAATGTTGATTTGGTTATGAAAAGTGAAAATGGAGACACGGTCTACGATGAGTCGCGTAGGAGAAACACAGAAAAATATGGACACCAACGATACTGGAATAGTGAATATGAATGTGCTATCGTTAATCGTTTTTGTTAAACCTGCTTGTACTCTGTTGATTTTATGATCTATTGTTTGTAAGTTAAGGGTTAGTGGGTTTGGATATTCTATTGAGCTTTTGTAAGCTCACAGTGTTACCTTTGGTGACCCTGACATATTATATTGGTGGCGACGCCGGTATAATGTGTCAGATCTTATAGACGAACAGGGTGAACCTTACACCTTGGAAGCGTTTGGAGCCGAGGAGCTGGCTAGGATGGAGGAAGAAGCGGAGCAGTAGATAGGAACCCTAGTTTACCTCTCTTGTTGTTGATTAAGAATACTCTTTGTGAGAGTTATGTTGTAATATTGAGCCAGACTCCATTTAGATTTTCAATGAAATTTCCCTTTTAACGTTCCCAAAATTAGGGGCGTTACAATACTCCTCCTGTCCCATAATGTTTGTGTAGTCCGCAAAATTAGAATGTAAAAATAATACTTCCTTCGTCCCTTTATTAGAGTCCAGTATTACATTTTTGGTTGTCCCTTAATAAGTGTCCATTTTGTAAAATTAGTGGATAAAAGTTGGTACATTTTCTATTTTGTCCCTAAAAGTAAATTCCATTTTGAAAAGTTAGTGACTAAAAGTATAATGATAATGTCTCCAAAGAGGGTACCTAAAGAAATTGGAGATAAAAGTTGATATAAAATATGTAATGATAATGTTATCTTAATAAGTTAGAGTTACGAAACTGAACACTTAAAAATGGACGAAGGGAGTACAAATTTTGCGAGAAAAAATTAAGATTTTTTCAATCATTTACTAGATCTTGATGAGTTCTTTTAATTATGAAAAAAGTTACTCCCTCCATCCCAATTTGTTTGTCCAATATTGAGAATCCAACTTATTTAAGAAGCATAATGATTGCACCTAAAAGTTGTTAACTTTCCAATATTTACCCTTCACATTTTTTGAAAAGTTACTTTATTTTAAAAAAAATAAGGGCAAAAAGGGAATTTTATCCATTTAAAAGTCAAATGGACAAACAAATTGGGACAATGCAAAGTCAAAACATGGACAAACAAATCGGGATGGAGGGAGTAGAATTTTGTCTTGAAAGAAATGTATTATTTTTTAGTTCTCGTTTTGCGGACCGACAAACATTTTGGGATGAAGGGAATATATATGAAATGTATGTGCAACAATGTACTCTAAGCTCCTTGTATCCCTTGATTTATTTTGACGAATGTACTCTAAGCTCCTTGTATCCCTTGATTTATTTTGACGAATGTACTCTAAAAAAAACAATAGAAAATTAGTCATAGGTCTATTATGTGAATTTTATAAACCTATAAGTTCACCTATTAATTTTGGAATGTTTAAAGTCCACTTTAGGGCACCATAGAGTATGGTAGGGTACCTTAGGGTTTAGGTACTTTCATAAGATTTTAGGGTGCACTTTTTTATTATATGGTAGGGTACCCTAGGGTAAGATAGATTACCCTAACGTAGGCTATCCTAGGGTTTCGGCACTTTTATAAAATTTTAGGGTGTACTTTCTTATTATAGGATTTTAGTAGTTTAGGCACTTTCATAGGGTTTAGGATTTTAGGCACTTTCATAGGATTTAGGGTTTTAGGCACTTTCATAGGGTACTCTAGGATTTAGGTTGTGTGGACTTGTAACTTTATAAAACTATTAGGTGGACTTGTGGACTTATAAAATGTTTATAGTGGATTTATCACTAAATCTCCCAAAAAAAAAACCCCTAAATATCCCCTCATTTATTTGATCAAGCTCCTTTTATGCATACCACGCAAAAAATTCATTGTCACTTGTGGGAAACAATACGATATAGTAGTTGATTTACCAAATAATTGCACCATTACCACATTATCACATAGGGCCGGCACTGAGATTTTAGAGGCTTAAAGCGACTTTTAAAATTGGGGCCTTAGGTTTTCTAACAAAAATAATAATAATAAATATAGGTGGTTAATATAAGATAAAAAGATTAAACATGGTATTTTAGCTTCCTAATTTAACTAAAATAAACTTTTAAAATGTTTTATACCATTAAAAAAAAAAAATCAAACATGACGAAGTGCCACTCATATGCTGCGTTTTTTTTTCTAACAAATCATGTTATTAACTTGAACCGTAAGAATGCTATTTTTAGCAATGAGAGAATTATTTATTTTAAACATTTTTTAATTAAGTTTGTTGAGTGAAAATTAATTATTTTGGTTTATTTTCAAATAAAATAAATGAAAGGAAAAAAAACTTATCAAAACATTTATCGTTTGCAAAAAATTTGAATATTGACTTTGAGTAACATCTACAACCACTTAAGCATAACTAATTTAGAATACAAGTGATGCAAGAATTGTCTATTACCTATCTAGATCTAATTACAGAAAATTAGAAAAAAGAATTAGTTTGCCAAAAGACAAATTAAGGCCCTCCTAGGAGTGAAAAAGAATTAGTTCATGAAGGTATTTTGAAATTTTCCCCTCAAACTTTGTTTAGTTATAAGTTCATGAAGCATATTTTGCCCAATTTACAGAAATTGTCGTACTAGGTGAGTGCCCTAGATACAAAACATATTGATAATTAAGGACCCAAGAAAACAACAAAAATGATTTGTGGGCGCCCTGAAAACTCCTAGACTAATCTTCGTAAGAATCTCTTCTAAAAAGAAATTGTCGGTAAGGCCCCATTCTCCCTAACTTTTTTGTTCAATATTTTTTTGGTATTTTTTATTTTTCATAATGTTAAGTTTAGCTTTCATCATAATTTTTAATATTAATCATTTGGCTTCATGAGAAGAATCAAAGAAGTAAAAAAAAAATGTGAATCGAATGTTGAAAAAAGTTTATGTAAGACGACACTATGCTACTTTAGACAAATAAATAAATTACCAGCCACTTGATATTTTTCGTCTTTAGTGAAGTTTTTCTTGATTTTGGTCATTAAATTTTGTTTTTTAAACTCCTCTCGTCCAGACGAATGATTAATCCAAAAAATATAACATAAAAGTTAACAAATATTCAAAAACGACAAAAAAAAATACCGAAACAAAAATATCAAAAAAGTTAGGGAGAATGGGTTCTTAGAAATGATTGGGGAATATTCCCAAACAAATACTTACAGTCCATTGCCGGCATCAAATCCAATCCTAACTCAACGAATTTTAATTTATTTTTTAACTGATTCTATGACGGACTTGAGTGATGGTTGGTTGGTTGGTTGGTTGGTTGGTTTATAAGACCATGTGCATGATTTCAAACTCTACCGGCCCCATTATTAGAATAAAATGGTATATGATTTATTTTGTAATAGAAAAGATTTAGGAGTATTTATTTACTTTCCTTTTTGACAAGGCATGCCACGCGTGCACAAGACAATATAATTTATTCACTAGTGATCGAGTTGGCTGCGTACTGAAACGCGTGGGCAGAGTCTAATGCCGGCCAATACATACAGGAGGTTTGAAATTCTTATCTTATACTAAGTTAATAAATTAAAATAGCAGTAGGAAATATTGGTAGCATCTAAAAAATAAGTACATATGATAACCATTTGTTGAGGAAATTTGTCGCATTGAGATCTAAAGAAGACCGCCAAATATAAGAGAGATGATAGAGTTTGTGAGATCGAAATTGATTAGTTAATCATGGAATCTGACTATTTTATTTTTTAATAATAACTGCAGTAAATCATAAATACTGCATGTGCTTAACTAATCAAAACCCTAGCTAACACTCGCGTGTCTTCCTTCCTTGGCCTTTGTAGGCACCTATGAAACAAATTAATCCAGGTTTTTATTTTGATCAATAAAATGGAAAGATGACATACGTCAGTTTAAAGCTAACTTACTACCAAAAAAAATGCACCAACAGTGACTTGATTACCGACGCAATGCATTTTTTGTTGAAAAAGTAGTTCCTGTCCAGGGCCAGCCCAAACGTATGTCATTGAGGGAACTGTTGTTCATGTTTTAGCATATGTACGTTCTCATAAGACCAGACAAAAGCATCTTTGTATTCTTCCATCAAAAGGTTTAATTTTTCACCTTCTTGAGGAGATAGTGTTGCACCAATTTTAACCAAAAATTTTCACTTTCTTGAGGAGATAGTGTTGCACCGATTTTA
Source organism: Rhododendron ovatum (assembly GCA_019656835.1). Taxonomy (NCBI): domain Eukaryota; kingdom Viridiplantae; phylum Streptophyta; class Magnoliopsida; order Ericales; family Ericaceae; genus Rhododendron; species Rhododendron ovatum. Next base: position 23,784,911 of record CM033792.1, on the reverse strand, counting down.
ACCATTTAAGGATCATTTTCAGAGCCTATGTTTACTGTGACTATTTCCTCAAAAAAAAAAAGGTTTGGCATGCCTCTCTTCTTCTCTCTCAAACTCTAGAATTTCTTTAGGAATTTTTTCCTCAGAAACAGGGTTGTCAGAGTCCACATAATTAATTACAGGTAAAGTGTAATACTCCAAATCCTCTTCCTCATTGCTAAAATTTTTGGAAAACATTGCAGAATCAAACTCAAAATAGATGCTACGACTTGGTGACCTGACCGGGCCACCCTCATTGCTAGACTCAATCGTTTGAAAAGATGAGGTACTTGACTCAGATTGGGTTGACTCGGAATCAGAATCAGAATTAGAATCGAAACTAGAACAAGAGTCAACATTTTTTATTTTGTATTTTAAAACATATTCCACAGTCCAATTTGGGTAAGCCCCATCTGCAGCATCCACAATTAGCTTGGAGCAATCTTTTTTCTCATCAATGTTGATTATCAGCACTTCACTGTCGCCTTGATTCGCACTTTCATTATTGTAACCATGTAGGTCTTGGAGGGCCATTCGGTCTGCCATTGCCATTGCTTCTGCCAATAGAGCCTCAACCTGAGCTTCATCACAATTGTCAATTCTTCGCATGCTAACAAATCCCCACCAATTTCCAAACATATCCGTAATAGAGTGGATCACCCTTATTTCAGCGTTGGTGACCCCCTCATCAAAGAGTAGGTTTAGTGATACTTCATCTAGCGGGTTGCTCTCAGTAGCTTCCCCTTCCTTCGGCTCTTCCTCTTTATGCTACTTCCTTCTTTCTTGATTACCATCAAGTCTCCTCAATGACTGCGACTTACTCTTGCCTTTTCGTCACCTTTCTCTCACCTTCTCCTCCTTCCACCCTATTCAGCTATTCATTTCCTTGAGTATATCTCTTGTCCTTGTCTCCATCACCTACCATTGAACTGATATGTGTAATTTCTAACTAATAAAATTGATTTTAGTTGTCATCAGTGATTTTGTCATTCTGTAACCGTAATTTGTAGACTTAAGAATTCCATAACATGCCCAAAAATTTGAATTTGAGATGGATGTGACTTCAATTCCAGATTTGGTACACTTATATATTCCAGATTTGGGCAAAAATTATATATAGCACCCCAAAAATTCAAATTTGAGATGAGTGTGACTTAGAGGTTGCTAAGAGATAAAGTAGGAACGTGTCTAGAGTTTTTAATTGTTTATTATGTTTACTCAACTTCTATGCCCAACATGACCAAATGAGCACAAATCTTGGTCTATCTCCAGAATTCCATATTGTGAGCTTCTAAAAGTTACTAAGAGATACCTGCTTCATCAATGTTACGTTCAGAACCTGCAAGAATCATCCGGGCTACATTCAAACTCGCAGCACACCTCTGATGAACTTTCCCAAATATTGTGGTTGATGGCCCTAAAATTGGAAAGCTCCCATGAAAAAGGTTCTGCTTTTCTTACAGCTGATGGATCATCTAGATCAAGCCTCGCTATGAACTCGCCGGCCTATGGAAGAATTGTTTCTAAACCTTAATCACTGCCAGTAATAGAAATCTTAAAATTTCTAGACACTGGCGGCTCTACAACTTTTCCTTAGCGGGCTCATTAAAAGCTTATCAGTGTAATTAACGTAAGGGGAGTTAACTTGATACAAGGAGAAGCCGAGTTCCATCAGCTTCTTCCTCTGCATATATCACTTGACTATATCCATCCAACTGCAGCAAAAATAAGTGAACAGTCCAAATTCTAAGCACCTTTAATAATCCGCATTGAATAAAAATTCCAAACCTAATCATCGATGTTACTCATTTGTGACCACAATGCAAGACCAGATCATTAACCTACAAAGTTTAGTACCATCTAATAAAAAATACTTGCCCGCATCAATATACCTCCGTCACGTAGAGTATGTATCTCTGCCTCAATCTCTGAGTCATTCATTCTCAATCTCTAGCTTCTTGGTCCTCCTCTCACCATATCAATCTAAGCAAGAACCATTCGCAATATTAGGGACCTATTAAACAGACTCATGGAGCAGAAATCCAACAAAAAAAAACCTAATGGACAAACTCTGCACACAAAACATGGATCCAGCATTATCAAGTAGCATAGTATCTCTTTAGTAAACATAACGTAGATAGCACTCCCTTCGATGTTCAAAGAAATTTCTGAGTTGACAAGTAATTGATCGATACAAAAATCTAAGAAGCAAGAGAAAAAGACAACCTAAAATCAGCTACTAAAACATGTATTTGCAGCACAGTACCTTACAAGGGATTTGCCCTTTTTCAAGATAACCAAAATACTCTGATACCATAGCTGCACTGCCAGTAGATGCTTTCTACAGTTGGAAAACAAGGGAAGGAAAAGTCAGTGGTATTAACTATTAAGTAAGGTAGCTGAAACATAGTCCAGACTATAGAATCATCAGAGTTCAGACACCTAAAACTACTCTATAAAGCAAACTTACATAAAAACCACCTCCAACCACGGATAGATAACAAGGTGGCCTGTCTGAACGAACTCGCATCGCTATTCTACTGTCCGGACCAGCCTGTGTGTATGTTATTTTCTCTGTAATCTGAAGCCTGCGAAAATTAATACACTGTTGGCTTATATATGAAGAGAACTAACATAGAGGTTGTCAAAGTCCACAAAACTTACGTGTATTAGGTCAATGGTGTAATCAACATTTGCATGGGTTTCTCCCCGAATTTGAATTTCCTACAGCCCAAGAACCATGTTGGCTATTGCTAGGGCTCTAGACTCCCCAATGCAAAGAAATGATCAGAGGCAAGCAAGTTTTAATTTCTCATCGAGCTGCATCATTATCAACAGTCATTTAACCAGCTGCATCAATATCAACATAGTTATTTAACCAACTTAGAAAGTTTCTAAGCAACCTACCGAATTGAGAATCTGAGAATTCATGATTGCCTCCTCCGGACTGCAAAACAGCGATGTGTGGTTAGTCAGCATCACTGACAAAGTTTGGGATTTTAAGATTTGTCCACTCTCCATAGCTACAAAGTGGTTATAGAAAGCACTCCAACCAAGCAACAGTTTTTGGGCCTCCAAAAAGGAAACCTCATTTTGTGTCTCCATATATGACAAGAGAAGACACTCAAACGAGATTTGATTTTCGCCTCCTTTTAGCTAAAAAATAACCATGTGTAGCACACCATAACTGTGGCAGAAAGCAATGCTTTTGCAGAGTTGGTACATCAAGCTCTGCAAAAAAACAGAAACAAATATTTCTATCTTGATAAGCAACTGCATACTCCTTGAGAAAGATGAGAAGTACTTCATAAAATAGTCAACTACCTTGACTGTTTTGATGGGAAGGTTCTCTTCCGTTTGACGGAAGCTTTGATGTATTTATACCTTGACTGTTTTGATGGGGAGGTTCTCTTCAGTTTGACGGAAGCTCTGAAGTATTTCTTCAGATCATTGTCCATGTACAAAAACACCAGGTAGAGAACAATCTTACCCCCACTGTAGAAAACCCAGAAAATCGACATCTTATCTTCTTGGTATTTTTTTTATTCTGTATGTAGTGTTTTTATTTTGGACTCTCTCTCTCTCTCCCAAACTTGGTAATCCCAGAAGCTTCCCCGTTCATTGCTTGAACCCAAATCTCATATCTCTTAGCATCAGAGTATCAAAGAAAAAAAAACAGAACCGCCTAACAGCCAGAAAGGTTAGTTCTTTCACATGACGCCTAAAATAGTGCTATTGAGCCAGTGTACAGAACCAGGGAACCGGCAACTCGGCCTAATTAACTCAAATCAAACTCTAAGATCAAGCATGAAAAATGGGAGAAAACCAATTTTTAAAAACAAGAATTTATTGAAAAAGATGAAGGATATATGAAGATAGAAGCATGATATTGGGGAGGTGGGAAGGAGGGAGGAAGTGTTACATGAAGGGCAAATACCTATCCATGCACAGATATGCTTACAAAAACAATGGTTATAAATGCAATGTAATTAGAAGAATCGCAGTACACAATGCTTGTGTACTCCCATCGAGATAGTATCACAGTTAAAACTTCAATGGCAGCATGTAGATCACAAATTCAAATGAGAACAGCTGCTAACCCAAAAGAAACTCTATAGCAGCCAGACTATAGAAATCTACCAAGTTAAGGAGAAAGAATGCTAGTTCGAAAGATGTGAACTCACATATATTTTGTTATCATGTGTCAATTGCTTGCAATGAATAGAAAAAGTTTTCATGTGTCTATGTATATTCGTTTATTCTTGCAAAGAATATATATTACAATAGGCCACCAGGACCGATATCCACTAATATTTCATTGTTAAGTACACATAATCGTATGAAAATGAGTATTATTATACTAATGCAAAGAGTGTGTCAGTTCCACCTACACGATCCCCGCATTTAGTGCTCTGTGTTTTTCCTCCTCCATCCCCATTTCAACTTCCATCCCCTTTTTGTTATGTTCCCCAAGGTAAAACCTCACCATCGTATACATTCTATAAGGCATACCCCTTCCCTTTAGACAATTGATTTGTTCCTTCTCCTTTCTTTGTTATTACTCCAGCAAATGTAGTCGGCAAAGGTACGATTCTTTTGTTTACAGACAGAATACAGTTCCATAAAGCACACATATGCATATCTCATTTTGTAGCAATTTCAAAATATACAAGTACATAGTATTAAAATCTCACCAAAAGTATATCAATATTGTGATTCTATAACAAGATCTACCTTGAAACATTGAGCCTTCAACGATGAACACCATCAATGGCCTGCACCAGTCACACGGTTTGAAACAAAACGGTGGCAAACTATTCAGTTTCAGATGACGAAGGAAATGCAAGATTACTCAAACAAATTAGATATTTGATAACTAAAAAAATTCAAAGAAAAACTGAAGAATAAAGAGGCCCCCGCCCCTCCCACCCCCCGTATTTCTATTAAGAACCAAAATTGAGTGTGGAACTAAAGAAGAGGCAAAAAGATTAGCTGTTGAATTTCTATATTTAAGGGAAGTCACCAAAACGGCATCTTACGATTCATAGTATGTTGACAGCAAATTAAACTGGCAAACAAGAGAGATTTTAGACTGGATACATGTTTTTTTTTATAAGCAATTTAGACTGCACACAAGGAGCCATCACACACCTAAATCCCTTGTTGTGGCCTAGGGAAAACCATTCGACCAACCAACTCGGTATTAAGAATTACTGATCAATGCCCTTGACCTTCAGTTTTTTGGCTAAATGAATTGTTTCCTACAACTATTCAACATAAACAAAGAGAATCACATACATAAATAAATGCTATGCCTTTCAAAAAATGGCATGTGCGAGTGTGTTTAAGAAGTTCATAAAGAATTACAGACTTATGCAGATCCATCTCTTGAGCTCTCACTTTCCTGTCTTTCTCCCTATTCCCTGTATTTTAAAGCATTTAGATAGATTTTTTTGTGCTTGGATTTATACATAAAGATACAAATAGGTAATAATAACCAACCAAATAGAGACTCCATTGAATAAGTATACACTAATACTATTCCAAACAAAAGACTACCAAGGGTCAAATCCTAATTGAACTTGATTAACTACCAGAAACAGTAATTACTATTAAAACAAATACACCTGCATACATGTGGGTTTCACATGGTGGATGCGAAAACCCACAAAAATTGGAAGATTTCAGACACAGGTGAAGAAATCAATTAATTAAACCCTTTTAGGATTAGTAATAAGCAAACAAAATATTAACTCTTTTTCGAAAGTCTGAACACTAACTAATCGAAACTTAAAACAACCCATTACTAGCCTCAACTTTTACAGATCGTCACTCAGTCTTACGGTATTCTGGAGTTAAGGTCCGGTTGAACTGGGTCTGTTGAAGCAGAGGCTGAGCATCCATGGATTCTACACAAACCATTTCACCAAAGCAATCAATTAGCACTTCACAACAAAGGAGAGGGAAATAAGACCCTATTATCAACAATCCTCACGTTTGCTCAAGGGTTGTTTCGAAAGGTGCAGTGAGAATTCAGATAGTATAAATGAAGGGGAAAGAATCACACACAAAATCACTAGAATCAAACAAAGCCCCTAACACGTGGAATTGGAAGGCAAAAAAAAAAAAACCCCATTCAGTTTCTTAACAAGAAATCGGAGTGTAGAGAGAGTACTTGAATGCGACTATGGCTCACACTTATATTGACAGGGAATCCACTATATCGACAGGGAATTCTTAGCCAGGAGTATGAGGAAGGGGTTGAAACCCATATCCATAGAGAACCCACTATCCCTGTCAAGAATTCTTTAACTTTGCTACAACCAAAGATTCAAAATCAAATAACTGAAAGCAGACCTTGCTAACTTTAATATTGGAGAAGAGAGCAGGTGACTCGGACTGAGTCGGGAGGAATCGTGATGCAAGGGGATCTGGAGATGGGGAGTTTTGCCGGCGACATGAGCATCAGTAGGAAAGGAGTGGTTCTCCTGCAGTGTTGTTCCTCGGTCTCTTTATGTTTATTTGTACATGTATCACATATCACAAGACTTGTAATCATAGAAAAGTATTTCCGCTACGAGAACTAGGTCTTTATGATGAAAAATTGCAACTTATTGTTGGTTTAGATTGATCCATAACCTATCCCATTACTACGGTACTAGACAGTTCTCCTATGTTCATTATCTGGTAATATTCCATGTAAATGTTTGAAGTGAGCAAAACGTAAATGGGCAGATGATAAGGTTGTACCTTTTTTTGTGTATATGGACCATCCACAAAGAGAGAGAGAGAGAGAGAGAGAGAGAGAGACTTTTTCTATATCTGTCATTTTTTAAATTGAAGATGCATAGTAGTTTTACGAACATATCCTTGAAACACCCAATAAATCACTCTTGCTACACAAGCCTACACAAAAATAAAAATAATTTAATCAACGTCTCGAGAATGGAGAGTCTAAGTACAAAGCAAAAATCTAAATTCTAATTGCCAGAATCAGGTCTAGAAGTCTTACATTTTAGAGTGAGAATCATTGAGGCGTCATCATTATCTTCATATTCATACTCATTACTCTCAAGTAGGGCTGAGGATAAAAAAAAACTCCTCCATAGTAGGCGAGTAGTGAAAAAGAAGAAATTGTTGCACATAAAATCGTATGGACAAAAATCAAACCCAAATATTGAGAATTTACATTTGGTAAACACATCATGCCACAGAATTCCCATTAATCTAATATGACTACTATTATAACAACAAACTACATCAATAGACAGCTTCTAACCATTAGATTCCATCAACAAACACTGTCACAACCCAATTTTTATAAATCGATTATATCATTTTAAGCTCAATAAAAAAAAGTATCATCACCAAATACATAAAAACAATTTCCTTCCATTCCATTTTATAAGTCTAACCAAAACTAAAAGGATAGCAACAAGTGATCCACTTCCAAATCTTTCAAAGTTTTTAATTCGCCACCAGGGCACCAAAACCAAAAATTGCGTGAATATCGACTTTGTTGGGCATACACAGCCCTCTCCCGTGTAGATCATGTTTCCTCTTGGCATTTTTCCGAGATTTGCAAGTCTTGACTTCGATTTTGGGGTTGAAGTCCTAGGGTTTATGTAGTTGGTGAGAGAGAGACGAGAGTGAGAACACAGTAGCAGGAGAAAAAGAAAAGGGTTCAGGTCTCCTGATCCCAGATTTGGATTCTAAGTGTCAAAATTACACTACACACCCATGCACTTACTTAGGCACTCTCCCCAGTCCTGTTATTTAATACTCCTAAGTAGTTAAATTACAAACCCAAGTGGTACCAAAAATAATTTAGCAACTAACTTTAAAAATAACTACCCAATGGGGGCCCCCAACTAGGGGCGAACCCAATATGGAGCACGTGGGATCACATGCCCCCACCCCCACCCAAAAACCTTTTCTTTTTTTTTTTTTGTATGTGTAATAGCTATCCTTATATCAGTAACTCAAGCTTTTAATGTATTTTTGTACCCCCGTTTGTAAAATGCTTACTTGATTATTAACAAGGCTTTTCCTCTAACTAGGTAGGAGTATTTAATTAGTGTAAAAGACATGAGAAATTGGCAAACGGATGTCTGGGCACACCTCGACTAATTTCAGGGTGCTGAAGTTAATGACTGGGCAAACCTCCATTGACCCTAAGATTTGAAATGTTTCACTTTTGTGGTATTCGATCTTGCGATCTTGTGAGGGACAAACCATTTAATTACTTTCTCATACACACTTGGCCAAATTCCTTGGGTTGAAATATCTTTTTGTTCGAGAAAAAACATGAAAAACGTATATTCATTTTAGAGACTTTATGTAAACATATAGATTATAAACTTTTATTCACTACTGAATATTTGGGCTTACGTCTTATGTTTGTTTACAAAAATTTTCCTCAAGATTACAAAACAACTGTGCCTCCAGTGTGTTGAATTTTTGGGTCCGCCACTACCCCCAACACTCATCCCAAGGTTCACGCACCCTATTCTCGATAAAGAAAATGCACATATGACTTTACAAACACAAAAAATATAGAAAGGCTAAAAAATGGACTTATTCACATATTGAAATAATATAATTAAATAAAATAAAATTTCTGTTACGGGTCTCTACAATCTACCCTTCTTAAAGAATTTCGCCCCCGAAATTCTATGTGTACCACAAGATGGAAACAAGTCTTGATACTTTGAGCAGACTTTGGATTCTCGCTCCCCAATGCCTTCTTCAGCTCCATGATGATGCCAAAGTACCTGGACCAAAAGATCGTTCTTCCCCCACAAAACTTGTTAGTCTCTAGATTTTTCATTCATCGCTCTTCATAAGAAATGTCATCCTCAATCTCAAGTTTGATGCTTTCACAACACCGGTACATGAACTATAGCAAACCTTCAACAGTCGTGATGGTAATACTTCCTCTCAAGCGGTAGTAACTTTCCACCCCAATCAAAATGTCATCGAATCTTTCTATGATGTAACTTCCAAGTGTTGTCTCCTTCAATTCGCATAATTCTTTTGGCAACGTAGGTGGTAATTAGTCATTGCCGAAATGTAGTAATCTTTTTGGTGGTCTCTCATACTAAGTTTGGCCCTAAATTGTCGTCCTCCAAAGCCGTCCAACAAATCGGTAATCTACTTGAAAGCTCACACGTGGTGTCATTCAGATACTTGATTGATAACTATATTTAGAGACGAACTCCACTAAGTGCAAGAGATCCCCCCAAAAACTTTAAAAATCTGATACACAACCTCATAGCACAAAAGCACAACAACAAACACCACAATTCAAACTAAGGGTTTGAAGTTACGATGACACTCAAATGATGTGCAAATTACCATTCAAAGGAGATTTCACAGGTGAGGTTGGGCCATCAGAAAGGATCAAACCAAGGAAATAACGGAAATGAGAACTAAGCTAGAAAAGATCAAACCAAGGAAATAACGGAAATGAGAACCAAGCTAGATGTTGAACTTGAAGCGCACCGGCCGGACACACCTCAAATTAAACATCCAAGCTTCGTTGTCTGAAAAGACGCAGAAGTACAGAGCGATTTCAAGACAAGAAACCATTAGAATGAACAAGTCTAAGCTCAAATGAGTTTAAAAAATGAACTCAATTTACCAAGTTCTATGAATCCAAAAAAGCTAGATGTTGAACTTGAAGTGCGCCGATCGGACACACCTCAAATTAAATATCCAAGCTTTGTTGTCTAAAAAGGCCCAGAAGTACAGAGAGATTACAAGACAACAAACCATTAGAATGAAAAAGTTGAAGCTCAAATGATGTTAAACAATGAACTCAATATACCAAGTTCTAAGAATCCAAAGGTTCAGAAAACGAATGAAATAACGGAAATGAGAACTAAGCTAGATGTTAAACTTGAAGCGCGCCGGCCGGATACACCTCAAATTAAACATCCAAGCTTTGTTGACAAAAAAGGTGCAGAAGTACAGAGAGATTACAAGACAACAAACAATTAGAATTAACAAGTTGAAGCTCAAATGAGGTTAAACAAGGAACTTAATATACCAAGTTCTAAGAATCCAAAGGTCTAGATTAAGACGCAAAACTGAGGCAAGAACCAAGTGAACCCATCTATCGAACATATTGTAAGAGTAATGATGATAAACCCATCTATCGAACATATCACCTAGCGTGTCAACATGTAGCATCCAGGTACTTTCACACGAGCACAAAGTTAACTTAGACATGTTATTCACTTGCACATAATAAGCACATAAACACATAATCACATAAAATATTTTATGCCCAAACATGATCTAACGCCCCTATTGAGATCAGCTTCTTCCCAGGGTCCTAAGGTATTCTAACCTAAAGCTCCAAGCACATAGCCCAAAAAACAAAAGTAACAATAAGCACGTATCACATCAAACATAATAAAGAAAGGTATCCAAATGAGACTAAGTCTCCTCCCACGGTTCCTAGGTATTCAAACCTATAGGTTTGATACCATGTTGTCACGATCCAATTTTTATAAACAGATTATATCATTTTAAGCTCAATAAAAAAAAGTATCATCACCAAATAGATAAAAACAATTTCCTTTCATTCCATTTTATAAGTCTAACCAAAATTAAAAGGATGGCAAATAGTGATCCACTTCCAAGTCTTTTAACGTTTTCAATTCGCCACCAGGCCACCAAAATTGTCCGGTTATCAACTTTGTTTGGATTGATACATAGCCCTCTCCCTGTAGATCATGTTTCCTCTTCGCGTTTTTCCGAGATTTGCGAGTCTTGACCTTTGATTTTGGGGTTGAAGCCTAGGGTTTGTGTAGTTGGTGAGAGAGAGAGAGAGAGAGAGAGAGAGAGAGAGAGAGAGAAAGAGAGAACGCAGCAGCAGGAGAAAAAGAAAAGGGATCGGGTCTCTTGATCCCAAATTTGGATAATAAGTTTCAAAATTACACTACACAACTTAGGCACTCTCCCAAGTCCTGTTATTTAATACTCCTAAGTAGTTAAATTACAACCCCAAGTGGTACCAAAAATAATTAGCAACTAAGTTTAAAAATAACTACCCAATGTGGGCCCCCAACACTCGTCCCAAGGTTTACGCACCCTATTCTCAATAAAGAAAATGCACATATGACTTTACAAACACATAAAAAAAATATAGAGTGGCTCAAAAATGGACTTATTCACATATTGAAATAATAAAAATACAAATAATAATTCTGTCACATGTCTCTAAAAACACAATATATCAAACATGTAATCAAATAATCCAAAATAGGACTCTAGAATTTTAGTATACATCCTATCAAATTGTGCATCCATTTCAGCAACAAATTGTGCTATTTTTAGCATCTAAAAAGGAGGTTTCAAATAAAATCCATGGATCAACAGAAATAGTGTAAGAAGAAGAAGAAGACCAGTCCAGAAACAGCCAGCAAACCGTACACAATCAAACTTGGCAAAAAACAAGAGACATCATAAGAATTGAAGAAGAGGAAGTAGATACCGAGATCTAGGTCCTTAAGATCCAAAATTGCAACTTATTCTACTAAGGTTGGTTTATGTTGGTCCATAACCTATCCCTTCACTGAGCAAGTGGACAGTTCTCCTAAGTTCGTTATCAAGTAATATGTTTGAAGCAAGCAAAGTAAATGGGCAGATAATAAGGTTCTACCTTTTTCTGTGTATATGGGCCATCCACAGAGAGAGAATTGAAATTGAGATGAGGACTTTTTCTATACCTCTATCGTTTTTAAAATTGAAGATGCATAGTGGTTTTACGAACATATCGTTGAAACACCCAATAAAACACTCCTGCAACACAAGCCTACACAACAATAAAAATAATTTAATCAAAATCTCGGGGATGAAGAGTCTAAGTAAAAAACAAAGATCTTTGCCAGAATCAAGTCTAGAAGTCTTACATTTGAGGGTGAGAATCATTAAGGCATCACCATTATCTTCACAAGATTCCTATTCTTATTCCTCATAAGTCATAAGCTAGCGAAGTTCTTTCGATTGAAGTATCCGTTGCAATCGGTCGAGCTCTGCCTACGGCCAAATTTGCTTGTAGGACAAGCAAATTGGTTTAAATTGGTTTTGCTTGTCTAACTAGCAAAACACGGCACGATGGTAGCGAATATACTCTTCATTCCCTACGGTCATTTGAGCATATATCGCTTCCCTCCTTCACTTCGTTCAGTCGTTACCTAGCCCAGCTTGAAGAAGGGAAGACTCTGGGGGGCTTGGATTTCTTGGGAGTCGGAAGTCGGTCCCTTCGGGCTGGCTAGGATACCTGATTCGGATTCCAACAAAACTCCATGAGGGATCATTGCACATGAAAAGAACACCACAACCTTCATACTAATAACTCTCAAGTAGTGCTGAGCAAAAAAAAAACTGCACTATAGTAGTAGAGTAGTTAAGAAGAAAATGTCACACATAAAGTTGTACGGACAAAAATCAAACCCAAACATCCGTAACTTACATTTGGTAAACACATCGTGCAACCAAATTTTCATTAATCTAGTAGTATGATTACTATTATAGCAAAAAAACTACTCCCTCCATCCCAATGTAAGTGTCCGTTATGATTTTGCGGGCCATTTTCAATGGCTTACATCTCTCACCATATATTATATATTATATTTTTAAAATCATTGTCTTATAGAAATAATTGAGATCTATCAAACAAGATCCATATTGCATATTTTTAGCAATATACATTGAGAGATATAAGCAATTAAAAATGGCATGCAGAACCGTAGGGTACACTTAAATTGGGACGGAGGGAGTACATCATTACACAGCTTCTAACCATTAGATTGCAGAAACAAAATCAGTATATCAAAAATTTAATCAAATATTCCAAAATAGAACTCTAGAGTTTTAGTATATGTCCTATCAAATTGTGCATCGATTTCATAACCAAATTGTGCTATTTTTAGCATCTAAATAGGAGATTTCAAATAAAATGCATGGATCATGGCCACAGATACGGATAGAGACATAGAACAGTGTAAGAAGAAGAAGAAGAAAACCAGTTCAAAAACAGGCATCAAACCGTACACAATTAATATTAGGTTGGATAATATACTAGTAACAACTATAGCTAACTAATATTAGGTTGGATCCAATTTGTCTCATTTAAAAGTACTTTTTTTTGGAGAATTTCAAGTTTAAATCCACTTAGAATCCATACAACTAGAGTTCCAATGGCCATTGTAGTAATAGCTGTAAGTTTTGTTCCAAGTAACATTCAATGGCAAATGAAACATAAATAAGAAAACAATTACTTGTAATATCCTCTTTGTTGACCTAGAGTTCCATCTTTGCAAGTACTTCACTCAGCCTTACTATAGCTTCCAACTGCCTCACCGTTAAAGGTATTGCAGCTGCCTCCCTAGTTTCATTTCCTTGCCACCTCATATCCTGAGCATTGTTGGAGAAAATCATTAACTATAATAAATTCCATCCTTTGTTCCTCCTCTTTTCTTTTGTCCTATTTTCGATTGTTTGTCTATTGTGCTAAGAACATTGCTACGGTACTTTTCAATTGTATTATGTGGAAGTTGTGCTTTTATCGAGAAACTGCTAAGAGCCCTTACGAGTAGCTTGCGGTAACTTTTCAATTGTATTATGCATTTCAAATAAAATGCATGGATCATGGCCACAGATACGGATACAGACATAGAATAGTGTAAGACGAAGAAGAAAACCCGTTCAAAAACAACCATCAAACCGTATACAATTAATATTAGGTTGGATAATATGCTAGTAACAGTTGTAGCTAACTAATATTAGGTTGGATCCAATTTGTCTCATTTACAAGTACTTTTTTCGGAGAATTTCAAGTTTAAATCCACCTAGAATCCATACAACTAGAGTTCCAATGGCCATTGTAGTAATAGCTGTAAGTTCTGTTCCAAGTAACATTCAATGGCAAATGAAACATAAATAAGAAAACAATTACTTGTAATATCCTCTATGTTGACCTAGAGTTCCATCTTTGCAAGTGCTTCACTCAGCCTTACTATAGCTTCCAACTGCCTCACCGTTAAAGGTATTGCAGCTGCCTCCCTAGTTTCATTTCCTTGCCACCTTATATCCTGAGCATTGTTGGAGAAAATCATTAACTATAATAAATTCCATCCTTTGTTCCTCCTCTTTTCTTTTGTCCTATTTTCGATTGTTTGTCTATTGTGCTAAGAACATCGCTACGGTACTTTTCAATTGTATTATGTGGAAGTTGTGCTTTTACCGAGAAACTGCTAAGAGCCCTTACAAGTAGCTTGCGGTAACTTTCCCACCATTAGAGAGAGTTCCAACGCTCCTCTGTGATCGACTGGCCGCCGTTCGTTTCGTCATCTGGCCGTCGTCTTCTGGTGTGGTTGTCAGTCAGGTGTGGTCACCGTCTTCTCTGCTTACAGGTTTCCCTTCGTAATTCTTTCTCATTCCCATGGCGAATTTGGATTCTTAGTTTGTGTTCGAGTTTGTTTCTTCTCGTATAATGGAGTTAGATGATCTCTTTCCTGCTTTACGTTCGTCTTTCCTAGATAAAGGCCCTAAAAATTCAGAAAGCCCTAAGATCCCTAAAAATTTGGAAAACCCTAAAAACACTACCTCATCCGTTGTGGTGAATGGATTGCCCTCTGTATCTAGAATTCATTCTATGAAACTGTTGGATTGTCTGGACGCAGTGTTTTCCCCTGTGGTCCAATTCTGAATCCTGCGGGTCGTCTTTGTCAAGAGTCCGCTAAACCTAAATGGGCGGAGGTTGTGGCTTCGCCTTGGAATCCTTCTGGTTCAACTCGCATGACTCTATCTTACCCCCCTTCCCCTGTGGTACCAATTCTGAATCCTGCGCATCGTCTTTGTCAAGAGTCCGCTAAACCTAAATGGGCGAAGGTTGTGGCTTCGCCTTAGAATCCTTCTGGTTCGACTCGCAAGACTCTGTCTTACCCACCCCCCCAGCGTCGTGATGCGAAAGTGGTGGTATGTCCCCCTTAAGAAGTGATTGATCTTGGATCTAATATTTTGGCTAATAGTGTAGTGGGTTATTTCCTTGATAAGAGGGTTCACTTTCCTCTTGTCAAGAACATTATTGTGCGGATCTGGGAGAAATTTGGCATTTTTGATGTCTTAGCCAATGATCAAGGGTTTTTCTTCTTTAAATTTTCTAAGGCAGATGCTAATTGTACTGTTATGAAGGCTGGACCCTGGCATATTGCTGGGAAACTGTTGATCCTCAAGCCATGGGAGCCTCAAATGGTCCTGACTAAGGAGAAACTAAGTAATGTTCCTATATGGGTGCGATTTGCTAACATCCTATTAGAATTTTGGACTGAACAAGGGCTTAGTTACATTGCTAGTGCCATAGGCAAACCCCTGCATCCAGATGATACGACAGAAAAGAGGCAACGGCTTAGCTTTGCCAAAATCTGTGTGGAAATTCATGTTGATACTCCCCTTTTGGATGTAGTTGAAGTGGAAAATGCTGATGGTGATTCTACTTTTGTGAATGTTACGTATCCCTGGAAACCCTTACGTTGCTCTGAATGTCATGTATTTGGGCACTCTGAGACCAACCATAAAATGAAACCTACTGCGATTGGTGGCTCTAAAGTGCCCCTCCCTGTTACCCCTAAAGAACAGGTAGCTGTGCTCCCTCCTGCTGTTGATTCTCTGACAAGGAATTCCGTCGTCATGACAGATGGGGTTGCTTCTGGCTGGGTAGGTCAGCACCGAGGCTTGGAAGTTAAGACTCCCCCTCCCCCGGGTTGTCTTTCCCCTCCCAAAGTCTCTTCTGGACTTTCCAATACTTTTACTATCCTGCAATCCACTGTGTTTGAGGACGAGCAATCTATTCCTACTATGGAAATGGCTTCTAATTCTCCCTTACGTTTTGGTTCTCTTCAAAGGGTGGATTCTCTTTTTGCTCTGCCTGGGTCTAAGGTTAGGCTGCATTCTGGGCAGGAGGGGAATAAGGGGCTGGGGTCATGTCCTAATGGGGCAGTTAAGTTGGAGAATACATTTTCTACATTGGATTCTACAGTGCCTTTGGATCTTCCAGATGTTCCTGCTGAGTTGGTTCCAAATTCTGTTGCTCCTTCATTGTCAAAGTGTGTTGTTCCTGTGACTTTGTCTGAATGTGGAGCTACGAGTGTGGCAGGTGTGGTGAGTGGGCATGAGGAGGGTAGTTCCACTCAGCCTGTCCCTGTTCCTGTGGTTGCCAAGGCTGGGAAAGGGAGGAATCGTGGTACCTCCAAGAAAAAGTAAGTGATTCTTTCTCTTTTTCCAATGCTTAAGGTCTGTGCATGGAATACTAGGGGTCTTAATAACCCTTTGAAGCAGAAAGAAGTTCTTTCTTTGGTTCATACTCAGAATCTGAGCCTGATTGGTTTGGTGGAAACTAAACTTCGTAGTGCTAATTTGGATTCTGCCATTCGACATTGTGTTCCTGCTACTTGGATGTATGTTCATAATTGTGGGACTGATGTTGTTGCTCGTATTGTCGTGGCTTGGAATCCTCAAGTCATGATTGTATCTCTTTTGTTTTCCTCTCCTCAGCTTCTTCTTGTTAGGGTTGTTGGTTTGGAATGTCATAAGGATTTCTGTGCGTCTATTATCCATGGGCATAATTGTGTGGTGGCAAGAAGGCAGTTGTGGTCTGATATGAATCTGGTTGGTGGTGTATTTGGGAATGACCCTTGGCTTCAAATGGGAGATTTTAATGTTGTTCGGAAGACTAATGAGAGGCTTGAGGGGTTTGATAGGGATGCAGCTACTGAGTTTAATGACTGTTTGGCTTCTCTTGAGATGGATGACATGCTAGCTAAAGGATTTTGGTACACTTGGACTAATAAACGTGGTGGTCTAGGGGGCTAATATGAGGAAACTTGATAGGGCTTTTGTTAACCCTACTTGGATGAATGTGTTTCCGGAATCTGAGGCTTGGTTCTTGGCTCCTGGAGTTTCTGATCATTCTCCCATTATGGTTTCTATTGTTCCTGAGATTAGAAGGAAGAGGCCCTTTTAAGTTTTTTAACTTTTGGATGAAGCATGCTGAATTCCGGGGGCTTTTGGTTACATCTTGGCGTGATCCTGTGCTGTGTCAATCTGCTATGTTAAAGCTGAGTCTTAAGTTGAGGAGGTTGAAGGGTCCTTTGAGAGATTTTAATAAGGAGCATTATTCTAATATTTGTTCCAGACTTGAAGAGGCTAGAGCCAACTTAAATCAGCTTCAGATTTTATGTTTTGCTACTCCTCAGGATGTTGCTTTGCATGAGCAAGAGAAAGAAGCTATGTGTTCCTTCATGGAGTTGAGTGCGGCTGAAGAATCCTTTGAGACAAAAATCTATAGTGCAATGGCTTACTTTGGGGGATAAGAATACAAGATTCTTTCAACAGAAAATGGTTTCTCACCGGTTGCATAATAAGATTTTAAGTTTGGTGGATAGTAATGGGGTTAGATTGTAGATCCAGATGCTATCAAGACTGAGATTGTGGACTATTATAAAGGCCTTCTTGGCTCTTCTTTTAAGGCTTCTAGTGCCTTAGATGAGTTGTCTCACGCAGTTACAGCTAGAGTTCCTGATGAGTGGATGGATTTTCTGATTTCCCCTGTGACTGTGGATGAAATTCAGGCAGCTTTGAAATCTATTAAAGGGGATAAATCCCCAGGGCCAGATGGCTACAATTCATCCTTTTATCATCAGAACTGGGAAACTGTTGGACCTGATCTAAAGGCAGCTATTAGTGAGTTTTTCAGTCAGGTTTCCTATTAAAAGAATGGAATTCTACTGCTATTTTGTAGGTTCCTAAGGTTGAAGCCCCTTCTACCATTAAGGATTATAGACCTATCTCTTGTTGTAATGTGCCCTACAAATGCATTACTAAGATCCTTGTGAATAAAATGCAACCTTTTCTACCTAGCCTCATCAACCCTTGTTAGTCTGCTTTTGTGAAAAGAAGAGTATTGTCGACAATGTGTTGCTCATGCCCAACTTGTGAAGGACTATCATAAAGATCAGGGCCCAGCTAGGTGTGCCATGAAGCTGGACCTTATGAAAGCCTATCATTCAGTTGCCTGGCCTTTTCTTTTTGACATCATGACTGTGATGGGTTTTCCTGCCATATTCATCAATTGGGTCAAGAAGTGTGTTACCTCTGCCATGTTTTCTATTGTGATTAATGGTGTAGCTTGTTGGTTATTTCCCCGGCCAAAGGGGTTTGGGACAAGGCGATCCTATCTCCCCCTACCTCTTCTTGCTTGTCAGGGAAGGGTTTTCCTCTCTGCTTCACTACAGAATTAGTCAAAGTAGGTTTACTTACCATCCTAGATGTTCTACCTTGCAGCTTTCCCAAGTTATCTTTGCAGATGATTTGTTTATATTGTGTGGGGCTGATCAGCCCTCTTTTCAGTTGGTCAATTCTGTGTTGACTGATTTTCATTCCTTTTAGGGGCTTCGTCCTAATTTGCGAAAGAGTAGTATTTTTTTTCTCTGGGGTTGATGTTGAAGAAAAAGTGGGATTATTTCCTACTCTTGCTATATCAGAAGGTATGCTTCCAGTTAGGTACCTTGGTGTGCCTCTTATCACCACAAGGCTCCATGCTAGTGATTGTCGGGCCTTATTGATAAGATGCTCAAGAGGGTTCAAGCTTGGACCAACAAAATGCTGTCTTATGGGGGGAGAGTGCAGCTAATCAGGTCTGTTCTGTTTAGTATGCAAAATTATTGGTGTTCCATTTTCATCCTACCTCAAAAAGTTCTTAAAGTAATAGAGGGTGTTCTCAGGGATTTTTTCTGGTCTGGGACTGTTTTAAAATCTACTGGTGCTAAGGTTAAATGGAGGGATGTCTGTTCTCCTAAAGCAAAAGGAGGGTTGTTTTAAAATCTACTGGTGCTAAGGTTAAATGGAGGGATGTCTGTTCTCCTAAAGCAAAAGGAGGGTTGGGGATAAGGGCGCTTAAGGACTGGAATAAAGCTGCAATGTCTCGACATCTTTGGGCCATATCTAAAAAAGCTGACTCTTTGTGGATACGGTGGATTCATTCCTATGTGATTAAAGGGCAGTGTCTTTGGCATATGTGTACTCCTCCTTATTCTTCGTGGACCATCAGAAAGATTTTTAAGCTGCGAAGCTTGGTTCAACCTTGGATAAAATCTGTGGTTGGTGATGGGCTTGAAACTTTTCTGTGGCTAGACAATTGGCATCCCCGTGGGCCTCTGTTTTCTAGATATGGGGAGAGGGTTGTCTTTAATTTGGGAAGGTCTTTGTCTTCTAAAGTGGCCTCTATTATCAGTAATGCTTCTTGGAATTGGCCCAGACGTAGAAATGCAGTCACTAAGGAAATCATTGAGAACACTCCAACTGCCTTGGTTCCAAATTCTGGTCAATCTGATTCTGTAATTTGGTTACTAAATGGCCAAGGGTATCAAATTTGCATGGGACAAAATTCGAGAGGTTAGGCCAGTTGTTGCTTGGTGGAAAGTGGTCTGGTTTAAGGCTCATATTCCTCAATGGGCTATTATTCAGTGGCTGGCTGTTCATGGCAGGCTTGCAACCAAGGATAGGCTGCAAAAATGGGGTGTGGTGCCCAATGCTTTTTGTGTTCTCTACTATGAAGCACTGACACCTCTAGAGGTCGAAGTATCGCAGTGTCGGATACCGGGACACGGCGGGGACACCTCGGGGACAAGTACGGGCGTGTCCCATAATTTAATATAAAGTTTTTAGGGGGACACGGCTGGGGACACTCATGGGGACACGGTAGGGGCCAAACTGTAATTTAAAAAAAAATGGGGGGTCAAACTGTAATTTTTTTTAAAAAAATTTGGGGTCAAACTGTAATTTTTTTAAATTTCTGGGTGTCAAACTATAATTATTTATTTATTTATATAAATAAATAAATATACACGTGGCGTGTCCCCCGCCGTGTCCGTGTCCGTGTCCCCATTTTTTTAGAATTCCCGTGTCCCCGTGTCGGTGTCGGTATCCGTGCCGGTGCATCATAGGTTCTCCCTGTGATGCCGCTACTGAAAGTCATTTGCATTTATTTTTCATGTGTCCATATTCTTCCTATATTGTGGGGCAGCTCCTGCGAATCCGTGGTTATTGTAGGCATGTAAAATTTTCAGCCAATCGCAAGTTGCCACGTGTTGTGGGACCTGATAAATAGGGCACAATAAATGGCCAATTAAATGTTGCCAAGTGTCTTTAGGTCAAAAGTTAAAATGATGCGAATGGACCAATCAGATGGTGCCACGTGTCGAAGTGATGCAGTTATTATTCTTATTAAGCTCGGCCAATCAAGTTAAGCCACTTGGTAAAATAATAATTGTGTTTCTTTTCACAAATAATTGTCTTTCTTAAAATAAAAGAAAGAAGGATAATTATTGAATTTTAATTATTTCTTTTACATTAAATAAAGAAATAATTAAAGAGAGATAAATATGAAGGAAGTAGAGATTGATCATAACTCTCCATCCTACATCTCTATAAATAGAGGTGCTCCTTCTCATATTTTTTCCATCTGCACATTGAAGCAAAAAGCTCCAGAGCTCTGAAGATCGAAGCCTTCAAGTCCTTCAGAATTCTTTAAGTGTGCATCCAACAAGAAGGTTCTTTGAATCGAAGCTTCAAAGCCTCGAAGAACATTCAACCCAAGTCATCAACTTCTTCACAAATCACGGAGAAGATTCCGCCGTTTGATTCGAGATCAAGCATAAAGCCCTCGTTTCAACATCCGAAGAGAAGAATCAGAAGAATTATTTTCTTTGATTAGAAATTATATCAGAGATTGTAAACCCTAATTTTCTCAATCAATAAAATTGACTTTTGTTCAACATTTTTCCGTTTTTTTCGTAGACTCGAAATTTGTGTTCAACAGATTTTGGCACGCCCGGTGGGACTATCTCTGCCTCTCATCTCTTCTCTTCAACAAATCATCAAACTCTCAATGGCTCCTAGGACTGCCCATTCAAAAGCTCCTCAAGCTCCAATTGCACGCTCCAAGTCTTCGACCGCTGCAAAAACTGGCTCTGGATCTCATGCTAAAGGTGTTGGTGCAACACTTCGAAGCAAGGTGAAGGTTGCCGCTACCAAATCTGGCTCTGGATCTCACATCAAAAGTGCTGGTCCAACAACTCGAAGCAAGGTGAAGGTTGTCGCTACGGATACTGCCCAGGCCTCACTTTTGTCAAATCCCACATTTGAGGCTGATTTACCAAAAGCGCCGCCAAGCTCACCAAGATTAAATCCCGAGTCTGAGGCTGATCTACCGAAAGCACCGCCAAGCTCACCAGAAGGAAGGGATGTCGTTTCTACCATAGAAGCAATGAAGGATGTGACAACCGACATTGAAAATCCTTCTATGCCTCAAAAGTCTGGTTCAGAAATTCAGAAGAATCTGGAGGATGGCTATTTAAGCGGTTGGAGTTCTGACTCTGACTCTTCTAAAAGCACTCCTCAGTCAAAATTTAATGCTCCCACCAAGACTACCAGTTCTTCAGTCATGGATGTTATGACGACAAATGCGGTCAGCCTAGAAGAACAAGTCGCTAGCCTTGCCAAAGTGGTTGAGGGAATGTCCAAAACCCTAGAAGAACGTGATGTTGAAATCGCCTACCTCAAGAGTAAAGTAGAAAGTAAAGGGGATTCAAGTCGAGTTGAGTCCTCGCGTAAACAAAATGAGGTACCTGAAGCGTTCGCGCTTTCTAGTGAAGGTTCGATTCCCATGGACCAACTGAAGGATTTCATTTTAGGCACCATCAAGCAGAAGTACGAGGAGGCGCCAAAATCTTCTTCTACTTATGCTAAGCCTTATACTAGAAGGATTGACCTTTTAAAGATGCCTACTGGTTATCAACCACCCAAGTTTCAGCAATTTGATGGCAAGGGCAATCCAAAACAGCACATTGCCCATTTTGTTGAAACGTGTAGCAATGCTGGAACTGATGGTGATCTTCTCGTCAAGCAGTTTGTTCGAACGCTCAAAGGCAATGCTTTCGACTGGTATTGCGACCTTGAGCCTGGCACGATTGAAAGTTGGGAGCAGCTGGAACAAGAATTTCTTAATCATTTTTACAGCACTCGCCGTATTGTCAGTATGTTCGAGCTTACGAATGCTCGCCAATGGAAGGATGAACCTGTCATTGATTACATCAATAGATGGCGGCACGTGAGTCTAAACTGCAAGGATAGACTGTCTGAAACTTCCGGAATCGAGATGTGCATCAAAGGCATGCAATGGGATCTACAGTACATTCTTCAAGGAATCCTACCTAAAACCTTTGAAGAGTTGGCTTCTCGAGCTCATGACATGGAACTCACCATTGCAGCAAATGGAAGGCAAGGGCTACCGGTGCAAGACTCTCGCAGAGCACAAGATTCTCGCACCATAGGAAGCAAGCCAGATATTCGCAAAGGGGGCAAATTTCTAGTCAAAGAAGGAAAGAAGGAATCCATGGCTGTGAATGCTGCACCATTCAAGATCTCTACTAAACCCAAAGAAAAGCAAGTAGAGAGGTCCACTCTGCCGCAAATGAAGGAGAGGAAAAGACTCACGTTGAAGGAGATGCAAGAAAAGGTATATCCTTTCCCCGATTCAGAGGTCCCTTCAATGTTTGACCAACTGTTAGATTTGAAACTCATTGAGCTCCCGGAGATGAAGCGACCCGAGGAAGCCAACAAAGTTAATGATCCAAACTACTGCAAATACCATCGCTTGGTTAGTCACCCAACCCAACGATGCTTTGTCTTCAAAGAGAAGGTGGTAGAGCTTGCTAGCCAAGGAAAGATCGTCTTGGAGGAAGAAAAAGAAACTGTAGCTACAAATCAAATTGGGGCTATTCTACAAGATGAAACTCAACAGCATGAAGCGCCAGAAAGTGTGAAGATTCAATTTGGCTCGTTCAATCCAATTGAGGTAGTGCGCTGTCTTTCTGTTCAACAGCTTGGGGGCAACATCTGTGCCAAGGCAAAAGTAGATGACAAGGATGACGAAGGATGGACCCTTGTTACTCGCAGAAAGAAGAAGCGCGAGCCAAGTGCAAAGCATCCTCAATCTGTGGCCCCAAAGCCTAGTCCTAGAAAGAGGGATACAAGAAGGCAACAAAGAAGGAAGAAACTGAAGAAAATAGCTTCAAACTTGCCAGAAGACATCCCTGTCCAAAGACTACGCACTCCATTTACTTTATGGGACTTCTTACCCGAGTCAATTCGCAACACCAGTCTTTTTGAAGCTTCATGCAATACTGTGAGTTGTGAAGAAACTGAAGAGACGGAACTAGAGTCGCCTCTTGCATATAAGCACTCTCCAATCCATCTTGGCTCTACCATTTGCACCAAAGATTGCTCTGCTTGCGTTGGAGCCATTACACTCTCTGACGAAGATTTATTGCTTGGCGCAACTCCACATAATCGTCCTCTTTTTGTCTCTGGATACATATGCGAACAAAGAGTCAATAGGATGCTACTCGATGGTGGATCTGCGGTCAACATCTTGCCACTTCGTACCCTGAAGGAACTCGATATCTCTATGGAAGATCTAGCACCTAGCCGTCTCATGATCCAAGGATTCAATCAAGGGGGGCAAAGAGCTGTTGGTGTCATTCGTCTGGACCTAGTCATCGATGATAAGATTTCAAGTGCACTGCTCCATGTCATTGATGCCAAAACCTCTTACAATGTATTGCTAGGGCGGCCGTGGCTCCATGAGAATGGCGTTGTCCCATCAACCCTCCATCAATGCTTCAAGTACTGCAAAGATGGTGTGACAAAGAAGGTGGTAGCCGATGACAAACCCTTTAGCGAGGCTGAATCCCATTTTGCTGATGCTAAATTCTATTTGGCAAACATGGTGTTGACAGAGTTAGTGCCAGCTGCCTCCTCATCAAGTTACAAACCCTCTGAAGCTAATGACCTTCAAATTGGTAAAATCAACATTCTTACTAAGGCAAAGAAGGAAAATGGTCAAGGTGGCAAGCATCACGTGGAAGATCCATCAAAGAAGAAAGGCACACCAACACTTCGTTATGTACCAAAGTTGCAAAAAAACGAAGAGTCAGCCTTGAAAGGATTAACACTCCCAGTCACTGACCTTAACGAAGCAAAGGTTGCTCCACCCCTGAAAGGATTCATTCGTGCCACACATGGCCCTCAAGTGGAGCATGAATACCTGCCTTCACAGAGGACAAATGGCTTCGATCCCAATGCCTACAAGTTGTTTGCAAAGGCTGGACATAATCTAAAAGATTCAACCACTCTAGGGAGACTTTTGCCTGAAGTGACTGGCGAAAAGATACATGGCTTGAACCCGACTCAGAAAATGCTCAAGCAAAAAGGATATTCTATCAAAGAGTCCCAATCAGGCCTTGGATACACTGCACCTGCTCCTGCTCGCATCTTCATAAAGAAGTCAAGCAACAACCACATTACGGCAGAAGAATGTGCTTCATCACCAAAGGCATCAGTCTTCGATCGCTTGAGTGCTCTGAAATCAAAAAGGTCAGTCTTTGATAGATTGACTCCTCAAGAAGAAGTTGTCTCACCAACCCCCACTAGAGGATCCATTCAAGACAGATTAGGGCCACAAAGCAAGAGCTCCACACATTCTGTCTCGTGCAAGTCTATCCAAAGTAGATTGGGTTTACCAAATGAGATAGCTTCAACAAATGCTCCACGAAAGTCTGTCCAAAGTCGATTGGGTGTTTCAAGCAGTGCCATTGAGAAGGCTTCAAAACGGAGGACTGCTTTTTTGTCAGAAGATGACAAGAAATTGAAGAGTAAAATACCCTCTCGCATGAAGCGCCAAACTACTCTCGTTGTGGCAACTAATGATGCATTATTAAGAGTAAGGCGGCAAACTGTGGTACTGACCAGAGTACCTTCCAAGGAATTGGATCGTTGTCTTGATGAAGAGTCTGCCATTTCCTCCTTCCATATCACGGCAACTTGTAATGAAATTCAAGTAGAAGAAGATGCTGAAGATGCTCCACCAGAGTTAGAAGAAGGAGTAAGGTCCACTATCGACGATCTAAAGGAGATCAATTTAGGTACTGAAGATGACCCGCGACCAACTTACATCAGCGCTTTGCTCACCCTTGAAGAAGAAATTGCCTACACCAAGCTTCTACGTGAGTATAGGGACGTCTTCGCTTGGAGTTATAAGGAGATGCCTGGATTAGACCCAAGAGTTGCAGTCCATCATCTAGCGGTAAAGCATGGCGTTCGACCTATCAAACAATCTCAAAGACGCTTCCGACCGGATTTGGTCCCTAAAATCGAAGCAGAGATCAATAAACTCATCGAAGCTGGTTTCATTCGAGAAGTCAAATACCCTACTTGGATTTCAAGCATCGTCCCAGTGAAGAAGAAGAATGGGCAAATCCGAGTATGTGTGGACTTTCGTGATTTGAACAACGCATGTCCGAAAGATGACTTTCCACTCCCTATACCAGAGCTCATGGTTGATGCCACTACTGGACATGAGGTCTTATCATTCATGGATGGTTCATCTGGATATAATCAAATTCGCATGGCTCCGCAAGATGAAGAGCTCACAGCTTTTCGTACACCAAAAGGCATCTACTGTTACAAAGTTATGCCTTTCGATTTGAAGAACGCAGGTGCCACATACCAAAGAGCAATGCAAAAGATCTTCGATGACGTACTTCACAAAAATGTGGAGTGTTATGTCGATGATTTAGTCGTGAAGACCAAGAAACGAGCCGACCATCTTCATGATCTGAGGCAAGTGTTTGAGCGGCTGCGAAGGTACCAACTTAGGATGAATCCCTTGAAGTGTGCTTTTGGGGTTACGTCTGGAAAATTTCTTGGGTTCATTGTGCGCCATCGTGGCATAGAGATTGAACAAGCTAAAATTGACGCTATCTTGAAAATGCCTGAACCTCGAAATATTCACGAGTTGAAGAGTCTTCAAGGACGATTGGCTTACCTTCGTCGCTTCATATCAAATTTGGCTGGGCGATGTCAACCATTCAGCCGCCTCACGAAGAAAGGGACTCCTTTTGATTGGGATGAAGCATGCGATAATGCCTTCAAGAGTATTAAATCATATTTGACGAGACCACCTGTTCTCACCGCTCCTAAACCTGGACGACCCTTAATCTTGTATGTTGCAGCCCAAGAGCGTTCAGTGGGGGCCTTGCTTGCTCAAGAGAATGATGAAGGGAAAGAAGGCGCCTTGTACTACTTGAGTAGAATGATGCTGCCTCATGAATTGAACTATTCTACAATTGAGAAGATGTGCTTAGCTCTAGTGTTCGCAATTGAAAAGATGCGACACTATTTTCAAGCTCACACTGTGCATCTCATCTCCAAGGCTAACCCAATCAAATACGTCATGACAAAGCCGGTCCTCACTGATCGATTGGCAAGATGGTCTCTTCTCTTTCAACAATACGAGATCATCTATGTACCTCAAAAGGCTGTTAAGGGGCAGGCTCTAGCTGATTTCTTGGCAGATCATCCTATACCAGCCGAGTGGGAGTTGTCTGAAGAATTGCCTGATGAAGACGTCATGGTGGTAGAAGTTCGTCCTCCATGGATAATGTACTTTGATGGTGCGTCACATCGAAGTGGCACAGGCGCTGGCGTAGTATTTGTTTCCCCAGAAGGAGATGTATTGCCTTATGCTTTCACCCTCACACAAAATTGTTCAAACAATGAAGCTGAATACCAAGCTCTCATTCTTGGACTGGAGATGGCAGTTGAAGCAAAGCATCTCCAACTCAAGGTATATGGAGACTCAATGTTGATCATCAACCAACTCCTTGACATCTATGAAGTGAGAAAGCCTGAACTCATGCCTTTTAATAACTACGCACGTCGCTTGATTGCATGGCTTGGTGGTGTCACTCTGGAACATGTTCCGCGAGGCGAAAATAGGCAGGCAGACGCACTTGCAAAGCTTGCTTCTACACTTGCTTTCCCTGACCAAGAGACGCACATTCCAATATGCCGAAGTTGGGTCATACCTCCAATCTTTGACGATGAAGACAATAGTGAAAGGGAAGTGAACGTCGTCTCAGTTTTGGAAATTGAAACTGAAGATTGGCGTCAACCCCTTATCGATTATCTGCAACATGGAAAACTGCCTGATGATCCACATAGGAGAACGGATGTGAAGCGTCGAGCCCCTCGATTCATTTACTACAAAGACACGCTTTACCGCCGATCTTTTGAAGGGTTATTCCTCCGTTGCCTTGAAGAAAATGAAGCCAAGAAAGCTCTGGAAGAAGCTCATTCTGGCATATGTGGCGCTCATCAATCTGGCCCAAAACTTCATTTTCGCATCAAAAGAATGGGCTACTATTGGCTAACCATGGTCAAGGATTGCATGGAGTACGCTAAGAGATGTCATGCTTGCCAAGTCCACGCCAATTTTATACATCAACCGCCAGAACTGCTCCATCCAACTGTCACTTCTTAGCCTTTTGATGCATGGGGGATGGATGTCGTGGGGCCCGTGCCGAAGTCTTTTGATGGTCATTTGTACATCTTGGCTACAACTGATTACTTCTCCAAATGGGCGGAGGCAATCGCGTTGAAAGAGGTAAAAAAGGAAAATGTCGTCAACTTCATTCGTACTCACCTCATCTTTAGATATGGCGTACCGCGTTGCATTATCACGGACAACGGAAAGAATTTCTACAACAGTGCCATGACCAGACTTTGCCAAAAATTTGGCTTTAAGCAGCATACCTCTACTATGTACAACCCGCCTGCAAATGGTCTTGCGGAAGCATTCAACAAGACTCTTGGGAACTTATTGAAGAAAGTGGTTGCCAAAGCAAATAGAGATTGGCCAGAGAGAATGGAAGAAGCTCTTTGGGCGTATCGAACTACATATCGAACACCTACTCAAGCCACTCCATATGCGCTAGTGTACGGTGTGGAAGCTGTTTTGCCACTCGAACGCCAAATCCCATCTTTAAGGATGGCCGTTCAAGAAGGCCTCACTCATGAAGACAATGCTCGCTTGCGCCTTGAAGAACTAGAGGCACTTGATGAAAAGAGGCTCGAGGCACAACAACGTCTTGAATGCTATCAAGCCCGCATGTCAAAGTCATTCAACAAGAAGGTTCGTCTTCGTTCTTTTCAGAAAGGAGACTTGGTTCTTGCTGTAAGAAGGCCCATTAATACCACTCATAAAATTGGTGGTAAATTCATTTCCAAGTGGGATGGACCATATGTGGTGCAAGAAGTTTACTCAAGTGGCGCCTACAAAGTGGTTGCTGAAGATGGCTTAAGAGTTGGCCCATAAACGGCAAATTCTTGAAACGCTATTACCCTTGAAGAGCAAGCGTTACTCCATGACGCATGAGCCTAAACTGCATGTTGCTCCTGGCCCGCATGAGCTAAAACTGTGCACGGCAAACCAAAAAACAAAAAGAATCCAAAATATGAACTACGTTTGACTTGATCCTATTTTGTGGGTACGTAGGCAGCTTGAATTTTGAGCTCAGTCATTCAAAAAAAATTGTCTTACTTTTGAACTACGTGTTTGACTTGATCCCTTACAAGGGTACGTAGGCAACTTAAGAATTTTTCTTAAGTTCAGTCAATTCATCAAAAAACAAAAAAAAAAACATTCAACCACAACTACGCTACTCATGGCTCGCAAGAGATTTAACTATGAATGGCTAAAAGTATGAGGAAAACTTTATTTAAAAAAAATAAAGTGATTGTCTTATGCTAAAATATCATAAATGCAAAGGCATAGTTTGCGAAAAATGGAACATCCATTTAGTAAACTAAACAAGTCTAAATAAAAAATACGACGAAGGAAAGCGGTATAAGCATTAGTCCAGCCAAGCCAAATTTTGGATCTCTTCCAGCTCGGACTTCAGAAGTTGCTCCAAATTGTTAGCCACTTCCATGTCCGCCGGCTCCATCAACTCAGTCGCTTCTATATTGGCTCGCTCTGCTTGTAAAGTTGAGACAATATGTTACTTTTGAGCTCTTTGTGCATCAATCCCTTCGAGCGATACTCTAAGCCTTTTCGCCTCCAAGTCCAACTGCTTTAACTCCTCTATCAGTTGACCTCTCTTGGTATCAACATCTGCCAATCGTCGCTCCTTCGCTTCTGAAGTCATCCCGCTAGCAAAATTCGATCTCATGGAAACATAGTTGGTGGTATTCTGTATATATTTCTCTACCTGAGTTTGGAGCGGGGAATAATCCAATTCAAGCTTCGAAAATTCAGCATAAATCACTTGCAGTTTTGGTCTTAAAGATGCCAGCTTCTCAAAAGGAGTTTTTCCCAAGATACTCTTAATACTGCTATCATAAATCTTCGCGGCCAAAAGACGACCGCAATGGATGGTACTCCCTGTGTCAAATAAAGTAACAGTTGACGGTGCCGCACGGCCCAACATAGGAGGCTTGGAAGTAGAAGGCTTGGAAGTAGATGGAAGATGTATTGTCTCCGATACAAAATTATGTTTTGATCGCAATGCAAGATCAAAAGAATCTGGACCATCAACAGAACCTTCACGCTCATCTGATGCAAACTGGCTTCCCAACTGGAGAAGGAAATGGCTCATTAAGAAATTTGATGAAAAAGTCCAAACTTCTTTAAAGAGTAAATAAAATAAAGAACAAAAGAAGGCGGTGGTTAAAGCTTACTCGTTTACCCAATACCTCAAGGTGGTCTGAAGTGTCTGGCAAATCATCAAGGACACCATCCAAATTAAAGTCCAATTTTGCCAAATCAGAAACCGTCACTTTCTCTTTGGGCCGCGAATCAGAATCTGTTGCTTTCTTTTTCAAACGCTTCCAATGGCAATCACCTTGGTCAGAACTACTACCCTCCGAAAGAACTACGGTAGCCCTCTTCCTTCCACCTGTTGGTTCTGAAGTCTTGGTAACAGCAAGCTTTGGCTTAGAAGATGGAATACTCAAAGGAGTTTTTGGCATGACTGCCATAACAACTGCTGCTTCCTTGGTCACTGCTTTGGTCACTTCCTTCTCCTTAGGTTTTAAAAGAGGCTGAGTAACTTCTGAAGCCAGTTTTGACTTCGCAGTGGATATTTTGATAAGGTTCTTCCCTTTTGGAGCAGCGGGAGATGGATCTGGCTTCGCACATGCAAGCTTATATTTGCAGAAGCCACTCGAAGATTTTTCCCACCACTCAGCATACTCTTTAGTGGCAAGGCCTTCAGATGAATGCGACGGAATCATGAAATCAGCCCTCGTGTTTAATCTCGTGCAAGACTCCCAAAGTTGGTATATTGCCTCCAAAGTTCCGGTTGAGAACTCTTCTCTTAACTTTCCAGGAATATCTTGACAAAATCGAAATTGTCTAGCAAATCGGTTAGGGCTATATGGCTCAACAATATGCTCATTACCACGACGAAGAGTTAAGTAGCTTGATCTGAGACTAATGACGTAATCATTCCAAGAGTCCGAATGCCTTCCATGGTCGGTGACAATTCCTTGTTGTGGTTTACCCAAGGCTAAGAGCGATAGAGTCGATGGCATGATGCTTTTCAAAAGATCACAAGCTTCTTGAAAACTAAAATGTTTAGCCTTCTTTTCCCCAGCAAGTCTAACCATCCGGGCACCAGAATCAAATTTTGTGGAAGCAGACAAGAAGTAACTATCATAATAACGATCGAGCCACCCATAAACGTAATGGATGGGAAACGCTGCACTACATTTGCTTGGATTAGGTGAAGATGTGATCTCTCTCAAACCATGGTATATGCTTGCAAGGGCAGGTATTGCCAAAGAAAACCTCTTTCCTTAAGCCATCATACTTGCTACTTTGAATACGCCTGGACGAATTTGATCAACCTCCTTGTTAGGTAGCACAAAAACACATAGCCAACAAGATAGAAGAGCAGCCAAATTGGTTTCTTCTCTCACATCCTTCTCAACACCCAAGTCGTCAAAGACCTTTTGTGTATCTTGGGAGCGCGGCTTTTTCTCTCCAATAAAGCCAGTTGGATTGTTGGATGTCCTGGGCTCGCCCAACCTTTTCTTTTGAACTCTAGCGGGCGGCTGTTTGTAACGGGATTCCTCTTTAAACCAAAACTTTACCCAGTCATGGATAGTAACATTTGAAGTCTCGCTCGCACAATAAATTTTGCGGTATGCCAAAAATAAGTACTTGCAACTTGGAGGAAGGAGTGGCACACCCTTTTTGTCAACACCAATGAGTTCTCTAGCAGAAGGCACGACCTCGTCATAGAAGATTCCATCAATTGAAAGTCCCCCAGTCAGGCGTAGGTCCCATAGGGAAATAGACACTTCTCCGATTGGTACGTGTAAACTATTTGTTGAGGGACACCAAAGCTCACAAAATGAGCGAATAAGGTTTGTGTTGCGAACATAAGTAAATAAGGATGCAAAGACAGCATCATATATCTTCGCACTATTTAGCATATCTTTATTCCGTGCGAGTACATCTTCTAACCACTCCCAATATCCGTCGATGAAAGAAATTTCCCCAAACTGAGGAGTCAAGTTACTCCATTTAGCAGCTCCGTTGATGATTCGATCGCCTAACAAGAGGAAGCGCTCAGAATCATTGTACTTCTTGTGTAAAGATGATCGCAGTAATAGTGTATTGCCGGAGACAAAAGTAGACTTCCCATGATCATATAATTCTCGAGATGATTCAATATACCATCTTGAGAGGTGGTGTGAATCAGGAGAAAGATCCCAGTCTTGTGCAAGAGCTCCAATGGCTGGATCATGAACCCAGAGGTCAACTTGAGTGGCTGGAGCAGCACCTTCGTAACTAATGGACAGAATTTGATGATCATCTACCGAACGATCGTTGAACAAGGCCATCACTTCGCAGAGCAAAGCTCGAAGAAGCTGCGGAGCAAAGCTCGAAGAAATAAATAGCAGCGGAGCCTTAAAGCTTGAAGAAGTGGCGGAGTCTTAAAACTCGAAGAGACTGCGGAGCAAAGCTCGAAGAAACTGCGGAGCAGAGCGCGAAGATGTTGCGGAGTCTTAAAACTCGAAGAGACTGCGGAGCCTTAAAGCTCGAAGAAACTGCGGAGCAGAGCGCGAAGATGTTGCGGAGCCTTAAAGCTCAAAGCGGCTGCGGAGCAGAGCTCGAAGAAATAACGACAGCGGAGCCTTAAAGCTCGAAGAAACGGCAGAGCAAAGCTCGAAGAGGCTGCGGAGCAGAGCTCGAAGAAATAACAGTAGCGGAGCCTTAAAGCTCGAAGAAACGGCGGAGCAGAGCTCGAAGAAATAACAAACAGCGGAGCCTTAAAGCTCGAAGAGGCAGTGGCTACCGAGCTCAAAGCTCGAAGAAGCAACAAATCCTAAGTCTGCAACAAAAAGGCAGGGAAAAGTAATAGTCGGAACTCAATGCGTGGCTATTAAAATTAAGATGGGTCAAATACTGTTCAGAAGTCCATGGAAAATCTGGAAAATTACAAAGTTATCTGTTGACGACCAAGTAACCGAAAAGCAAGCACATGCCTAGTGTTCTGATTAAGAAATACTGTTGTTGTTTCTTTTGCATGGATATAAGCATCGGAAAGTTACCGTTTGCGGTACGGGAACAATGATAATTTATACAACAAGGGAAACGGGTTCTGATCCATTAGTTCAAAGAGGTAAAACAAAAGGAACTCATTCTGGATATGGAATTCGCTTTAATATGTCGGTGCAACCTAACAGTTACATGGTTCCATTGACTATGTTTTGCAAAATCAAGCACGAAAGTATTAAGGAGTACGAATTTGCGGCGGGTCAGGATCTGGGTACAGGCAACAAATCGTACAAGTTGGATTATATATATATGCCAAAATTTTGTTCGATCAGAGAGCACATGCGTTTAAAGGAAAGCATTCAGATGTTTTGTTGAAAATTTAATAATACAATGGTGTTATGATTTACAACAAGTCAGAGTGCAATATATTGTCTGTGTGCTTTGGAAAAATTATTGTGTGTTCGGTGAAAACAGAGAGCAAAACTGTGCAGAATGGAACGTGTAAAAGAAGAAAAAAAAAATCGTCACGTTACTTTTGAACACATGGCTATGCTTGGAAAAAGACGAAGTACGTATCATCTGTCTGGTAAGGGAAGCCCCAACCAACGTAAAAGACAAGAAGCAGAAAAAGGAAAAGAGATACTTACAGTCAAGAATTGCTTTGCAAGCTACGATGAATTCAATTATGGGATTCGGCTGCTATTGTTCTCAATATATAGGACAAAACTAGGCTGACTCCTAATGGGAAAAGGAATCAAGTATTCTACACCTATGCAAACACGGTGATGTCTCCGAGCACGGGATATTCAACGTGGCGAATATCTTTTCAATGGGTCAGTTAATCCATCTAGGCTTGATCTAAGCTTTTCACTTGGGTTTAAATAATTTGGGTCACCAAATTTCATTGCATCAGAGAATTGAAACCCGAAATTTTAACTTTGTCTATGAGTTAAAATTTTACAAGTCAAATTGACGTCAAAGTATTGTGGGCCAAAATTGAGTTTATTCATCAGAAAGGAAATTGCATTGTGTTCTATATTCACTTCGTGTGAATTTCGAGTATTGGGCTAACCAAATCCTTAGCCTCAAATTTTATCTTGGCTTGTACGATGAATTTTTGAAGAGTCGAATTCACTCTAAGTTTCAAGCAAAAAAAAAAAAATTATTGCTGAATACACAAATTTTCGGCATCAAATTAAACCAAGTCAACATTTTCGAGACCCACTCACTTTCAGACATGAGTAAGTCTCGAGGGGGCATCTGTAGGCATGTAAAATTTTCAGCCAATCGCAAGTTGCCACGTGTTGTGGGACCTGATAAATTGGGCACAATAAATGGCCAATTAAATGTTGCCAAGTGTCTTTAGGTCAAAAGTTAAAATGATGCGAATGGACCAATCAGATGGTGCCACGTGTCGAAGTGATGCAGTTATTATTCTTATTAAGCTCGGCCAATCAAGTTAAGCCACTTGGTAAAATAATAATTGTGTTTCTTTTCACAAATAATTGTCTTTCTTAAAATAAAAGAAAGAAGGATAATTATTGAATTTTAATTATTTCTTTTACATTAAATAAAGAAATAATTAAAGAGAGATAAATATGAAGGAAGTAGA
This sequence comes from Rhododendron ovatum, assembly GCA_019656835.1. Lineage (NCBI taxonomy): Eukaryota > Viridiplantae > Streptophyta > Magnoliopsida > Ericales > Ericaceae > Rhododendron > Rhododendron ovatum. The sequence continues at coordinate 23,750,799 of CM033792.1, read as the reverse complement.
GATTGTTCATAACTCTCCATCCTACATCTCTATAAATAGAGGTGCTCCTTCTCATATTTTTTCCGTCTGCACATTGAAGCAAAAAGCTCCAGAGCTCTGAAGATCGAAGCCTTCAAGTCCTTCAGAATTCTTTAAGTGTGCATCCAACAAGAAGGTTCTTTGAATCGAAGCTTCAAAGCCTCGAAGAACATTCAACCCAAGTCATCAACTTCTTCACAAATCACGGAGAAGATTCCGCCGTTTGATTCGAGATCAAGCATAAAGCCCTCGTTTCAACATCCGAAGAGAAGAATCAGAAGAATTATTTTCTTTGATTAGAAATTATATCAGAGATTGTAAACCCTAATTTTCTCAATCAATAAAATTGACTTTTGTTCAACATTTTTCCGTTTTTTTTCGTAGACTCGAAATTTGTGTTCAACAGTTATCATAAGGGCTTGATTCAGTTCGATCAAGAGATTGGTTGGGCTAGTCAGCATATGACTGGCAATGGGTTGCAGCAGTCCTTGTACAAAATGGTGTTGGCTGCTTCTCTTTATCATATATGGTTGGAAAGGAATAATAGAGTTTTTCAAGGCTCTCAGAGGGATGCTCTTGCTCTTGTATCTGTGGTGAAGTCTATCAGGAGTTGTTTGAGTCTTTGGAGGAAGGTGAAAAGAAGTTCCAGGAACCAGCGACTATGTGCTATATGGAACAACTCTCAGGCTATTTTCTCCACTGTTTGATGGCTTCCTCAACAGGTTCTTGGGCAGCTAGTGGTGCTGCTAGTTTGTTCTCATCTTAGTTTTGTCTTTGCTCTATTTTGGGGAGTTGGAGTCTATTTGTTCTCTTGTTGTTAGGGTAGGAGCATGTTCCTAGCCCTTTTCCCTTTTCTTGGTAGTATGCTGTGTTCAGGGGGTAGCGCCTCTGTTTTGATATAAAACCCTACCTTACCCAAAAAAAAAAACATTGCTACAGTCATAATAAGAGAGAGAACCATTTTAGTGCAAGAAGCCACAATTTTTAAATTGGGACCTCAACACCTGACTAAATACGAGACCGTTTAGTGGTTTGACGATTTATTGCTAGCCTTCATATTTACCCGTTTTTCATAGCAAACTATTTCAGAAGAATTGAGAAGTTCTCTATGTCATAGGGTTGAAACTAGGAGCTTCTTGACTGTCAAATTTTCTGATTTACGACAAGTGAGCCAATCGAAGGGATACCTGTCTCATTTTAACATAACTCAACTTCAACTTTGTGTCAGCAGAATCTGAGAGACAGGGGGTTTGCATTCAGTTCGACAGTATTTTATGTACCTGCAAACATGCAGTATTAATTATATAGCGTCATACCATAGATTGACAGAGCCACATTTGGAAGAGGTTTGTACCTTTTCAGCCAGTTATCTTCTTTAGAAACTCTAGTGTCACCTGTTGTTGCACCAGCAGAGGCATGAACTTTGATTATATGGCTAGCTATACTCTGTAAAAGGGAAACCATTCCAATTAGTTGCTACACATTAGGTATATCCTTGCATAGCATTTCAAATGTGCTTTCTCAGTAAAGCTATATCATAAGAGTATCTGTTCAAAAATAAGTAAAAGAAAAAGAATTGACCTTAATTTGACTACCTCTTTTGCAGAAATTTTTCTTTCACCAAAACTCCAAACCAAAGCATGACTTTTATCTTAGGCCAAAGGTAACAAAATGGAAATTGTTTACCTAGTATGGAACGACACTACTTAATAAAAGACCACAAACACAACCAACACTTCTGTTTTTGTTTAGAGACAAACAAGACCTGACCATAGGTTCACAGTTAACTAGTTTTTCAGTACCTTGTCTTGACTATGCAGCCTGATATCTTTCACAATGAAGATTAAATCAAATCTCAAAAGAATAGTAGTCTGCAAATCAATATTGTCTTGAGCAGTCTGGAAGGTAAATCAAATCGTTAGATGCTCAGTTAACTGTATAAAAAATGTGAAAAGATGAAGAAATAAAAATAAATATAAAACAAGAACGTTACTGACCTTGAGATCATCATAACGTCTAGATGGAGGATTAGCTGCTGCCAGCACAGAGGTTCTAGAATTTAGAACAGTCGTTATTCCTGCTTTGGCAATGGAAATGGTTTGCCGCTCCAGGGCTTCATGAATAGCAACTTTAGATCACACATATGTAAACCCATCAAAATTAAGAAATAAAGAGATGAAAAAGTTGCTCATTAACACCAAATATTAGTTATATTACCTGTCCTTTGGTCTCATTTTGTCGAATTCATCAATGCAGGCACACCTCCATCTGCCAAAACCATAGCTCCTCCATCCAAGTAAAATTCACGTTGAGTAAGGGGAAAATGCATTTGCAAGTCAGATTTATTTGCATCTAAGGAACGGAAAATGTTTCCAACGAAACAACAAACTATCTCCACATTATAGGTCACCAATAATGAGTACAATATCAGCTTAAGTACCAAACTTGTTCGTGTACTTACAGAGCTGTTGTCTCGAATTACAGAAGCAATCAGACCCGCAGCTGATGAGCCCTTTCCTGAAGTATATACATCTATTGGAGCTGTCTTTTCAACGAACTTGAGGAACTTCAAAGCAAAATGACAATAACTTAGTTACTTATTTGTGATGGATTGAAAACAAGAGCATGAACCATGTTGAGCCACTAGTTTTTTCTTTCAACAAAGGAAATGACATGGTGCCAGCCAAAAAAACAAAGAATAATATGGTTCTTCCAACCAAAACAACAATCTTTACATGAAAATAGTGATAGAAAAGACCTGACGGACAAGAAGCCTAAGATATATTTATCAGACCTGTGATTTAGCAGTTGACAGATCTCCCAAAAGCAAAACATTTCTATCACCTATTAGATTCACGCCGTCCAGCAAAAACTGTACAGGCAGGAAAATTCATGGAGCTATTAGATATACTGCGTCATTTTGAATGCAAAAGTTCATGATATACCTTCCTCGATCCTCCAAACAAAAGACAAGCCACAGCCTTTTTCACATCATCGTGGCCAAAAATTGATAGAGCAATCTTGGAGCATATATTCTAACATGCATTGCTATCTGAGGCAAAATTTGGAATTCTTCTATCTGCAAACAGGAATATTATAAAGGAGTTAGCTAGAATATTACAACTTATGAGGACATAACACTTAAAACTTCACATTTTCTCTACATTGCTGCCCTATGTTCAAGTTGCAAAGGGTTGAGGGATCTCCCTTGTAAAAAATATGCCTAAGCTGGGTATTGCTAGAACATTTGAGAAACTGGAACTTTAACAGCATTATTGGCTAGGTATGAAAGGAGCTTTCATGACACTATATCCCTCACTCTCGTGTCTGTGACTGTGCTACATAGTTGTAGACTAATGAAATCAAGAAAGGTGATCTCGAGTGTTTTTTTTTTTTATAGGCAACAAGATTTTATTAGAACTCGACAAAACAAACATCGAGCGGCCAAAACTCTAGTTGCAAGGAAGCACTTGAAACATAGAGAAGGCCAAAAGAAAAGGAAAAAGGAAAGAAAAATAAATCCAACTAAGTATTGAATGAAGCCACACGAGGGGAAGTGGATTCATCCAAAAGCTCTTTCTTTGTTCTTGCTTAGTTCTTCCTTGTTCTTGAGTTTTTCTTGTGTTCTTCAAGAAACTAATCCAAAGCCACCACTAAACCTCCACTTGACCACCCTCTCGATCCAAAAGTAGTAGTAGTTTAGTCAAGATTAGGCTTCGAGAGAGACCCTTCTCTTCCGAAGCTACCGGGAGCATTCCATAGGAGGTTACTCCATCCGATAGCTGACTTGCCTTTTGTAGTCATCACTACCGCCAAGAAGAACGGTAGATTCTCCCTATCTACTAGTCCTAATTATATGTAGTGCATCCTTACTTACTTATCTCAAAGTATTTGTATTTTTGATATTTAAGATGGTTATGAGTATGCATATATGAGTTGCTTGTATTACTTGTGGTGTGATAGAGCATAAGTGATTTCACTCCAAGGGCGTCCGTACTTGTGGCGTTGTGCTTTGAGTAAGCATAAGTGATTTCACTCCAAGGGCGTCCGTACAAATGGCGTTATGCTATAAGTGGTGATTGAGCATGATAAGTAGTATTGAATTGGATGATCTTGTTAGAATGTTTCATGCTTACTTTTGTCCTACCGCGGAGTCTTTGCATGTAAACGAGACTTGAGAACCAAAAAATTAGAAACATGGCACCTAGGGTGTGATTAATGAAAGGAAATATTTTCCGAGGAAGGAAATATTTTGAAACTACATTATGACCGGTTTTGGTTGCATAATGTGAGTTGTGCGTGTGTAAAAGAAAGATTTGTGAAAAATCCAATGAGAACCCGGAGCGGCAGAATCATTGTGGGATACTCGGGAACCCGGGGCGGCGGAACCGAGGGTTTTGAATTATGGCTTGGTTATCCGCGGTACGGAGCCAATGCAATTGTGTGCCAATGGGAGACCGGCGCGGCGAAACCATTGTGAGGATACTCGGGAGACCAGCGCGGTGGAACCGAGGTTGGGTGTGTGGCTTGGTTATCCGCGGTATGGAGCCAATGCAAATTGTGTGCCAATGGGAACCCAGCGCGGCCGAACCATTGTGAGGATACTCGGGAACCCGGCGCAGCGGAACCGAGGTTGGGTGTGTTAAACAAATGATTTTGGAAAATGTTGATTTGTATATGAAAATGAAGACACGGTCTACGATGAGTTGCGTAGGAGAAACACAGAAAATCTTGGACACCAACGATAGATGATTAACGAATGTGGATGTGTTATTGATATTGTCTTTTGTAGCTGTGTATACACGTATCATGTGGAAATTGATGTTTTATTATAACCATATTTGTAAGTTAAGGTTGGTGGGTAAGGATTTCCTATTGAGCATTGTAGCTCACGGTGTTACCTTTTGGTGACCCTGACATATTATATGGATGGCGACGCTGATATAATGTGTCAGATCTCATAGACGAACAGGGTAAGATGTACACCTTGGAGGCCTTCGGTGCCGAGAAGCTTGCTAGAATGGAGGAGCAAGCGGAGCAGTAGTTAGGAGCCCTAGTTCCTCCCTTATTGAATAAATGTACCCTTTGATGTATTTATGATGTAATAATAAGCCAGACTCTCTTTATTATGTAATAAATGCCTCATTAACGTACTCAAAATTCGGGGCGTTACAATTCATCTTCTACAGCAATTAAGACTCTACAAAGTGATAATCATTGAATCAAACAAGAGTTTGAGATATAATGCAACACATAGTCCTAACCTGCTTGGGATTTCTTGTCCTAGTTTGGAAAAAGTTCTATGGCTTTCTACAATATGCAAGGTTTCGGGTAGTCTCAAAGGGTGCTCCGTTAGGAGTTTGCTGGAACCCCTAACATAGCCCGTGACATGCCAGGATATTGGGTGAACTCAACGTGGGTTGCCCGCTCGATGCATATGAAAAAGAATTAAATAAAGCAAATATTAATTTCATGTTGAACTTTCTGGTTATGGCTCTCAAATACCCAGCAGAGTCGCCAAAAATTGTAGACACTTCCCAAACGGGGCATCGCCATACAAATTGATCACGCTTGTTTGGTTCCACTTCATAAACCAAGATCGTGGATATTCCCATAGCTAGGAACATCGCCACATGATAATGGTTATCATCAAAATAGAGTCACCACCTAGTTTTTTAAAATTAGGAAAAATAAATAGAGATTCCGGGTACAGGAGCCAAGAGTACAATAAGGGGAAGGGGTTAGCCACCCCTCTTTGCCTAGTCGTGAGACTAGCCCATAATCGTTCGACATATAATGTATATTTGCTTTATTTAATTCTAACACATAATCTGGTTTTTAGCTTTTAACAGTTGATAAGGTGAGCCAGTTCGATAATTGAAAGCATGCATTAGAATATGCAGAAAACAAATATGTCCCAGCAAATAGATCCCTCGACCAGTGAATTGATGTCACGGCCGAGGAATCCCACTAGATCGACGTATCGGCCGAAGGATTGATTCCCCAGCCGATGTTCTTCCTCACACTAGAACAAAGAGTTAATCAGGAATTAATATACTACAATTAAAGTATAAAAATAGAAGATGAATCAAACCATAGGCCCTTGGGCCTCACCACCTTGATCCCTCAGCCGGATTAAGGGTGATTGACTGATCTTCTTCTCAAAACCCTAGGATTAGGGATTGAGCTTTGGGGTTTGGATCATTAGATTGTGGCTGCCTTTGGGAGGTTAGGTCTTTTGTAGAGGGGATGTGAGAGAGTATATTTGCAGAGTTTCGTGGCTAGAGAGGGTGTATGAATATATTAATTTCGGAGCCCTAAGGACCTTTTATATAGGCAATTGGTGACTCACTCCGGCCAATCAAATTGCGTGAATCAAAAAGGAATTCTAGGGTAAAAAGATCTCTAGACGCGATCTGCTGCGTAGCCCGAACGCATCGGAGAAAGGCTGCTAGGGTTTTGGTGCATCAATCAAATGACTAACAGAACATTCCAGAATTCTGGAAAAAGACGATCTGGCGGCCGACGAATGGATCTAGCGGCCGAGGAATGGATTTGGCAGCCAACGAATGGATCTAGTGGCCGAGGAATGGATCTGGTGGCCGAAGGATAGATCTGGTGGCCGAAGAATGGATCTGATGGCCGAAGAATTAATCTTACGGCTGATAGATGTATTTTCCTAGAATGCTGTATTTCTGTTTGAAAGGTCATTTGACTTTAGATTGGGTTCTCTAAGTGGCTAAAAGTACTCACCATAAGTCCATGGGTTCACGAGAAGTCAAAGCAGTCAGTGTATCCATTCATCATCAGGATGGTCTCAAGGTGAAACTTGAAATAATCGTTTGGCCAAATTGGGGTGTTTACAGGAAAACACAGTGCAAGTCAAAACACTCCTTTACGAAGAATCAGAAGATATACCCTAGATGGTATAAGAGGCTACGCAACAAACAAAGCAAGAAATTAATTTGGTTACTATGTAACGCCCCTAGCCCCATATATAGTTCTCCACTTTTGGCTAGTTGTGCATGGTTTTAAAACTCATATATCCAATAAAGGACCAAAGCTCACACATGAGGCACTTCATACACACTATCATTTGATCAAGTGATACTAAACAAAGCATATCGACTTGCTACCCTGACCTCACCTCGCCAATTTGACCCAAGATGTGTTTTACCATGATCCACTCCAGTAGTGACCCTCGTCTTCGTATGATAGCTCATGTTTTCAGTCAGTCCAAAGACTCCAACCTCTTATACCATTTGTAATCCTTTGACCACATGTCATACTGGGTTGCTTCAAAATGTATTTTGCACCTGAAAGCTTGCATTTAAAACTTCACACATACTCCCAAAATAGTCAAGACCTTATGAATCAGGTCACATGAAGGCATCAAGTCTAGATGCTTTGTAGTGTGAGCTCCAAATAGTTCAACACATTTTAAAGTGTGTTTGGACCAATGCAAATAATGTATGGCTATGATGTGAGGCCCCGTCAATTCAAATGGCATCAAAGGTAGAACAAGACAAACATGTGGGCTAACTAAAGTGAATACATATGGTCCTAAGTGAAGTGGATTGTGGTAACCCAGATCCAAGAGTGCTTAAGGCCAAAGAAGAATGAGGCATGGTGAAAGTACCAAATCCATGTACCATGGCATGCATTGTTTGGCCTAATGTGTGGTGAAGTCTCTTACAACTATTCCTTTGTGCCTTCATCATAATTGTGAAATGTCTAGCTCTGAGCTAGCCCCAAGCGGACCCTATTATGTAATGCTTGCCCAGTGCATTACATTCTCCTTATCTTAATAGTAAATTTTGTATCTTTTCAGCTATTTTCTTCTTGATCTCCTCTCTCTAATTGAAAGACACATCAATTCATCTTATCAATCACACCATGATGTATTAAATTGCTTACTTAGATCATCAACCGCACCCTAGCTTCCTATCTCATTTGTGTCTCTTTATCCAAGTTCTTGTTGATCTCCTCTCTCCCAAATAAAAGACAAAAATAGCTTGAACAACAATATTCCTTCTAAAGGATTCAATTACAACCATGAGTTTTACAAGGTACAATCAATAAATGAAAAGTGTTGAAGTCCTTCTATCATGTATGCAAACAACACAGATAAGGAGAAGAACATGCATGGTAAACTACTCATATGGGGAAAGATTAGTATACTTACATGGATTATCATGTCATCCCAAGTTTCTTGACATGAAGGATCCTGCTTTAGGTCTTTAGTGTCACTCACATGGGCTTTCACTTTTGGAATCTAGAGGTTATGAAGCAAGGAAGGAAGTTAGAATCCACGGCATAATCACTTGAAAAGATCTACCTTAACCTAATTTCTTTCTATCAAGAAACATCTATTGATAGTACAAACTCTACTATTGACCCAAGAGCAAATTTGCGTAAATTATATCAAGCATAGAACATTCATGGATTCCCGAAATGGTAAATCAAATTGTTACTCTGCATTCAAAAAGTAGAACACAAAATCACATAAGTTATCATATACATACAAATCGGCACAATTGTCCTCCCCAAATACTAATACAATGCCTGCCTATCAAGGGCAAAAATTTTGAAAATTCATAAATGAAATGGTGAATGTTTTCTCACCTATGATGATCTTTTTCTAATCCTTCACAAAAGATCCTCAATTGCCCTCATGGTCTAAATAGTTTATGAAAACATCATCCTAATTGCTTGTGCATGCAAGTTACAATAGGAGATAGGCAGACTCAAAAATAAAGTATTACGTGACCATAAGGCCAACAAAAAGCATGACTTTGTTGCCCAAGATAATTCCCAGGTATTGCAAAAGACCAAGCCAGGAAATGAACCTGCCAGATTACATAAAGTGAGAGGACAAAATGCTAAAAATATGCAATTTGATTTCTTTAGATGTTTAAAAACATATCTATGGGATTCAAAATTTTAGTTTTGAGCTAACAAAAGAAACAAAAGAAGAGGAGCGAAAAACTCGTGACCGTTATGGAATTTGATGCAGGAAAACATAGGGAGAATTATTGATTAATACTTAAGCATCTTAATAAGTATAAAACCATTACTGGCCACTTCATAGCTTATATGATTCTGGTAGGAGAAAATTTCTCCATATCTACTAGTAAGATATATCTCCTCACCACATAAATTTTCAAGAAAGGTGAACTTCAGAAAGCTTGTTGGTAGCTCTTTGGAGAGACTCTTTCTATTAACCTACTAAAGAACTCCGATACCTGAAAATGCACCCAACAGGTTAAATTATTAAACAAAAGATTGATATGCACTCATAAGAACAATAAAAGAAAGACAAGAAAGAAGCAATTCTTTTCCCTGCAAAATATTACCTTTGGTAGGGAAAGCACTTGAGTTGTTTATATAGATACGTCTCCAAGCATCAAATACATAAACATATTAATTTTTTCCTTTCTTACAATTTCTCTAGTAACTGGACTATCATAGCAAAACTTTTACTTTAGAAGGAAGAAAAAATTCTTAAATTACATGTTTTTATACCAATACAGAACTATTGTGACTATCAACTACCCAGAAACAAAATAGGAAAAAAATAAAAAACGGAACTATTTGGACAAGGAAACAGGAATCAAATAATACAAACCTCTCTGGTTGTTTGAATGGATTGTGTAGGCCATGTTAGGGGCACTTGGATAAGCTCCCCAGGAATGACTGCCTACTCATACAACAATTAAAAACTTTTGTGTGCAAATGTTTTAGAATGAGATAAAATATTAATCGTCTTCATTAGTGAGAGAAGCGACAAATTGATTACATACCCTGGATATAGAACTCTTGAGACTATCAACTACCAATAGGATCCGGAATCGTATTCAAGTTGGAGGATTTCCTATCCATTTCCCTGCACTAAAAATGGTGACAACCAGGTTAATTAGTATTTGATAGTAAAGGTGCTTCAAAGTTAGAGCCATGCTTCTGGGACTGACAACCTAATTATAATCAATCATCATATTCATCAAATGAATCTTGTTGCTTTAAATTACAGGGACAACAAACTATTAGCTGCATCTAAAATGGCCAGCCACAGTTCATCAATTTTGAAACCTATCCACGACACAAAAATCCAACCAGTCACCAACAAAAACCCAACTTTAAAGTTCAAAATCGCAATACTCAATAGAAATATCAAGGGTAGAGAAAGACCTAGCATTTTAGATCAAATAAAAATCAAACCCATTCTAATTCGTGGTGTTGCTCCATACCTATATTTCAGATGAAATCGAAAGGGAAAGTGAAGACTTCAAATTTACAGCCATCGTCAATCTGAAGCAAAAATCCTTGCATAATTTGGATTGTTCATGAACATTTGAAGCAGATGAGAGAGACAGAGACGTTGTACCACTTTGGAGCTGTTTGGAGCAGTTTCGAAGAAGTGTTGGAGAAGTTTCGGAGAAGACGAGTTACATTTCTCTGATTTGGCGCTGCAAGACGGTCTGAGAGTACATTTCCTCACAAAGCACAGAAAAGGAAGTGTCTTGGGAAAGCAATCAGGCACAGAGTAGTTTAGGAAAATCTGTAAAATCCCACAAAATACGCCTACCACATGATATGTTGGGAAAATAGTACACGAAAAAGGACAATCTGCCCCTTACCAGCAGAACACAATCCCTTTAGAATATAGAGGGCATTTAGGTCAAGCTGTGCCAAAAATAGAGAAATGGAGTCAAAGGGTTTACTCATAATAATGAACCTGAAACAAAACCCAATTATACAAACTGCTAAATAGTTACAACTACAGAATCTTCCACATGATTTCCAAAAGTGTAATAACATCTGAGTGTGGACACAAAGCAGGCAACACCATTTTCAACCTCCTTCTTGAGACAAATCAACTGGACTGCATGTAACTCAATTCGGAGAGAGAAAACAAACACAGGGTGTAGTACAACAACATCCCCAACTAATTCAGATGCAAGTACAATATAAGACATGACAAATCTAGCCTCTTCAGGGAAATTGTCTATCAAAACCATACCTCTAAGGAACATGTTTCAAACAAAGCAAACCAGAACTTGAATAACAAAAAATCACCAAATCAATAACCAATACACTGGTTGTATATCAACAAGAATATGGTGAACTTCATCAATTAATAAAAGGAAGAGTAGGGAAGGGGAAAAGTAAGAGCATAGTATGAGTTTCCTTGTCATATAGAAGCTCGCAACTTCACCCTTAAAAAACTCACCTCCCACCCTTCTTTTCTCTTTGACAAGGAAGCGTGTAGTTCCACCCTTTCCCTCTGCTGATTCTCATGACTCCCCCACTAAATATTACCTCTATTCCAAGAAATGGAACTAACACACAGCTCACGGGAAGCACACAATATCAGGGCCTAAGGGGAACTACAACATTTCTAGAACATGAGAATAAAAAAAAAAAACTGAGTTAAGAAAATGTAGGCCAGTCTACGATTGCAACCAATTCTGTCATGGGAAGGACAGAACAAGATTATTGCCCACTCCTTCAACCAAAAGACAAATAAAGGTAGGTCACCTGCAAAATGAACCACCATTAGTGACAAACAATAAAGAACACATTAGTACATAACAGAAGTACCAACAGATCTATTGCATTAACTAGACCCCATATTGAAACTAGAGGTGAAGAATGAGATCCCTTTGGTAAATTATACAGTGATAACAATCGAAGTATAACAACAGTGAAGATTCTAGACTCAACAACATTAGCAGGGCAACTAACATTTTGAAACTTTCTACAATTACTCTCTAACCTGACATGATAAACTGTGGTTGGGAAGTAAGCTTAATGATAGTGGTACGAAGTGGTTTCCCTAGGAGTCCAGAAAGAGTGGAGATCCAACTAGACCTGGACTGAGGACTCCAAGAAACACAAATCTTGAGAGAAATATACTCCCAGATTAGCATAGAATATGGATAGTTAAAAAATATAAGGTAATGGCTTTCTAAACAATTGCATAGACTACAATACGGGGATGAATTAATGGCAATCAAGACAAGTTTATCTGCTGTGGTAAGTCTATTCAAAATGGCAAGCCAAGTACTGACACTTTATCTCAAGATGTGTCTAGCAAGCCAGACAACATTGTAAAATGGACTCTTAAGTTCTCCCAAAAGAAAGAAATGGTGAAGAGTCCATTGGAAGATAGGGACCACTCACTTTTATCCTCATGTGCTCTGTTGGAAACCAAATTGAATACAATGTTTTGAGAAGTTTGGCCTATAGAGAACCCACATTGCTAAGCCTATGTTGTATTTACACCTTTTTTGAATCCTCTTGTTTTGTTTAATTAAATTCTTTCTATTGAAGAAAATCTATTATCATGAAAAACAAAAGGACTGGTGCACAAACTTTTATTGGTGCTCAGAGAAAAACCAAATTTTTATACCCTACTTACTTCTCCCTTGTTTGGATGGTGTTATGAAAAATTTTTGAGTTTGGCTTTTGGGTAATGAGTGCGGAGAGAAATTAGGGTAATAATTGGAGATAGGAGTAATGAGTGGAGAGATATAGAGACAGAAATGAGAATAATGATTGGAGAGTGGAGAGGGAAATGAGAGTAATGATTAGAAGCTATATAGCATGGACACAGGACGCGGCAATTCTAAAAAAATGGAGATACGGACACGGTGGGGGACATGCCATGTGTATAAATAATTAAAAAATAAATATATGTACATATATATAAAAAAAAATATGAACCATTGTATATGAATAATTTCACAAATTGTATAAATTTTTTTCAAAGGGAAAATTACGGTTTAACCCAAATATTTTGAATAATTTCATATTAACCCCCAAAAATTTTTAAAATATTACATTTTGACCCCTAGCCGTGTCCCCGCCGTGTCCCCTATCAAAAAATAATAAAATTTATTGGACACGCCACGTGGCGTATCCAATACGTATCCCAGTCGTGTCCCCGTGTCCAATACGTGGACACGGCGCCCTTTTGGAGTGTCAGTGCTACATAGATTGGAAGAAAGGGTAATGAGTGTTTTTTGACTTGGAATTTTTTTTCCAAGTTTGCAACTGAACAAGGGCTTAGAAACTCAAACCAACATAGTCAACATTTTCTAAACCCAAGTTCAAAAGTATGGCTCAAAGGACAGATGAATCCTTGAACACAATCATAAACGGGGGGGGGGGGGGGGGGGGGGAGATCTTTACCATTACCATTTCGAATCAGCCAATAAAAAGGACAAACAAGAGTTCGAAGTCGGTTACCTTAAGCTTCTCCTCATTGTCATGGTGGAGTCATAAACGGGGCGGGGTGGGGAGATGTTTACCATTACCATTTCGAATCAGCCAATAAAAGGGACAAACATGAGTTCGAAGTCGGTTACCTTAAGCTTCTCCTCATTGTCATGGTGGAGTTTTAAGGAGCCTGTAGGGTAATCTACTTCCTGTTAGGGTGTATGGGTGCACTTTATCTCTATTCTTCAAAAATTATTTTAACACAATATTCCTTGCTGGATATGTAGAGTAAACTAGTTGTTTAAGTAGTCAATTACCCTAATAAATACAAGTATTATAGACTCAAAACAGTGATGTCACACAGAAACAAAAGAGACAAATTTCCAACCAAATGTCAAAAGCAAAACACATCAAAACCTCGCAAAAATTGGATTTATTTTATATATTAATTATCAAAGAATCACATAAGATGTTCTAGGTACATTCAGCAAAACAATTAAGATTACTTAGCAAACCAGAATGAAGTAAGCCATCCATTTAAAGAAGTAGCAAATGCAAGATGTGTGAAATTGTAAGAGTGGAACAGAATCAAGTTATGTACTAATATACTTGAAGTGGTCTGAATATTCTAGTTCGGCCATAGTCGCTACGTTCGGTGGAAGGCCACGATGCTACCCTCAGCTATTCGGCCGAAGCTAGGCCACGAGGCTCAGCTCTTGTGGCCTAGCTTCGGCCAGGAGTTAGGCAACTAGGCTCGATCATGTCTCCCATGATAGCTCACACTAACCGCCTTATCCGCTACGTCACGAGTAATGTCAGCCGATGCGTGTCAGACGCATAGACGAACTTGGAAAGCAAGCCAAGGACCCTCTATAAATACCAAGGGATAGTAGCCCTAAAATGTAGATGATCTCCTACTCTTAAAACCCTAGTTCCTTTCGCTTGCTCTGCCCTTTTCTCATCCTCACGCCAGAGGGCTATTCTAGGGCTCCTCTAGTGTGGTTCTTTAGTCGTGCTTACTTGTGTGTAGGTTAGGTGAAGGCTAGGCGATTCACTCAATCCGAACCAGAGGTTCAGAGGTAGAGGACCAGATTCTTTGGAGCCCCACAATTGGTGAACCTGATGAGAAACCTCTTCTTGGATCCGCGATGGCTCACCTCCCTCTCTCTTCTCAGTTTCCTCTCCCTTTGAATCAAATCATCGTTTCTCAGCCAAAATGGGTGGAGCACAACCAAACACACTCCCTCCCAGAGGACACCACCATCACTCCTCCTTTAATCGGCGGCCATATCTATGTCTCTATGCCCCCTATCGCGGGGCTCTCTGCCACCTCAAGATGCAATAATAGCTACGTTTAGTCGTTGGAGAAGCAATTGGACGGATGCGACAGAAGAAGGCCCTCCTCATGGTGGGGTTGGCTAGGTTCAGCAACACAAAGAAGACACTCCGACGGACTAGGAGTTAGGAGACCTTCCAATACAATGACTACAAAGACCATGAAGTGGTTGATACACAATCGAGCCACATAAAGCTCAAGCTCGGCAGAGAGGGACGAAGCTATCACTACAAAAAGTCCAAGGACAAAGTCCAATCAACTGTTCAGCACTTGCGCCATCAATGGCCTTCGCCCAACCCTCAACTGTTGGGACTTTTTAGAGTCCAATCGACAATTCGACGATTGCGCCATCAAAGGCCTTCGACCAACCCTTAACCATCGGGGTTTTTTAGAGTCCAATCGACTGTTCAACATTGCGCCATCAACAGCCTTCTACCAACCCTCAACTATCGGGACTTTTTAGAGTCTAATTGACTATTCGGCGCTTGCGCCATCAACGGCCTTCGGCTAAACCTCAACCATCGGGGCTTTTTAGAGTCCAATCCACTGTTCGGCACTTGCGCCATCAACGGCCTTCGGCCAACCCTCAATTGTCGGGGCTTTTTAGAAGCTTATGCCATTAACAATCTTCATATCAAGTTGGCCAACTCTCAAAACTGTTGGGGCTTTTTAGAGTCCACAAGATGTTCAGCGCTTGCGCCATTGAAGACCTTCATATCGGTTGGCCAACTTTCTCACGCCGGTGGGCTTTCTAGAATCTGCATGGCATTCGGCCCTTGCACCATCAAAGGCTCTTGTTACAGTTCGGCCACTGATATTCAACCAGACTCATTATCAACTTCTCTTGTACTCTATTTGTACCAGAAGAAGTTGAGGGGCTATTGTAGTGGTCCGAATATTCTGGTTCGGCCACAATCACTACGTTCGGTGGAAGGCCACGATGCTACCCTTTATGGTTCAACCAAAGCTAGGCCATGAGGCTCGGCTCAGCTCGGAGTTAGGCAACTAGGCTCGGCCATGTCTCCCATGACAGCTCCTTCGAGGCTCAGCTCGGCCCGGAGCTAGCCGACTAGGCTCGGCCATGTCTCCCATGTCAGCTCCCTCGAGGCTCAGCTCGGCTTGGAGCTAGGCGACTAGGCTCGGCCATGTCTCCCATGGCAGCTCCTAAAAGGCTCTACTCGGCCTGGAGCTAGGCAACTAGGCTCGGCCATGTCTCCCATAACAGCTCACACTAACTGCCTTATCTGCTACGTCACGGGTGATGTCAGCCAACGCGTGTCAGATGCATAGATGAACTTGGAGAGCAAGCCAAGGACCCTCTATAAATACCAAGGGATAGCAACCCTAAAAGGTAGATGATCTCCTACTCTTAAAACCCTAGTTCTTTTTGCTTTCTCTGCACTTTTCTCAATCTCACGCCGGAGGGCCATTCTGGGGCTTCTCTGGTGTGGTTCTTTAGTCATGCTTACTTATGTGTAGGTTAGGTGAAGGCTAAGCAATTCACTCAATCCTAACCAGAGGTTCAGAGGTAGAGGACCAGATTCTTTGGAGCCCCACAATACCAAAGCCCAAGAGAAAAGAAAGAACAACTGTGCGACCTTTTAATTTCAATAGAAGAAGAGTCCAAAAACCTATAGTGATGCAGTAAAATTAGTGTACTTATGTCATTCTGTGTTCTTAGTAGTAATGGGTTTATAAATAGTTGGTTGAGTCCTTCACTTAGTAGTTTTTACCATTTTGAAGAAGTATTATCAAGATCTTAAGACTTTTTTGTATCCCTTTTGGGAATTTCTCTCCCTATATTATCTATGGATATTTTGGTTTGCATCATATTGCCAGAGATCTAAATTTTGTGGAAAAAATGTGATACTGAGGATACATAAAGTGTAACTAGAGAATGCCTATGCAATGATTCAGCCTCAACCTGAAGTCGACTATCCTATTCTACATGACAAATGTGGCAAAAATTTGTCCCCATGTTGAGTGGAGGGAAGTGTTCATTCTCTCTTCAAACTCAACATCTACACCTTCTAATAAGAAACCCATAATCGAACTACAAAAATCTTAGACCACGAACGGACTAACAAACACCAAATATTTAGCATATTGTCTAGTCTTGAAGGCACGTCCCTTCCCATAAGTACAATGAGATTCAAAAAAAATAGTCATAAAGGGGACACCACAGAACCTATTTTGTTCAACTAACAATATTGATTCTCCATAACTAGGAGGCTAGTTAAAGGTAATACAGTGAGCCAAACACCTTATTGTGAAGCTGACAACTAACATACTTTTGAGGGAGACTACCGCTGGTCCACTGCATAATTATTGTAACCTTCCACGCCACAAAGCTATATGGGCTTCCATATTGTCAAGCAATAGGATGATTCCAGGATTAAAAAATGACACCCGCAAATAGAGTTTTTTAATCTGAATTTCGCAAACTGCAGCAAGGTGATTTGACATACTTGGTGACATAGAAAGCAAAATGGAGATGGTTCTAGCAGAGTTGTGAATCTCATTCCGTACCAGCCGGTACATATCGGATTTGTGAGAAACCGGTAAATTGACCATCTGATACCGTTCGGGCACTAATACCGGCCCGGCACTAATACCGGCCCTTACGGTCGATACCAGCCCTTACCGGTCGATATCGGAAAATTCTGCGAATCTCGGCCGAGATGTCTTTACTAGAAATTTCGGCCAGTATTTTGCAAAGCTGGGCCGTTTGTAATTTCATCCGATTCCAGCGAGTTCCAGCCTTACCGGAGAGTCCTGGCGTTACATACCAAAGTGAGAATAGGAGAATTAAAATAAAAACAAAAAGAAGGGGAAGAAGACATGAAGTTATGGAGAACAGAGGGAAGAGGAAAAGTATTTCTGGAATCGATTTCTGTTCAGATCTAGTCTTCTAGAGACATTCCGATGAACTTCTCCGTCATCTTCACGCCTCTTCACTCTTCAGTAGGTTCCTGCCAAAGTTTTTGGTTTTGTCGTGCAGTGATGGAGTGGGTAAGTAAAGTAACAACTGTATAGCAGGAGCAAGTGGTGTGTTGTACATCAGCTGTATAGAGTGTTTTTCTTTTCTTTTCTTTTTTGGATTTGTAAGGAAAATAATAAATTTAAGTCAATTATGTTGATTTTGTTGTCTTAATACATGTATTTTATGATGAATTGCATGGTATGGGAATTTTTTTTTGAGTTATAATTATTTATAATTATTATATATATTATAGTTGCGGTAAATTTGAAACAATACCCGGTACCTGACTAGTACTGATACGTACCGTACCAGTAAGAAAGCCGGTACCCTGTCCGAAACGGGATTCAAAACATTGGGTTCTAGTACCTTAGGTACAGAGGAAAAAAGTCACAGTCATATTTCAATGCACAAATAAATAAAAACACACAGGGAACAAAAATATACTTGAAGGGTCCCTAATTCAGTGTCTTTTCAATCTAATTACCTAATCATCACACCACACAAACTATTTCCATCACATTTTGAAAAAGCAACTACCTACCATGTTGGGCCTTGAGCTATGTAGCACCGACACTCCAAAAGGGCGTTGTGTCCACATATTGGACATGGAGACATGGCAGGGACATGTATTGGACACGTCACATGGCGTGTTTAATAATTTTTATTATTTTTTGATAGGGGACACACCAGGGACACGGCTAAGGGTCAAAATGTAATATTTTTTAAATTTTGGGGGTTAATATAAAATTATTGAAAACATTTGGGTTAAACTGTAATTTTCCCTTTGAAAAAAATTTATACAATTTGTAAAATTATTCATATACAATGGGTCATAATTTATATATATATATATATATATATGTATGTATGTATATATATTTATTTATTATTTATTTATACACGTGGCGTGTCCCCTGCCGTGTTCGTATCCCCATTTTTTTAGAATTGTCGTGTCCCGTGTCCGTATCTATATCCGTTTCCATGCTAGATAGGCCTTGAGTAGTCTAAACCACAACTTTACTACCTGGACATAAAACAAAATATCAAAATATGAGGGTTTAACAAGTACTTGGTAGACGTCCAGTTTGAAATTTATCTATCACTAGTTAATTAACAAGTAGACAAAAGGACCAGGAATAATGGGCATAGTTGGACATTACACTAATGAACTTAAATTAGTTAGACTATGACAAAATGTTCTCACTCTAACCCACATGGGACACTTCTGTAAAACAAAACAAGAGTCTAAAATCAAGTATGCGAAACTAAGAGGAAATGGAAAGAAATAAAGCCAGTTACAATGAAAATGGTGTGAAGAATAACAAAATTATGGCATCCAATTCAAAGTAAAACAATGCTTACCACATGCAACCCTTTCGTTCGCATTTTAGTACCTCTATTGAGACGAGCATGGCCACCTGAAAGAAGAAAATTGAGGATTGGTGAACTATATAAAAGGCTTCATTAGAAATGAGACCACCATCTCATCCATTTGTTCAACTACATTTAATGTTCTAGTTCGTGTGAATCTGACTGAGAACTTTAACCTATAGTGAACCAACACTGCCGAGCCTAGAGAAAAACAAAAAGATTGGTGCACAAACTTCAATGGTGTTTAGAGAAAGCCAAATCTTCTGAACCCTAATTGCCTAGAAACCCAAACTATCGTAATCAATGTTTTTTGAACCCAAGTTGAATATACTATGGCCAAAAGGACAAAGATGATTCCCCGAGCACAGTCAAAGAAGGGGAAAATGTAAAACTACCATTTTCATCAACCAAAATGAAGGACAAGGATGTGTTTGAAACGATTACCATAAGCCTTTTGTCAACACAGTAGAGTTCTAAAGAGCATGTTATGGTTGTGGTTATAAAATCACAGTAAAATAACTTGCGAACAAAATTCCAAATTCTAAATCAAATGGGTTTCTAAATGGATTTTCCAAACCATTGAGAAACAAATGGCTACACATACAATTTCATATATGAGGTGGCAGCACGGTGGATTTCTAAAGAGCATGTTGTGGTTGTGGTTATAAAATCACAGTAAAATAAACTTGCAAACAAAATTCCAAATTCCAAATCAAATGGGTTTCTAAATGGAATTTCCAAGCCATTGAGAAACGAATGGCTACACATACAATTTCTTATTTGGGGTGGCAACTAATTATAACAACCATCATAAAAGTCCCAATGTCTAGAGAAAAAAAACCCACATTCCCCTGAAATTGACCTTTATACAGGTCATTCCAAGTGACAATAGATGCCTTTGAATTACCTCAAGAAACAAAAACCATATCTTTGCTCACGTGGCAATGTAATAAATAAAATTTGTCATGTGCATGTTCATATCCATTTTGGTTTATTTTCTCAACTCACAAGCATTAAGCACTTTAGTGGAAGTTGCTGCCATTGCATATTGGAGTTACATCTGCTAAAATGGACCTTTATACAGAGTATTCCGAGTGATAGCAATTGCTTTGGAATGAACAAATAACAAAAACCAGTGTTAAACATTTGTCCACCTGTGTCTATGTCCTCATCAATAAAAGTTCTTATGTGCATGTCCGTATCCATATGTGTCTGTATCCATAGACGTATTCGTATCCTAAAACAAGAATTTCATATGTAAAAGTAAAATCAAAACAATGATACCAGAAAAGTAAGAACCTGTATATTGAGAAAGATGCCCTATTAAATTTGATGGTATTGAACCCTTGAAACTCATGAAAAACTAGTGACCACAACAAAAATAAAACATAAATGTAATATGAGAGGCACAGCTGACCTTGGAGTTTCCCACTTGCAATTGAGCGGGTGGACATATGAGGGTTGGGAACCACACAAAGCTTTGCTATTCCAAAATATGTAACCTCATAACAAAAATAAGATTAAGCATCAATCAAGCAATGATACAATGAAGATTAATATTTTCGAGCTAGTGAACAACGCAACTCAACACCTTCTTTAATACTCCCTCTGTCCCGATTTGTTTGTCCAATTTGGAAAATCCAACTTATTAAGGGGACACAATCATTACACTTTGAAAACTAAATTTTCTACAAATACCCTTCAATTCAAAATGTACTTGTCACATCAATTTAAGGAAGAGAGAAGGGTAAAAGAGTATTTTTATAGAATTTCTCCCTTGGGCATCTAAAATTGGACAAATAATTTGGGAAAATGAAAAGTAAAAAAGTAGACAAATAAAATAGGACGGAGGGAGTATTTTAGAGCTAGTGAACAACGCAACTTTACACCTTTACCTCCATTTTTCGGATGCTCTTTTCTTCAAGTGTTTGTATACAAAGGAAAAAAAAAGGAATAAAGAAGGCCAAAAAACGAACATTCGGTAAATAAGTACAAAAAATACACCAGGGACACTGACATGCCAGAAAGAAAAACACACTGCATACATATAGGATGCGGGGAAACACATACACTAAGTTAGCATTTGTTTTGAATAATTTTGGTATTTGCCAACCTGATATTCACGTTTACCACACCCCCAGCCGTGTCTGTGTCCCTACTAATTGAATATTCACGTTTACCACACCCCCAGCCGTGTCTGTGTCCCTACTAATTGAAATTGTCATGGACGTGTGTGTATTCGTGTTTGGGCATGAATATGTGTTTGTGTTTGTACTTTTTAGATGACTATCAAGCTGCTAGCGACCAATGGTACTTGGGGAAAAAATGATACCACAATCGTACCTCGCCAAGATCCAGCAAAAATATCAATTTCTCATCATAGTAGTCTACCTCAAGGGTAAACAAATCTTCACTTGAGTAGAGATTATGAAAATTTAACAAAGCTAGTCAAGAATAAAATGGGAAGTCTTCATAGAGAATGCTTTGATGCGCTATATAGAAGTAATCTACACCACGCGCATAATGAAATGGACATAGTTCATGCATAAACTTGGAACCAACAGCCTAACCTTTTTTTTCCAAATGACGAAAGATGAGCTTCTTACAAAACCGGTTGTGTGGGGTTATCTTCCTACACAATGGAGCCCAACGAAAAAAGAACAAATATGATAAGCTCCAAATCCCACAATGGGGAGACTGAGTTGTTAGTCTCACTAAACATAACAATCATTAAATATCATTAATCAAAGAGATTGGGAAAATAGGGAAAGGTGGCAAGATCAAAGTTCCAACAAAAGAACTTTACAATAGAGTAGTGGACTTTAAATCCCCAAAGCATCTGAAAGTAAGATATTTTGACAGTAGCTAACAGAAAGTGATCTTGTTTTATACCAAAGGCTTAAATAATTGGCAGCATACATGTTTCTAACCCCGGACTCACAAAAGCTTGTGTTGTGAGTAGTGGTCCACAATGAACATAAACGATAAACGGAAACATAAATAGGAGACTTAATGGTGGCATATTTTTTGGTTGGCTACCAAAAAATTGGTAAATTTTAAGAGGGAGCTACACAAAAGCCGCCACAAAAAAAGTACCGAGGGGATAGGCCAACAATAGCTTGAGTCAGTGACCTCCATAATTAATGTTGCATCAACCACAATCACTTAAAATGAAGCATTTGTCTAAAAATAAAAAATGCGTCTATCTACATGTAAGGAGGGTATTTACCTTCCGAAAGACCAAAAAAGGCTTCTAGGAAGCAAAAATTGCAGTTGCCCATTTGTTATTTTTGGCATGTTGCTAGAAGTATCCAACGCGACCTTCTCTTACGACTGCTTTTGTGCACCTCATTGCCTACAACAAAAGAATATAGAGTAACCAACAGCAACAATAGTAAGCATGAAAATCAATTTCAAACCTCATCACCATTAATTTAGATTTGTGTTAGGGCCATTTAGAACACAAAACGTCCAAACACCCCAACTTGCAGAATGCACTATAATGAGAATGAATTAAGCGACACTACCGTCTGATGAGTACTCATTGGAATGGTCTTAATGGTTCAAAATCAAAATAGCTGGAAAAAATAAAAAATTAGTCATAAAATCATAACTTAGAACCATCACATAAGTTAAGAGTAGGATACAACAAACTTGATTGTAATGGTTTGCGACTGCAAGGGAGGGAGTAGGTGTTACGATGGAGAGGTGATGCAATGGGTACACGTCGCAGCCGATGTTGGTAGCATTTGTGGTTGTTGACAACCAATAGACATAAAGCTTATTGCCATTATTTAGACATCCAATAGACATACTATAGCAATCGGAACACGAAATAATTTTGAATAAATATAGCTTACCTCTCAATAAGAAGGCCAATACCCATAGGAGGTAAATGATGATGGCCGGATGATCTTTATTCTTTAGGCTCATAAGTTAAGCCAATACCTGTTACCAGTAGCAAGCAGCAAAAATAATGGTTAAGTTGATCAATTGATTCATTGACATAGGAGGCATAACTAACAATGACATGAAGAACCCATAGTCCCATACTCTACCACAACCCCCAAACCACATTCAAATATTCAAATTCGTAAGTTGGTTTGAGTCATTTTAACAAACACCGATGCTACGAACTCCATTCATAACCAACCAAAAATATAGAGGAGATATTTAAAAAAATTCAAGTTCGTTGTCCCTCCCCAAAACTATCAAGATTGATGCTTCTCTCTCTCTCTCTCTCTCTCTCTCTCTCTCTCTCTCTCTCTCTCCAAAGGAAGTTTACAAAAACCTAAAATCATCAGTAGAGCATTAGTTAACCAATGCCACTTTGTTTCCTTACACTACCAAATGATCCACCAAATCTAAAGAGATAAATCACAAGGAGGATATTCGTATAGAACTTTTTTGATTCAACAAAAAGTAAAAATTGAACAGAAAAATAAGGGCTAAAAAAATATCATCAAACCTTTGTTGCTTGAGGAGTGCTGTCGGTGATGATTCCATTAGCGAGAGAAATAGAGGGGATAGGAGGGATGGGGGCCAATGGGACAAAAATTGAAACAGTGGTGAAGCTAGTGATTGTTAAGAGAATCATTGGACAAGGATGGGGCAGTCGACTGAAGATTGAACCATTGGTAGCAACTTAATCTATCGATTAAGATCGAATCCGGGAACTCGCTATCTTGGAGGAATTGGACAGAATTGGGCGGGCACTAAGAAGGGATGAGAACTGACCCTAACCCTTAGATCAAAACCCAGAGTGAATCATAGCAGTTGGAGCCTACAAAAAGTTAGTTTGTGTCTGCACATTTAAAAAAAAAAAAAAAAACCCCTTGTATTGTTATATGGAGGATACAGACACATACATGGATACGGACATGCACATAATGGTTAATATAAGAACTTCATAAGTAAAAGTGCAATCAAAACAAAGATACTTGAAAAGTAAGGACTTGTATATCAAGAAAGATGCCCTATTAAGGTTACAGAAGGCGCGTATATAGTTTGTCCCAAGTTCTCATCCATCGTAATGTTCTCAGTGTTCTAAAAGGCGGCCGCCTAGGTCGATTAGTCCCCACCTAAGCACTAGGCAATGGTCCAACGCCTAGATTAGACAGCCAACTAGTCCCCACCTAGGCGCTTGGTGGCCGACTAGTCGGCGCCTAGGCGGTAGGCGCCCCTTTTCCACCCGACTAACGCCTGGTGATTTTTAGAACATTGAATGTTGTACATGCTTAAGATGTAGCTGCAGGTAGCAAGTCTCAAATCAGAAAACTTGAAATTGTCATTGCTTAAGAGTGTGTCCAAAGAATAAGGGCACGTGGCACGATCAAGCACATTCTCCCGCCCATCCTTTTTTTTTTTTGGAAAACATGCAAATGTAAGAAGCAATTTTATGTAAAAGCTACAAAAGAATATGATTATAACAAGGAACAAAATAACAAGACATTTATTACTCATTGGTTAAAACCTTTTAAACAATAGCATGGTAGAAGAGCTCCAAGTAAGCTCAGAAAAAAGTTCCAAAAAATTACCTACTCCCCACCTACCTACTCCTAACAAGAAGTTAATTGACCAAACAAACAAGGAACAAACTTAGGCACAGGGGAATGCAAAAGACAACATGAGAATAAAATTTCCTATGTCCACTGAAGCAAACACATGCACAAGAAAAAATTAAAATCAGATTTAGATGTTCCCTCTTTTGACATTACGTAATCACACAGTTGCATAAAATGTTTACTCCATATCAAAACCAAAAGACTAAATAATAGGCACTCACCAATCATTGCAAATGCAGCTATGACACTTGTCCAAGCATACCAACTTCAAACAGTAGCACAGATACTAAGAGAAATTTCTAGTTAACTAAGAACCATTTCTAGTTATAGAGTGAGAAATGGTTTTAAGAACTATAAAATCTTACCTTAGTCAGCATAACCAAAATAGTTGATGAAGGCCTTCGGCCTTCCTATTAAAAACTTGCATTCAGAAGTGGCGGAATGTAGAAAAGTGCTAACAAGTTAGGTACTTAAATAGTCATTTGATAAAGTTATAGCAATCCAAAAGACTTTCAGCCTGAGCAATGTGCTTTATAACCCAAAAAAACATATAGCTTAAAATGGATCAAGAGGAAACTCATTTGTTTCGGCCAATAAAACTCATTAAGAAGGAAACTTCTTTATATGAGGACCTCCACTACGTATTAGCATAGAAAATAGACTGGCAGAAGCAGGGTATGTGATATAACCATTCAAATACAAAAACTAAAAACGGGGCTAAGGTATGGATTTGCAACATGAAGAGGTCTAGGAAATTTCCGAACCACCCAATTTCTCAAAAGTCAAGAATTTCAACTGAATGCGATAAACTACAATTAGAGGAAAAGATGAGGGAAAATATGATCGAAAAGTCATTGCATCAGCATAACAACTTTAGCCTTGCAGATCTAGATATGATTATTTGGATTAGTTGGTTCTTCTACTAACAACTTAACCAACCCCATCAAAAACTAGGACATACAATACACTGATACATATATGAACTCCCAAAGGAATCCCATTTTGTAAAGAATTGTCTAGATAAAGTGAACTTTTCAGATAGGCTAGATGCAATTGAGGAGAAAAGGGGGCTTGCTTGGGTCAGCATTGCAGACTTGCAATGCCTCCAAAACTACAAGTCCCACTATTCCTCTTGCTTGTAAATTCACAACTTTGTCCTCTTGATTTGAATTTTTTCAGTAGGCTTAGATATTAGGGCAAATTCATACAACAAAAACTAATCACATAACAAAAAATAATACCGTGAAAGTGTATGAGAGAGAGAGAAAGGAGAGAACATGACTCAAATGCATTCATTGTGCGTAGGAAGTCGAAAGTCAAGTTGTATCAATCGGAGATGGGCGGCGGGAGATGAATGCGGAAAACCCTAGCTTCTTCATATGGCAAAGTTGCAGGGTTTCGAGGGATTGTACACAAAAGGCTTGCAATACATATATTTGGTTGTTCACAGTCAAAATCAACGAAACAAGTAGAAAATATGAACGCACACACATAAGAGTACATGCAGTGATTTGTAAATACACACACAGAATATTCTTATTGTGAATCGTATAGTGTTTAATGTAGAAGAAATTAAGTTACTGATTTTCCCAAACAAATTAAGTTAATAGAAGAACAAAGCCTAGCCCTAAATTCTCAAATCCTTATGTAAAGGATCAAAATTTAACTACCGCACTTACCAAATCCCTCAAGAAATTAAAGATCCAAGAAAGCCCAAGAAAATTGAACACCTTAAAACCCTAACAAAAGGGATGAAAATAATCTACAAAATCAGGACCAGTCAATAGAGGGAAACGTTCCTATATACAATAATTGTAGCTACTGAAACAGAAGATTGAGAAATCGTGGGCTAGATGCTTTTAAGGTGGGGACTGAAACCCTAACCCTAGAATTGCGAAAAATTAACGAATGAGATAGAAAAAGGGATCAATCGGTAGCGGAAGACGAGAACGAACTTAAGGTTTGAGTTCAGGATTTGAAGCTCGATTCAGATGAGAATAAACTCACAGAGAGAGAGAGAGAGACAGAGACAGAGACAGAGACAGAGACAACGAGACACAGAGAGAGAGAGAGAGAGAGAGAGAGAGAGAGAGAGAGAGAGAGAGAGCGCGTTGGAACCGAAATGCTTGATTGGAACAGATTAATTATGACGCTCGCCAAAGAAAGAGAGAGAGAGAGGGGACCGTTGGAACCGACGAGGGAGGGAGGAGTCGACATAGGGGTCATTCCACTTTCTCCAAAAAAATACTTTTTGAAAAAAAAGGTAATTTTAATTTCAAAAATTATGTGTTTACGCAAATAATTTTCCTGCCAATATGGATCTTGTCTGATAGATCTCATTGAGATCTTTAAAACGATGCACAAAAAATTGAAAAATTATTTTTATTTTCGTTATATTTGAGTTTGAAATTACCTTTTTTTTGAAAAAGAAGATTTTGGGAGAAAGTAGAACGGGGCCATAGAGAGAGAATATGTTTCTCGGTTGTGAGTTGTGCGTTGGAGAGGGAAGACAAAGGGAAATTCAAAATGTTTGCAAGTGTTTAGCCATTGATTGGATATTGATTTGTTTAGCCGTTGATTTGTTGGCCAGCTACATAGTTTAGGGTTAGCGGGGTAGTTTAGGGTGAGCGGGGAAGGGGGAAAGAAATTAGATGTGGCAAATGAGCGGGTTTGGGTAGATTTAGGTGGGTTGAAATGGATTGCGAGTTGAATATGGACAGATTGAATACGGATCAATTGTAGGTGGGTTAAAACTTGGTAGGGAGAGATAGATATAGAAAATTCATTGGGGACCGTGCGAAAAGATTTTAAGACCCTCAAATGAACAAGCTCGGAGTAATTTGCTCTCCTATTGCCAAAGGATCATGCAGTCGCAAAAACTTGTTATTTGTCACGGAATGCCAAAAAAAAAAATTTATTGTTTTGGCTACTTGCCACGGGTTGCAAAAAAACAATGAGGTCTTGCTATTGTCAGTCCACTGGGATGACAATAAGTACACTAGAAAATAAGAAAAACACGTAATCCTATGTACTTTTTACACCCTTTAATACACATTCACACACTTATAATTGTCAGCACATTAGGCTGATTTTAGAATTTTCCAAAACAATGTTCGTAACACACAACACTCCAACGCTAAAAGTGACCCGTTGATAATAATATGGTTGCACATAGTATACTTGTTTACCCATCTATACTGAATTTGGGGAGTGATAAAAAATAAATTAGAGTTAATTTTCACACTCCCTAAATTGTTACTTTGGGGAGTACAAAAATCAATATAGAGTTGATTTCCGAACTCCCAAGAACAATTTGGGTAGTGCAAAAATCAATCCCATTGAATTTTTTCTACATTAACCCAGGGCCTCACATTCGAAATTCACATTAAGCCTCCAAAATACCAAGGTCGGTCCTGGATGACATATAGTGCATATGTTACATAGATAATGTGACGCCCCATAGCCAAGGAAAAGATTGGGGTTGAGGCCATGGTGACCTTAGGACTTGATGTGAGTGAAAAGACCCAAGTAAAGTTGTGGCGACCCTATCTTGGTGAAGTGTAAGTTGTGAGCTATAAGTAATAGATTCTGACCCTACCTTTGTACAAGGCCTTTTAAAGCTATGAGGGCGTCAAAACTCATTATAACTTTACAGTTGAGCGTGCTCACCTCTGGAGTAGTCCTATGTGTAGAGACCCGTAAATTTCCTTATTTTAATTTTAATATTTTATGAAGGGATAAGTGATGGTTTAGTGTGGAAATTGTGGCTGTGGGTTAATGTGCAAGAATGTGAAAAATGTGGGTGTTAGTGTAATATAGTGCATGTGTGTATATGTGTGTGTGCCAGGAGAGAAAATTCATTTCTCTCCTCCCTCTCCATCTCTCGGCTCTCTCTCCTCTCCCGGCTCTCTTCATCTCTCTCACTCTCTCACCCAAAAACTCGCCTCTAAACTCAAAACCCAAAACTACCAACCTCAACTCCATTTTCTACTTGTGTAATCGGGCTCGTATCGCGTTGGATAGAGCTCGGTTCGGTGTATTTAGCTCGGTTGGGATTCCGGAAGCTAGGGCTTGCTTAATCTCTTTGGTTTCGGCTTGGATACTCGAGGTAGGGAATTCTACCTCTCTTTATATGTTTTATGAGTGATTTGGTGCATGAATCGTGTTTGTAATGTCGTGTTTAAGTTTGGATTGAAAATTCGTAGTCGCTGTCAGAATTGTCTGTTCTTCCTGGATTTCTACCGGTAGGCCCGTCCTTTCTACCGGTAGAACGTTGTTACTTTACCAGAAAATCGATTCCCTACCGGTAGGAGCCTTTTCCCTACCGGTAGAACAATTGAGAAATTCCTTCGTAACCAGCTCAAACGTACAGCAGCAGCTCAAAAGCTGCTCAACGTATCGAACTTCTACCGGTAGGAATTCCTTACCTACCGGTAGGTCAGGCACAAATTTGAATGTTGACCTTTCTGTTTTTAAGTTCTACTGGTAGGACTTGCTTGCCTACCGGTAGGTTGCGTGAATTGGAGTTTCTACCGGTAGGACTTGTTCACCTACCGGTAGGTCTAGGTTCTACCGAAATGTTGGCCTTTCTTTCTTCAAGTTCTACCGGTAGGACTTGCCTGCCTATCGGTACTACCGGTAGGTCTAGGTTCTACCAAAATGTTGGCCTTTCTTTCTTCAAGTTCTACCGGTAGGACTTGCCTGCCTATCGGTAGGAGACTAGGAGTTTGAGCTGCTTTCAGCTGCTTTCTTGAGCTGCTGCAGTATCTTTCAGCTGCTTTCCTATATCCTTCAACTCGTGTGTCGAAGCTTTTCATCGACTCTATTGGGTTCGTTTACGCATCAATTCTAGTGTTTGGAGAATAATTCATATTTCATACCTAAAAATGTGCCCGATGGACTTGAATGAACTTAATGGGTTAATTATCTCGGAAACTAAGATCGACGGATTGACGTTAATGGATTACGGATAAAATGTGATATGTTACCGCCTAAAGTAAATCGAAAACCGCAGTGAGTAGTTGATGCGTGGGTCATGGGTTTAACTTGAAGTAAAAGGTTAGTAGATTGCTTAAAGGGGAATTAATGGCGGTTTCAGAACAAGTGAATGATAAGATGACATAAACGGTAGCTATTCAATGAAACGAGAAACATGTAATGTAAGGGTTGATTTCTATTGAACCTGAAGTTGGGAACCAAATGTGTGATTTGGATATACGGGGTCCTAAGAACCCGGAATGAGAATCGGACATACGGGGTCCAGAGAACCCGGAATGAGAATTGGATGTACGGGGTCATGATCACCCGGAATGTAAATTGGGTATACGGGGTCCTCATGCCCGGAATGTCTTTTGATTGATATCGCGATGTGACGATGTGAGGGATTTTTTGTGTGCCCATCAAGGATCCATAGGGAACTTATGAGATACTAAGCGGTTGTAACGTAACCATATGAGGTGGATGTGTGAAGATCGAAAGATGAGTAAAAAAATGAATTCGAAGGACAAAGATAGGTTAACTAACAAGAGTGAAGTGTTCATTTACGTTCTAAATTTCTAATAAAGTACTTGTGTCTCATCCATGCTCCCTTTGTTATTCGAAAGTCTATGTTTCATCGACATCTTTCATCTCATTTGCATATAGAGTTTGCGTAGACTTTTCTACTGGGCTAGTGTAGCTCAAGCCTTATATTATTTTCAGGTGCTAACCCGGAACCATAGCTTGCATTGCTTGGCGTGCTTGGAGTGTGGACATTATTTTTTGAAAGTTAACCGAAGGAGTTACCTATTCATCTTTGTAAATTTATTTTGAAAGATGTATTTGTAACTAAAATTGTAATTCTTTTGACTCGGAATATTGTAACCACTAATTCTTTTTTTGAACTTCGCTACTTATGATAATTTGGGGCAGTCGAGCCAATGTTGTAATATTTTGGAACATTATGGACTTGGAAGCTTAATTGAGGGAATGGGAACACAATGATCTTTTGGGTACCGTAAGGATATTTGTGAGTATTTTTATTATGAAAATCATTTATAATTATGTTAAAATTCGTGGACGTGACAACTTGGTATCAGAGCGTCTAGGTTTGAATACTTTGAGACCGTGGGGAGACTTTAGTCTCATGGGTTCAAAATCATAGCAAAATTTTTACATGATATGTGTGCTTGCATTAAGGAGTCAGTACATTGGCATTACATCGCATTTACGATAATGTAGATTGTCAAAGCATGGTTGGCTTGTGTTGGGAAAGTCGGACGTTTAGTCTCACGATGTAGTCGTGGTTGTTATTGTTGATAGTTGTTGTCGTTGATTGTGTTATGTTTTCAATCCTTGTAGAGCGATGCCTCCGAGACGTCAGAATAACCTTGCCAGGGAAATTGTAGCGGCACTTGCAGAGTCGAATCTTCTGAACCCAGCACTTAGGGCTAACACGAATGACCGTGCCATGGAAGCAATGAGGGCATTCCATCGTATGAAACCACCTCAATTCGATGGGGAGAGTAGCGATCCTCTTGTGGCCGACCATTGGCTTGCACAAGTTCGTAAAATCTTTAACGCTCTTAGGATTACTGAAGATGACCTACGAGTGAGCATTATGGCCATTCAACTTACTGGCGAGGCGAATGAGTGGTGGGAATCAGTTTTAGGAGCAAGAAGAGACATTAGGAGAATGGCAAGGACGGTTACTCGAATAAATGAACCTGATGTAGAGAACTTGACTTGGGCTGAGTTTGAAGAACTCTTCGAGAATCAATATTTGCCAGAAACGTATCGCGAGCAACTTAGAGAACAATTTGAGAAACTAGAACAAGGTAATATGGTTGTCTCCGAATATGCTATGAAATTTCAGTCTTTGTCCCGTTTTGCACCGGAACTAGTGGCGTCAGAGGAAAGGAAGTGTAGGCGTTTTGAGAAGGGATTACACCCATCCATTAAGTTGTTGGTTGTGAGCCAGCGCATTGGAAGGTTTTCCGAGATTGTTGAATGTGCAAGGAGTGTTGAAAATCCAGTGGGTGCGCAGGGAGAACCAAAAGTGTGGGAAACTAAGCAACCGACCTCTAGTGCAAGTTTGCCTTCAGGAAGTTCTAGGAGTCAAGGGAGGAAGAGACAATGGGAACCACCTCAATCATTTCACGTTCAGCAGGGTTTTGGACCACTTACTTCATCGGGAAGTCATGGAGTTTCTATCAAACCGCAAATAGTGTGCCATCGGTGTGGTCAGTCAGGTCATTTTCGTGCTCAGTGTTTGCAACAACAGAAGACATGTTTCATTTGCGGTGCACCTGACCATCTCGCAAGAAGATGCCCTCAAAAAGTAGGAGAGCATAGTGGGCCTAGTTCAGTGAGACCAGGGCAGAGTCTTATTCGACATCACTCCCAATTCTAGTCTACTTCGGGTCAAGGGTCACGCGTTGATCGAGGAGCGAGTCTTACCATTTCTCAAACTCTAGAGACACCAGATGTGTGGGGTAATTTCTCCTCTCTCGTTTAATCCTTTGCTGGGATTCTTTTAATTTGGGAACATATCATCTTTCCGTGGTTTGCATCTTTTCTTTTACTTGAAATTGAACACCGAGGATTCCTAGACCATTCTCATTTGTTGAGTAACACCTCCAGATAGTATTAGCCGAGACAATGAGTTGGTTGTTTCAGGTTATCGTTTTGTCTGTGATCTCAGTGTCTTACGTGAGGTGAGGTTTGGTCTTGTCTTGAGAAAAGATTGGCTATGCCAGTGATTGCTTGCTATATGTCGAGCGTGTCTTCATCCGAGTTTTTCTTTTACCGCTCTTCGGTTTAGTTGAACCTTGATTGAAAATTGTATCTGGGCTTGCTATCCATGAAGTCGTTTGTTCATTAGCTTGAATAGATTTTGACATCTGCATCAATTACCACACGATCCTTCTAGTGCTACTATGTGTTATACGAATCCTTGTCATGAAGTACCATGTGGTGTACCTACTATTGATTTTGAAGTAACTATTGTTGAAATCTATGAGTACTTCTCGTCTATTATTCTCATTCTACCCCTTATGTTACGATTCATGGTATAAAATCTCGTTAGTCGAATTGAAATTTTGTTGCTATGGTTACAAGTTTCTTAGTTTGCAGTAGCTATTCACTTGATCTCTGTTGTTACAGCCTCTATCTATTAAAGCTAAGTTAGTAGTGATGTCTTCAACGACATCGCATCCTTTTGTGTTGTCAAATTCAAATCTTGTTGTGATTGTGGCCTCTCTCGGGCGTTTAAAAAAAAAAAAAATCTGATATAGTCCTCAACCTTGGAGGTACATGGTTTGTTCTATACTATTCCGTTCTAGCTTATCAAGAGTTATGCACCTTTCGGTATTAGTCTAAGTATGGTTGCACATCTTTTGTTAGTTTTGGCCCTATCTTTTATATTGTGCTCATCATTGGTATCAGGATACTTGTTTGCCAAGGCGTATGTACTAGTTTCCTAGACTCGTGGACTAGTGGGGCAGATGAAGTTACTTTTCCTAGATTCTTGGGTTTGTTATGAGTTGGTGCATTGAGTTTGTGGCCGCTTTAAAGATTTCACATATTCCGTATTATACAAATTCATTGGTGCGTTTAGACTTCATTGATTGGTCTGGATTCCATCGTTGTAGCCTCTGGTCTATTTATTGAAAACTGCTACTCTACTCAAGTTCTTGTGTCTTAACACTCACTTATTGGAGACAAATTTTTGGTGACCTATTGGTTGATATTGAGTTATAGTTGTTGTTCGATTCAAATTCACTTGTTGTGGTTGGTCTCTGTGATGTTCAGATTTGTAGCCTTCGTGGTAGTCCCTCGACTCTGAAAGCATAAAACTCATTCTATATTGCTCAATTTCACTCTGTTAGAAGTTTTGCTTGTCCTTGGTATTAAACACATTGTCGATCTTGCATCAGTTCGTTTACTTAGTGAGCTGTCCAGTTGCTATGTGTTTGTCCCCAGTATTGAAATTTATCATTTGCAAGAGATTGTTCATAAACTCATTTGGCTTGTAGAGCAATAAGAAGGTTATGATCGGTTATTTCTATGTTCCTCGGTACGTTGAGTTGGTTGTTTAGCGAATTTAAAGATTTCATGTGTTCCTTGGATTTCGGATGCCTCGTCCCCATTCTTTGAGTCCTTGATCAGTGTTGTCTGAGTCTTGAAGCTCACTGTTTCGTTTGAGAAAACCGAAGGACGATGTTGACCGTTGTTGATACCCCTTTGTCATTCGAAGTGAGAGGACGTATTTTGTAAAGTATCGCCGCGTTGAGGTTAGTTTCATTGAGGCAGAAAAAGGAGGAGCTTTTATCGTTTGAAGAATACGTTATCTATCGGATACGGTGCGTGTCTTTCGGATACCCAGGCGACAACTGACGAAATCCAGTTGGAAGAGGCGATTGATCACCGCCCATTCCAGATGGAAGTCTCGGGAAGTCAATTGGACTATCAGGTATTCTTGATGCATTTTAATACATAGGTATTGAGGAAGTATGAAACGAATCTGTATGAAACGAATCTATAGCATGTGTTAGAGAGGTCCGAAATTAAGTTAAAAGCTGACGTGTCCTAAGGTGAGAATCCGACACGTATCCTAGATTTGTGTAGCCAAGTTTTGAGAGGCAATACGATACGATTAATATGAGTTTACATGGGGAAAGGGGGACGAAGTTCGAAGGAGATATCCACCTTCGTTTTAGTTGATTGATGTGAGTATGACGTAGCACTTTCATGATTATTGAACCGTTGAATATGTAAGTTGTTGTGATTTTGCGTATCAATATGATACTTGGTAGCGTTGGACCTGGTTTGGCAAATTTCGAGACGAAATTTCTTTAAGGAGGGTAGAATGTAGAGACCCGTAAATTTCCTTATTTTAATTTTAATATTTTATGAAGGGATAAGTGATGGTTTAGTGTGGAAATTGTGGCTGTGGCTTAATGTGCAAGAATGTGAAAAATGTGGGTGTTAGTGTAATATAGTGCATGTGTGTATATGTGTGTGTGCCAGGAGAGAAAATTCATTTCTCTCCTCCCTCTCCATCTCTCGGCTCTCTCTCCTCTCCCGGCTCTCTTCATCTCTCTCACTCTCTCACCCAAAAACTCGCCTCTAAACTCAAAACCCAAAACTACCAACCTCAACTCCATTTTCTACTTGTGTAATCGGGCTCGTATCGCGTTGGATAGAGCTCGGTTCGGTGTATTTAGCTCGGTTGGGATTCCGGAAGCTAGGGCTTGCTTAATCTCTTTGGTTTCGGCTTGGATACTCGAGGTAGGGAATTCTACCTCTCTTTATATGTTTTATGAGTGATTTGGTGCATGAATCGTGTTTGTAATGTCGTGTTTAAGTTTGGATTGAAAATTCGTAGTTGCTGTCAGAATTGTCTGTTCTTCCTGGATTTCTACCGGTAGGCCCGTCCTTTCTACCGGTAGAACGTTGTTACTTTACCAGAAAATCGATTCCCTACCGGTAGGAGCCTTTTCCCTACCGGTAGAACAATTGAGAAATTCCTTCGTAACCAGCTCAAACGTACAGCAGCAGCTCAAAAGCTGCTCAACGTATCGAACTTCTACCGGTAGGAATTCCTTACCTACCGGTAGGTCAGGCACAAATTTGAATGTTGACCTTTCTGTTTTCAAGTTCTACCGGTAGGACTTGCTTGCCTACCGGTAGGTTGCGTGAATTGGAGTTTCTACCGGTAGGACTTGTTCACCTACCGGTAGGTCTAGGTTCTACCGAAATGTTGGCCTTTCTTTCTTCAAGTTCTACCGGTAGGACTTGCCTGCCTATCGGTAGGAGACTAGGAGTTTGAGCTGCTTTCAGCTGCTTTCTTGAGCGGCTGCAGTATCTTTCAGCTGCTTTCCTATATCCTTCAACTCGTGTGTCGAAACTTTTCATCGACTCTATTGGGTTCGTTTACGCATCAATTCTAGTGTTTGGAGAATAATTCATATTTCATACCTAAAAACGTGCCCGATGGACTTGAATGAACTTAATGGGTTAATTATCTCGGAAACTAAGATCGACGGATTGACATTAATGGATTACGGATAAAATATGATATGTTACCGCCTAAAGTAAATCGAAAACCGCAGTGAGTAGTTGATGCGTGGGTCATGGGTTTAACTTGAAGTAAAAGGTTAGTAGATTGCTTAAAGGGGAATTAATGACGGTTTCAGAACAAGTGAATGATAAGATGACATAAACGGTAGCTATTCAATGAAACGAGAAACATGTAATGTAAGGGTTGATTTCTATTGAACCTGAAGTTGGGAACCAAATGTGTGATTTGGATATACGGGGTCCTAAGAACCCGGAATGAGAATCGGACATACGGGGTCCAGAGAACCCGGAATGAGAATTGGATGTACGGGGTCATGATCACCCGGAATGTAAATTGGGTATACGGGGTCCTCATGCCCGGAATGTCTTTTGATTGATATCGCGATGTGACGATGTGAGGGATTTTTTGTGTGCCCATCAAGGATCCATAGGGAACTTATGAGATACTAAGCGGTTGTAACGTAACCATATGAGGTGGATGTGTGAAGATCGAAAGATGAGTAAAAAAATGAATTCGAAGGACAAAGATAGGTTAACTAACAAGAGTGAAGTGTTCGTTTACGTTCTAAATTTCTAATAAAGTACTTGTGTCTCATCCATGCTCCCTTTGTTATTCGAAAGTCTATGTTTCATCGACATCTTTCATCTCATTTGCATATAGAGTTTGCGTAGACTTTTCTACTGGGCTAGTGTACCTCAAGCCTTATATTATTTTCAGGTGCTAACCCGGAACCATAGCTTGCATTGCTTGGCGTGCTTGGAGTGTGGACATTATTTTTTGAAAGTTAACCGAAGGAGTTACCTATTCATTTTTGTAAATTTATTTTGAAAGATGTATTTGTAACTAAAATTGTAATTCTTTTGACTCGGAATATTGTAACCACTAATTCTTTTTTTAAACTTCGCTACTTATGATAATTTGGGGCAGTCGAGCCAATGTTGTAATATTTTGGAACATTATGGACTTGGAAGCTTAATTGAGGGAATGGGAACACAGTGATCTTTTGGGTACCGTAAGGATATTTGTGAGTATTTTTATTATGAAAATCATTTATAATTATGTTAAAATTCGAGGACATGACACTATGATAGAAGTCCATGGAGCTTGAACGTTTAAAGCAGATAATATTGTACTAGACAGGAGCTGATCCTTACAAATAAGGAGCATCAATTTATATCTTTTCCTCTGTTTCTCATTCCAATATGCCCATCATGCATCTATGTATTTCTTTCTCTCTCTCAAACATGTACAGTAATAAGACCGAACATTTTTTAAATCTAAAAAATTGTAATCATCGTCATTCTTACTTTGACTTTCTCTCACCTTATCATGCAGTCTTGATGGGTATCTGAAGACAGGTAATTTGTAGAGTCCAGCCTCATGTAAACAAACATAAATTTGACGAAGCCTAAAACCAGCCAAAAATAAACATCTTCCACAACCAACATTTCGACCAATAAATGTAGTATATTATTTTATTTACAAAAAATACTATAGCATGAACAAATGGGGAGTGCCTAATGTAGGGGGATGAAAACAATTGGTGCTTCGGATCAACTGGGTTGCAACGGCTTATTCGTGCCTCTTCACCGGAACCCTAACTCGACGTCTGAACCCTAATCTGCAAAATAGACAGGGGGTGAGTGCACCTTTGCCTCTCGTGGCAAAGGCCCTTCGATGCCTTTGTTAGTATCACGTACTAAGAAATAAACCCTAATTATCAGTAGGAAAGCAATTATAATGCAGTATATTGCGTACCTTTTTCCTTTAGGTTCACCTCATATTTATAGATTTTCGTATGCTTATTGCTCAAGCATCCCTGTTTCCATTTGACTCCCAACTCGTATAGGAAACTCAGGATACCAAGGATTCTCGTTTCCTTTATCAGTTTAATAGAAAAGAGTCCTTTTAGGATTCTTTTCCTTTACTGGCCGAACATCCCATTCTCATTGGGTATCTTTCTCAGATCCTATATTCTCGGGATCTTATTCCTTAACGGAATACCATCATTTTGGATTCTTCCAGAATGTTCCCCAAACTCCAACAATCAATTCGGAGCTCTTTCCTTGTTCGGCCATCTCGTTGCCGAATAGGCTGCCTGGACCAATAACTTCACATGTAACTTGGTCCAAACGTAATGAGAATGTCTCTATCTGCCGAACAATTTAGTTTTACACCACTGACTTCTCATGTCATTGGCCTTTAATCAGCCGAACAGACTGCATGGATCAATGACCTCTCATATCATCGATCCGTATCCCTGTTCACCATACTGCCCGGCAATAAGTCCTGTCGTGCTCACCACGTGCTCCCAAAACATCACGTGTTCAGTAACTAGATGTATCTGCTCGGGAATACCTCCCTACAATTGCTCCCCAGCCTCATGTATTTACCACTGTTCGGGGGCAATATATGATGCTTAGAAACAGATTTTTACCTAGACCAAACTCTTCTGATCCCGTGCAGTCATAATTTCAATATTTCATTGACGCCTTTTGGCTCCTCTGTCATTATACCATCTCGAGGTAATGACTCCACGTGGCGCACGTCGTACGTTTTTCATTAAATGTGAACTGACGCTTTGTCCAAACGACGTCAATACGTCATTAGTTTGAAACCCTCTATCCCGTTATTTTTCCTGTAACGGCGTAAGAGGAGACGTTTCGTCTCCATTTCTCTCGTTTAAACCCCAAAAAAGGGTTCACTTTGGGTTTCTCACCCAAAACACTCGAACTTTCAGTCTTTCCTTCTAAGTTTTCTGCCATTGCTGCCATCTGCAAATTCGATTGCATTCCAGGAAATCGTTACGGTACCTTTGTAAGATTCTCGTTCTAACTCCGTTTCTTCTGCTTAGGTTTCCATCTGAGATTTCATTCTCAAATTTTAGGTCATTTCTAGGGTTTTAATCACACCCATTCTTACTTTTACGTTTCCTTCGAGTATATCCATGGCGGATGAACACGACAACCCTCCTAAACCCAGTAAGTTTAGGAAGTTCTGTGATACCCCTGCCGCCATGGCGGCGTTTAGGACGGATTATAGCGTTCCTGATAACGTGGGGCTCGAACTCGCCCCTCTAGGGGCAGATAGGGACGGTGGCTCTTGGGATAGAATGTGTATCCCAATCGTGGCCATCGTCGAAGGCGGGGTCCGTTTCCCCCTTCATCCACTCCTTCGTCAAATTTTAAGTTGGTACCGTCTCACTCCTATGCAAGTGTCAACAAATGTTTTTAGGCTGATAATGGGGGTAGTTGCCTTGAATAGGATTATAGGCACCCAGCTAGGGATCTAGGACATTCAGTGGTGGTACAGCATTGTACTTAACCCTGAATATAACACATACTATTTCAAAGTAAGAAGGGTAGAAAAGCGTCTCGTGCTCAACTTGCCAGATTCTGCTCGGGACCACGAGGTTGACTTTCTATATGTCACTGGAGCTTTTGAACCTCTAGGAGAGGATGGTCAAGTGGTGGGGCTCCACTGCCCCCACGTATGGGGATACCCACGTAATACTCCTTATTTTCCTAACTTTGCAAATTTTTTGTTTACTGCTTTCTCGTAGCTTTTCCATATGTCTTATTTTGTTGTTTCAATGTTGATCTTGCAGTTGAGAACGCTAACCACCGTCCCAGACGTACACCGAGCAATATCCGAACAGAGGATATAAACAAAGTCCTCAAATATACAGGAGAGCCGGGTACCCGAACAGCTGGTCGGGGTCGAGACGCTGACGTACTGCTAGGGTACGAACCTTCATACAAAGGAGTCATCGACAGAAGACTTGCTCATCCTAGCACCAGTGCTGCTTCTACCTCTACATCAGCTGCTCCCCATCCACATACCTCAAGATGTCAATCCGGTGTTACCATTGCTGGTCAACTGGGAGAAATTCCCATTTCAGAAGGAGTCCCAATACCACGTTTAAGACTTCGTAGAACCGCTCAGAGTCAAGCTATCTCTCAACAACAGCCCGAACAGCCTTCCTCAAATCGTGTCACCAGCCAATCGTCTTCATCAGGTTATACTCCATCTCCTCCAAACTTAGAGACAATGACCCGTCAACCTCTAAATCTCAGCTCCCTCCTCACCGTCTCTTCTCGGGGACGCGGGACTGGCCGGGTGGCCTCAACTGGCGCCCCTCCCCCACGATCTCGCCGCAATAGGGGGGGATCTGCACGGTCATCATCTTCCCCTCGGGAAGTGGATACTGCTACAGAGGCCACTAACCTTCATAGAGACAAACGCCCAAGAGTAGATGACCATGATGGTACTGCTTCTCAAGCAGATACCGAAGCTCATCATCCCATCTCACCAACTACTCAAGTCCTTCCTCAGACGTGGACTCCTCCTTTCACTAGGGGAGACCGTCCCATTCACGTCGGGGATAGTGCTGGTTCATCTGAAACCGCACTTGCCCTAGCTCAAGGATTGCTGCTCCCAGTAGATATGCAAAAAGAAAATGCATCTGCACCTGATCGGCTCGTTTCTACTGGATGTCAGCGGTATCAAGGTATTTGTAACTTGATTTTTCTTTGTAAGGTCTATATGTATATGTCGTTTGCTATCAAACTTGTATTGCTACACCCGTTTCTAACTATTTGATATTTTGCCAGTTCATTCAAAAGATGGTTACTTTGGGTAAGAAGTATCAAGAAGCCGATACTGAGAGGGTCAGGCTGATGAATGATAACACCAGACGAGAGGGTCAGGCTGATGAATGATAACACCAGACTGCTCCGAACGATAACTAGGTTGGAAAGAGAAAGAGACAAAGCCAAAGCAGACTTTGTTGAGGCCAAAGACAAACTTGGAGCTGCTGAAGACAGCCTCAACCATGCTTTGGTTGAGATAGAGCAGACTAAAAAGGCTGCGTTTGAAGATGGTTACCAAAATGGTTTTGACGCTACAACGGCTAGCTATGTAGAGCAAATGCCGACCATCCAAGATGAAATCTGGGCTGCTTGCTAGGAGGCATGCCTCACAAAGGTAGGAATTGCAGAAGATTCTCCCCTATGGGTTGAGAACGATCTACCGAGCCGCCGAGTTATTGCTCCAACTGATGATGTTGATCAACAGATTGACGATTTTGCAGATGTTGATGAGGAAATACAAGTTGAATCTCAAAATGATGTTGAGCAATTATCTGTTCGGGAAACAACCACTGAAATTGTTGTTCCAGAAGAGACTGCAACTGCTGCTGGTAATCCTGACGTCCAACCAGAAATTCAGAACCTAGATTGATAAGTAAACAAGTGTTTTGTTTTTTAAACAATATGGCAGGTCCTGCGTGACCATGGTATGTCAACCCTGCGTGGTACCAGTACTGTTTAATATTTTGTCTAAAACAGGTATTCGACCCCCTATGGCATTTGCTCGGCTTTCCTTATGTTGCATCTGTTCGGAAGCAATTGGTGTTTTAATCTCTAGTATTTCGTACTTTTGATCATCTTACGTCATGCAAGTTTCATATACTTAAGAGCCAGAACAAACATACAATTTGTTTCCTAAGTCTCACGTACTTATGAGCAAACATATAATTTGTTTCCTAAGTCTCACATACTTAGGAGCAAACATATAATTTATGCAACAGAATTTGTTAAGTTCCACGTACTCAACTATTTTAAGTTTCTCATACGTAAATAAATGTTTACAAGTATCTCGTACTGTTTAAATTCCATACAAGTGTTTCAAACTTGTAGTCTTTTAAGTTTCACGTACTTAAAAGTGTGAAAAGCACACAAGTGTTTCATACTTGTGTTTAAGTGTATACCCAAGTTTCACGTACTTAAAATTCTATACAAGTATTTCGTACTTGTATTCGTTAAGTGTCACGTACTTAAGAATGTTCAAAAAGTACACAAGTGAATTCTATACAAGTATTTCGTACTTGTATTCATTAAGTGTCACGTACTTAAGAAGGTATACCCTGCTCCCCAATACGAATAAGGGAAACTAAACTCGTAGTTTGTATTTTAAAAACAAATACCACAACAGTTATACTAAAGGAGTCATTTTATTCATAATCTGTAAAAACTTAAAAGGGCGTTTATTCGTGCCCCATGAATAAAAAATAGAACAAAGGAATTATATTCGTAATTCCCACACAATCACATAGTGTAAATCCAA
Source organism: Rhododendron ovatum (assembly GCA_019656835.1). Taxonomy (NCBI): domain Eukaryota; kingdom Viridiplantae; phylum Streptophyta; class Magnoliopsida; order Ericales; family Ericaceae; genus Rhododendron; species Rhododendron ovatum. The sequence continues at coordinate 23,709,118 of CM033792.1, read as the reverse complement.
AACAGATTTTAATACTTCTAAACAAAGAATTTTCGTAAATTATGAACATTCCAAGGCCTCGGAATTGGATAACCATCCAGATCTGCCAATCTATAGGCTCCTATGACTACAATCTCGGTTACTCTATACGGGCCTTCCCAGTTGGCCCCCAGCTTGCCTTCATTAGCCACCTTGGTGTTCCCGAGCACTTTTCGTAGCACGAGATCCCCAACACCAAATTCTCTAGGGTGAACATGTTTGTTGTAGCTTTTCATCAGATGTTCTTGGTACGAAGCAAGATGTACCAAGGCCTTTTCTCTCCTCTCCTCGGCAAGATCAAGCTCGATTTCAAGGGCCTTGTCATTGCCTCCACTTTCAACCAAAGCGGTCCGGTTGGTCGGCAAACCCACTTCAAGAGGTATGACAGCCTCTGTTCCAAATGCCAATGAATAGGGCGTCTCTCCCGTAGACCTTCTAGGCGTTGTTCGGTGAGCCCACAAAACTAACGGCAACTCATCAGGCCACTTCCCCTTGGCTTTGTCCAGCATTTTCTTGATTCCATCAAGGATAGTTTTGTTAGAAGCCTCTGCTTGCCCATTACTCTGAGGGTAGGCTGGGGTGGAATAATAGTTTCGTATTCCGTACTGGGCACAAAAAGCTTTGAATTTCTTCTGAAATTGGGATCCATTATCAGTAATCAATGAGTAGGGAACCCCAAAGCGAGTGATGATGCTTTTCCACACGAACCTTTCTATCATAGGTTCAGTGATTTTGGCCAGTGGTTCTGCCTCAATCCACTTTGTAAAATAATCAGTTGCTACAAGCAAGAATTTTCGATTCCCAGTTGCTTTGTGCAATGGACCCACGATATCCATCCCCCATTGGGCAAACGGCCAGGGACTTGTCAAAGGCACCAGATCCTCAGCGGGCGTTCTAATCATTGGTGAGAATTTTTGACATTTCTCACAGATCTTCACATATACCTTTGCATCTTCTTGCATGTGTGGCCACCAGCAGCCTTGAGTAATTGCTCGGTGGGCAATTGATCTCCCTCCAGCATGGCTCCCACATGTTCCCTCATGGATCTCATGAAGGAACTTCTGTACCATTTCAGGATGTACGCATAGCAAATAGGGACCTGTAAAGGATTTTCTGTACAACTTACCCTCTGGGGACAGCCAAAACCTAGCAGATTTGACTCTTATCTTGTGGGCCTCCTTTTTATCAGAAGGGAGTATCTCGTCTCGTAAGAACTCCATTATTGGGTCCATCCAACTTGGTCCTTGGTTCACGTCCAAGACCAAGTCTACACTCCTCCCAATGCTCGGCTCATTTAGGTATTCTACTGCCACCCTTCTTTTAAATTCAGTTGGTACAGCTGCAGCCAACCAAGCTAAAGAATCTGCATGAGAATTCTGTCCAGAACTTATTTGCTCAATATATACCCTCTCGAAGGTATCAAGCAAGTCATTGGCTGCCTGCACGTAGGCCACCATCTTTTCATTCCGAGTTTCGTACTCGCCGGACAGCTGATTTATAACAAGCTGGGAATCACAATACACCCTGACCCGTTCTGCTTTAAGGGTTTTTGCACTTCTCAATCCAGCCAAGAGTGCCTCATATTCAGCCACATTATTCGATGCACTGAATCCAAGCCGAACAGATAGCTCAATAAGAACTCCTTGAGTAGGAAAAAGGACAACTCCAATTCCAGAACCAGTGTTACATGCTGATCCATCAACGAATAGCTTCCATTCTTTGGGATTCTGTTCGGCTACGGGTTGATCCTTTAAGGATGATGTCTTAGCCACCTGTTCCTTTCTCGTAGGAGGCAGGGGAGCAACAGTGGGGGAAAACTCTGCCACAAAATCAGCCAACACTTGGCCTTTGATTGCTGTGCGTGGCTGATATTCGAGATCGTACTGGCTTAATTCCACGGACCATGTTGAAATCCTTCCCGAGAAGTCTGCCTTTTGAAGCAGTGATTTTAATGGAAACTTAGTATAAACTACAACCTTGTGGCTTTGGAAGTAGTGTGGCAGTTTCCTAGTGGCTGTCCTAAGTGCCAAGACAAGTATTTCTAAAGGCAGATATCTTGTCTCTGTATCCAACAATGTCTTGCTAACATAATAAATGGGGATTTGCTCGATCCCCAAATCCCTTAACAGGACTGCACTTACTGCATGCTCGGAAACAGCTAAGTACAGAATTAAAGACTCACCTGGCTGTGGAGTAAACAAAAGTGGGGGTTCTGCCAGGTACTTCTTCAGGTCCTGGAAAGCTTGCTCACATTCTGCTCCCCATTCGAATCCCTCCCTCTTTTTTAGTAACTGAAAGAAGGGTCTGCACTTATCACTTGACCTGCTGATGAATCTGTTAAGTGCTGCTGCCATTCCAGTCAGCCTCTGGACTTCCTTGGTGGTTTTGGGACTCTGTAGTCTCTGCAAGGCATCAATTTGATCGGGATTCGCCTCTATCCCTCTCATGGTTACCAAATGGCCTATGAACTTTCTTGAACCAACTCCAAACGCACACTTCGAAGCGTTGAGTTTTAACTTGTATTTCCTCAAGATTTCGAACACTTCTTTTAAGTCAGCAATATGCTCTCCTTTTTCTCGACTCTTTACCACCATATCATCTATGTAAACTTCCAAAGTTTTTCCAATGAGCTTCTTGAACATAATGGTTGCAAGTCTTTGGTGTAGCCCCAGCATTCTTCAGTCCAAACGGCATGACACTGTAGCAGTATAACCCTCGTGGTGTGATGAATGAAGTTTTCTCTTGATCAGGCTCAAACATAACAATCTGATGATATCCTCGATATGCATCAAGAAAACTCATTCGCTCGTATCCAGAGGTTGCATCTACCAATTGGTCAATCCTGGGCAAAGGAAAACTGTCCTTAGGGCACGCTTTGTTCAGGTCTGTGAAGTCCACACAGACACGCCACTTCCCATTCTTTTTCTTCACTACAACGGTGTTGGATAACCATTCTGGGTAGTAGACTTCACTTATTGCTTTGGCCTCCAGTAAACGATCAACCTCCTCAATCACTGCATCTACATGTTGCACGGTTGCCCTACGTTTCTTCTGAATGATCGGCTTGTGCTGAGGGTCAATGTTTAAATGGTGACAGATCACATCTGCATCCACCCCGGGCATTTTCTTTGGCACCCATGCAAAAACATCAATATACTCCTTTAGAAACCTTATCGATTCAGCCTTTTCGTCTGCTGGTAGTGATTCTCCAATTAAAAAATATCTTTCAGGATCAGTCTCGTTGATCTGAATCTTCTCTAGGCCCTCAACCACTTTTTCAGCCGGGCTTCTTCCAACATCCTCGATGGTTGGTTGATCTGGTACTTCTAATGTATGAACATGGTGGACCTTTGGGGCTGTTTTGATGATGAAAATCAAACATTGTTGTGCCACCTTCTGGTTGCCTTTGAGGACTTCAATCCCATTTGATCCTGGGAATTTCACCATCTGGTGATAAGTTGATGAGACTGCTCTCATCTTGTGCAACCATGTCTTCCCTATAATTGCGTTATAGGAAGAAGGGACATCGACCACTAAAAAGTCTGTTCTCAACACCACTGATCCAGCCCGAACAGGTAACGTTACCTTTCCAAGGGGCCAGACTGCTCCTGCACCGAACCCAATGAGGGGTGTTGTAGACTGTTCTAAGTCCGATTGGGCAAGCCCCAGTTTCTTGAATGCATCATAGTACAATACCTCTGTACAACTCCCCGAGTCCACTAGAATTCTTTCGATGTCATATTCCCCAACTCGTAGGGTTACGACCAATGCATCGTTGTGGGGTATTTGAACCTCCCCTAAGTCATCATCACTGAATGCCAAGCTCTCATTGCATACATCAGACTCTCGTCCTCTCTTATTTCCCAAACGCATAACATGTTGATTGTGTTTGACTTGCCTTTGCAACAGCCTCACCTCATTTCTCGTATAAGGTGCAGCCAACCCATGTATCATATGGATCACGCCTTTAGGGTTTTGTTCGTAACCCAGCTCCATAGCCTTCCCTTTCTCTTTAGGGTCCTCCTGGATAAACTCCTTGAGATAGCCTCGAGAGACCAAATCATCAAGGTGCCTCTTATACATCTCACAGTCCTCAGTCATATGGCCCTAATCTTTGTGATAACTGCAGTGCTGATTCGTAGCACGTATTGCATCTTTGTCTCCGCCTAGACTTGGGGGCCATTTAAAATATGGCTGATTCTTTATTCGATAAAAGAATCCTGTAAATTGGCTCCTTCCAAACTGTAGTGATAGAAAAGAAGGACTTGGGGTCAGGAGCTTGCTTGTCCTTGTATGACTCTTTCTTAGTCTGCCCGTACTCCCTTCTGTCTTTGTAAGTCTTGGGCTCTGGCTTATCCACTTTTTTGGCAGGTGCCTTCGGCTGTTCGGCAACCGTCCTGCCATCCTCACGGAGTATGTCATCCTCCATTCTGGCGTGTTGCTCTATCCGTTCCATCAATTTAGCCAGGGTGGCTACCGGATGTTTATTCAATGAACGGCGCAGCTCTCCCCGAACAGGCAAACCAGTCTTGAAGGTAGCAATTGCATACTCTTCACTACAACTTTCAATTTCGTTGAAAGTCTCCTAGTACTTCTTCGCATAGTCCCTGATCTGTTCGTTTTCCTCCTGTTTCATGGTGGAAAGACTTTCAAAGGTTTTTGGGGCCTTTCTGCTTGTCAAGAACCGAGCAGTGAATTCCTCGGCCAACTGCCTCCATCCTCATATGGATCATGGGGCCAGTTTATGAAACCAGGATAAAGCCACCTTGCCAAGACTGGAGGGAAACATCTTGCACAAGATGAAATCATCCCCTTCATGCATAAACATGGCCTGTTGATAATGCTGTATGTGAGCCACGGGATCCGTATTTGTCTTGTAAAGTACGAACGCACCGTGCTTCACTCTGCTCGGCAATCTCGCTTCTTGTAGCCTCTTTGTAAAGGGGGAGGCTGCAATATTACTCAGGGCCTTGCGTGCTGCTTCCCGTGCAGTCACTATCCCATCCTCTTGCTCCTTTGACTTGTGGGCCGAAGCCTTAACCCAATCAGCATCAGGTCTTTCGTACCTGTCTCGATGATGTTTTCTTGTGTCCTCTTCCTCAGGGGTAGAACTTCGGTCTCTGCTCCTCCTTTTTCGTGAAGAAGTCCTTCTCTCTGGTGTTCGGCTTCTACTCCTTCTTCCCCTTTTTCGTGGAGAAGCCTCATGACGCCCTATAACAGGACTTCTGCTCCCTCTTCTGCATGAATGAGTTTGCTTATGAACCACCAGAGCCCGTCCGTCTCTCTGGGAATTCCTTCGAGAGAGTCCGGAATCTTCTGGGTGCTCTCATACCCTCTGCAGCTCCCGTATCTCGTACTCTCATTTTCTAATTAAACGAGCATACTCCTCGATTTCTCTTCTCTTTTTATCAAGGACATCATCATCATTGTGTATACTCTTTGAACGAGTAACTGACTCCTCTCTTCGATGAGACTTACTCCTTCTCGTGGAGCCAGTAGCAGTCTTGTCTCCTTTTTCTTTGGAGTTATCTCTGTCATGTCTACCAGTGGACTTTCTCGGAGCGCCTGGTGGGGATTTATCTCTTCCCCCTCCCAACTGGTCCTTTGGACTGAACGGAGTGACTGGATTTTCTTCTGTCATGATTACTTTCTTAGAAAAGTTTGTTCTTTCCCACAGACGGCGCCAATTGTAAGGGGATGAAAACAATTGGTGCTTCGGATCAACTGGGTCGCAACGGCTTATTCGTGTCTCTTCACCGGAACCCTAACTCGACGTCCGAACCCTAATCTGCAAAATAAACAGGGGGTGAGTGCACCTTTGCCTCTCGTGGCAAAGGCCCTCTGATACCTTTGTTAGCATCACGTACTAAGAACTAAACCCTAATTATCAGTAGGAAAGCAATTATAATGCAGTATATTGCGTACCTTTTTCCTCTAGGTTCACCTTATATTTATAGATTTTCGTATGCTTATTGCTCAAGCATCCCTGTTTCCATTTGACTCCCAACTCGTATAGGAAACTCAGGATACCAAGGATTCTCCTTTCCTTTATCAGTTTAATAGAAAAGAGTTCTTTTAGGATTCTTTTCCTTTACTGGCCGAACATCCCATTCTCATTGGGTATCTTTCTCAGATCCTATGTTCTCTGGATCTTATTCCTTAACGGAATACCATCATTCTGGATTCTTCCAGAATGTTCCCCAAACTCCAACAATCAATTCGGAGCTCTTTCCTTGTTCGGCCATCTCGTTGCCGAACAGACTGCCTGGACCAATGACTTCACATGTAACTTGGTCCAAACGAAATGAGAATGTCTCTATCTGCCGAACAATTTAGTTTTACACCACTGACTTCTCATGTCATTGGCCTTTAATCAGCCGAACAGACTGCATGAATCAATGACCTCTCATATCATCAATCCGTATCCCTGTTCACCATCCTGCCCGGCAATAAGTCCCGTCGTGCTCACCACGTGCTCCCAAAACATCACGTGTTCAGTAACTAGATGTATCTGCTCGGGAATACCTCCCTACACCTAAAAAAAAGAAAAGAAAAGAAAAGATCCACTAACCATAAAAATAAATTAGGAATAGAAAAGATGACATTTAAGAGAGAGAGGTGTTACTGAGAATATTCCATATCTTTGTGTCTCACACTACTAACCTCATCACGTGTGCGGTGGACCTGCAGTAAAACATCCAACGCAAAATGAAATAAAGATCATGAGAACACTCAATAAGTGGCAATTCAAAGAATATGGAGTACTTAAATATTGGTCCTCCACTTTAAGTATGGATTATGTTTCATTCCGTTCACTTTTTGGGATTGTGTTTGCATCCTCGAATTTGAATAAACTCTATTTTGCCTTTATTCCCCCTGTAAGACATTATCACATGATTTTGGAAATTGGTTATTAGGGCGTTCAATTTGGGAACCAAAACATTTCTTTTTCATCCTACGCAAGATTTTAGGAATTTCAAGTCAAAACCTTTCCTGGAACCAACCCAATACACAAACCCTACCCAAGAGTCTGTAAGAGTTGAGAGGCAATCAAGGGTTTATCATAGTCAATCAGGAGGTGGTGATGGCAATTCTCAGGTCATAACTCTTCGGCATCTATGGTGGTGATTCCATCCCATTTCTCTGCCGGACCCGTAACCAACTCCGTCAGCCACCCACAACTACAATCGACGATCTTAGCGATTGGTTTCTAAAATTGGAAATGAATAAATTTTGAGTGTTACAAAGGAAGTAGATAAACCCAATTGACTGTGACAGTTCAACAGTTAAGCCCTTGTTAGAATTAAATCGAAGTTCAAGTACTCCTCAGCATGCAGCTACGTACGTGTACAATTAAAGGAGAGATCAGTTATTCGCAGCACGCACGCAAGCAAAAATCAGCAGTAAGTCTTTTTAATTCAAGCAAATATTGAACCCATTTTCAACCCATATAAATATGGGTCGTTATGGATTCAACTCATATCAATCCATTATACAATAATGGGTGGATTGGGTTGGGTTAAAAATGGGCGAGTTAAAAAATATGTGTTGAAGTTGCCACCACTAAGTTTTGCATTAGGATGAATGGTGGGTTGTTGGCTGATGTGTGGGGTTGGGGGGGAGGTGGATTTGGTGACAGAGGGTATCACAGTCCTTTTAACATTTTTCGTTAACAGTGTTAATATGACACTTTAGTCCGAAACCATAAGGGGGTGAATTGATCATTTCCAAATGTGAAGGAGGTGATGTGACAAAGGCTTAAACTACAAAGAGGTAATCTATACTTTGCCGCCTTCTTTTTTCTTTTTTTTTTATAACCGGCCAACTAGGGGGTGACTATTCGCAGTCCCGTATTTTCTCTCTTAGACCGTTAAAAATTTTCAATTATACTTGACAGTTAGTTACCGAAATTGAGATACATTTTTAGAAAACAATTACCGAAATATAATATTTTTTTTCAATAGCTATTTATCGAAAATGTATGTTCAGCAATTGTTTACCGAAGGTTAAATATATTTTCGACATGTAGTTACCGAAATATAATATTGTTTTCCACAGTTATTCACTGAAATATTATGTATGATTTTCAACAACCATTTACCGAAATGTAGTGGGTTAAGGGAGAAAATACGGGGCTGCGAATAGTCGCCCCGCCAACTAATGTGCACCTCCACTGGAAACCAATACCACCATCCCTTTCATATCTCTGAGTAGGAGTTACTGAGCAAAGCTAGTCTTTGTGTAGGAATTACTGAGCAAAACTAGATTCACCGGGGAGATCATATCTCTAATGTCTTTTGGCTCGTGGTTTTTGAATGATCAACTTTATTCTCACGATTTGAGTAGCAACAAACATCTAATAAAGCTAGACTCAACGAAGCCAACCCGAAATTACTCCCGGTGAAATTACTCCCTCACCAGAAGTAATTGAGAAGGCAGGCCAGCATTATAATGTTATGTTAGTTATTGTGGAATTTGCAATACGAACTGGTGCTTAAGTTAAAAAAGGAGAAGAAAAAGAAAGAAAAAAAAAAAAAAAACAGGATTGTGAAAATAAAGGTACTCCAGCAAATAAACAAATATTCTTGTTTATTTATTCTCTACAAAACTTCGGTTTTATGTGAAATTTCACAGAACATACCAAAATGGGCATGAGTAATGGCCCACTGCAAAGGGCTCCTCAAACCTATTACAATGTGAACAACAGAAAGTTTAGACTCAATCTGTACATTTCGCCTTCTCACTTCGCATCCTCTCTACTTCATCTCATCTTTTCCCCGATTCCCTTTTCGTCACACGTGCAACCCAATCTATGCTCTTTTAGTGGTACAATGTGGTAAAAATATCACATTACACCAATCTTGAAGGGCGATTGTGCACTTAAGGGTGTATTTGGAAAAAAAGACTTCTCCAACGTGTGAACTTCTCACCTTTAATCCTTTTGAGTCTTCAATGAAAAGGAAAGATCGACTACAAGCTCATCCACCAAGTAATCCAACACCCAAGCCTCCATCGCCATGGCCAGCTCTTCTCTCTCCTCCTCAAACTTCTTCCACCTTTCTCCCCTCTCCATGTCTCTTACAAAGGCCTCCCTCTTTCCCTCCATTTCCCACTCAAATGACTCATATTTTCCACTTACCCAATCTTCCGCTACTCTTACAATGCCACAGTCAAACCTAGCATCATTTTGGTTCCTGCTTGTACCCAATTCATTGCTGAAAAAATCCAAGAGCAGCTGATCTACACTTGCTTCACGGGTTTCCAACGAGCTAGTAGTTCTGATATGATTCAACATTTGTCTTGCCTTTTCTTCGTTTCCACTGCCTTTTTGGACACATTTGTCATCGTGATCACCATGGTATTCTTTACAATCCGAGTACTCCTCATCCAAACATTTGTCCTCAACGTTGGTTGGTCCTAGCTTGGTGGAGAGATGTTTAAAATGTTCCAAGTCTTGAAGGAGCATATGTTTTCGCCCTGTTAAACCACCAAAGATCTCGATCAATATACTATGTCATGAATAAGATCAAATTCAGAAAAAGAAAAAGATGTCCTCCAAATGGGATTGCAAGACCTTTCTACTATCCGGTTAAGTGCAGTGAGCGTTGCATGCCCATTTACGTAGAGTAACTAGCCAAAAACCACCTATATCCGTGGCCCATAATTATTTTCAAAAGCACCACTGCTTCATCATCATTCTATATGTGATTTCAATATAGAAACGATATTAATTCGAAAATCATTCATCACAAGAATGACTCTCTTTCTCATGTGCCAATTTTATAGATTCAACCTCAAACCTCACTAGAATGACTGGACACAACAAATGATTTACCTAGAAAGTGAGGGCTGATCAAATTAAATACTATTAATTAAGGGTTACAAGGGTAAGAATACTTACTCTCCAGATTTTCAAGACACTGGTGGAAGGGCGAGAATGATTGTTCATCTTCTTGGATAGGAAAATTGAGGACTGAGACTGGACTGTTCTGTTCTTTGATCTCTTCGCATGATGCGTCTCCCTGTTGGTACATTTATATAACATTAGTCAGAATTCAAAGTCACAAATTACCAGACGTAAACAAATTTAAATTTCTTGACTCAACTTCATTTTGTTTTCATATTGTGTGTGTCCCCCCTTGACAGTAGCGTGAAAGAATAGAAAAGGATTTATGAGCTATCAAAAACAAGATCTTAAAAGTTTACGTTACAAGGGGATGAATAGACTGCTTGATTGTAAAATAACATTTCCAACCTGCCTCATAAAATTATACGCATGCTCCATTTTTATGCATGTTCAACAAGATGATGCGTTTCTGATCATTTTGTTTTGTAGATCATCGTTTTGGATCCTTCAATTATGAGTAATAGAATTGTTGACATAAGTGAATTTGGTTTTTTGAATCTGCTAATTAAACAAGAAATCTGATTCCTTCCTTATCCATAGTAATCTTGGATTCATAGTTCTTCAGTACTCCATAAGAAAATGAAATGTTGACTTCAATAAATTTAGAAAATACTACTATAAATGTTCAGGAAACCAATGATTGCTCATATGATATACCTAACCCTATCTCGCCAGTGAAACGTCAAAAAAACAAACAAAAAACCGATGGGAGGTCAAATTGTCACGAAAAGTCAACCAATAATCAACAGCAGATAAAAAAGACAAACAAAAACACAACTATATGCCTCAAACGTGGCAGATCATTTTCCTCACCTTGGGGTCAACTGTTGAGTCGCTGTCGCCGCCGACACTCACCTCGGGTGAAAACCTCTTACCCTCCAAATACTCGCAAGAATTAACGCCCCAACACGGTAACTCCTCCGCAGTGAAATCGCTATCACACCAGCTCGTAGCAGAGGTATTACTACTGCTAGCGGACCCCGTGGAGGTCGAGGTCGTAGTCCCGTCGTAGAAATCCAACGGCGGAGAATCCTCCTCGACCAAGTCACGGAACGATTTCCACCGCAGGATGTCCTTCACTTTAAACGGACCGGAGGCCCCTCGAACGACGACGCTGTCGTTCCCGCGGAATTCTTCCCGTCTCGACTTGACGATGTTGAAGGGGAAGAGTTTGACGGCGTTGGAGAAGAATTTGACGGCTTTGGACCGGCTTCGGGTTAGTTTGACGGGTGAATTGGGGGTGTTTGTGTTGAGGTCGATTTGGAGGAGGGTACGGACGGTTTGGGTGGAGTAGTGTTGTAGGCGACGAGGGAAGGATCGGAAGCCGCTTGAGGAGCATGAGTTGGAGTCGGCTGCGAGGTAGTCTTTGAGCAGTTGAGGTCCGCGTGAAGCCATGATGTTGAATCGTTGATGATGATGATGATGAGAGACAGAGAGAGAGAGAAGGGGGTTGAGATAGGCAGAGTGATGGGTAATATATAGAATAGAAGAAGTATTGTAATGAAGATGTGGGGTTGGAAGGGGAAGGAGAAAGAGAGAGGTAGGTTCGGAGGAGAGAGAGAGAGAGAGAGAGAGAGAGAGAGAGAGAGGTGGACAAGAGAGAAGGAAGAGAAGAAGAAGCGGGGGGGATGGACCATGGAAGGAGGGCGGTGAGGGGAGGGTGTCCGTGTGTGTGCTGTGGAGTTGTAGAATAATTGAAGGATGTCGGGGAAGAATCTGGATTTTTTTTAACTCTGCTGCTTCTGTTCAACTCTTTATTGAGAGTACTCGGTATCCATGTGGCACTCTTCGTTGCGTCGAACACTCTTTTTTTTTTAATATCTTTTGTGAATTTTCTAGGTTTGATGTTAATATTCACTTATGGACTGAGTTGGAGAGGAAATTAGTTTAATTGCATGCCAGTTAAATCGGACACGTTTGACCATCGTTTCAAAAATAAGTACTCCGTCCGTTCCAAGTTAATATTTCTTTTGAAAATTCGTGGCACTTTATTGATTATATATTATAATTTATAATATTTTATGTGATTTTCAAAACATTATATTATATAACTAATCGAAATCTCTCAAACAATATATATATATATATATATATTGTATTTAAAATCTATTATTAATTTAAAGATACAAATTAATTTTTTATCCGATTAAAAAAAATAAACTATTAAATTGAGACGAATAGAGCATACAAGATCTACAACATCATGGCAAAATGATGCACATCTTGTTGCGTAGAATTGGCCTGAAAAATGTAAATTTGTTTCTTGATCGAAAGATCCTGACGATCGAAAGTAGCTGTTGGAAATTGATTCTAATCCTGACTTACCAACTGATGTTGACTCAAGCAGTCCGAACCGAAGTGGAGTTTAATCGCTTTTTGGAATTTGGCCGTTTGCTTAGATAACTCCAATTTTGATGTATCAGCGCGCCAGATTTATTTTCTGTCTGCCACAACATCCGAATTAGTAATAATCCAACAAAATTGTTAGACAACATAATTACAACATCCTTACATATCAGTACTGGGGTATAGGAACTTAGAATGTGTAAGGATATTCTCTTGCCCCAATCTAGATATGTAAGGATGTTGCAACTATATTATAGAATTTTGCCGTAAGTCTAGCATTTCTCGAATTAATATTTCCTTCTTCCTTTGATTGAATGTACCCGGATTTGTTTTCCATCCGGAAAACTTAGGGGTGTATTGGCCAAATAATTAAGTTGGATTTCTCTTTATTCATATTTGTTAGTTTTACGGTATAATTTTTTTGTGAATTATTAGTTTGTCTCGACAAGATCGATAAATCTGAAAAGTAAAAATTGCTAATCAAACTAATTTCATTCAATAAAGACAAATAATTCAAAAAGATTTTGTCTATTTTGAATTTTTTTTTTTTGTGTTTTGCGAACTTTTTAAAATTTTGATCATTGTTTTTTAGTTTTAAGATTTCTCTCATCGAGACAAACAAATACTTCACGAAAAATTGACACAAAACTAACAAATCTAAAAAAAATATGAATAAATAAAAATAATCGCATAGACGCGAGCTTCATGCTCTGTTAACTGATAATGTCCAAATAAGGGAGTTATTAAACCAAAATAAGCCTTAATGTTTTAGATAGTGGAGTATGCGTTAACAGAGCATGAAGCTCGCGTCTTATTAAATCAAAATAAGCTAGCCTTAATGTTTTAGATAGTATGTGGATTAACAGAGCATGAAGCTCGCGTCAATGATGAGATGTGTACGTACGTGTTTCTCAATTCAAGTTTCTCGCGGTTATAGTGTATCTTCTAGTTTAGATTGGATGCTTACTGGAGTATGTTAAAATCGATCCTTGTAGCTGTTTTGACTTTGAAATGAAAGTTTAAAAGAAGAAAAAAGCGCGGCCCGGGGGACTCTCGATTGTCTAACAAGTCAGCGAAGGTGGAAGGAATGAATGAACACCGAGTAAAATTGTCGTTTTCTTCTGTTAGTAATTTTGGGTGCATTGGAAACCCTAGCCTCGTCCTCGATCGTGTGGATTGTCGGTAAAAGAAATTCCAGCAGCGAATGGTCGTTGGTTCTGTGACAATATTTGCTGTTCCAATCCAATCACCCTTTCTTTATTACTCCCGTACTACTAGTTCTTCACATGAATAAATAAAAAGTTGGGGTTTCAAAAATATTCAATTTGAACCATGTCCCCTCTCCCACCTACAGCCTAATAAAAATTTCAAAAAGCTACTAAACTTTTAAGAACTTTAAAAAAAACATCTGGATTTTAACTAATGACAAAAAAATATCTCAACTTACCATTCCATTAATAAAAAAGCTCCCGTCATCTAATTCTGTCAATTTGTAATGGATGGAGTTAACGGAAAATGTAACGACCCTGACTTTTGGTAAATAAAAATTTCGTTAAATATTTAAATTTTATTTTAATTACTTGGATCTGCTACTAAAAATTTCTTTTTAATTTTAATAATCCATCATAATTAGATTTGAGATTTATGAAATTATATATTTTCACGCCGAGCAATCTAGTCATTTTCTAAAAGACAAGTATGCTTGTAGAAGCACTTGTATTTTTTTCTAGTGAGTTAAATAAAATCTTTAAATTATATTTCTTGGCTAGAAATCCTACTTGGTAAGTAGAATTAGTTTCCAACCAATTCGTTAGAAAACCCTAATTACCGTTTCAATCTAGTTACAATTTCCTAACCCGAGATGGACCTTTTTGATCGTCTTTGAGCCTTATGAAACCCTTCGAACCCTATTGAACCATTAAACTATAGGAGTAATCATTTTTATTCCTATGCTTAGTCATTTCACTTTACCTAGCATCATTACTTACCCTACCTATTGGATAATAAAGGCAGGGGAAAGCTTTAACCTTTGGTCCATAAATGTTAGGGAAAATATTATCCCTTAGACAATAGATTCTCATGACTAGTCATATCAAATTATTACCAATATTCCTTTACCCCTTGGTCCATAATTGTTAGGGGAATTTTTGTCCCTTGGTTATTAGACCTTTGACTTGCCAATATGCATGACAAGACAAGTCATACAAAGAATCCCATCATTTTGCTTCCAAAAGAAGCAACCTTAGACTTGCCATAATGAGAACCTAGATTTGACTAGTCATTCAAGCCCATACTTACCTTCTTTATTTCTTTAACCAATGGTTAATAAATGCTAGGAGAATTTTTGACCATTGGTTAATAGCAATTAAGTTGCCAATGAAGCCTTGATTTGACAATACAAAATCATGGGCCAAGGAATCTCATCATTTTGCTTTCAAAGGAAGCAAGACTAGCCTTGCCATGCATGCACGCCTATGTTATAGCCTTAAGCCTAATTATCTTAGGTTTTACTTTCCTAGATGAATATATACATGTACTTATATATACGTATATCTGTCTATACATAGAACAAGAGAGAGAGAGAGAGAGAGAGAGAGAGAGGCCGAGAGTGAGAGAGTGAGGTGGAGTGTGTGCTTATGTTTTGATTACTTACACAAGCAACCTTTATAGCCTTAAGCCTATTTTTGACCATGCCAACCCATTTCTAGTCTTTCAAAGTACAATGATTTCTATTCTTTCTTGCAAGCAACCTCCCCATAGACTTGATAAGCCAAAAACCCTTCATGATGGCTTAAGATTTGGCCTAACATGGAAAAGACAAGTCATGGAAGGCTAGAATTTTGGTTGAAGGTTTGAAATGACCACTCAATGGAGCAAATCCATGGGAGAGAGAGAGAGAGATATGGCTGGCCATAGAGGAGGGAGGGGGAGCTCAAGTATTGGCTATAAATAGCACCCCATGCCTTCCATTCAACTCACACCCTCACTCAATTGCCATTTCCATTTTTCAGACAGCTTACTGCCCTCCACAAATCTTCATTTTTCTCCTGCTTAAAGTAGTTTTTGGAACCAACTCCCTTCGAAAAAGTTGTAGAGCACTTCGAAACCTTCAAGTTAGACCCAAGAAGCATCCAAATCGGTGAAGAAATGACAAAGATATTGGCATCCGAAATTCAGTAAAAATCTCGGATTCCTATTTCCAGACAGCATACTGTCTTCTCATTTATCACCATTTTTCTCCGACCTAAAGTAGTTTCTAGGACCAACTTCCTTCCCGAAAGTCGTAGAGCACTTCGAGAGCTTCAATTTCAACCCAAGAACAATCATATTCTGCCAAATATTGACCGAGTTACTGCCATCTAAAGTTTGGTCCAGATTTACAAGTTTTACCACCCGTAGAAATCTTCCGACTAGCTCATTCGGCCCCGACTAAGTTTCGGATCAAGGTAGATTTTCTCTACTCACTTCCCTAAAGTATAATTAGGAAATCCTAGTCCAATCACTCTACGTATAATATAGAATCGTACGTTAAAAAGTAGAATATTCTTGATTCAAAGTAACGATATCGTAGATAAGATTATCTATTGTTTGGTTTCAAGTAGATAAGGTTATCTATCATTTAAAATGCATGATTATCAATAAATTTATCTTGCTAATGGAAGTATGAGCATGTTAGATAAATGACGTTATCTTAAATAAACATATGTTGTATTGAATTTCTCAAAAAGTAAGATAGAACGATTTTCGAAAAAAGAGATTTTAACGCTTGATTTGAAGTAGTCATATTTTGATCTTTTCAAGCATGCTTAGTAATAATAAGTTGAATGATCTTGCTAGTGTAGTTTCAATGAACGATTTATGCTTGTTTTTGTGAAAAGTCCTACCGTGGAGTCTATGCATGAAAACGTGACACGGAAATCGAGAAAGTTAGAAACATGACACCTAGTGTGTGGTTAACGAAAAGGCGTGTTTTGAAAGGGTGAAAT
Organism: Rhododendron ovatum; assembly: GCA_019656835.1. Taxonomy (NCBI): domain Eukaryota; kingdom Viridiplantae; phylum Streptophyta; class Magnoliopsida; order Ericales; family Ericaceae; genus Rhododendron; species Rhododendron ovatum. Next base: position 23,692,861 of record CM033792.1, on the reverse strand, counting down.
ATTTTGGAAACCGCAATGTGGCCGGACATGGTAGCCCATTGTGTGGTGTGTGTTTTGTGTGCCAATGAGAACCCGGTGCGGCGGAACCATTGTGAGGATACTCGGAAGACCGGAACGGCGGAACCGAGGTTGGGTGTGTGGCTTGGTTATCCGCGGAGAGGAGCCAATGCTAAGTGTGCCAATGGGAACCCGGTGCAGCGGAACCATTGTGAGGATACTCGGGAACTCGGAATGGCGGAGCCGAGGTTGGGTGTGTTAAAAATAGATTTTGAAAATGTTGATTTGGTTATGAAAAGTGAAAATGGAGACACAGTCTACGATGAGTCGCGTAGGAGAAACATAGAAAAACATGAACACCAACGATACTTGATTAGTGAATATGGATGTGCTATCGTTAATCGTTTTTGTTAAACCTACTTGTACTCTGTTGATTTTATGATATATTGTTTGTAAGTTAAGGGTTAGTGGGTTTGAATATTCTATTGAGCTTTATAGCTCACGGTGTTACCTTTGGTGACCCTGACATATTATATTGGTGGCGACGCCGGTATAATGTGTCAGATTCTATAAACGAACAGGGTGAACTCTACACCTTGGAGGCTTTTGGAGCCGAGGAGCTGGCCAGGATGGAGGAAGAAGTGAAGCAGTAGATAGGAACCCCAGTCTACCTTCCTTTTGTTGAATAAGATTACTCTTTTGAGATTATCTGTAATATTGAGCCAGACTCCATTTAGTTTTTAATGAAATTGCCTATTTAACGTTCCCAAAATTCGGGGCGTTACAGAAAATGTTAACCTTCCTCTCTCTTTTTTTAACTTTTTACTTCAAAAAATTACTTTAAACTTTTTTAAGTAATAAATAAATATACAATAAATTTCTTTTTTTTCCTAACTCTTTATCAAAAATTATTTTAACCCCATTTTTTTACTATTTACAAAAATAACCCCTTTTTTTACTTTCAAATTTTACATCCCCCCCCCCCTTTTTTTTTCTGGAAATTCAACCCCACACCACCAATTAATCAACCCCACAATTAGCCGCCAAAGTCCTAGCCCCAATTTCAGAATTTTAAAATTAATTTTTTTGGGGAGATAATTTTCACACTCTCCTTTTTGATAACGACACTCCCTTTTAGTCTTTTAGCAAAAAAAATTCATACACTTTCAGTACTAAAAAATAAAAGAAAGTGTGTCTATAAAAAAGGAGAATGTGAAAATCACTCCATTTTTTTAATCTTCATTTTATTTTTTACTTTTAACTCTTTCTTTTTTAGTAATGAATAAATATGCAATAAATTTATTTTTAAAAAATTACTTTCACCACGGTTTTTTTAACTATTTGTGAAATTGGGGCTAGGACTTTGGGCGTTGGTTGTGGGGTTGATTGGTTGTGTGGGGTTGAATTTCTATAAATAAAAATTTAAAACAGAACGGGGGAGGGGGGGGGGGGGGGGTAGGACTTTAGGGGTTGGTTGTGGGGTTGAATTTCTATAAATAAAAATTTAAAATAGAACGGGGCGGGGGGGGGGGGGGGGGGGGGGGGGGGGGGGGGGGGGGGGGGATTAAAGTTATTTTAGTAAATAGTAAGTAAAAAAAGGGGAAGATTAAAATTATTTTGATAAATAGTAAGAAAAAAAAAGAACTTTATTGTCTATTTATTTACTACTAAAAACAGAAAAAGTAAGTTAAAAGTAATTTTTGAAAAAAAAAGTAAAAAAAAAAAAAAGAGCTGGTTTACGCCTTCTGTTAACTCCATCCATTACAAATTGACTGAATTGGATGGTGGAGGCTTTTATTGTTAACGGAATGGTAAATTCAGATTTTTTTTGTCATTAGTTAAAGTTCATATTTTTTTTTTAAATTCTTAAAAGTTCAAGGGCTTTTTTAGAAATTTTCCTACCCAATAAACGAAAGCTCCATAATCCCACATTGTTTGTGTGTGTGCGTGTGCCACATTCTCTGTGTGTGTGTGTGTGTGTGTGGGGGGGGGGGGGGAATTAGTAAAGCCAAGGACACGTGCGCTTCAATTGCTTGTCTAGGCCCCATCCTGAATGGGATCCTATGTTTTCCATTGAAAACAGCTACTACTATTCTTCTCCCTTTTTTTATCCGAAAAAGCTACTCCTTCCGTCTTATAATTAAAGTCCAGTATTTTATTTTGGACTGTCCCTTAATAAGTATCAATTTTATAAAGTTAGTGGGTAAAAATTGGTGTATTATCTATTTTGTCCCTAAAAGTAGATTCCATTTTGAAAAGTTAGTAAGTAAAAGTATAATGATAATGAGTAAATAGGGAAAGTGGAAGAAAAAGTTGATGTGTAAGGTATAATGATAATATTTTTTAATAAATTAGAGTTGCGAAACAGAACACTTGAAAAGAGACGGAGAGAGTACTACTATTCGGTGCTACGATTTCAATATTGAACCTTGTTTGTACAAATAATAATACTTCCGAGCATGCAACCGAGTAGAGAAGTGGTAGGGGGAAGCTTGAAGCCAATTTCTAAGTCAAGCCCACTCATCAATGTCAAAATGGCATTTTTATGAGAGTGAATACCAATTTTATAGTGGAATTTTAGACACTCGAATAGTCAAATTCGAAATTTAATAGAAATAGAGAAACTTGTTTATTGTAACTCCGAAATTATGAATAAATTGCAGTAAAAACTAATATTGTTTATTGCAAAAATCTGAAAATTAGCTTTTAAAATATTTAGAATCTAAAATCTTATTTGAAATGTACTGGAAACATAGTTTCTCTTGAATAAAATATCAGCATAAATCACATGACATTTTGAAAACAATTTTTGAAAAAAAAAAATACCCACAACAACATTTAAAAAGTTCAAACATCAAAATTTGCCCACAGAATTTTTCTTAAGCACTCACGTTGTCAAACCGATTTTTTGGCGAGCTATATATAGTGTTAAATTAAAAATGTATGGATGTTGTTGCCCCGGTTCAGTGCCATTTTTGCCAGTGGCAGATTTAGTACTCCCTCCATTTCTTTTTAAGTGTTCCGCTTCGTAACTCCAACTTATTAAGAAAATATCATCATTATATCCAATGTTGGCCCCGACATTTGGGTTGTTCTAGCCCAACCTTATGTTTTGTTGCCCATTTACATTAGTCAAACAAAATAAAAAATATAGGGTATAAAAGTACAAAAAGAATCAAAATTACATTGTTATTTTAGCTCGAATAGCATAAAAAAAAATATCAACATCAAATGTAAACCCCGGTTAAAGTGTTTTATGATTAGCACGATCTGATTTAAAGAAAATAAATTCTTCTTACATTTTTTGAAGCAAAACTTTTAATTGAGTTATCGTACTTTACTTATCTAAGAACTTGGGATCCGTTTCGCTAACTTTTGATTTTTGGGCCTTTTAGTTGATAGGATGCTGGGAGCGTGCTGAACAGCTACGTGCTGTGCAGCGTGCTGCGCGGCCGCCGGTGCCGCCTTGCCGGCATCGGCCCAATGATCGGAGACGTCCACTGCGTAGAGCTCGTCGAGTACTACAAGTGTACCAAAAATAAACCCGATCAAATATCGTTAAGTGCCTCATCGGAACACATTTAACTTGGAAAAAAATGAATCCTACCGGATACGAAACACTGGATCAAAACCACTGAATCCATTCTTTTCGAATTATATGTGTTCCAATGAGGCACTTAATGATATTTGATCGGGTTGATTTTTGGTACACTTGTAGTACTCGACGAGCTCTACGTGGTGGACGCCTCCGATCATCGGGCCAATGCCGGCAAGGCGGCACCGACGGTCGCACAGCACGCTGCACAGCACGTAGCTGTGCAGCACGCTCCCAACATCCTAGTTGATATATGTGAAAAGAATGATATGTCTCAAAAAGCGTAAGAAGTTAAAAAAGACTCAAATGCCCAAAAATGCTTTTAGCAGAATGACGTCTCATTTTCAATTGAGATCATAGCCAATCTCTTTAATCTTTCCTGCAAAATGGCAGTTTGAATATAAAAATAAAATCTGTGTTAGCTCGTTCGATTTGTGACCTTTTTTTAATCAAATGTAAGAACATATCACTTCATATATTATTTTTGTGTTTGTTAAATCAGAAATTTCCAATAAAGTAATTTGATTTTCGCAATATTATGCATTGCGAGGGAAAACAAAAAGAGGTAGATCAAAATTGAGGGGGCTTAATTACAAGAACACCCCCTAAACTATCATTTTTTGGCAACTTCACCTTCTTAAGTTTAAATTCGAACAACTTCACCCCTCTAACTACCAAATTTGAGCAACTTCACCCCCTCCCCCATTTTTCGTCCAATTCTATTATGGAATTTGGATGGAAAGTTTAAAATTGGATGGAAAAGTAAATCAACTTACAAAAATGCCCTTTTACACCCTTTATAAAAACTCTCTCCTCCACACCAGATAAAATTCTCTCTTTCTCTCTCTCTCTCTCTCTCTCTCTCTCTGCGTACACGATCTCTCTCTCCTCTCCTCCACACCCATCACCAGAAAAATCCTAAACCTTAAACCCATTTATGCTCTTCCTTCTACCCCAGAATTACCCCCTCTCACCACACCACCCCAAACCACCAACACTACGTCCACTCAACACCTCCACGAGATCTCAACCTTGTCCTCCTCCCTCCTGCTCCTCCTCCTCCTCCTCCTCCCTTAGGGTTTATATAGTGGGGTGGATCATGGGTTTTTTTTTTTTTTTTTCAAAATTTTCCAGCAGCTATGGGTGGGGCCTTTTTTGGGCTACGAGTAGCTGTCCAAATTTTTTAACATTGCACGGATTCTGATCTCTGGCTACGGGTAGGGCTTTTTTGGCACTATAGGTAGCAACTGGGTAGAAAATGGTTCTTATTCTGCATCCCCCAGATCCATTTCCACCATTTCTAACACATCCATAACACTCCCAAACCACCTCACAAAATTTAAAACACAATTTCCAACACCCCTCCAAACATCCGGTTCCCTAAGCTCGAAAAATAAATGAAGACTCAGACTTGGATCATATCCTAAGTACACCAACAACTCCACATGATGCAAATAAGATATTTACACTATCTAAGCATAAACAAAACCTGCTCTTTTTAAGCACAATAAGATATTTACCAATTAAGTGTTAAGTGTCAACTCAACCTAGATTTACATCCCTTGGCAATTTCTATTTTGGAGCACCCCTTCCAAAACACTGTAACAGTCATAGACTCATACCAAATGATGAAGTTATATATCCAAATTTGCAAAAAACTACTATGATGATTCAAAGCATAACTAGATGCTTATTGTTTGAAAGCAACAAATTCTATTATTGCAACTTATAAAAGTATACACCAACCGTACTGCAATCAATGGCACAAGGGTTCCACATTCCCATTGATGCTCCACGGACCAGGGCTATCCGTGCGCCGAGTAACGTGCATCCATTTCTCTCCCCAATATCCACTATATTTGGATTTTTCACTTAGATCTTTCAACCACATCAAACTAAATTTAAAACAAAATACTACTTTTTGGTAATTCAGCCATTGGCCTCCCACATTCCCATACCATTGCATGTAAAGCTTGGTTAGGAAAATCATACACTATACATTAGGCCCCTAAAGGAGTAACTTGGCCTACAAAGTACTATGCAGTCCGTGGTGGTCAAAATCCTACAATTTGGGATACATATCTTACGATTCATATCGTCTCCTTTCAAAAACTATACGTATCCGACCCCGTATCCTTTATGAACCACAATGCCCTGCAGTTTTAAAGCTTAAAAAGCTATATTTTTTGAACACCACAACCTTGGTGTTTGTAACCACCAAACCCTACTCTTTTTGAGCTCCAAAGCTTGCATATAGAACAAATGTATTTCCAGATTACCCAACGTATTTTTAGAACAAATGAAGGACACAATTCCATTGATTCAAAAAACATTCAGTCCATAATTTCCATAACAGATTGTCAACAAAAAATACCCACAAAAGATCAATACACAGTACCCATTCATTACATTAAAAAGAGAAGTGTCATTTGTAGATTCTAAATGAGTACTTTCAAATAAGTCAACATAAGGTTACAACTACTGTCGCCAAACTAAGATAAAGGTTCCAAAAGACTACTAACAAGTCAATAAGGTTCCAAGAGACTACTAACAAGTCAATAAGGTTCCAAAATACTACTAAATTTGGTTTTCAAGTGTTAGACTTCTGGGTACTGCCTAGGGTTGATGATTCTCATTGGGATAACTATCTGGAGCCAGTGCTTGGCATTGTTGCACTGCCTGTGGTACTACCACTCCCACAAGATGCTGCAGATGACCTTGCTGGATGACTCCAAAAAATAGCATTCCCTATCCTTGTCGATCTCATCCATCCCTACATTTACACACATTTACATGCACCTTTTCAAATTTTCATTCATACATAATACTACTACTAAATTTGTAAACTATTCCACCCATTCATACCTGTGGTAATGGCAAACCAACCCTCTGGGCTATAGATGTTGTCACTGGTTCACTCTGACCTATACCTCCAAACATTTCAACCATGTCATAATGAGAAGTCAAGTTAACTAATCCATCATTCATGTCATGCATTGGAAGTTTATAAAACACCGTTACGTGTTTTGTCACTCCATTACTATCTGTAAGTCCATACCCCATTTGCCTAATTATATCCATTAATTGATAAAAGCTGAAGGAATCTGGATCTACCTTTGTTTCTACAATAACCCCATTCAAGTATTTAGACTGCGAACCCCTTACTGTTTACCACCTACGCGTATGAACAATGTACACCTGAGCTCCACCATGGTTTCTCTGCAACAATTAACTTAGATTAATAACAGGAGAGGTATAATTGCATGTGAGGCTCATAATATGGCTTATAATATTGCCTACCATGAAAAGGACTTGTAACCTGTCGATCGTGAAAAAAACTAAGAAAAAAAATTATTATCGTTGCGGAATTCCCATTAGAGAAATGAAAAAGAAAAAAATGGATGGTGTAAGTTAGAAAGAAAACACGACCAAGGGAATAGAATTCAATCAATATGAAAGTTAGTTATGGATTCTGGAACTTGACTACTTAAACCATTCCTCTACTATTGCTTCTATTCCAAGAATCATAGATAGTAAAATGATTACAAGAGCTCAATAACAATGAGAAGAAAAATATTCAGTAACTGTTTCCCTTTTCCTTTCTAAAAATCCTAACCAAGAATTGTTATAGCCCATAATGGCATTGGATTTGTTTTTCCTTTTCTGAGAACAAAGTGAAACTCTAAATGCCTACAAGAAAGCTCAATACACAAGCAGAAAATGGTCAGTAGCTGTTTAATCCCAACCATGAACAACAATATTTTACTCCACTACTACAACACAAGAATTTTTTAATCCCTTTACGGAATACAACTTTTTTAAACCCTACTTTACTATATTAACAACAATATTCTACTATTAAAAGACAGGAATTTTTAAAACCCACAATTGAATATGACTTTTGTAAGCCCTAATATATTATATTAGCTGTAATCCCTAATCCCCAAATCCCCGATTCTTTTACGCCAAATCTCTCAAACCTGCGGATTTGTAAAGGAAATCTATTTTTTTATTTTTTTATTGATATCTTGAAAATTTAGAGCTTATTAAATTCGAAAACAACAAACAACAATAAATAATTTTTTACCCAGATGCATATCAATAAACATCAAAACATCCAATTTTTTAGCCCTAAATCTTAGAAATTTAGGGCTTATTAAATTCGAAAACAAGAAACAACAATAAATAATTTTTTAGCCCTTATGCATGTCAATAAACAACAATAAACATCAAAACACCCAATTTTTTTTGCCCTAAACCAACTTAACTTAACAGGGAACTTATAGATGGGGAAGAATTAGGTCGTCGTCGTCGTTCTCTACGAAATTAGGTCGGCATCGGCGTCGTGCGTCGTCGTCTGCGTCATCTGGAGGAGGCGTCATCTGGAGGAGATGTCTGGATAGAGGAGAGGAGAACTACGTTGGGTGGGTTTGGGTTTCCATCTCTGTGAGAGAGGAGGGAGAGAGACAGATGCAGAAGAGAAGAGAGAGAGAGAGAAGAAAAGATGAAAATAATCGAAGGAAAAGATAGAGGAGATATCAACGTATTTTTTTTTAAAAAAAGGGTACCTACGTAATTTTGTAGGTCTCCATCCATTTTTTTAACGGAAAATGGGGGAGGGGGTGTAGTTGCTCGAATTTGGTAATTAGGGGGGTGAAGTTGCTCGAATTTAAACTTAAAGGGGTGAAGTTGCCAAAAAGTGATAGTTTAGGGGGTGTTCTTGCAATTAAGCCAATTGGGGGGAGGAGGGGCAATCAAGGGGCACGGAAGGACCAAGAATCAAAAGTGGAGAAAAAGAATTTTAAGTTGAGCGAAAGGCAAGAATCGAACTCAGTTTAACTGGGATTTTAAACCGATGACTTCCAGAGCTTACCCCGGGACCAGTCCTGATTATATCTATTTTTCCTACTTACCTTCTATAGAGACATCATCATTACACTTTTACTCACTAACTTTTCAAAATGAAAATTTAATTTTAGGGGTAAAATGAAAAATATATCAACTTTTACCCACTAACTTTATAAATTGAACACTTATTAATAGACAACCTAAAATAAAATACTGAATTTTAAAAAAAGAGACGGATGGAGTATAAAGCCAAGGGATTCAAGTGCCCACCTAGAATTTTATCACCTTCTGCAATCACCCAGCCGCCCCCCCCCCCCCCCCCCCCCCCCCCACACCTAAAGCCTACTCAAATTAGGCTCCGTTCCGGAACCAAAAATAAGTCCTTATTTTTTAAGAAGGCAATTTCAAACTCAAAAATTATAAGTTTATTGAAATCTAAAAATATGCAATATGGATCTTGTTTGGAAGATCTTGATGAGATTTTTTATATGATGCAAAAAAAATTAAAAATATATTTTTTATTTACTTTATTTTTGAGTTTGAAAATGTGAAATAAACTGTTTATTTTTTAAGAAGGTTTCTGGAACGGGGCCTTATGATGGGGGAATTGGCGATGGTGCTGTGTCGCTATGGGTTTCCGTGTTTCCACGGCAAACAAATTTATGGGAATGCTGATAAATAAAAATAAATAAAAATTTATGGGAATGGGCTCCTTTTGGTTAATTATTACAAGAATGTCATTCGTATAAATTACAGTAAAGACAAAACCCATCCTAACTATTTCTCTCAATAGAAAAAGATTCTTTTCCTCTCAACAAGTGACGACTATCAACGATTCTAGAGCCTGTTTGGATGTGAAACAAGGATTGGAAGTATATGTTATAAAGGGAGTATAAGATAGTATAGGTATTATGTAAGAAGGATGAGTCCATATTGATGTGACGGGAGATTAAATAATATTTGATTTAGATGAGGAATAAAATTGTGGGATAAAATTGTTTTTGTAGATGAAATGAAAGAGAGAATGGGTATTATCCAGAGGTATTATATATTAATGGTTGAAATGGTGTAGGTCCCACCAGTGCAATATATTTTTTGATAAGTATTACATTACTTTGTGGTAGGATTCATATCATTTCAACCAATAGAAAAGAGGGTAATGTTCACCCTCTTAAGTAGAGAGTGAACAAAACTCAATTGCCCTCCGGGGTATTTGGGGGTACATGCAATAGAATTCGGGGCTTAACTAATACTCTCTCCATTTTACTTCCCAAACAAAATTCTAAGGATGGGCCCACGGACTAAAAGGGGATATCACAATCCCCTTTCACAATATCCCATCCAAACAGGCCTAAAGATGAAAACTCTAATGAATGGTTAACAATTGCTTGGTGATACATGTGTAGAGCGAGGGAAGCAATATGAAAAGCTTTCAAAAGATGAAAATTCGTCGAGGTCAATTGTAAAAAATTTAGTAACGAATCTTTATAGACTTTTATGCATGTTTAGAAATTTTTGGAATATATTATGCTACAGCTTTTGTACTTAATGTAGAAATTTGAACTTTTGTGCTTAGAATTTTTTAATTATGTTTTGTGGTGAATTTTTTTAGTTTAACGTAAAAAGGTGCCCTCTCTATATATAATTCTTGACTCTGCCATTAATTTTGGCACAATTTTAAATCTAGACCACTATATTGAACTCATCTTGTTTTTCAATGAAAATTAAATGGCACCAAAATGACATTGCCGTTTCTTGACATCAACAAATGGTAATAAGTGGATTTAGATTTTGCCGAAAAAATATGACAATAGCAATACAATGTGGTGGACTTGCTCTAAACATGAGAACTTGGCTCCAGGCCATACTTGACGAGTATTAATTATCAAAACACGTCTTGAGCCACCATTTTCCCTTGATAATTTAGTCCGCTAGCTCTTGCCTATCTCATCCCTTTTCCTTTGAAGTTGCAGCTAGCTTGCTGATTTTTCCATTGTACATCCACAACAAGTCGAATGAAACCTAGCAAAAAAAAAAAATGAACACTGTGCTAAGGAACAAAGCTTTCGTATTTTTTTTTCCTTCAAACCCTCAACCCGCTCTCGCTTGCCACTACTATCGAGGTCTCGAGATTGAAGCATTTTCCATGAAACGGACGCGCGCATAGGCTACTAAGACACTTAATGTACAATAGCCCTTGTAAAGACTATAGCGGGAGAGTATACATACAGAAAACATGACCTACAACGTAACTACTATGGCCGATAACCTACTTAGGTGGTGCTTGGGGCGGTCTCAAGGTGGTGCAAGGGGGACCCCGGCCTCTGCACAACTCCAAATACTCTTGCGTATTATACAAAGTTCTAGATTAATTAGGAAAAATTCTATGGAATTTGTAACGATCCGGATTTTTGCCCTATTTTTTTTAAAAAAAAATAAAAATTTAAATTGTTAAATACTAATTCAATAACTAATTAGATTGAATAATTAAAATAC